>OX327002.1:67819645-68509281 GCA_946800695.1 Geum urbanum
TGCACTGAAGCCCCCGTTTCGAAGGATACGATGAAGACACCAGCAAAGATGGGCTCAACATGTAAAACATATTGCGAGAAGAGCAGGAAGATGAAACGAATATTGCGCTGATGGCGAACAAGCAAAGGATTGCCCGACAGCACAACCGCCGAGTCAGGGCGCGAAAACTATTAATCGGCGACATGGTCTGGAGAGAGGTCATCCCAAAACCAAAGTGACTAGCGCCAATATGGGAGAAACCGTTCAAAATCATCGAGAGCCTAACACCAACCACATTCATCCTCGAAGATAAAAGCGGCACCAAAGTGCCAAGAACTTGGAACGCGAAACACCTCCGATATTTTCACCAATAAAGCGGTTAAAAAAGAATTCCCCACTATACCGAGGACTAGCCCCAACCACGTATGATTACATACCGCAATCAAAGAAACGAAAATTCTTCAAACCTTTGCTTGTAAAAAAAAAAGGCACTCGGGCCTAAATTTCCATTAAAACCCGAGATACATAGTAAAATCCCAACAAGGCGTCAGTGGAGTAGCTAATTTGGTGAACCACTATACTTCGTGTGTTTATTTACCTTCGCATCAACATGTTAACTTCTTTTTTTTTACTTCGTCTGTCAGGTCTAACGTTGTGGTAGAACGGACATACGATGCAAGCAAATGAATTTCCTCCAGAAATTTCATTGATCAGCGATATGTAATCATACTTGGAATATTGAAAAAAACATATCTCCTCATTAAAAGTCATAGCATACCGATCGAGAGCAAAAAGCCTTAGCGGCGAGGAATACTATTACAGAATAACTATATTGTTCAAGAACACTAATGCTATTACAAAAGGTCACCAGGCTTCACGTTGGGCCATGAGCTTCGCCATTTTGCAGGTCCTACTCTTGCTCAGCCTGGTGTTGACGCTCTCGATAATTGGCCGCCAGCTCCCGGCTCCGCTCCTGAGACAAACCCTCAACATTATGAATATGACGCATTAGAGTAGTTGACGGTGATGGGTTATGAGTTAAAGGATAAGAGCCATGAGGGGTCATACCTACCGCCACTTGCTCACGTTGACGCTCCCTTTCTTCTTTCTCCTCTTGCTTCAGCCTCTCCAGCGCAACTCAGGGGCCGGCCTCACGCTTTGCCCGGTGCTCTTCATTTATCCGGGCGGTGTCCGCATGATACTTCTCGCTTACCCACCCATTCTGGATAAAATGGTTCCGAGTCTCTTGTAGACCTCGTTTGAAGGCCGACTGTAATGCCTCGCGATATTCGGCGCCGAATTTGAAGTCCTCAACAACGTCGGTAAGCTCTTGTTCTAGACGCTCCTCGAGCTCCCTGACCTAGCCACGGAGAGCAATGACTTGGCCCTCAAGGATGGCGCGTGCCGCCTGGACATCCCTCGTCCGCTGAAGCTTAGCATCCTTAAACCACTGCTGCTCCTCCTTCAGCTTGAGCTCCAGCTCCTTCAACCGCTTGCCAATTCACCACCGACCCGGGCCAACTCCTCATCCGACGACACCACAGTTTGCCACTAGTGACACATCAGCTGGAGAGCAGCGACAATCGACCTGACGCACTTGTCGGCGCCCGCAGCAATATCAGCCACAGTATGCACCTCCGATGGAAGGCAAGACACTATTTGAGCAAAATATGAAGGCGGCACTTGCCAAGTAACAGAGCGAGGAATCATAACGCACTCCAGGTCATCCCCCGAACGGGGTTCGAGCGAAGAGCTACCAGGCTCGTGTTCGGGGAGAAGGTCATCATCAACAAACGGCCGACCCTCAGGAATATCCTCTATACTGAGGGTCCAGTGGTCATCAGCCTCACCCATCTGCCCGGCAACGGTGACAACATCGGGAGCAGCAGGAGCAGACCTCTTCGACAACCTCTGAGAGGCGCTGGTGGAAGCAGGCTTTCTCTTCTCCATGCAGTTGGGCGCCCTAGCAATGGTGGAAGCGGAAACGACTTTCGAAGGGCCGTCACTCCCTTTTTGGTTGGTCTCGGCCTCATTGGGAGGGTCAATGGGGGCAGGCTCAGAAAGGGTGACAGTATTCCTCGACCGCACTTCAAAATCGATCACCTGAGCGTCTCTTCCTTCCTCCTCAAGCTGGGCGATCAAGTTGTCGATATTGCCATAAAGGTCCTCCATTTTCTTGTCATGTTTTACGTTAGTATAGCCAACTATAGGTACACGAAAACAACAAGCGTTACAACCAACGGCATAATCAAAATACAAGCATAAATATATATATATATAAATAAGTGTAAAGACATAAACACTATAAGAAAAACACCAACGACCGGCAACATACGGAGCATTTTTGGCAAGACCGATAGACTCCATTACGTGGTAGTCACTTAAAAGGTACACGCTCCTAAACTTCTCGGTGTACCCCTTTTCTATTCTATGACAGCGCCATTTTTCGGTAGCTCAGGGAGCATAGTAGCGGGTAACTACAAATAAGGGAAACGACAAATAAGAAAAAAAGATCACCGCTAGATAAAAGGCAAACTTCAGAACGGCTGATCACCTCGGGGGTGAAATCTATTGGGCACACGGGTCCGACCCCCGACATTCGCCAATCTGGACCAGGAACCGCTGGCAAGGAAATGTTCAGACCGTCACTCAGGGTTGGATGTTCGAAAGCTGTGAAGGACAAGAGAGCTACCTCAGCACTAAACTAGGCGGAGCGTCCCGCAGCATCCCTTCTTCGTCGAATACAGCACATCGAAGTAGTACAACACTTCATTCAGAGTGGGATAGTCGAGCCCGGCAAGCTTCCATAGCACGAACATAGCGTTCAAGGATTGCAGCATCAACAAGGAAACTTGCCCAATTGCGCACCGCAACTCGCCAAAAATATATTCATGAAACGGATGAAGCAGCAACCGTATACCAAAGCGTAGCTGGGCGTGATCCAGGGCAATAAAGCCTTTGGGTGGCCTGGTAAAAGATTCGCTCTTGCCCAATGGTCTGGCGATAATGGCCCCCAAAATTTGAAACTCTGTCTTCATTGCCTTAATGACAGAGTGGGACAATGACTTGGTGGGCACATCTCCATCTTGCGAATCACCCAGCGTCAACGACCTTAGGCTGCCTAGTCCCAACATAAGTAGATTGGAAGGAATGTCGAATAACGACCCAGGGGGGCGAGTTCGTTGCTCCGGTACCACCAAGATTAGTTTGAGAGGATGACGCCATGTTACCTACAGAACATTTATGGATAAGGTTAGCCCAAGGTTTACCCATTTCAGCCACCCCATCCATAAACGACTACCCAAGAGACATGCCCGGTACCCCCAACACCGAGGCAGGTTCCCTAACGGTTACAGACCTACCAAACCAGCCTCGGACCGGGGACTAGACCCAGACCCGAGCACACAGGCCAAACGCGGCCCAAGGCCAGAAAGGACTTCAAAAAATATAAAGAAATAGCAAAAAAAAAGCAGCAAAAGCAGGACAGTGGCGAAAATCCCTCTAACCGCCGTAAAACGGCAAACGACGTAATGCTAAGACTCTACATTCACTCCGGCAAGCAAGACCACCATCAATAAACATAAACAATATATACATAAGCAACCAATAATTCAGGGAAAACGAGTATGGAACGAGCAAGGAAATACTTACTTGATCTTCGAGAAAAGTGATCGGAAGATAAGAGCAGCAATGGAGCAGGAAGCAACGACGGAGCTACGACGGCGATCGATGGATTCAACCTCTCTCTCTAAAAAGCCTAGTTCAAAATGCCCAGAAGTACGAAAAGTGTGGGAAGAAAAGGGAGAGGGGGTTTTAAATACACCACCTTGGGGCACGATCACAACCGTTCAAAAAGACATGTCGGCTCCTCAGATACAGTCACGTGTCCGATGACGTCATAGGGTACGGAAGAGTCTGGAACACGAAGCGATACGCATCGTTTCCACAATTACGGTCTCCAAGAAAAGTAATGATCACACTTTAAACCTACGACGCGATGTTAGGGTAAACTGAGACGCCTAAGGCAACACGTGGCAACAAGGGAATTGGCGGCATTTAATGAAGATAGGAAACGGGTTCACCTACCACCTCGGGAGAAAAGGGGAGGGACAGGTCTTGCCCAAAACACAAAACGTACGAAGGTCCCCAACAGAAGCGTCACAACATAACCCCCACCCGCTATAAAGCCTACAATCAGCACCAACCAACATCACCAAAAGACTACGTCGTAGTATCAAAAGATCTTTGTTACCGGCCTAAGTTTCACAAACCAGCACGGAGGAATCGAACTCGGGGACTTAAGGGTTGCCAATTCAAACGATTTCCCCAAACCATAGCGCCCCCACCGGTTTGAGCTACCCGCGACAGAGCAGTAAAAGCTACCAAATAGGGCAGGGCCAAGTGTTTGAACGCCTAAGAGTGTATCCCTCGGTCGGTGCAATGTAGCCGCTCATTACATCCCCTGACACTGAACAATTACGGAGGAGTATGTCAGTGACTGGGAAGGACTCCATTCGGAACAGACCTACTGGGTTAAACCGTTACTTGGAGAAACCCCGATATGAAGTCATGACTCATTCGGGAGGCAAACTAGCCTACAGGTGTTATCATTATTTACAATTTGTCTATCTCGAGAGACGGTAAACTAGCTACTTACCGATCTCGTCGTTGCTAAAAACAGATACTTGTCTTCACTACATGTCACAATCTCGCCAAGCGTCCCAACCTTGGTAGCCGAGTTAGGGGACTATATGGTACTGTATCCGGCTCTAACAGGTATCAATGCTCGTTAAGTATGTACGGATAATATCGCCGGTATCCCATTCTACAGCTCACCAACCAAGGTTGATCCCCTTGGCTGGGCGAGTTGGGGGACTTGTACACATACCTGGCTAAATTATCTCATACTGTACGTACTTAACGCTCTTTAATATTTTTTAATTATATCTCACTGCTCACATAACAGCTCACCAGCAAGAGACCTACAACTTCGATGACAAACCTAAGTTCTATCTCGGCATGGTTACCACTCACGCGCCTTCCAAAGAACCTGTCAGAAAGCACCTCAACAAAAGAGTAAAATCACTGATCCCACATCGAATAATTAATAAGAGCTCTGGTCCCAACCACTTTCATAAGCCTGGTGGTTCAGCATTAACCAAACGTTCCCGATTACACTTTTACGCTATTACTCTATTCAAATACTAGCTCGTTTCTAACTTAGACATCGAGGGGTTGAAGGCCGGTACACCTGGTCTCTCCTTAACGGTTATCATTCTTAACAGCGAGAGCGGTTACATTAGAGTGATAGCGATATTAACTACACTAGAGTGACAGCGATATCGACTATACCTGAGCGGCAGTGATACCATCCATGTTCACCCGATAGCGATACCAATCAAATCCTAGCAACAACGATATACTTGCAGAAAGAGTTGTATTAGTTATTTCTGTTCAATATTAACTACCTTACTGTTTTGAATATTAACACTATATATTGAACATTTTACCTTCCCGGTCATTTTTTAGTTTTTTTAGATGAAAAATAGAAATACATCTGATAAGTTACACAGGAGAACGCCGAGTGTAGGCTTGATAGAAAGAATTCCCTATAACAACCTATGCTACATCGTGCTCATAATAATGCTATCACTAGACATAACTCATTTTTCTGTTTTAGCATTATGCTATATTTAGATTTTCATTTAGAATGAGGAACAATATCATAAAATTATCATAGGGTTATAGTAGTATACTTTCCTAGTCCTTCTAGGAATCTAGGATATTTCCATTGTTAGTTATCGATCAAAATGATAGATGATCTATATATCTTTTCATGTGGCTAATTAAGTACATTAGCTTGTTCAAACTTTGAAGGAGGAGCTGACTTACCTAGCTATAGTCCCATCACCCTCCTTCTATGGCTAGCTAGCTAAGATTGATCGCAAGCATCATGTCATCAAATCTTTCCACATAATATGTACATATATATATGCTCTCCTCTTGTTTATTTATACGTAAATTTTAACATTCCATGTTGATTCCGTATTTGCAATTTGTTACATATTTATTCTTCTTTTTTTTCTTTTTGTTTTTTTTGCTAATAAACAAAAAGAACTAAGAGAAAGTTCTCCTGGTTACATATTTATTCTCAATCTAATAGTCTAATAGCTCACACCATACTAGAAAATGATTCTAGCGCACCAATGTACAAACAAACAAATCAACAAAACACTACTAAAAGCCTTTGATTCCATTCCACTACCTTAATTATTCCCCCTTTTCCTAACCAAAACTATATATACCAAATTTGATATATCACACTAAAGTCAAGAGAAAATTGGTTGAATGAATTGTTTTAGGGTATGTTTGCATGTGCAAATGCCAAGTTTAAGGTACACGTTGGAAGGAGATGACGAATGCCATGTTTGGATTTATACAGGAATTCAATGTATACATTTACATATAACATGCTTCTTCTGTGTCCTATTGTTCCAAGGCGCTATGTGGCCGGGCCCTTATGTGTGACACAATTGTGACCAACAGACACATTTTCTAGGGTTTATATAAACTGTTCTCAATGCTATATATGTCCCATCACTTCCATTCATGGATACTCTTATCTGCATTGTGTTTGCATGTGAGTTTTCGACTTTAGGTTTGTGGGTAATGCATGTAGTCCTCCCTAATAAAACCCTGAAATTGACAATTCGTCATGGGCCAACAAAACCATGGGTATGACTGTATGAGCCATATATTTGCTTCAGGCCTCCATCAGTCTCTTAGTCTTTGACTGGATGTTTATGTTTTCATCACCCATATTGGTTCATGTTATATCTATTTTTTTATTGAATAAATTAGATTGAAGTCCTATTTCATTAGTTTTATATCTTATATTAGATTTAGTCCTGATTAATTTTTTTTTAATTGTAGTCATGTCATAACAAATTTGTTTCCTTTTGTATCTTGTCGATCTTCCCATTATGCCTTTATTTAACAAGGTTTTTTTTTAGAGAAACGCTAAATTTCATTAAAGGAATTAAGGTACGTCATCAAGTAGAACACCTTTAAGAAATGTTGGTGCATCAAAGAAAACTGTGGGATATCCCGCATTTAACAACGCCCACCTAGCTAAAATATGGGCTACTCAGTTACCCTCACAAGTATGGTGGACAAACACCGAATTCAGGTTCTGATCTAGTAGCTCCCAAACATCTTCCATCGAAACCTGGAATTAAACTGCAATAGAGTTTATATCCTGTGTAGCTTTGACCACGATAAGAGAATCAGAACTAAACCGTACTGGATGGAAGCTATGTAGTCTACTGAACATATAGGCTTTATATGCTGCCTCCACTTCCACTAATAGAGGTGAGTATTGACCTTCGACACTCAAACTCATGGCCATAATAAAACGGCCAGACCAGTCCCGGACCACAACATCCACACCTCCTTGAGCAGAGTCACGGTCAAAAGTACCATCCATACTAATGCAATATCGTCCAATAGGAGGGGGCTTCCATCGTCGGGGTTGTCGTAACGGTTTAGGAGGTCGCTGATTTACAAAGAGGTAGTGCTCATGCCAAGCTATTGCCTGTATCCCCACCGTATTGCCCACGAATTCCATCTGATTCCACACCTTATCATTTCGACATTTTTAAAGAAACCAGATCAATGCAATGAGTCTGAAAAATTGCGTCATCGGTAGATTTGTTTGACAGGTGATCAACCAATCAGTAATGGAGTTGACCATATTGTCAATCTCTGAAGTGACAGACTGGACAAGAGGGTTGGTGCAGTCACAGAATAAGTGTAGCTCTGTTTCATCGACAACATCACATAAAGGGCAGGAGGGATTGACATCCACCATACGCGCCTTCAATCTAGTGTACACTGAGAGAAATCCTTTCCGAGCCTTCCAAACACACATTTTAGTAGCCGAGACGACAGTGGCCAACCAGAGTTGCTTAAACAACGTCGCTTGAGCTGGCAGTATCGGAAGGTTTTGATGAGGAAAGACTATCAAGAGGAGTGTCAGCAACTTTCCTTTCTAACCAACAAATACTACGCATAGTTTTTTGCTAGTTTTAATCATCTACAACAAATATATAGCCTTTGGTTATAAGATATGGAAGAACAAAAGCTAATTATAAATTCTAAATTTCTGTAATAACCATCAAAATTTTACTAATATCAAATTTTTTTTGATATTTTCATCGAAATATCTATATTTTTGAGTACCGATATATCTTCGATATCCGATATTTTATTCTTCCCCGCAATTAACAACATAAAATGGCATTGTTATGAACTTAACTACCAAACGACATTCCACTATTCTAACAACATTAACGTAATGGTAAAATCTCAATGCATATATATTTATACTCACATTGCCAAAAACAGTACGAGGACGGCAAAAGCGATGAAAAGCATCCCATTGTTTAGAAAGACTGGTTGCACTAAGAAAATGTCCGTCGATATTATTCTGTGACTGTGACTTTGAAACAGCACCAGCAGTAACTACGGAATCATATTTTTTACGACCATGGCATCCTCACAATGTGACCGGGTAAAGATGATGAGTAATAACGATAATGGGAATGATTGATGGAGCAGGAGGACGGCTTGTTGTGCTTGATGAATGAGTTGCATGCTGTGTATGAGCTTCAGTGGCGCCGCCACTACTAGTTGAAGAAGTGGCATTATGCAAAACCAACTATTTCAGCGATCACTGATTAACAGTAAGAATGATCATCATGATTCGCAGAGTAAATAAAGGAACGGATCAAAAATGTTTTCACCAAACACTAATGCATATATTTTTTATTCGGATTTCATGGTAAGGGTGACACCTTTGATTCCAGAGTTCTTATTTTTCCTGTTTAATCTTGCCAGATATTCACGATTGAACATTTACCGTCCTCGTCATTTTTCTGTTTTAGCATAAGTCGCAATTCTATATTTGGATTTTCACTTTGAGCGAGGACTATTTCTAAAAAATAAAATAAGAAACTTTCGTAGGATATAATGTCATAACTACTCTTAATATAAATGCATGGTTAACGTTATTAAAGGTTGCTTAGTTTGTTCCTAGTCCGACTAGGAATCTAAGATATTTCCATGGTGATCGATCAAAATGATAGATGAACTACATATCTTTTCATGTGGCAGAGTTAATAAGCTAGGTTATTTCGTAGTGGTACGTGTCGTATCTACATGTTCTAACTTTGAATAAGGAGATCAGGAGATGCCCAGGCAGTTACACGTAGCGTACTCCATCATCGAACAAATCTCATGATCTCTTCACCCTCCTGCTATTCCTAGACAACTAAAATTGATCTCAATCACCATGTCATCACATCTTAAATCCACATTATATGCTTTCCTCCTCGAGCTAATACGTATACGTTAGCATTTCGATCATGTCCAATCCGTATTATCAATTTGTTATTCTCAATCTATAGAGCTAATACGTATACGTTAACATTTCGATCATTTTCAATCCGTATTTTCAATTTGTTATTCTCAATCTATAGTCTATTAGCTCACACCATACTAGAATATTTATTTACTTAATACACGAATATATGTACAAACAAACAAATCAACAAAACAATATATAGAGAAGCCTTTGTTTTCATTCTACCTTAACTAACTATTCCCCCTTTTCCTAATCAAAACTCTACGTACCAAATTAATTTTATATAGAAAAATTGGTTGAATTAATTATTTTTAGGGTATGTTTGCATGTGCAAATGCCAAGTTTATGGTACATGTTGAAAGAGATGACGAATGCCATGTTTTGGATTTATAGAGGAATTCAATGTACGTTTACATATAACATGTTCCTTCTAAGTTCTGAGGCTATATGTGGCCGGGCCCTTATGTGTGACACAATTGTGACCAACAGACCATATTTTCTTGTATCAAACAAATAAACAGACCATATTATAGGGATTTTTCGCAGTGTTGTGTTCCATGCATGGATGATGGATGGTCGCTCTATCTGCATCGTGTTTGCATGTGAGTTTCGACTTTAAAGGGCGCCAATAAGTTGTGAGTAATGTAGTCCCTAATTAAACCCTGAATTTGACAATCGACGTGGACTGGACCGTTCGTCATGGGCCAACAAAACCGTGGGTATGAAGCCATATATTAAACCCTGAATTTGCTTTCATCACCCATGTTGTTGTTCATGTTATGTCTAATTTCTGATTGGGTCCCCATCTCTCTCATGACGCGCTTTATAACATGGTCCTTAGCTAACAAATTCCTTTCATTAATTTGGATGGATATATATCGGTCTTACATTTAGCTACAATGCTAGCTGTAAACCAAGAGAAAATTATAATTGGTCTCAAGTTTGTGATAAAGATTGATTGCTAGATTGATTGATTTCTGCATTAAAAGTTAAATGGTATAATAGCATAGCTTACATTTTACACCATACACATTACATATGTATATGGGAAGCTCTCTATTGATGTATTTTTATGTAAATTCTTGGACAAATTACTTTAAATAAGTGTGTTTCTTCCACAAGTTAAAGTATAACAAAAGTTATTGTAGTCATGGGCATGCCGATGCCTCAAAATAAGGACGCAGGAAAGTCCTAAATAGCAGCTCGAGACATAAGTAATACACCTCGATCTATCACCTAGTCACATGCATGCATGCGTGTTCTATCAATCAAACAAATTAGACGCGTTCAAATTTAGAACCAAAATCCTGTGCGTGATATTTTGCAGGAAATTTGCAAGCTAAAGCTTCGATCGGTCTCTAGAGTCTAGATCACTACAAAGATCGAAGAAGACTGGTTAGATCGACTGACTGCACTAGTCTTCGACATTGAGCTTACTTTGTCTTCTCCCCCATATGCCTATGTTTCCCATCTTGACACCCAATTACGCCTAAAACCAAACCAACTGGCCGGCATGAACCAAACCCCACAAAATCAACCACATACTGCTTCATCCATTTATGAAACCATGCAAATGCCAAAAACCACCTGATATGTACAGCAGCACACCATGTATTGTGTTGCTACTGGTATAAATATAGGCATAGATCATCCACGAGAAATTTTACGATGTTCTGCCCAGCAGTGTACGGGTTTATTTTCATGAGTGAAAAATTTATGCACTCGATCATCCAGTGGCTAATTCCAACATATATTCACCTATTTGATGTGTATATGCATCACTTATATATAAATCATTGCAGTGAATACGAAAACGATACGATCGATCAATTTAACAAACATGCATGATCATCAAATTGTTATTTCTATCTCCATGCAAGTGTATCTGTCTATAGATCACACACTATTTTTTAGATATTTTACAAGTACTAATCCATACAAACGTAAAAATCAGCTCTTAGCTATAATTGAAATAGTGCAGGAGATTCGATCATATATATGCGATTGGGATTGATGGTCAGCTGCTATATATACATGGTAATAATTATGGTCCACAAATCTTTAATCACTTTGTCCTCCAGATTAGGATCGACTCCAATCATCATGATCATATATATTGTTAGCTAGCTACCCATCGAGTTGATGCATGCACAGAGAGCTTATTTTACTCCAGCCTAACTGTTTCTTTTGCCTCGCTCCGTAGCTTTGAAGAAGAAGAATGAATGAATGAATGAAAAAGAAAACAGAGCCAAAGCCAATGGAACTGAAATTCCAAGATTCCTCAAAACAAAATTGTAACATCGATCATATTATTATAAAGCTCTTAGTAGATAGCTATGTGAACGTTATCTGTCATAGGGCTCTGCTTCTTCACATGAACAATCTGTGGGACTATGACCTTTGGATTTTTCTTGCCTCATAAGTCATAATGCCTAATGAGGCAGCTAGCATGGATCATTCATCTTCAATCGTGTGGCTAAAAACACTTGATCAACTCTATGTTTTTCACCAGATTGAAGTCATTGCTATCAACCATTGATCCTTAATCGCAACGGTACAATAATACATATAACTTAGAAACAAAAACTATAATACTATATAACATGATAAGTCGGAGTCATACATGTGAACTGAATTTGGTCAGTTTGAGATTTTTGTGGCCATATGTATTTCAATAATCATCAATTGTAGCAAGACTGCAGAAGCCAACTGGTAACAACTGATACAAAGAAAGCAGAGTTTTACACCAAAAACTCTACTCCAGGGGACCCCATTCTATTCAATTTCTTTGTCCTTTTTATTATCTCCTACTGCAAGGACAATTGGACAAAGAAAGCCGGAGCTTCCAACTACAAATTAAAACCCAGAGGCCAGTCTCTCCTTCCTCTAACCTCATCTCCCTCAAAGACTCCTACTTTTTTTTACAAGTGCTTGTTAAAGAAGCAGATTCTAGGCTCTACTACTGAGTCACAACACAAAGACAGAGTTTAACATTTTCTTTCATATTCAAACAAGAACATTTCTTTTGCTTTGCTCACAAGCACAAGCACAAGCACAAACAACAATGGCGAGGCCGCAACAGCGATACCGAGGCGTTCGACAAAGGCATTGGGGCTCTTGGGTCTCGGAGATTCGCCACCCTCTATTGTAAGTGCATCATAAAGATCATATCTTGCTTCATCGATCACAGTCTTTGATTATGTTATGGAGTTTTCTACATGGAAACCGAACTAAACATTTTCGTATTCATTTAATTTATGCAGAAAGACTAGAATTTGGTTGGGAACTTTTGAAACTGCTGAAGACGCAGCCAGAGCTTATGATGAAGCTGCAAGGCTTATGTGTGGACCAAGAGCCAGGACTAATTTTCCTTATAACCCAAATGCATCACAGTCCTCTGCTTCAAAGCTTCTCTCTCAAACTCTCACAGCTAAACTTCAGAGATGCTATATGGCTTCTCTCCAAATGACCAAATCATCATTACTCAAGGAGCCCAACAAGCCACAGCTATCGTCTGTCGACACAAAGAGTGTTGGCATTGTTGAGAATGAAAAACTGAATCCCAAAATTGAAGTGGCAGAGGAAAAAACAGAGCAAATTCAAGAACAAGGACAAGAACTAGAGACAACTTGGGGGCTTCTCACTCAAGTCAAAGTTGAGAGCAGCAGCCAAGATAAATTGTCCATTGAGCCTCTTGAAGATGACCACATTGAGCAGATGATCGAGGAGTTGCTTCATTATGGCTCCATTGAGCTATGCTCTGTTCAGTCTGTTGTGCCACCACCACAGGCCTCTTTAATTTAAGACCCCAAAAACCTCAAATCAATACTCATTATCATCGGCGAGTATTGAAGTATCTGATTCCTTTCTCTGCTAATATAACCCTGTCATTTAGCGGAGATTTAACCCAGTTTTCTTTTCGGCTCTATCAGTTTAATTATGACCAACTAGCTTTTGAGTAGTAAACTAGTAACCCATTTGAAAATGGCATCCTGCTATTTCTATATGTACATTGTTCATTTTTCCTATTATATATATGATATTATTATCTGCGCTTAATTTGTTGCTCTGAGTTGTTTTCTTCTACCAAGTTCTATACATCTCTGGCTCTCATTCTTCAAAAAAAAAAAAAAGGTTTGTCTCTCCGCCATAAGTGGAGTGATTTTGGTGTTCTGAAAGTTGCCACATGTTGGTGTTAGTGATATGATTACAGTGCCCTACTGCCATGTTTGGTTTTACTAGTTTAGGTTGAACTTGAAACCTAAAGGACCACCATTTGGTTTCTCTTAATCGTAAAAAAAAAAAAAAGAGCTTAATCGATCGACCAGTCCTTTTCTTTGGAATGCAAAGCTTTCAGATGTCAATGAACTTTTGGCTACGCCTGCATTATATACAAGGATCACATTCTCCATGCATGTCTGTTAGAAGGGCACCACTACAGGGGGGCATAGCTTAGTTCCATAGCAAAAGAAAGATACCTTATGAATATTTACTGTTTTGAGTAATATACTGATTCCAAATTTAAGCAACAGTGACCACTGAAAAGTCAGTACTTCACTAGTTCATACTTTTTTCAACCACAGAAAAAATACTCATGGGTTTGCTCGCAGTGCTCTTCTGAAAAAGATGATAAAAATTTAGGCCATCCGACCACACATGGTTTCATGGCTTCTTTAAAAAGCAGCTCCGATCTTGTGCATGGTAAATATATTAGATTTTACTTGCTAGCTTCAGTGACAGTGAAGTTACTGAAGAGCCTTGGTTTCTTTTTTCAACCTTGGTTTCTTTTTTCCTCGTATCTCTGGGAAGTGGGAAGACTTTTACCTTATTTGAAACAACAGAATTCCTCATACTTCGTTTCTATTCCTTGTCGCTTAAGTGCTATATATGCTCATGATCTCAACTATACTGAGATGGAATTATTGAGGCAAAAAAGGGGCCTTGTAACTTTTTCCTGTGATTTAGTTATGCTTAAAAAATTAGATGTGCGCGTTATTGTGGCTAGCTGCATGCCATGCTAAGTAGCTTTTTTTGTTGTTGTTAGATTTCTTCTGTTGTCCGATCTCTTTCCATTGAAACTTCATCATAGTTCACCTGTTTGGGAATTGATTTTGCTCCCCACAAATATCAAAAACTAAAAGTAGTTTACTCTCATTATATTGTTTTGCTTTTCGTTCAGCAAAGTTATAAAAAAAAAAAGTGCCCTAAATAATGGCCAGTTAGTGAGGTTTACCATCATCAGTAGTTTGAAAAAAATGTCACTATTTCATCATCAATTTACACCTGATCAACGTACAGCTACTTCTTGCTTTCTCCATATCCCGGAAAGCATTTACATACGTTTTCTGCAAAGCAACGTAAAGTTTGAGGATAATACATATGATCTGAGTCGTCTGATAAAATTGAAATGGGTATTGTTATGAACAATTTAAAGAAGCTCTGTATCAACATGCATGTTACTCTTACTGATTCAGTCAATACTGAGTCCCTGAGCCAGTGCAGTACTATAGTACAGCAGTAATGTGATTCATCTGCATGCAGTAGCTCTGTGATGATCGAGAGTCAAAGGTGAGATCGATCTTCGATCTTCCTGCAGAGAAGAAAAGTGGTCAAACACATGATGGTGTATCCATTATGGTGTATATATAGAATCTCATGAGCAAAAAGTAAAGGGTAGAACCAAACCAATATTAGCCCAAGCCAACCATGAACCATGCATTAATCTGGTGGTGTTGGTGTGCAATCTTTTCATAAACTTGCAAATTTCCTTTAGTTCTATTTGCATGTGTTATTACTCGATTTCATTTCCTTTAGTTCTATTTGCATTGGATCAAGTGAAGCTTGTCAAAATCCAAAAGGCAAATCACTTTGTTTAGGGACGACATGAATAGAAATGAGAGAAAAAAAGTCGATCGATATAGAACAAAAAGTTGATGATGGGTGATTGGCATACACTTTGAGCCATACTACTCGATCTGAACTGGCCTGTTTAATTTGGAGCACAATTTTCTTTCTTTAAGGTTTAATCATCTACTACATACTACCACATTTTGAACCATTGCCGACGATTTTTAAATCGCCGGCAATGTTTTTTTATCATTACCGGCGATATTTGCCGGAAAAATCGCCGGCATGTACGGGCATTATATAAGTCCTGATTTTAAAATCATTCGGAGCACAAATCAATATTATAATTGTCATAATCCTGCTAGCTAATTTCCTGCATTACCTAGTTGGTTAATTCGCGAATCGCTGTATTTTTGAAGAAAAAAAATTTGTTTTCCGAATTTTTCAAAAAATTCGGAATTTTTTTTTTATTTTTACTCAATCGAATAATTCGCGAATTTTACATTTTTTTAATAAAAAATATAATTTTTTTTAAATTTTTTTTATTGAATTTTCCTAATTTTCTGCCTCTAAAATTTTTTTTTTGAAAAAAATTAACCGGATTTTTTATAAATTTTATTCATATAAAATTATTAAATTATATACTTACACAACAAGAAAAATGTACTTAGACCGTGGAAACTTTCTCCGCGGTCCAAGTGACACTAGAACGATGGAGATGTCTTTTTCCGTCGTCTAAGTGGCCACTTGTTCTAGGTGACACTTAGACGACGGAAAAAGACTTCTCTGTCGTCTAAGTACTTTAACCCTAAACCCTAAGGCCCTTACCCCTAAACCCTGCTTTTCACTTAAACGACGCAAATGCACGTTTGCGTCGTCTAAGTGAAAATTTCCTAATTTCACCTAAGACAACGACCATCTAGACCATGTCTTAATGCATATTCTTTTTGTCGAGACCATAGAGTAAACGTACAATGCTTTGAGTGTGAGCGTCGACGGTTCCAAAATAGGACTTACGGATTTTCGTGTATCCATGTTTTCGGTTTGTAAAAATTTCGGTTTTGCGGTTGACTGTGCCGATGAAACCCTTAATGAACTTACTATTTTGTGAAAATTATTTTATTTATATATTTTCTTATGACGAATGTATCCAACGGTTATTTTGTCCAAATTCAATTTCTTTAATATCGATATGCAATGAGTCTATACTTAATAACACTTAAGTTATACACTTTAGTAGATACTTAACAAGTTTAAAGACGTAAGATTATTCGTCGTCTTAAATTCAATTGTTTATATATACGATTCGTTAATCGATATTTTACGACTATTTCATTCAAATGACAGATCGGAAACTTCCTTGTGAATTATTTTTAAAAATTAATTTTACGACTATTTCACCTAGACCAAGGAGTTGGACATCTTCGTCGTCCAGGTGACCACTTGGACAACGGAAAAAGACCATCTCCGTCGTCTAGGTGACCACCTGGACGATGGAGATGGTCTTTTCTGTCTTCTAGGTTGAAAAAGATAGTGGTTCAATTTTCACCGCCAAATTAATTGGGCGCCGGTTCTAAAAATTCAAAATTTTCACTTAGACGACGGAAATTGGTGTTTTCATCGTCTAAGTGAAATTTGAAACGCTCCCCAAATTTAAGGCGGTTAACTCCCGCCCGCCAAATTAATTGGGCGCCGATTTCAAAAATTCAAAATTTTCACTTAGACGACGGAAATTGGTGCTTCTGTCGTCTAAGTGCACTTAGACGACGGAAAAAACACCTCCGAGGTCTAAGTAAAACTCTATATAAAGGACCCATCCGATCCTTTTTCCTCATCCCATTCTCAATTCCTCCTCTCCTCTCTCTCACTCTCACTCTCACTCTCTCTAAAAAATCCAGCAACTTTCCGGCGACCCAAAATCCGGCAACTTCCTCCCTCCGGCGGCTCCGCTCTCCCGCGAGTTTAAATTAATTTATTATTTTACGGCGACCCAAAATTCGGCGATCCCCTCCCTCCGGCGACTCCCTCCTCTCCGGCGACTTCACTCTCCGTAGTATTTTAATTCCTCCTCTCCTCTCTCTCACTCTCACTCTCTCTCAAAAATCCGACAACTTTCCGGGTACTCCCCTCTCCTTAGTATTTTAATTAATTTATTAATATTTAAATAAGAATTTAGCATTTTAATTACATTATTAATATTTTACTTTAAATTCAAATTTTAATTAAAATAAATAAATAATCACTTAGACCACGGAGATGGACGTTTTCCGCGGTCTAAGTTTTCACTTAGACGACGGAGAATGAATTCTCCGTGGTCCAATTAAGTGATCACTTAGACTGCGTATATTTTCCGCGGTCTAAGTGAGCACTTAGACCGCGGAGAATTCATTCTCCGTCGTCTAAGTACCCAGACGACAGTACTTGGAGTACGAAACCTAGACCACGGAGGTTCCGTCGTCTAAGTACTTAGACGATGGAAAAACTCACCTAGACGATGAAAACGCTCCGTGATTTAGGTGTATTTTTCTTGTAGTGGTACATATTTTCTACATTTAATTGGTATACGATCTTTTTACTAACAGAGATGCATTATTAGGTTTAGTGCGGAGAATTCATTCTCCGTCGTCTAAGTACCCAGACGACAGTACTTGGAGTACGAAACCTAGACCATGGAGGTTCCGTCGTCTAAGTACTTAGACGATGGAAAAACTCACCTAGACGATGAAAACGCTCCGTGATTTAGGTGTATTTTTCTTGTAGTGGTACATATTTTCTACATTTAATTGGTATACGATCTTTTTACTAACAGAGATGCATTATTAGGTTTAGTGTATACGGCAACATATCATATGTCTCATTCATCAGTTGTCCCTCTATCCTCATCCATATCTATTTTATATAGGTACACATAAACCTAGCTCAATTATTGACATGAAGATCGAAATGGGGCATGTGCATGATCAGTAGTGCATGCATGTTAGTATATATACATATATAAGCTGTTGACAATCACATGGGTTCTAATTCCAAACCAATGTTCTGCTTAGTCTAATCTCTTTTCTACTAACATTGTTGTCTTCGAGGCAGATATAATTTTCTTTGCCCATGACAGGTTTCATCTTCGTAGAACAAAATCTAGCAGCTTAATATAGAAAACGAAGAAGAAGAAGGAGGGCTGAACCTGGCTCTCCATCATATAATAGTGCATACGCGTTTTTTTCTGCCCTATATCATCTGCTCACTCACGGTCATAGCTCCCCGTGGTATATATGCGCCAGCCCTAATTATGTTGTGTCAGGACTCAGGATGGCCTATTTTATCGAAGATTTGCGAGTGAGATTTGAGAGATCGGGATAAAACAGGCGTCACGGTACAAGTTTAATCTCCTCATTAATTTAAGGAGTATAATAGGATGAGCATATTCAAAAATTGTAATTTAGAGATATAAAAACTATAATAAAAGTCGTGTTAATTTTTTAATCACAATCGTTAGATATGTTCATCTATTTTCATCCCTTATTTAAAACATGTCTCTTAAGAAAGCAAGCTTAAGTCACGGTAATACATTAGTGATCATATTATGTTTGGACCTAGCTAGTTTGTTTTGAAAGCCCGAATTTGGATACCAAACTGGCAAACTACCAAAGGAAGTTGAAGCCCAGGACACCCATAAGTTAAAATCAGCTCAGAGATGGAAGCAGCCCATTAGTGTTTATGTTGACCATGATCAGGCCCATTACTGTCTTGCTGATTTTCGTACCTAAAACCCTGAATTTGAGAGGTTTTGTTAATTTTAGGCTAGAGGGTATGGTTGAAGTCTGGAAGAGTCAAATGCTTAGGATCGATCGGGTAGAGAAGCTAGCTAAGCCAAATGGAAGAAAGACTGAGAGAGTGAACAAACTAACAAAATTAGGTACAGAGTGCATGTATATATGGTAGCTAGAGTATACGTAGTATTAGTGCGTGTGTGGTCGGTGACGGAACCAAGATAAGATTGTTATTCGGGTTAATTTTAGTCAAGGAATTGTTTAGAGCGTGAAGCGCAAAAAAGGTTTTGATTTGGTACTTCATCGTGATATCATAATTTTATATTATAGTTTCTAATTGTATTTTTCCCAAATTGCTAAAAAGAGAGACAAAGATATTAAAATACGTAATTAAGTCAATGCCTGAAGAGCATCAATTGCGACCATCAGACATTTTCACTATTCAAAACTTGTGTACTCAATCTAATATGGAATTACTATAACAAATAATAGCACAAGACTATAACAAATACGTATAGCTTATGAAATACGAATTATGATTGTGTTATTGAGATTGAGACTAGGTGTGTTGAATTGATCCGACAATAGATTGATATTTGAGATTTGAGCGGGTGAATCGCAATATAGAGATTGAAAGTGAGGAAAGCGACTCATGCAAGTTAGGCCGAGTGAGGCGATGTCAGAGCTATCAGATGGTCGACACGCAGAAAACTCTTTAATCAAGACCTTAACGAACGATGAAGGCTAGTTGGTCTTCAATCAAGAGATAGCTGCTCTCTATAATAGATCTCATTCACGATCAATGAACCGAGAATGATGTCGAAGTTAGCTAGTTTTTTTTTTTTTATGTGAAGTAATTTTTTTTAGACGCAAAATTTTTACCCGAATTTAAGACCAAGGAAGCGTTGGACCGGTTCCGGCCAGTGTGTATGGTACGTAGAGTATGCATAAAGTATCGGGAATCTAATCCAAGCTATGAAGCTAACATCTATAGCTTAGCTAGTTTGATTATGATCGATCTTTCTACATGCAATTGCACATGGTAGCCGGCTCTCTGTTCGATCTTGTTCTAATTTGTCTCATTAATTGTCTGGCTAATTAAATTCTAACTAACTCGACCAAGACAGAACGAATACATATGTGATCGTAATGCTTACCCTCTCCCTAACTCGCGTACGCTTCTGTACCTAAACAGCACCTACCATGCATGTATTATGTATTTATATATTGGCCATGGCTGTCTGTTTCTGTCCTCGATATATCATGCCGGGCCTTCAACTGACCACCGTGTGCCACTGCCTACTCTTCTATATCTATCTATATATTCATCTACCCGAAATTGATAATCTAACATGCTTATCTGTATGACTAGAGTCAGTAGAGTAGTAATCAGAGGCTATCTGTAAGGCTTTGTCTAGCTTTCTTCGTCACAGAGTGAGCATGCAAAAACATGTGGAGTGTCGACGACTTTTCTCTGGCCACACACTACGTGATTCCGCTATATATATAAACCTTGATTACGCATATACGCATGGTTTCTTCGTCAAATTCACATGTCATGTTTCAATGGAAAAGTATAGCTAGCCAGTAGGACGGGGATCATTATATTTATACGTACTTCATTGGTCGATCGTAGTCCATAATAACTTGGTCGATCACGCTGGGACTGTACGTACGTACAATAATGTACTGCGTCTCAAGTCTTCATAGGCACATAAAAAATGTCGTATATATTGCTTGATCAAGTATCAAGTTGAGAGTAATATGATCTTACAAAACACGGTTTAGTTCAGAGCGTCGACTTTGGCCGTTTCAAACTTTGGATTCAAATTTCAATTAGGGTCAATGGTATTCATTGCATACGTCAAAGTACTCCATTCATGATTTCTCCTCCCTTGACCTTAATCCTTGACTTTTCTACAAGATGTATATTAAGTTTCATTTAGTTAAAAAACCAAGAATTTGCAAAAGTTTACCACAATTAATGGATCGTAACTAAATCATGTTGCTTAGCATGCGTGAGACTTGCTTCATTGCTCACGAAGGTCAGGCTAACCTGGCCACCATCGCGACGTCTTCTCTAATCTAGCTTATATTAGAGTATCTGTACTAGTATGAGTTTTGCTCTGGCAGATGATGGAGCCGGCAAGGAGGAACACGAGCAAAATCAACAATAGATGCAGAAGCAAAAGTAAGATCAATAAGATTTCTGTGGGTTTCGCTAATTGTTCAAACAATCAATCAAACAAATTTTACTCCTTCTCTTGCTCAAACAAAATAAAATATGCCTAGCTCCACCATCTACTAAAGCAAATTTCATACAGGTGCAGATACTCTAATTTAGAAGATCTAGATGTAACCGTTTCACATTTATTTTTGGGAAGTGATTCCCTTTTCTCTCCCCTTTCTATTCTCACGTACACTCCAATTTTATGTTTCCTCTACATTTTCTTATTTCTTTACCAATTATTCCTTTTTATTTACCAAACTATCCTCATTATTTCTCTTCTCATCTTCTTTTATTCAAGGGTAGTTTTAGTAAATAAAAAAACTTAAAAAATAAATAATAAAATGAAGAGAAGAGAGAAAATGTCAATGTGGGAACAAAGAAAAGAGAGAGAAAATGAGTGTGAGAATCACTTCTCCTATTTTTTATATGTTTTCAAGACAACTTTGAGTCTTTGACCATCACATGTGGTTGAGTTGGTAAATATCAGGTGTGGTTCTCGCCTTAAGTGGGGTCTGCCTCGCTTGGATCAAATCATAATAGCGTCAATTCCAAAAAATAACACATGAACACACAATCTACTATCGGTAATCAGGTGGCCGGAGGAAGCTAATATAGATGATGTTCTTGTGGGGGATTGTTCTTTGAGCCTAAAAAGTTTTTGAAAAAAAAACCACGTGATTTTAGTATAAATAAAAAAACGAATCCTTCAACAATATAAGGTAGAAAACTGAATATGTATTTTTCTTTATTGATCATTTTCACGAATTAATTTACATTGAACCAAAAAAAGGATATTATGTCTTTATATTGTTCCGTGAGTGATTATCTCCCATATGTAGTAGTGGTGGCGGAGATACCAGGGGGCTGGAGGGGGCCACGACACCCTTGCTTGTTGTTCAAAGCTTAATCTATGCATCGTATGAGCTTGTTCATAAAACAGTTTCATTGCAAAGCTTTCTTGGCTCCCCTCTCCATATTCATAACCAATAAGATCTAGCTATTTATAGATATTTTCAGTTATTTTATCTTTTTAGCTATATTTATGTATCCCTCTTGTAAAGAACTACTGTTAATTAATTGTAAAAAGATGCAGTTTAGCAATTTAAAGACAAATAAGCAACATTTCTCTTTCAATTTATAATTTATATTAATCTAAAAACAAATTAGATCATGTTATTATTTTGAATGATTTTTCTATAGAAAATGATTATTTATTATTAATTGTATATTTTTTATTTCAGCACCCCATATGATATATTCTTTGCTAGTTGAGGTTCGTGAACTATCATTTATATTATTTATATTAAAATATTATTTACATATCTTTCCTAAAAAAAGCAAATTAAAATTTTACCTTAATCGACCACGTCCTTTCCAAAAAAAAAAATGGTTTGTAGAGGTAAATTGTATCGAAAATGTCCACAAAATCAGTAACTGATTAAGACTCAAGAGACATCCGTACGTACACATTCGAGTATAAAATTTCTGTGATTTGAATAAAAATTTCCTAATGAGATGAACTAATCGGTGAAAAATTCAACGTGAGAAATTACGAAAAGTCTATATTGCTTGCCTTGGAGTACAATTTTTTTTTTTAATTTTGGAGCGTTATGTTATGTTCGAGCCCTTGGTAAACGTTGAAAGTCCCTACATGATATTTCACGTAGTTTCCTTTTCTTCTTCTTCCGTATTTGCTGTCGTCTCTAGTCAGTCTAACAGTGTCGTCGTCGTCTTCTTCTTCTTCTTCTTCTTCTCTACTAGTCTCTCTATAACCAACCCCATAAAAACCCCAAATCCTCTTTTAGGCTTAAAACCATTTCTCAATCCAAGACTTTTAACACATTCCATCTCTCTCTCTCTCTCTCTCTATTTCTCGACTCACTCACCACCACCCAAATGTCCCCTCACCACCACAACAACAAGTCCTCCTCCCCTTCTTGCTTCTTCCGCCCTTCCTCCGCCGACCACCACCGTTCTCCGCCGCCGCCGCCTCCACTCTCCGGCTGCCCCAACCTCACCACCTGCCTCTACCACACCGACTTTGCACTCTTCTCTCTCACCTGGTCTCGCTCTTTCCTCGGCGGCCGGTCCCTCCACCTCACCCTCCTCCACCACGCCTTCGACTCTCCTCCTCCTCCTCCTCCGCCTCCGCCGCCGCTTTCGTCTTCTCTCTCCTCTTCCCTCCACGTCAACCTCAAGCCCTACCTCTTCTGGAACCGCCGCGGCTCCAAGAACCTGTCCCCAAACGTCGTCGTTTTCTGGGACTTCTCCAAAGCCAAATTCGGATCCTCCTCCGGACCCGAACCTGTCTCCGGTTTCTACGTCGCCGTCGTCGTCGACGGCGACATGACTCTCTTGCTCGGCGACATGAACAAAGAAGCTTACTCCAAAACCAGAGCCCACCAAGTGCTCGACGAAATGCCTCAACCGCAGTGTCACGTGCTCAAACGCGAGCACGTGGTTGCCAAGAATGTCTACACCACCAGGGCCCAAATGGATGGCAGAATCCGTGACCTCCAGATCGACTGCGGCCACGCCGACGACTTCAGCCGCCTCACTTTCTCAATCGACGGCGAGAAAGTTTTGCAGATCAAAAGACTAAAGTGGAAGTTCAGAGGCAACGAGCGCGTCGAATTTAACGGCGTGGGATTGCAAATCTCGTGGGACGTTTACAATTGGCTGTTCGACAACAGCGATGGCGGACACGCAGTGTTCATGTTCAGGTTTGAAGGAGATATCAGTGACGTCATCAATGGTGGTAGTAGTAGTCAGTTGATGAGTAGTAGTAATGTGGGGGGGCAGTTTTGGAATTTCGGGATGAGTGGGATTGAGTGGAGGAAGATCATGGGGAAGAGCCTCTCGTCGTCTTCGGTTTCTATGTCGTCGGCGGGGTCGTGTAGTAATTCGTCGGTGATGGAATGGGCGACGACGGAGGAGAGCGAGCTTAGTGGTGGTCCGTCGGGGTTTACTTTGCTCGTTTATGCTTGGAGAAGGTGAAATCATTTGAGAATATTGGATTCATTATTGGATAAGCTGGTTTAATTTTCTTGGTATTCAGATTATGTAGTGTTACTTTACTCTCTCGATTACTACTTACTAACCCCATTTGTTGTAGAACATAATCAAATAAGTCCCAATCAAAGCTATGGAATTCATAGATATAGATATATACAATGGGATGATCTAACGATTAGTTACTAGGAACAAGTACCTCTGTGATGTAATGTAATGTTATGTATGATGAAATGAATCATTAGACTGTGTGAAACGTATTATCGATGAAGATACGTGCAAGCATTTTGCTAACTGTTTATTCCATTTAGAAATGAAGGGTTGATTATGTAAAAGTTATATGTATTTTTGAAGTTGTATGTTTGTTTGATGTTGTGGCTTTTGGCCTGGCCTGGAAGACTGGACGAGTCTGATGAGAATTTGGTGGGTAGGTGTTGCCATCCGATTTCTCCAAGCTTCCTTACCAAACAAACAACGACAAAAAAAGAGAGGAAGCACGAGACAAAATGCATGTGAGGAAGTGGGTCGTTTTGTGCATATATATATATATATATTTTTTTTTTTCCTGGTTCGTAGAAGAAAGATCTCTAATTTTCTAATTCAATTTACGCTTGCTGTCCATGGGAACCGTTCCATGTGTTGTTGACCTGACCGACGTCTCTTGCATCAATGGAAGTAACAACTGACATTGGGCGGTCTGAAAAACACGACGAGTTTTTATATGGTGTGCAAAAAGCCTGGCCTGAGCTGCTCCTATGTGAATGGAGTAGTGGGAACCGAATAAGATCCGACTTGTTAAAGGATCGGATCCAGATCTCTCCTTGGCTGGTAGGGTTATACTTGGTTATCCTTGACTTTCGTTTTGGACCGTTGAGAATTTGCCATGTCATCAAAATATAGCATTTAATGCAGAATTTAGCTTCTCACAACTAACGTGTCGTCACCTCTTCTTCTTCCTTGGTAACTTCACTCTGCAAAATCAAATCCAAGCCATGGCTGCCATGCCACCAGTCCAGGGCGGATCTAGGTGAAGGATAAGGTGAGCTGCAGTCTCGATATTCTTTTTAAAAAAATATTATGTATATATTTATAATTAATCTCTTATTCATCACCTATTTTTTCATAATTTTCTCATTTTTGCAGTGTACGTTACTCAATCTTCATCAATCTTTTTTCTTCATATAAGAGTTTCTCTTCTCCGTCATCGCACATTTTAGTGTTATCTGTATTTGTTTTCTTCTATTTTTATGTTATTTTATAGGTTTAACTTTTTTTTTGAGTGATTTCTCATGATATAAAATTACTGAATGTTAAATTGGGTTCATATCTGCTTACTAATTGTTGCATGAGTTAATATTTTCGTTTATGATGTAGTAGTAGTAGTCAAAGACACATATGAGTTAAAAAATTTCTTTTAATGTATGTTCTTTTTATTTTTTATAACAAAAATATTAAATTCTTTCGTTGTCTAAGTTTTTTTTATATAGGAAAAATACTAACATACTAGCCTAAGGAAGAGTCCGTAGGCCCTCCAAGATCTTTCAGATCATGCTGAATCTAAGTTGTATATTCAAGTTTCGTGAGTTTGAAAAAAATAAAATACGTTGCATAATATTATACCGTCCATCCTCTTTTAAAATTTTGATTCCACTCCAGCCTGCTTGGTCTAAATTTTCTATTGCAGCACAACCTCAAAGACCCATAATCCTAAGCATTCCACATGAACACCCAATAAGCAAAATAATGATTTCCACCAAACCCAATAAGCAAGATTGAAACTTCTCACAACCTAAACGGAGAGAGATGATGTAAACAATTATGTGCTTGAACTCATCAATTAACTTCACAGCTATTTTCAATATGGATCTAAGAATATTCGATCAACGACCAGTATGTTTTGGTTTGAATGAATTTTCTTCTCGTGTTCAATTCGGTGCACAAGAAATTAAAATGGCTTCGGTACGCGGTGAGCTAAATTGTTGTAGAGAGTAAAGTTCGGAGGGAAGACTGGAAGAGGAGAAACTCAGAAAAGGAGGCGGCAGTGGGACGACGTTCGAGTCACGTTAGCAGTGGGAAGCTAAATTCTGCATTAAATGCTATATTTTGATGACATGGCATGTTCTCAGCCCTTAGATACGTAATCAACGGCCCAAAACGAAAGACAAGGATAACCAAGTATAACTACCAGCTCAGAAGAGGATCCGGATCCGGATCCGGATCCTAAAGGGTTTGGAGTAGAAATGTAATCGAATATAGGGAACAGTTGGATGAAGAAAAGTAGTGATTTTGTTGGCACGGAATTTTGGTCTAAAGATTCTTCTTCACAAGGCACGCAGCCATGCACGCAGAGAGTTGTTGTTGATGGTGGAGCAAAGTTGCAGACTTTGTCGACGATGATGTTGCGAGATTAGTGATGACATCTCGTATGAATGAAAGAGACGCATGCAGACCTAAAAAGATAGAGCATGCATCACTCATTGCATTACTTTCAGACTTCACATGCTCACGCTCTGCTCTTGTCTTCTCCTCGTTTAGATGAGAATTAATCATCATCGACTTCGATCCTGTCCATTCTTTTGCAATACTAGGTATCTTTCTTCCTTTGCACAATAATTTACACAATTCTTGTGTACTGTGGACTTCAAGCTCAAGGTCTATAATAGTCATGTTATGGTGACTTCGCTCGGTTTGTCATCGTAAGAGCCCAACCCAAAGATCTTTGGATTGATTTCAGTATATACAATTGAGCTAGGCCCGAAAAGGAACCCCATACCCGACCCGAAACCTACCGACATGCATTAAGATAAGTTTTCCGAGCAAGAAAGGGACCATCTTTCTCCATCTCATTATGAGATAAATGAACTATAGGAAGGACCAAGGGTCTCCCACCCACCTTACTCTCCTCGGTGAAATGTCTTGGCCACATTCATTCATTCATATAAACTCTCAATGTGTCACCAAGTCGGCAACAATTGATTTGATTTGATTTCACTCACTGCTCTACAAATTTGCATATAGCTAGCTAGATACATACCTCTACAGTCTAATAGTGTAGATGTTCTCAAGATGAACAAACAGACAGAAAAAATTGGAAAAGGCAGACCTTGATTCTCGAGAAAACAGAAAACACCAACACAATTTTTTAGCAGATGCCCCATCTGTGTGTTGTTCATATGACATTCTAAAACTCTATAAGCTCTTCAAATGAAATAAATAGGGTGTCAAAGCTTTACAGTCAAAGCTGGAGTTGATGAAGAATGGATTAAAGATGAAGATGGAGGAAGACAATGTCTTTGTCTAGAACTCCGGCCTCCAGAACCTCCTTCGTAATTACTACTTGAATGGCTTCTCAATTTCTTCTTATCTCCATAAATAGAACCATCGGATCTTACTTGTCGAACCTTAGTTTCGTTCAGGCCAGCCGGAAGAACACAATTGCAGAACAAACCTAAAGTTCATTGAAAAAAAAAAACATACAACGATAGTTAGCATAGTCACTATGACACTACTTCCAAACGCAATCTTCTTAGATTCAAAGAGGTCCAAACATACACATATCTAACAGTACAAGATTCATCTCCAATATACATTTTGTGTTTCTCATTCTAATTTTTGTACTTGTGATCACAAAAGAGACAACAAGAACAATACTTTTTGTGGCATTGTTGTACATACCATGAAGTAATTGCTAAGAGATAAAAAGATTTCTTACCGAGTCGAGCAAGGCGATTGACCCAACGAGGAATAGGCCTCTCTGTCAATCTGAGGCACACATCGTTACAGAAGTGGTTACAATTCTTGGTGATGAGATGGTATGTGTTTCCGGAGTAATCTTCTGCGAGTTTCTCCATGAATGCACGGACCTCTCTGGGACCTAAATCTGTTCTTCCTATCAAAATAGACTTCCTGAACACAAAACCAGGGCATTTCTTTGGTTCCACTTCAAAAATCCCAGTTGTTGCATGGTCATGCGCTCCAAATGCATACTCAACACCATGTACTGAAATTACACAAAATAAACACAAAACATCTAAAACACACAGAAACTAAACAACTACATACACCATGTCAGCCCAAGTCTAATACTTTATTACAGAAATCTACATGATGTCAGCTCTGTTTAAGAATTATATAAAGTACAAATCTTTTTTCTTAAGCAGCATAGAAGAACTGATCTGATGACTCAAACTATAACCGAGTTTCATGTTGATGATGTGTGATCAGTGTCTATTCTAGCCAAAGGTCTTCACTTTAGCAGACGCCAAACATGAAAATTCTATTGAATACCAAGACGGATCCAAATATGAATTAACAGTTAACTCTTTTCAATTTGGAATTTGCAGATCTCAGTTTTTACACAAGCCTAGAAGAAGAATAAGGATTGAAAATTTTACCTTGAACGCCAGAATGGTAGACACCAAGGCCAAGCCAATATGCGTAGCCATTGATTGGTGTGAGATCGTAGACATTGAGATAAACAGGGACTTTGCCAGTCTTCTTCTTCTTGGGCACCAACACCATCCTACACAACATTTTCTTTTTCTTTTTTCTTTTTCTCTATCTCAATTCTCAAACCCAACAAATATATTCTTCTTCTTCGTCTTCTCGTTTCGAAAATTGCGGAAAGCAGAGAGCTGATGAGAGAGAGAGAGAGAGAGAGAGAGAGAGAGAGAGAGAGAGAGAGAGAGTGGTGTTTCAAGACAGAGCACGAAAACCGCAACCTCCAGAGTCCCGATGCATAGAAGAAACCCAACACCAGAATACAACAAAGAACTTTTATTTGCTGAAACCGATGAGGAGGAGAGAGGGCAAAGATGGAAACTTCAATTAAGGTTGCGGTGGTTTTGGCTTTGCTTCAAGCTCCGGCCGCCGAAAGTGTTCACGCCACGGACCCCTCTGTCTTTTATATATCTCCAAAACCGAAAAGCAAAGCAGAATGTGCGATTCCGGGGTTTTAGTTTTGATTTTTGTTTAAGAAAAAAGAAAAGACCAAAGTCTAAATAATAACGGAAGCTACCCATCTACTCGGAAACTCAACACTAATAATATGTGCCACGCAAGTAGCCAAAACTATCTAACTAAACAGTAGCTTCTTCTAAAGCTAAACTAAGCTCTCGTATGTACTCCACAAAAAGAAGAAGAGAACTAGAAGATGATGATGTTATGCAACAGAGCCTAAAACTAGAACGGCTGCGGCATCAAAGGCCTCGTTTGGCCATGGGAAAGGAAAGTAATTCCTTCAAGATATGGGAGGAATAAACAAAGGAAATGTCCAAGTTCCTTTCCCTTCCCTTCTGTTCCAGTGAAACAAACGAGGCCAAAATGTAATTTTGCTTTTGAGAAAAAAGAAAGTTTGGGAAGGCATAATAATATGCAACTGGTCCAAAACGTTAAGTGATTTTTGGGTCGTTCATTCTTTTTCCAAACGTGTAAGTTAAGACTTGTTGCTGTTGGAGTGCTCTACTGCTTTTCTTTTCTTCACATGCATTTCATATTTTAGTTGGGAAATTGGGGGATCTTTACAGCGTGCTTAAAGCCACCAAAGTGGGGAAGGGGAGGAAATTATAGGTATAGTTTATGGCTTTCTAAAGTTTAGTTTATCAAATTCACTACTTTAGGTTTAGTAATCCTTGGGTCTATGCTGAATCAGATTCATCATGAATTATAACAAATTTAAATGACCACGAATTTTGGTCAAATTGAGACTAATGAATTTAAGGAAGTAACATTTGAAATGAAATTTGTCGACCCACATTACATTTATGGTCATCAGACCAACCAATTAAATCTTACCGCGTAAGTTTATTTTTCAACCATATTAGTTCATAAAAGTTAATCCTATTTGAGTTTAAAAAAATGTCCATGTGACAAGATTTGAGTAATTGGTCTGGTGATCATATTTCTCTTGTGGTCGGTAAATTTCTTTCCATAATATTTTGATATAGTCTTGTTGTTAACAAAATTATTTATCGGGCGAAGTGAATCATGAGGAATAGAAACTTGGGTTCCATCTTTGATGGCATAAGATAGGGTTTTATATGACCATGACCACGAGCAATTGTCACGTACAATAGAGACACGCCATTATTTTACATCTCTCCTAATATTAACTTATTCATCGTATAGAAGTTTCTCATTTTGAAACTCGAATCCAAATATGCCAACTGCATTCGAAAACTACAAGTATGCCAACTAATACATTTAGATCCAACTACAGCTATTAGTTGTAAATACAAACAACCATTATGATACTACTTAAATATTTTATTTCTTAAACAGACTACTTAAATCTATTAGAGTGTCTTGTATGACATATCTTGACCAAGGTCTTATGCTAAATACATACAAGAGAACAACAAAAAAGTCACTTCAACATCTTAATCTAACTATGTCCCTTAAGTTGGTGTCTATCCAAATTTTCAAAGTCTTCGACAATCAAGAATGACCGGTCTTAACAAGTTTTAGACAACGTTCACATTTGAATTTGACGTTAATTAATTAGATATATACATGATAAACACAGAGTCGATAAATACAAAATGATCAAAGAACTTCAACATCCACATACTGAATGTCTCACTTTACATCGTTCAAAGGAGGCTTCAACTTGGCAATACAAATAAAAAATCTCCGTACGTCGACCAATCTGGACAATGAAGACTAGAACCATACTCGGTCTTTGTATTTTTGTCTATCTATACGGAACACAATACAACAACTAAATCTTTATCTCTTTTCCATTATGTAGATTCATAAAATGTATGATTGAATCCTGTCATCGGCCAACAATATTGGTAATAATCAATTCATGCATGCATGCTTCCTCTTCATTTTGATCTGTCTGTGATGGAGTATGCATCTTACCTGCAGCGTAGCTTGTATGATACTCCTACTTGGCTACATTATATTACATGTATCTGTTATAGAATGCACTTATAGTGAGAACACTTGTTATAATCTCATTCACGTTAGAATTAGACAAATTATACATGAAAGAAGCTAAATGATGGATTAATCCATTGCACATGGATATGTTATCGAATGCACTTATAGTGTGCGGGTCACTTGCCGCGTTAGGATTAAATAAATAGTGTATGAGAAAAGCTAAACGATGAATTAATCCCTTGCACATAGATCTCTTATCGAATGCACTTATAGTGTGCGGGCCACTTGCCACGTTAGGATTAAATAAATAGTGCATGAGAGAAGCTAAACGATGAATTAATCTCTTGCACATAGATCTATTATCGAATGTACTTATAGTGTGCGAAACACAAATGTGCGGGTCACTTGTTATAATCTCATCTACCTTAAAATTAAATGAATACTGTATAAGAAAAACTAAATCGTACATTAATCCCTTACACATCTATGTGTCGTACATTGTACAATTAATTGTCCCGTGTCCCGCACACGTGCCTGTCTCATAATTCACCCTAAGCTTCTGTTGCCCATGGCATGCTCTCGTGGTGCTCTGAGTCGATCTGAGTAGCAACTGTGACAACAACTCCATGTCGGGGTCTCAGGATTCACGACCCACGAGTGACCCACGTCGTGTGGGCTCCCACTTTCCAACCCATCCTCACTCATTTGCTGTCTGCAAAAGAAACTGGGCCTATGATGCAATTTTGGATTGACAGACAAACTTGGGCTTATGGCTTTTTCTCACTATCTGCGGCCCAATAATATTACTTCACGCTGTATAGCCTTTAGCTGCAACAGAGCTCAAGTATCTGCTACTGCGCCAGCTAAAGCCCCCAAATTCTTAAACCCTAAACAGCAACCATGGCTCGTTTGCTCCGGATTGCTCATGCTTCAATTCGTCCTTCTTTTTCGACCAAACCCTTAATCAACGTCCATTCAAATCAGTTCCGCAAACCAATCACACCCACTCTGTTTCACAACAGAGCTTACTCTTCTGACGCAATAATGCCCACATCACTGACATCACCCTTGACAGCTGACATGATTAGAATCCTAAGGACAGAGATTGAGTGCCAGTCAGAGTCAGCTCCTCCTCATCAGGTTTGGTCTCTTGTAGTTGTCTCTCTAATCTCAACTTATGTTTGGTTTGTAAGAGAATGTGTTAGTTATGTTTTGGTAGTGTAAACATAATGTTACAGCCTCCGGCGAGTTTTAATTCATTTGCGGTGGAAGATCGGCCCGGCGAGCAGTGGATTACAATGAGTGGGAAGTTTGGAGAGACAGAAGACATTAAGATTGAAGTAACTATGTTCGATGGGTACGAGGCTGTTCCAAAGTCTGGAGATGATGACAGCTCTGGTGGTGTGGATGTGCGTTTACATCTCAGTGTGATTGTTGATATATCGAAGGGCGATGGCTCCGATAACCTAGAGTTTCTGTGTTCTGTCTGGCCGGATTGTGTGGAGGTTCAGAAAGTTTATGTTCTTCAGCCCGGTAGAGTAAGAGCTAAGCCTTATTTGGGACCCAATGTCAGGTATCAAATTATTGTTATACGATGTGTGATGAGTTTTATGTTGTGAACTGTGAAGTAGACTATTAGACTGTAATGGTTTAGAGATATTTGCTAGCCAAGGATTGTGAAATAAGCTCGAGAATGTTGGCATATTGGTGGTGACTTTTGTTTGGTTTTGCTTTATCGAACAGGGGTTTGAAGTCGGAGATTCAGAAGAAGCTTGGTGATTATTTAGAAGCAAGGGGAGTAAATGACGAACTTTGTGTTTTCTTGCATCAGTATATGATGAACAAGGATAGAATAGAACTTATTCGATGGTTGAGAAATGTCATGTCGGCCGTGGAGAGATAGAATGATGCATTTCTACTGCCTAATACTCAGGTTACGCTATAATTGAAAGCATTTCAGTACTTGAAAGTCTCTACTCTCTAGATATGTAAAGCACGTATCTTCAAACATCTGAGGAATATATGTCAGTTACTCTGTGCCTTTCTTGCGGATTTGAACTGGGCAAAGTGATGGAGTATTGTCAAAGCATTACCATCGCTAGGTTTCGTTCATGGCTTTCTCTGTTTCCATTGTTGAATGCATGCTGATATTCAGCCATTGCCAAACCTGTAAGTCTTGGTTCTATTTGCACTATGAACTTGTATTCATTGAAATACTTTTAACAGTGGAATTGCTGGTGCGATGAGTTTCTATCATGTTTGTCATGAGCATTAGCTAACTATTGGGTATGAAAGGTACTAGTGTGGAAACAAACAAATCAGTTGGCGGGTTGTGCACACTAGGTACAAGACTAAACGAATAAATTAGTAAATAATCGAATAAATTAGTAACTAATCGAATAATAGAATCACAAATGAGATCATGCACAATAGCACATCTGAACATGATTATTGGTACTGTTTTGGTGCAAATTGGCTAAAACATTGTTTGTTTATTGAGGGTGGGGAGGCAGGTCTAAAGGTTTTGATAAGAAAATGTAAACTGTCACGCATAGCAGACTAGACTAACAATTAATCATACAATTTATAAAATCTCTAACTAAATCTTCTGAGATCAGTTCATGATAATGACACACCAGGGACGCTCCTCCAAACTCAAAAGAGGACAAAGATACCAGCCAGGTATAATATTTTCGTTCAAGTTTAAGAGTATCACACTAGAGAAAGCAAGACTAAAGTTTAAACATGAAAAAGTAAGGTCATTTTATAAACAATCACGATACCAAACTTTTTAAATCTAAATTAATTTTGTTATCTTGAGCTTGTTTTAATGTCAAGTTGACAACTTCACATATTCCAACCATTTATATGCTTAAATAGTATATATAGGAAGTGGTATTTTGTAGGATGAATCCTTTATTTTTGAGTGAGTGGAAGCTGGACCGAAGCTTGCTTTGTTTAAAATTCATAATCAATTATGCATGAAATAATGTAAGGCTACGGCCATCATGTATCATAATGAACGTATTCCCCAACCAAACTACTTAAACTAGTGATTGATACAGACTGTCTTGTTCATGATCAACGGGCCGTACCATGTCTTCTACAAGTACAAGAAAATCATCTGACTGAAAAAAACATATAAAGCTATATGCTTCTTGGAGTTCTTGCTGTTATTTTTGGTATTTGTTTATCTTTCATTGCTTCTTGCTCTTTTAACATATATGCTCTTTAGCTATTGTAATCTTTGTGAAGCCAATTTAGGAGTATGGTTCATTAGTTCACAGGTTGTATCTTTGGAGATTATAACATATGCACTTTCGGCTCTATCATAGTGATCAATAGATTCGTCGTTGGTTTCGATCAACTTGCAGTATATCTATATCAAGAGCAGTACTTTATGTATTCCTCCTCCTTGATTTAAGTTAAGAAACCAACTAAAGAAATTACAAATCCCAACTGATGACTATGTTAAGTAGGCAAACCAAAAGGACATAACTTCATACCTGTTGCTATCATGAATCAAATTCTCACAAACATACTTCTAACTGATGAAAACATCTGTATCTCAGTATCCTGACAGAACCCAGACGAGAGAGCACATATGATACAATGAATTAATAGAAGAGAAAGAAGAAGAAGAAGAATTCTACAGCTTAGGCTAGCTAGCTAGTAGCTAGCGAGATGCTGCAACGTACTAGAGCTTGAGGGACAAGTCTAGTTTCTTCATTTCTTCCTGTTGACCATTCCTGAAACGATTGCCGTTTGCCAACCAACTAACATTTTCCGTGTCGAATCTTCCTCTCGATGTTGATGTGTTTTGGAAGTTGTGCGGTGCCAGTTTTCCGATGGCCGGTTGTTGATCAAAACTGGGTCTTGATGCCTTGTACCCTTGATTTCCATTTCCAAAACCAATAGGCTTGTGAACCATGGAGTGTACCTGAATATCCAAAGACTTGTTGCTGTAGTTGTTGTTGTTGTTGTTGTTGTTGTTGTTATAGGCACCATGAAGAGGAAGAGAAGCCATGCTTGAAAAGTAAGGGTGGTTTTGATGATGATGATGATGGAAGTAAGGGTAACCAAAACCAGCTGCTGCTGCTGCTGAGGCCATCAACTGTCTTTGTCCTCTCTTTGCCAGAGTCCTCTCTCTTTTGTGAGCATTTTGGTGTCCCCCAAGTGCTTGTGAGCTGTAGAACTTTCTTTGGCAATAGTTACATGAAAAGACTCTTGGCTCTGCTCCACCCTGATGATCACCACCACAAGGGCTGCTTTGATCTGTCGTCTCCTCCGATGCCGAACCATCCATTTGTAGACAGTCGATGAGGTTCAGTTCTGGATTATTGAATCCACTACTAGTGTTTGAAGTTGAATAAGGACAACTAGAAAGCTCTAGATCTAATAACAGGATACTACTACTTGGATGATGATGATGATGATGATGTTTCACCTCTTCAGTCTCATCATCTTCTTCTTGATCTTTGAATACATCTACTGCTTTTGGCTCCTGCTTCAGAGGAGCTTCTTGCATAGACATAACAACATGCCTAGTTAGTTCCATTGAGGAATATTATGAGGGGCTATACTAGAGCTTTTGATCACTGAACTCGAATGGAATATTTATCAAAGTTGTGAGGTACGTGCGTGGTATATAGCTGAGCCAAAAAACCTAGCCAAAAAGGATATGGGAAAAAAGAAGAGGTTTGATTGATGGATGGGAAAGTAAATGTTTTTTGTGGTATTTATGGTAAGGAATATGGATAACAGAAGAAGAAGAAAACAGAATGCACAACAGTTCTTTTACTATAGATTAGCTTTGGCTTTATATCAAAAGCATATATATATATATATATTTGTAATTTGTGCATTGGAGAGGAAGGTAAGTTTACTTTATTGTCATGCATAGACTTTGATGGGGGAAGAGTGGAGTGTCATACGTACGTCGTTAAATCGACAAAAACTTAAACACGTTGTTTATAGATGGAAAGTAGTGTCGTTTTCCAGCTCTCCCATATTAATATCCAGGCATGTTTGTTTTCTTGTGTTGCTTCAAATCGGATCGAGGATTCTGTTTTACTGTGCTGATGGTTTGTTAATATTTGTTGTCATTTTCATAACCCTAGCTGAGATGATGATGCATAATTAACTTTGATTGGCACTAAGTAAAGCATGTTTATCTTGTTCGTCCTTGATCGATCTCTTAGATAATTAAATTAAGCTGAGCCAGCTTAGCTGTTGCCTACTGTCTAGGGTGTAATTGTAGTATAAAGGAATCGATCTTAATTTAGTTAATTAAACAATACAGTCCACGTTACTTCTACAGTGCCGGAACTGGCTAAATTATAATTAACATGCATTGGATTACAAATTTTATAGACTAATTAAAGTCGATGGACAAATTAGTTGACATATAAAGCTAAGATGCTTAATGTTTTTAGCACGAAAGCTAGCTTGGAAAGAAAGGAAGAAAAGGAAATCCACATGCATGTGTGTATATATAAATTGATAGATGGATCATGGATGGATGGATGCTTTGTCAAATTAAGCTATAGATGAATGGAGACAAATGGCCGACAACTAGAAAAGTAGAAGATGATAATGATCGAGTTGCTCATGCTAACTAATATGCTATGATAGTGCTATTTCATGCTCGATATGGATTATTAGTAGTTAAATCTCTTTTAAGATATGTGTAATCTAGCTAGGGCTTAATGTCACGTCCCGTTTTTGGGAGTGTCTATCGTGGGCGTTGCTGGTTCTTTGTGCTTAATGTATATGTGAGATTGCTCCAAGGCCAGAGTATGTGTGGGAGTATATGTGCTGCCCTTCGGAGTTCAGGCAGGCCGACTCGGTTGAGTTCGAGGAGCTTGTCGCTAGTCGAGGACTTGACGATGAAGAAGGGATTAGGCCATCCTTACACAAACTGGTCGGGGTCTGGAGCCGATCCCCTGATGAGCCCAAGGCAGGGCGAAACCAGTCGATTGCCCCTTTGGATAAGGCTGGCTCCTTGGTGGGGAGCGCCGCATGGACCTCGTGTGGTGGCCATTCGGTTAGGTCTGTGACAAGTGGTATCAGAGCCGCCTCAGCATATGCATTCGTTGCTCGCCAAGCGCTCCACGGGAGTAGGCAGGGTGCCTCTCTGGGAGAGGATCAGATCATCCGTTATTCGCTAAGCGCTCACACACAATGTGTCCCCGTGGGTGGGGTCGAGTAGGCAGGGGACCTCTGTAGGGGAGATGCGGATTGAATCTGACGCGGAGCTATGTTGGGCGATCTTGGGGAGTCTCCCTTCGTCTCTCGGGTATTTGGGCATGGTGCCGTGTACGAGGACGTACACCTTGATTGGGTGGGGGAGAGTGTCACGTCCCGCTTTCGGGAGTGTCTATCGTGGGCGTTGCTGGTTCTTTGTGCTTAATGCATATGTGGGATTGCTCCAAGGCCAGAGTATGTGTGGGAGTATATGTGCTGCCCTTTGGAGTTCAGGCAGGCCGACTCGGTTGAGTTCGAGGAGTTTGTCGCTAGTCGAGGACTTGACGCTGAAGAAGGGATTAGGCCATCCCTACACAAACTGGTCGGGGTCTGGAGCCGATCCCCTGATGAGCCCAAGGCAGGGCAAAACCAGTCGATTGCCCCTTTGGATAAGGCTGGCTCCTTGGTGGGGAGCGCCGCATGGACCTCGTGTGGTGGCCATTCGGTTAGGTCCGTGACATTAAAGTCATTTTAAGCAGGCAAGCGCAACTTGTTTCACTTTCACCTCCAATGATCATTCGTATATATATGTAAATTAAAGTAAAACGAATTTAAGTTTGGTAGTAATAAAGATAGATGTCGACTCAGACAGCTTGTGATTGGAGTCATGAATATCATATATTTTGGTGTAGTCCAAATCTTAATGGGGCCTAAATATCTTTTACAAGATCTCGCTGTCTGTTTAAACGAGTTCAGAGCTGAAATTAAAACCAATCTGGAATAATCCCAAAAGAAGAATGAGACCCACAAACACCAGCAGTTGTTTGAAGTTCAAATCCATCCATCATTTCCAATCTATCTGATGACCCGCGAGCTTAGAATAATATCAAATGCTTCAGGTTATATATGATCGAACTACAAATGTGAAAACGACATGCACTCGATCTATTTCCATTCCCATTTCCAGTAATGTTGCAGACAGATATAACTGATATATATTGAGCTTCAATAATTTCATTTATGGGAAAAGGAGGAGATAGGAATCAGCTCAGGAGGCTAGGGTTTGTCAAAACTTGCGTGGGAGTCATATATATACATGCAATTGACTATATGTGATTATGTGGCTCAGCCCGTTTAACCACAACTAACTTAGCAAAAGGTCTACGAAGATGACGGGAAAACCAGAATAAGCTAGTAACATCTAATTGAGGAACATTCAACCTTGCAACATATATAAACAAGTGCAATACCTACTTTTTTGAAGTCCCACGTACGCATGAAAACATTCAAATTTGCAACATATAGAACTTTGCTGTGAGTTTCATGCGTGGGGAAACTCCTACAATCTAATAGAACATTCAAACTTGCAACATATATAAACAACTCCTATAATCTTATGCCATGAACCAGGTCGATCGAACGTACTATTATATACCTCAGTTTCAGCTGAAATTAAAGTTTGGGAAAATTGCAAGAACAATTGCTAACCCATTTGACTGATTTGAGCCCGGCCCATGTTTCTATACCTATCTTTTTTATCTCAACTCTTTAGTCTCCGGAAAGTGTGAAAATAATAGGGCCGATCTTTCGACGTGGGTAGGCGAGACGAATCCCTTCTACTCCGCCACTGGTGGAGACGACAGCCCATCCTTTGAGTCTTCCTCGGCCTCGCGTCGAGTCTCTTCTCGACAGCCCTATCCCTGCTCGACAAAGCCTTCGTCTATCGCTCCTCTCCTCTTCTTCTTGTTTCAAGTCTATCCGTTTTGTGCGACGAGGGAGTGGTATGACTCGAGTTGCCGAGGACCGACGGCGACGTTGGAGAGTGGAAGCCGGCAGGATACGTGGACAGGCCCGGCCCAGCCGGGGACGCTTCAAGATCTGGGACCCACCGTGGTTCGTTCCCTCGCCGGCGTCACAATGGCAGCGATCTTGGAATGTCTGTCCCTCTACTAGAAGGCGTGGAGATGGCGTCGAATGGGTTCAAGTAGTGGCGGCTAAGGTTTGGCCCTGATTGGCACAAGGAAAGGTTTTGGGCCTGGGCTTCTTCTGCTTGGGTCTGGCCTTTCCTTTGTCCATTTTGGGCTGGGCCTTGTTGAAGAAGTTTTAAAGTTTGGGAACTAGAAGCTTTTGGTCCCCTATAGATATGGCGTCCAGTCAGCTAAAGAATAACTTTTAAAAAAAAAAATTAGTCTCAGCGTCTCTGATTTGTCCTGATTGAGTTATTTGGATTTTGCTTGTATGTAGTGTATTTAGGGGTTTCAATTAATCGTACCAGGAATCCGGTGGAACTCTAATATTGCAGTCACAATTAAATTTCATCAAATAAAAAAATTAAAAAAATAGGTTCGATCTTTCTGAAATTTGTTAGTTTCAATAGGATTCCATTCTCCCCACGGTTTTAGAATTAATTGGAAAGAAGTGTGGGCAATATTTTTCAAGGAGTTGAAATAAATTTTGTGTTCTACATATTGTAGAATTACTTGCTACAATTTACAAAATTTAGTGAAAAATTGAGTCGGTCCTGACGATGAGTTGGTACCATTTCTGCTTTTCTAAAAACAAAAAACAAAAAACAAATTTGTACCATCATCAAATCTTGTTAATAAGTAAACATTTATCTCACTAAACATCATATATCTCTATAGTACTTGATCGAGATGATTTTATATTAATTAAGGTATCAAACGCCGACATTATAATTTTCCGCACTCAATGTCAACTCCATTGTCTTATTTTACCATCTACCATATATATAACTTTCCTGGCGAAAATGCTCGATCGTGAAATGTCATTATTCCTCACTTATATGTACACCACTTGACTACTTTAGTGGCCTTCGTGTTAGTATAACATTATTAGTTGTCCGATTAAATATACTTATCTGTTTAAACAGATAACCGACACCTACCAGACCACTCGAAAGACCACCAGCAAGGCTATAACTCTGTTCATAAGACCGACCTCATCCGAGCGCGCACGCGCCCGTGGGGGGCATATCCGAATGTGCGGATCACACATCAACAGAACCAGACTATCCAGTCCCACATCGAAGAACACCATCAAGCACCAAGCTCAACCACCTATATATGTAAGGTATTTATTACAGGTAACGACATTCCAATCCAAGCATTTAAACACAACAACCTACTTCTACATACGCTCGCTCGACTGTTATATCCAATACATCTTCTAACTTAGGCATCAGAGCGTTGAAGGCATGCCACCCTGTCTCGACCCCTGACTGCTTGTTTGTCGTTGTATTCTTCTAACAGCCGTATCGAACACGCGTACCCGCACACCTGAAGGGAGTAGAAGCGCCCGACCATCCGAACAGCCCCAACGTTCGGACGAACAAGAAGAAGGAAGACTACTCGTACGTGCTTCTGCTAGATTACGTCATGCGTAATCCTATAGAAACAGTTGGCGCCGTCTGTGGGAAGCTTACAAATTGCAAACCTCGTATAAACACCACTAACCAGAAGCCCACATGCCTATCCAGGAGACTAACGTCAGCAGCACACCATTCGAGGAAACACCCTCGAGCGCACTGGCGCGGCAAGTAGCAGAACCGGGAACGAGCGGCAGCGAGGAGCGCGTCGACGGCCTGCTCCGAGAACTGCGAGAGGCAGCGTTCGATAAGGAGCAGGAGCGCCAGATCCGGCAGAGGCTGGAGGAACGGCTGGACGCGCTCGTCGGCCCGCCGCGGGGGCAACGCGAACGGACCCAGGACACCGCCGACGAAGAGCTGCATCCGTCCGGCGAGGCTAACACCCGGAGAGCCCGCTCGCCCACACCGGGACGGGAGTCGCCACCCCCGACGGATAACGCCCGGATCCTCCGGAGGATGGAAGAATTGGCGGAAGAGGTGTCACGCCTACGGAAAGACAAGCTCGCCGGGCAGGGTGGGACGTTCACCTCCCGGGTCAGCCCGTTTTCGGCACACATACTGGGGAGGGGAAGAGACCTCCATTCAAAGACAACGAAGATCGCCCGGTTCGACGGGAGCGGGGACCCCCGCACGCACATCGACGAGTTCCGATCCACCACGGATGGGACCAGGTATTCGGACCCGACCCTGTATTTCCTGTTCCAGGAGACACTAACTGAGGAGGCCAAGAGCTGGTTCTACGAGATCCCGCCAGGCTCCATCCACTCATTCCTCGAGCTGGCGGAAAGCTTCCAGAAGCGGTACAGGCTCTAGGGCAAGTACAACACCACGGGCATCCTCCTCAAGGTCTGCCAGGGGAGGGACGGGAGCTTGTCCAGTTACATTAACAGGTGGATGATGCTTGCGAGCACGTGCAGGGACCTGGATAAGCGAGTGGCCAAGGTAGCCCTGATGGATAACATGCTCGCCACGCCGTTCGTAGAAAAGCTGGTGAGGAAGGAATATCTCGACTATGCCGAGATTATGAACCTGATTGTACAGAAGGCGTTGGTTGAAACGTGAGTGTACGGGTCCACCTCCGAGTCTAGCACCAACAGATCAGAGAAGGCAAGCGCCCAACCACAACAACTAGCGGACGACGAGGAGCCAACCGGGGGCTACAAGAGGGGTCGAGACACGCGAGGACAGAATCACCAGAGGCCATCCTCCCGCAACTACCACAACAACCGCTACAACCAGGCAAGGGGACCAGCACAGCCGGAAGCCCGCCTACCGCTAGTGCCATGATACCAACCAACGGGCCAGGGGATATATGCGATCAACCGACAGTCGAATGAGCACCTGCTCCGCCAGCATCAACACTTGATTGCACCGCCGAACAATATCTCGAAAGCAAGGATCCCGGTCAGCAGAATCTCGAACGTCTGGTGCGAGTACCACAACACCACCATTCACCAGACCAACGCATGCTGACGAAGGCCCTCGCAGATATACGGAAGGACGAACGGGTCACCCCTCCCAGGGCGGGCGAGCGACAGCACGAAGCAAACATTGAGACCTGGGGGACTATTAGTACAATATCTGGGGGAAAGCGCAAGGAGGGCACCTCGTCGCCCGATCGCTCAAGCAGAGAGGTGCTGACGATCGGGGCGGGACGAACGCAGAAGGTAGGAAGACGGGAGGCGCCCGCCATTAGCTTCACGGCGGAAGACGAGGAAGGAAGCCCGAAGGACAGCACCCTACCGTTCGTGATCGATGCGATCATCGATTGTTTCCTCGTGAAGAGGGTGCTGGTGGACAATGGGGCGTCTGTGAACGTGATCTACTTGGACGCGTATACAGCGCTCGGCAGGCCCGCCCGCAAGATGACGCAGGATCATGATTGTGTCGCCAGCTTCACGGGCGAAACATCATATCCGATTGGGAGTGACAACATCCGGTTCGGAATCGGCGCATCCGACTCCCCGCACAGCGAGGTCCGGACAGACTTCATCGTCATGGAGACCCCCTCCCCATACAACGCCATTCTCGGAAGGCCGGGGATCAATAAGCTGAAGATGATCATTGTGGGACACATGCTCTTGGGACAATTCCTAACCGAGAACGGGGTCGGATACGTTCGGGGATACAACTATGAAGAAGCCGCGAAACCCCGGGACAGGCAGGAGGTCCTCGCCTTAGAACCTGCACCAGGAACGGAGGTACCGGACGATCCGCGCGACGGGCTGATGGCGGTGTCGCCCGTCCCCGAGCGCGAAGAGCTGAGGACGATTCAGCTGTCCTCCGAGCACCCGGAAAGGACGGTCCAAATTGGAGCATCATTGGCTCCCGCGATAGCCGAGCAGATGATCGCGCTATTGAAGGAGAAGCAGGAAGTGTTTGCATGGTCGTACAAGGACATGCCCGGGATCGACACAAGCATCATATCCCACAAGCTGAGCATCAGCGCCGGCGCCAGGGCGGTAAAGCAGAAGAGGCGGGCATACAAGACGGAACATTACGCAGCGATGCACGAGGAGGTGGACCGACTGCTGGGCATCGGGTTCATCCGAAAGGTGGACTATCCAAAGTGGATCTCCAACGCTGTGATGGTGCTGAAGAGCAACAAGAAATGGAGGATGTGCATCGATTACAGCGATCTCAACAAGGCGTGCCCCAAGGACAGCTTCCCTCTACCGAGGATCGATCAGTTGGTAGACGCGACAGCTGGGCACGAGCTCCTGTCCATGATGGATGCATACTTAGGCTACAACCAGATTTTCATGGACCCCGAGGACCAGGAGGCGACAACGTTTTTCACGGACAAGGGGCTATATTGCTACATCGCCATGCCATTCGGGTTGAAGAACGCTGGCTCCACGTACCAAAGGCTCATGAACGCAATGTTTCATGGCTTGATTGGCAACATTGTGGACGTGTACGTGGACGACATCTTGGTAAAGAGCGTTCAGGCGGTCGACCACGTTCAGAATTTGGGGACTGTGCTTGACGTCCTCATCGGGAACGGCATGAGGCTGAACCCGGCCAAGTGCACGTTCGGGGTCACCAATAGCAAATTCCTTGGGTATATCGTCAGCCAGCGGGGAATCGAAGCCGCGCCCGCCAAGGTAAAAGCGATCATCGACATGAAACCACCAGTCAAGAAGGCAGACCTGCAGAGCCTCACGGGCAAGCTCGCATCACTGAACCGGTTCATTTCCCGATACTCGGACAGATGTGCCCCATTCTTTAAAGTTCTCCGAACAACGAACAAGCGGGAGGTCGCCTGGACGCCTGAATGCGAGGCATCCTTCCTTCAGATTAAGGATTACTTAGCCTCAATCCAGCTCCTCTCCAGACCCATCCGAGGGGAAATACTTTACATCTACCTAGCTGCCTCGCTCACAGCCGTCAGTTCTGCCCTCGTCCGCAAGGAGAATCGCACGGAGTTGGCCGTTTTCTTCTCGGGGAAGGGCATGACGGGCGCTGAGACCCGATACCCAACGATCGAGAAGATGGCGCTCGCGCTCGTCACCGCCGCCCGACGGTTGAGGCCATACTTCCAAGCGCACAGCATCCACATCCATACGAACGTACCCCTACGCCAGATACTCCAATCGCCCGATCACAGTGGCCGCCTGGCGAAGTGGGCAGTCGAGCTCAGTGAATTCGACCTTCAGTACAAGCCCCGAATGGCAATCAAAGGACAAGCAGTGGCGGACTTCATCGCCGAGTACACGGAGGCGGAGGCAGCGCCGGTCGGCACGTCCGATGGCCCGACAGTAGAGGCGTCCGACAAACCGGAGGTCACGGAGGGACCATTGTCGGAGTGGAACCTCTACGTCGACGACTCGTGCACGAAGAAGGTGAGCGGCGCCGGGATCATCCTGACCGGGCCAGGAGGGGTAAACGCGGAGTACGCCCTCAAGTTCGAATTCAAAACAACCAACAACGAGGCCCAGTACGAGGCGCTCATTGCGGGCCTACAGCTGGCCAAGAACTCGGAGGCGCCCGACCTCAATGTGTTCAGTGACTCACAGTTGGTGGTAAGCCAGGTCGTAGGGGAATTCCAAGTGAAGGGGGTATCCATGATCGCCTATTTGAGGCACGTAAAGGCGCTGATCGGCGGATTCAAGTACGTCAACATCAACCACATTCACCGAGGGTTCAACGCGAAGGCGGATAGGCTAACCCGATTAGCCACGGCACCCGTGCACACGGGACCAGGACAGCGGACCGTCGAAGTGTTGCGACGACCGAGCATCTCGGGAGCAGAGCAGGTCCTGGAAATCGAACCCCATGAACACAGCTACATGGACGTGCTCATCGCTTACAAGGCAAGGGGAGAGCTACCAGAAGACAAGCGAGAGGCCAGAACCATTATCGCACAGGCGGCCAACTTCAGCGTACGGGACGGAGTACTGTATCGACAAGGGAGAACATGGACGAGCCTCAAGAGCGTCACTCCAACGAAGGGCAACTCGATCCTCAAGGAAATCCATTCGGGCACGTGCAGCCACCATACGGGCACCAGACCGATCGCACACAAGGCCCTTCGGTGTGGATTTTGGTGGCCCACCATCCATGCGGACGCCACAGCGCTGACAAGCAAGTGCCACCAATGCCAGCTGCACGCACATCACCACCACACGCCCGCCGTCCCACTATCCATCCTCCTGTCACCCGTTCCGTTCGCACAGTGGGGACTGGATTTGATCGGAGAGCTTCCAAAATCGAAGGGGCAGTACAGGTATCTGATTGTCATCATTGACTACCACATGAAGTTCATCGAGGCCCAACCAATGGCAAAAATCACGACGGAGAAGGTGGAGCGCTTCATCTGGCGTTTTCTCTTCTGTCGCTATGGAACACCAATTAGCATCATAACGGACAATGGGCCACAGTTCAACAACCCTCGACTCATAGCCTTCTGCAAGCGACAGGGAACGGACCTCATCTTCGCATCACCAGCGCACCCTCAGACGAACGGGAGAGTGGAAGCAGCCAACAAGATCATTAAGGCAGGCATCAAGAAAAAGATTGAAGATATCGAACCCGGAGACGCAGGATACGGGCACTGGCCCGAGGTCATTCCAGAGATCCTGTGGTCCATCCGAACGACCGCCAACAGAGCCACGGGCGAAACCCCGTTCAGCCTGACGTTCGGAACAGAAGCTGTGCTACCCTTGGAGATCACTCATCAGAGCCCACGGATCGAGGGGTACGATCCACGCACGAACAGCGAGGGGCTCCGACTCAACAATGACTTGCTAGAAGAACGGAGAGACACGACGCATCTTCACAATGCCGCGAACAAGCAGAGGATCGCCCGATTGTTCAACCAGCGCATTCGAGCTCGACCAATCCAACTGGGGGACTGGGTGATGAAGGCAATCCAGCAGAAGGTCAAGGCACTCCGCCTGTTGTGGGAAGGCCCGAACGTCGTCGATGCGATGATAAGCGCCAGCACCTTTTACCTAAGAGACATGCAGGGTCAATGACTATGGCACCCATAGAACATCCAACACTTGAGGAAGTACTTTCATTAAATTTTGTTGTGATGTACTTACTCCATTTTTTAGTTCATTTTATCGTCGCGTTCGTTTGTCCTTAACCCGCCCGCCCGATACTCGGGGGACTGGGGGTCGAGGTTATTCGCATCAATGAAACACTTGGTTAAATTCCATTCCAATATACAAAGGAAAGGCGTATGTTCGCGCGAGTCATTCAAAAGATGCCAAAAAAAAAATAAGACAAGGCACACGAACGGAAGGAAAAGAAACTTCATTATATTCATCAAGGCACAAGGCCTGTTACAAAAGCCTTACACTACTGTTACAAAAAAAAACCTACTCTACTGCCCCATCCGCCCCGCCAGCCGCCTCCCCAGTCTCCGCCTCCGGCTGCCCTGCTCCGGCTCTGTGGACGCCCCACCCGCCTCCGCCTGCAGGTGGGCACGGTAGTGCTCCATGTCCAGGAAGGGCGACACCCCCTCCTGGAACTCGGCCACTTGGCTGTCGGCTTCAGCGGCCACCAACTCCAAAAACACCGAAGAATTCTTGAAGGCAGCAACCGCCTCCGCCTGGACCCGGTGGAAGCACTCCTCGGTCCACACCCGGCGCTCGGCCTCCATCAAACGGGACTCCATCTCCGCCAGCCGGTTCGCCGCCTCAGCCTTCGCCTCCTCCACCGCGGCCAGAGCGCTGTCCCGCTCCGCCTTCAGAAGCACCTCCCGCTCTGCTGCCTCATGAAGCTGACGGAGCTGGCGATCCGCCACCTCATTAGACTTAGAGAGCCCATGCTGAAGCCTTCTGTTTGACTCAGTGAGCCCGCGCAGCTCCGCCTTCAGCACTTCCGCCTGCCGGTCGTTCGCCGGCTCTGAAGAGCTTGTGCTGCATCATCGCACAGGCGTTGTACGCTCAGTCCATATCATCCAGGACAAGCGGTCCCAGAGGCAGCAACCCATTCACGGATCTCACCGCGACCTGAATGGCGTCCATCAAAGGCTCGCAGAAGGCGAGCGGACCACCGGGGGCATCCGTCCGTGGCCGCTTCGGCGTACGCTCATCACCACCCCCCTGCTCAGGCGCTCTAGGAGGACTTGAAGGTGGACCTGAAGACTGAGGCGTACGGACAGCATCACGCCAGTCCCTCTGCTCCACCCGATCGGACCGGCGCTGATCACGATCCACCTGGCGCTGCTCCTTTTCGCGATGCTGGTGATCGCGATTGTCCGCCCGATCCTGGGCCTTTGATCCAGCAGCATTTCCTGGGGGCGGGCGGGGAGCATCCGCTCGGATGGGCTGGGCACAGTCAGCAACATTTGGGATGGGGATCTTCGCCTGGGTGATGTCCCCCAGGACGAGCCCACTACGCCCGTCATCCGCTACCTTGCGGACCTTCTCGGCGGTCGACAGCAAAGCAGCCAACCGGCGCTTAAGCGCGTCATCCTTGTCCGTCGCCTTGGATTTTGTCATTTTAACTGCACAAAGACAAACGGAAGGTTAGCGAACAGATACAACACTTGGTAAAATTATCCTATTCCTATTTCTAGCAGAAAACTACAAGACCCACAGACAAGGCGGCCCGACGAGACGCGTGTGTTCGATAAGATCCCAATGGCACGCAGCCCAGAAGTATCTTGACTCGGGCGCGGGGTCGAATACGAACTTGAGGCGAGCTATCCTGGCCTCTTCGACAAGCGTAAGCGGATACTCGTTTGTGTCGAGCGAGTGAAAGAACTGGGGGACTCGATCGATCTTGTCGGCGTTGGCAGCATACTCGGGTGAAAATTCGGCGCCCACCAAGCAGTTGATCATGCGCCAGGAGGTTGACGAGCTTGGCGGGTCCACCAGCCACCACTTCACACGAGGCTCCACTGTGAAGGTCCCCGAGTCCCTCTGGCGCGTGGAGTATCGCAGACGGAAGAAATGGAGGAACTCCGCCCGCGTCGGCTGATCCATTCCGCTCACCCGGAAGATGTTAAACATGGCGACGAGCGTCCGGGTGAGCGTGGGCCCGCATTGGCCGAGTGAGATCCTCAGCAGCGCCAGCATGTACTGGAAGAACGGATGCAACGACAGCTTAATCCCGGCCTTGAGGTGAAACTCGCTCAGGCAGACGTGGCCGAGCGGAGGGCGGGTGAACATGTCGCCCTTGCCTGGGATCCTCAGGCGCACGGAGCTCGGAATATGATAATCGCGCGCCCACCTTGCCATCACCTTGACGGACGGCGCACGCTCTGGCTCCTGAACCGGCGTCCCGTCTGGCAGCACCCAGTGGACGCGGCTGCCTTCCGCAGACTGGGGAACAGACTCCTGCTGCTGCACGCCTTCCTCGCCCCATGGTCCAGAACCGGACGAAGACCCGCCCGACGCCCCCGACGAGCTCCCCAACCCTGCGGATGCGAGCGCTTGCTTGGGATCCATTGGCTGCACCACAGGAGAAGTGTTAGGGATGTATCGCAGAGGCGCCACACTCATCACAGACTCGTACGAAGATGTACTCGATCTGCTCGTGTCCGACCCACAACTTAACCACCCCACCCCCGGTATGTATATGCGCTCACGCGATTGTCCGCTCGATATCTCTATTGGCTCCATTCCTAGACGCACGCACGCACAAACCCACACTTAGCAAAAAAAAAACCCCTACTAGAAACACCAAAAAACCTAAAAACCCACCCCAAACCAAAATCAAACCAGGCACACCTCAAGAACACTCCTCGTTCTTGAGATGAAAACCCAGAAAAAGCCAAAACCAACAACAAAACCCATAAACCAAGGAGCGCAAAAACAAAAAAAAACGACAAAAACCAAAACAGATAACATATTCAAGCCTCACCAAATCTGAAGATCGAAAGTAGAGGTTGCACGTTTCGAGGAGATTCCGACAAGAAAAACACGAACACAGGAGATCAGAAACGAACAGTGGGCACTGTAATTTTGGCAGAGTTTTTGTAAATTGTGAAAGTGAGGGGGAAGACGACACTCAAGAACCAATTTATACTGATCAAACGGATTACGCAGACGAACGCCAGCCGTCCATTTTCGCGTGCCCACCGTCAGATTACGACACGTGGCCCCGAGGCAGTTTACCTACTCACCCAAGTAACCGCGCCAACTCTTCAGCTTCCCGCCTCGTTTTTAAAACCCTAGCACGGTCTCCCGCGTCTCTACACGTGTCATCCATGCAACACCCCACGCTCCCACGTGTCTGACGCCTGAGCTTCGCACAGTTATTACGTCATCAGCATTTAATGCGCAGGGCACGCCTGCATTAATTACGACGACTCGCATTTATTACACAACGGTTCCCAAGGAGAAGTCAAAAGGAATGTCACCTCAAGCACCTCATCAGACACAATCACCCCACTCAAGGCAAGACACACCACGCCAACCGCCAGTCGCGCAAACACACACCACCCGCACGAACAGCGAACGATGAAGGCCTGCAAACGCTAACACAAAGAGATCACCGCCACGGGCGTGGGGCATCTCCCCTCCGTGCGCGTACTGGTAAGAACTAGCAAGCCGGATTAGGCGGCACAGGCATGGGGTCCGTCCCCTCTTTGCGCGCGCTAATACCGATCGGCGGTACGAGTGTGGGGTCCATCCTCTCCGTGCGCGCAACGTTAACGATTGACTCACCGACTTGGCCGGCAAGGGTGTGGGGTCCGTCCTTTCCTTGCGCGCTCTGATGACCGATGAGCGTTCCGGGTGTGGGGTTCGTCCTCTCCATGCGCGAAAATACAAGCCGGCTGTGGTGGCAGAGGCATGGGGCCGACTCCTCTCTGCGCGCGCTAAGTTGATGGGCGGCATGGGCGTGGGGTTCTTCCCCTCCGTGTGCGTAACGTTAACGATTGACTCGCCGACTCGGCTGGCAAGGGTGTGGGGTCCGTCCTCTCCTTGCGTGCTCTGAGACCGATGAGCGTTCCGGGCATGGGGTCCGCCCTCTCCGTGCGCGAAAGCAACCCGGTTTAGGCGGCAGAGGCCTTTGCGCGCGCTAAGTCCGATGGGCGGCACAGGCATGCTGTCCGTCCCTCCGTGCGCGCCACAGCAATTGTACGTCGCAGTCTTGATCCCACCGTTGACGATACAGCGTACGCAACGGCATCCCCGTTGACGTGCGGCGTACGCAGCGGCATCCCAACGTTGGCGTACGACAAACATTCGCATACATTCACACATCATACCATACATCCACGCATCATATCATACATTCACACACTTGCATACCTATATATCTATGTTGCCCCTATTTATGTTTACCAGTGACAACTCCACAGGCGCGCGGCTCCAAATAGCAAGACTCGTTTGGACGCCGGACCCGCAGGTACATGACCGCACGAACAGGTACACGATCGGACAGGTACCCACTCCGTCATGTGAGCCCTTTCTTGACCGGAGAGTTGGGGGACTTGGGGGTTACAGGATCATACATCACTGCTCAATCGGATAAGTATCTTGTTTAAATCGCACGAATCCTTTTTCAACTCCCCAGTCAAGAAAGTTCTCTTTGACTTGGGGACTTGGGGGACTTGTTAGTATAGCATCATTAGTTGTCCGATTAAATATACTTATCCTCTTAAACAGATAACCGACACCTACCAGACCACCCGAAAGGCCACCAGCAAGGCTATAACTCTGTTCACAAGACCGACCCCATCCGAGCGCGCACGTGCCCGTGGGGCACATATCCGAATGTGCGGATCACACATCAACAGAACCAGACTAGCCAGTCCCACATCGAAGAACACCATCAAGCACCGAGCTCAACCACCTATATATGTAAGGTATTTATTACAGGTAACGACATTCCAATCCAAGCATTTAAACACAACAACCTACTTCTACATACACTCGCTCGACTGTTATATCCAATACATCTTCTAACTTAGGCATCGGAGCGTTGAAGGCAGGCCACCCTGTCTCGACCCCTGACTGCCTGTTTGTCGTTGTATTCTTCTAACAGCCGTACCCGAACACGCGTACCCGCACACCCGAAGGGAGTAGAAGCGCCCGACCATCCGAACAGCCCCAACGTTCGGACGAACAAGAAGAAGGAAGACTACTCGTATGTGCTTCTGCTAGATTACGTTCTGCGTAATCCGGTAGAAACACTTCAGAATTAACTAAAATGGTTCAACAAGTAGTGCATGTTATCCCAAGTGTGTGTGCTTCAATCAACACATAAAGCTTATATATATATATATATATATATATATCTATGCATGCGCATATAATGGATTGACCTGTTCAATTGAACGATAGGTCCAACTACGTTTCTCGAAGCTAGTTTTGATGGCCGGAATCAACGACAATTCTATAATGGGGATTGAGTTGAATTGAAGCAAATCAAGTTGGACTCTACCGCTAAGAATTGAACCATTCAACATGCATTATCTGCAAACTAGCTCTAGCTTGCTAGCTTGTGTATATATAAAACAGAATGGCAGCAATATACAAAACTTATAGAATTGCTCACTAGAACCCTAGCAAGAAACTTCCAACACAAAATTCCTACCACAAAAACAATCTTACAAAACTTGTCAACTCTTCTAGAGCTCCACATGCACTGTGTTGCTCTATAAAAATCGCCCATTTTTTCTCAAGGCATCGATCATCATCATCATCATGGGTACCCCAACATTCATGCCATGGCTTCTCATCCTTGTAATCCTCTTCTCCACCATAGTAGCACATAGTAATTCTCATTCCCATAAACCTAGTAAAGGAATCAGAGCAGCTTATTACCCTTCATACAGTTCTTTCCCGCCTTCTTCAATAGACATTTCCTTATTTACCCACATTTACTACGCTTTCCTTTTACCCTCTCCCGCCACTTTTAAACTCAACGTCACCACCGACGACCAAACCAAACTCCCAAACTTCATAGCCGCCCTAAAGCCCCACCGCCACGTCATCAAAACCCTAATCTCGATCGGCGGCGGCGGCAGCAACTCGACAGTCTTCTCGCAAATGGCGCGAACCAAACAAAGCCGTCAAGTCTTCATCGACTCGTGCACCGAAGTCGCCCGGAAGTACGGTTTCGACGGCGTTGACTTGGACTGGGAGTTTCCGGCAGATGACGTGGACATGTCGAACCTAGCTCTGTTGTACAAGCAGTGGAGGAAGTCGTTAAACCGAGAAGCGGTAAAAAGCGGCCAGCCGCGACTGCTTTTAACCTCGGCGGTTTACTACGCTTCGGAATTTACTTTTTACGGCGGGCCGAGGTCATACCCGGCCTCGGTAATAAGTAAATATCTCGACTGGGTTAGTCCGATGTGTTTCGACTACCATGGCTCGTGGGAGAACTTCACCGGCGCAAACGCAGCGCTGTATGACTCCAAGAGTAACATCAGCACTAGCTACGGAATCGGGTCGTGGATTCGGGCGGGTGTCCCGGCCCAGAAGCTCGTGATGGGCCTGCCTCTCTATGGGCGGACGTGGACTTTAAAGGACCCGAAAGTGAATGGGGTCGGGGCGGTGGCGGTGGGGGTGGGGCCCGGAGATGGGGTTCTGCTTTATCGGGAGGTAGTTGAGTTCAACGCTCGAAGTAAAGCCACGGTTATGTTTGATAGGGAGAGCGTGTCGTATTATTCTTATTCGGGTAGCTCTTGGGTTGGGTATGATGATGTTGGATCTATTAAGTTGAAGGTTCGGTTTGCCAAGTCCATGGGCTTGCGTGGGTACTTCTTTTGGGCTCTGGGCCAGGATAAGGATTGGACCCTTTCGAAACAAGCTTCCAATGCTTGGAAATAGGGTATCAGAATTTGACAAGAAGCCCACCATCACCCCCCTTGGTTTGTATTTTTATAGTGTGCAGAGGACACATACTCTGTCACATTTTTAATTGTGTTGGAGTTAGATAAATAATGCATGATATAAACTAGATCATCGAATACTCTATTGTACATTTGTGTTTCGCACATTATATAATTATTTTTAATAATTAATCGTGTTGTGAAAGTTCTATATATTGTATATAAACTGCTTGGCCATTAACTTGCCAGGTCCTAATGTATGTAATTTTAATAAGGAGATATTTTGGGCCTCAAACATTTTAGCACCTTTTTTTTTGGTATTAGACATGTTGATGATGAAGTGGAGTGACATAAGGCATGATTGATGAGACACGAGAAGAGGGTTAGAGGAAGGTTGTAGGAAAGTTCCTCAACATGTTTATGAAAATGAGAGCATATATATAGTTTAGAAATTAACAGGTTATGGGAGACAAGATTAGCTAAGCTTCACATTTCATAAGGCTTTTATATATGACCAAGTTGCCTAGCTATATGGATCGTGCTTTTCTCCCCTCATTGCTCAAAGCTCAAGTTTAGCTAATCACAATGGGATTATGTATATATGAGCCTGTTTGATATGATTTTTGAAAGGACTTCTAACATTAGAAAAATACTTTTATCAGAAAAATACTTTTATCAATTGTCACAATTAAAAGTATTTTGACAAAATTTAAAAAATCACTTACAAGTCTTAAAAATAATTTTATAGTTATAGGAAACACATAGAAGATGATTCATATTAAAAGTATTTCAAAAAAAAAATGTTAATACTGAAAATCACTTTAAAATCTATCGATTCTATATACTAATGCTAGTCGGTGATGCTAAATGAAAATTAAAGTCATGGGACTCAGAAAGCAAGGGAATCTCAAAGATTTTGCACCCAACATAGAATCTTGTAAATATGCATATCATAATTCATAGCTAGATTATTATATTCCGAATACACATGTATGCCAATTGAAGCAGCTTTAGTTATCATGCTCATTTTGTTTTGAGTCATTTTTATAAATGAATTGTTGTGTTGGCTTGTTGGGTCAGGGTCAGTTAGTCAAATAAAAGGATGATGCTCGGTGGTGTTTTGTTGTTGTTTAATTACAGGGCAGGCCAGATGAGGTAATTTTCGATTCGCAGATGCAATTGTAAGCAAGCAAAGCTATCTAATTGACATGTATTATTGCATTAACCTTAATCTTTGAAGTTAATGAAAGACTTGGCACGGCATATACAGTTATTAATTAGTTTTCTTTCTTAATTTCTCTCTGCATCGTCATGCACCACCATCATCTCGAAAAAGCATGCAAATATTATACGTAACAGCAATGGATCTCTTCTGATCGAGAAGAAAAGGTGCATGTGTTTATTGCTCACGTACTGCTGCCATGTACATCGATCCTCGATCTTGGACGAATTTCCACCATGAAAAACACCAATGAGCGAGGGACGTTGGTTTTTCATAAGCCAACGCGATCGAGTAGGAATACAGGTGTTCTACAGTATCTTAAAGTATTAAAATTCTTTAATTTTAAAATGTTGGATTACTTTATTTATTCAAAAGTATGCAGTGGTATAGTCACTGTAGAATGATGGTGTTAAATGACACTCCTCAAATTTTAAATTATTATTAATTAAAGATATATTTTTATTTAATTATCAAAAATTAAAACAAAAAAACTTATTTTGACACGGCTGAATTTTCAAAAAACAAAAAGAACTTTAATTTGTTTCAACTATTTTTTTAACCAATCAAATAAATTCCTAATTTTTACTATTATTGTCACATATTGAATCAATGATTTAATAAAGTTTCAACTTTACAGCATTTATTATATGATTGATAGCTATAATTTATTTTTTTCATTTTATCGTTTCGTTTAGTAAGTCAATTCAAAAATAAAATATATTTTTTATATGACGTTCAGATTATGAATTCACAATTGTTATCCTCGTGAATAGTTTTGTTAAAAATAGGAGTATACGCGTCATACGTCTTTTATATAAAAAAAATGAGATTGCTGAACAAAAATTCTAGCTACGCCACTTAAAGTAGGAACCACAGAAGTTATCCAACGCTCCAAAATTGAAATTTTTTGATACTGCAGAGCACTATAAAATTTTCGATAAGAATATTACAAATTTAAGAGTTTCAACTTTCTAAGTACGTGTAGGCAAATGCCGGCCATGGATTATTGAGTCATATATACGCATGACAATCGTATCAAAAGCGTGCAATAAGTTAAGCTAGGTTTTGCTTATCGGAATCCTTTTTGCTTTGGAATTAGCCAGGGTTTAGGTGATAGAAACCCCTCAATATTATACATGTTTACATTGGTCTCATCATTTGGCCTTTCAGCCTCGAGCCTCGTTCTAATCCGTCCAACCCAGCCTTAATCGAGGCCGGGCCGACCCAGTCTCTTTTGAATTAGGGTAGAGTCTGGGTTATACATTTGAAGCCCAGCTCAGCCTCTCGGCCCAACCTATTTGAGCCTCTTAGGCCTATTCCAGCCTCGGCTTCATAAATCTAGTCAAGTCCGAACTTTTTTTAAATAAAGAAAGTAATTAATATATAAATTTATTTATATCACTTCAAAATCCTTAATACTTTATATTAGAAAACATAATATAATTTATGATTATTATCATGTTTTTTCTTGATACTTTGATTTTCTCCTCTTATTTGTCTCAATGTTATCTTCACACAAAAATATATATTCAAAATAAATATCATACATCAATAATAACAATATATAAAACTTTTTATTTACTAATATTTCTCAATTTAAGCCTATCTTGGCCTGACCCATAGAGGCCGGCTTGGTCCGACCTTTTTAACCTCATTGGCCTAGCCTTAATGGGTAGGCTAAGACTTCAAAATTATGGCTGTTTCTACCAAATTCCGTGAGGGGCTTTTAGCAGAAGATCGGATGAAGCTATTTCGGGTGATCTAGACTATCACGCGTATGTCTTCATTTACTTGCTGTTAAGAATAATACACCAAACGGGTGTTAGGAGTCTTGACGGGGTGTTCCCACCTTCAACTCTCCGACGCTCTAGTTAGAATGTATGAAGTGTAACAGTAGTATTGGTAGAGTAACGGGCGTACCTTGTATCTGTCATAAATGTGTTGGTTATATTGCTGGTTGAGTATGGGGTCTTTTGTTGTCCTTCGATGTGGGATCCTATTTTTGTACATGGCCCGTCCTGGTGCCTTCTGTTTGTCGTACCGAACGCGTGGTCGTTCGGATGGTGTTGTTTCCTTGTTTAAAGTTGGAGCCTGTTTTGCTGTCTTTGTGTTTGGTCTAAGCTGTGTTGACCAGTTTGTAGTGACTAAGTGTGCTGTAATTGTGTGTTACGGAATCACACGCTAACAAGTCCCCCAAGTCCACAAGTCAAGGGAAACAGCTCTTGATTGGGGAGTTGTAAAAACTTTTTCTGGTTGTGCACACGTGGTCACTCGGGGTGGGGTCCGCGACCCGATACCCCTAAGTCCCCCAACTCTCCTATGAAGAGCTGTTTTTGAAGTTAGATGTCAAATGTTCGTGCCGTGGGGCTATCTTTTTGGACTCCGAAACTTGATGTTGCTGTTTGGAGCCGCTTACGTGGCGACAAGTGATGTTGCTACTCGTGCCACGATAGTGCGAACGTTGTTGCTGTTCGACTATCGGGGTGGACTCCGAAACTTGATGTTGCTGTTTGGAGCCACTTACGTGGCGACAAGTGATGGTGCTACTCATGCCACGATAGTGCGAACGTTGTTGCTCGACTATCAGGGTGGACTCCGAAACTTGGTGTTGCTGTTGAAACCGCTTACATGGCGATAAGTGATGTTGCTACTCGTGCCACTATACTGCGAACGTTGTTGCTGTTCGACTATCGGGGTGGACTCCGAAACTTGATGTTGTTGTTTTGAGCCGCTTACGTGGTGACAAGTGATGTTGCTACTCGTGTCACGATAGTGCGAACGTTGTTACTGTTCGACTATCGGGGTGGACTCCGAAACTTGATGTTGTTGTTTGGAGCCGCTTACGTGGCGACAAGTGATGTTGCTACTCGTGCCACGATAATGTGAACGTTGTTGCTATTCGACTATCGGGATGGATTTCGAAACTTGATGTTGCTGTTTGGAGCCGCTTACGTGGCGACAAGTGATAGTGCTACTCATGCCACGATAGTGCGAACATTGTTGCTGTTTGACTATCGGGGTGGACTCTGAAACCTGATGTTGTTGTTTGGAGCCGCTTACGTGGCGACAAGTGATGTTGCTACTCGTGCCACAATAGTGCAGTTGTTGCTGTTCGACTATCGGGGTGGACTCCAAAACTTGATGTTGTTGTTTGGAGTCACTTACGTGGCGACAAGTGATGTTGCTACTCGTGCCACGATAGTGCGAACATTGTTGTTGTTCGACTATCGAGGTGGACTCTAAAACTTGATGTTGTTGTTTGGAGCCGCTTACGTGGTGACAAGTGATGTTGCTACTCGTGCCACGATAGTGCGAACGTTGTTGTTGCTTGACTATCGGGGTGGACTCCGAAATTTGATGTTGCTGTTTGGAGTCGCTTACGTGGCGACAAGTGATATTGCTACTCGTTCCACGATAGTGCGAACGTTGTTGCTGTTCGACTGTCGGGGTGGACTCCGAAACTTGATGTTATTGTTTCTTGAAGTGGGCCCTCTTTGTCTTTTCGCATTTTGACCTTTTCGACTTCGTAACGGTTACCTGCCGTTTGACATGCCCATGTGTCAGACGTTTTTTTAGTTGTTTGCTGCATGTGTGACGCGTGACTCACCGAATTTGAAACGGTAGGGTAATTAATTTTTGCGGGAGCACGTGGGGCGCGTGAGACACGTGTCGTAATCCTGCGGTAGGAAGCCCTGAGAATAAACGGTAGGCGTTCACCTAGGGTTAGTTTCGCTGCCTATAAATAGTCTTGCTTTCACTTTCTCAATTTTTACATTTTCACTCTCAACTGAAACTCTGCCAAAACGTTATCCCGAAGCTTTTGTAACCAAGTTGGAGCTTTTTAGTCTCGTGAATCTTCCTGTCATTTTGTAAAAGTATTTGCTTATTCCTTTGCTTTGCTTCAAAACGTGTGGTTTTTTGTGTTGCTTTGGTACGTTTATGTACGTTTTGTTACTGTTTTTGTGGTACTTTTGTGGTAAATTTCTGGAATTTGTGGTTTTTTCTGTTTGTGGAGTGCGTTTGGCTGGTTTATGTTTTGCATTCTTTGGTGCTGTATAGAATTTCTGGGTTTTTTGCCGTTTTCGGGGTTTTTCTGGGTATGTAAAAAAGAACAGTATTGTTCTTGAAGTTTTTGTTGCTTTGGGGTTTTTGATCTGTTTTTGGGTGTTGTGAAATGGTGGGTACCTGTGTGCTATGTGAAGAATTGGGATGGTGACATACTCCCCGCATTCACCGTTTGACTTATTCTCCTGTTTTCTTTTCTCTTAAGATTATGGAACTGGTAGCCGTGTCCAACGATGAGTCCATTCCGCAAACCCCTAGGTTCCGTATAGGGTCACATGGTCCTGCCTATAGTGGTTCAAACTCTTCGTCCGATAGCGTACTGAGCATTTCCCCACTGTCTGTTAACGCTATTGGTGCTTTTCGTAGGTCATCCTTCTCGAATATGGAGTAGAGCGAATCAGTGATTGTGCGGTCCGAACAACAAGGTGCCTCGATGGTGCCAAGCGGTGAGGCGTCTACCTCTTCTTCCGGGGGCTCTCACGGTTATGTCATCCTACCCCGTGGTGGACGGGCGTCAGGGGATTCTCTCCCTGTACTCCCTCAAGGTAGGCCCGTGTTGTGACCAAGTGGTTTAAGAGCCGGAGGGGTCCCCGTCTATTCGCGAGATCGAGTGGTGGTACCGGGACTACCATATCCCCCGAACGGTGAAGTTGAGGGCCCTCCATCAAGGCAAGTCATTCACACGTCATCCTCGCGGTTACGTGTGTGTGAGCGAGTTCCAGCTTGAGGCTGGGTTGAAGCTTCCGCTCCACCTGTTCTTCCAGTACGCGCTTGCCCTCTTCAACATCATGCTTGGTAAGTGTGGTCCTACGTTGATGTGCGTGCTGGTCCCGTTTCATAACATCTGGAAGCTCAGTGGGCTGCAGTTCTCTACCTGTGCGTAGATCAGTCACTTCTTCCGTTTGAAGTACTACCCACGCATGAAGGACAAAAGCACAATAATGGTGGAGCCCCGAACGGAGTGGTGGTTAACGGAGCCCCCTTCCTCTTCGACTGCCTGGCGTCAGTATCACTACCTTGTCGGTGGTGAGTGGGAGTTCGATAAGCTTGATGGTGCGCAATCACGTGGACGCGATCAGATACATCGAGTCCCCAAGTCTTTTCAACCGTTAGGTATGGTGTTGTATTGCCGGCAATCGGCGTTTGCCTGCTCATTTCGTTTTGAAATCGTGCTTGCTAATGCCTTTGTTTTTTTGTAGATCAACGATCGTATCCCCTCACCCGTTTGGAGGAAAGGCGTTTGGCTCTGATCAAGTTTGCCTTCAATCTCCATCTGAACGCAAGAAACTTTTGGGCGGCCAACCACTGGGAGCTAGTCGAACGCTGTGGTCTCCTGGTACGTTTGACTTCCCCGTTTACTGCGTTTGTTTGTACCACTTGTGTGAGTTTTCGGGCTGACATTTCCCTTGTATTTTTTGTTGCAGCCAAGATGATGCGGCCCACCAGCGTATGCTGATGCTGATGCTGATGGAGAGGGCCAGGCAGCGCCGGATGGTCGTGGAGGATGGACATGGCCATCTTATTCAGGGCGACACTCTGCAGCCTGTGATGCATGCCCTTGACTGTAATCAGTACCTAGATCCGGTACCGGAGGTCGACGAAGAGGTGGAGGCCGTGGGCGCGGCTGTTGGGGCTCTAGCTGTTCGGGCCATGACTCTCGAGGACCGGGTTGAAGAAGCCACCCTTGACACCCGTCGAGGGGAAGAGGGTAAGCAGGCCCGAATAGACCGCCTTCGTCGGGAGAAGGAGGTTCGAAGCAAGGAGCGCTGCAAACGTCAGATCGATTGTGGCGACAAACGCGAAAGTGAAGGTCGGACGCGCTCTGGCTCTCAGAGCAAGTCCCACTTTACCAACACGGGCTCCTCCAAGAGTTCGTTCGAGCTCTCTCCCCTCCGTCATGCTAGAGATACGGGGGTGCCCCTGCCTGGATCTTCGGTAAGGAGGCCAGATGATCAAGGGGCGTCCATCCGTCCACTCAAACACTCCAGGGGTCCATCCACCGAGGCTTCACTGGGCGTGACTGTTGCTGTGGCGGGAGAAATAACCCTATCCTCGGAGTTCCTTGCTCGCATCCAGATCTCCATAGGTGCAGGCATAAAATCATTGCAGAAATGGCGTCAACTGGGTGTGACTCCGAGCGAGTCCCTAAACGCAGCGTTTGACACCTGCACCTAGCTTTAACACCAGCTTATCCTGATCAAGGGCCTGGAAGGGTCGATGCTGCAGACAATCGCACTGTCGAATGCGAAAGCCGAGAGTAGGCGGCTAACGGCCGAAATGGCCAAGACGCAGAAGGCTCTGACGAGGTCCACATACATAGGCAACCACAAAATTTCTCGAGTGAACGAGCTGGTCCGTGAGCTCGATGAGCTGAAGAAGAAGCTGGGGGAGTCTCAATTTGGGATTGCCATCCTCGAGACGGACCTTGCCACCCTTCGATCATCCAAAGGTGCCCGAATTACGAAGCTGGACCGCGAGCTTGCTGAGGCTCGGACCTATGAGATGACGGAGAAAATTCGCAGAAGGATTGTGGAGGAGGCGGTGGCCGAGTTCAAGGCATCGTCTGAGTTTGAGAAAGTCAAGGCCGATGTGGTCGAGGATTTCAAGAATTCGGACAAATTCGAGGACTTGGTTGTTACTGAGGCCAACGTACAGTGTGATGAATTCTCCTCCCTCGTGCTTCCGTTTGTCAAGGTGGACGAGTTCGAGGCGTGGCAAGCCGCTGAGGCTGAAAAGCTGAAGCATTCGCTCGAGGAGCCTGAGGTCGATGCGCATGCTTATGGGGTGGCGGAGCAGGATAGTGGGGCAGATGCAATGGATGAGGCCAACTGATTATGTACTTTTGCTTTCTTTCTTTGTAGTATTTTGCTCTTGCGCCTGCGTGCGTTTTGCTGGACTTATGTATTAACTCCTCTTTTTTTGGAATATATCTAAGTGCCTTTGTTTCGCTTACATTGTGTCTGAATGCGTTTGATGTATATTTACTTTCATTCACTGGCTAAAAACAAAACGTACGATTATACTCATACAAAAAGCTAAAAAAGCAGACATATGTATGCGCATTAGGGCCAATCAAACACAGACAGATGAACACTTAGTGGAAATATTTTCTCAAGTGCTGTGTGTTCCAAGGGTTGCCTATCATTCTTCCAAACATGTCTTTGATGTAGAATGTACCCGGGATTACAACTGCGTCGATGACGTAGGGACCTTCCCATGATGGGCGTAAATCTTTGGCTTCTTTTGGATTGCCTTCATGACCCAGTCCTCCAGTTGAAGCGGGCGCTCCCTGAAACGTTGGTTGAATAGTCGAGTGACTCGCTGCTTGTTCGCGGTGTTGTGGAGATGTGCCGTGTCTCGTTTTTCTTCAAGGAGGTCGTTGTCGAGTCGTAGTCCGTCTCTGTTTGTGGTGGGGTCATAGCTTTCGATTCTTGGGCCTATGTATTTGAGCTCGAATGGTAGTATGGCCTCCGTTCCGAATGTGAGGCTAAACAAGGTTTCTCCTGTTGCTGCCGCTGCGATCGTTTGGATCGACCATAGTATCTCAGGGAGGAGTGTGTGTCATCATCCATACCAGATGTCTCATTTCTCAATGAGTTCGATTTTTTTCTTGATTCCTTCCTTGATGATTTTGTTTGCTGCTTCTACCTATTCGTTTGTCTGGGGATGTGTAAGTGATGCGAATACTAGATTGGTGCCTTACTTTCTGCAGAATGCTTTGAGCTCGTCGTTGTGGAATTGCGGCCCGTTTTCTGTTATGATGTTGAATGGGGTGCCGTAGCAACAGTAGAGAAAACGCCACAGGAATCTCTTCACCTTTTTGGTTGTGATTTTGATCATCGGTTCGGCCTCAATAAACTTGGTATGGTAGTCAATGATCACGATGATGTAGCGATATTGGCCCTTGGATTTTGGAAGTTTTCCGATGAGATTGAGTCCCCACTGTGCAAACGAAACTGGAGAAGTGAGGATTGATAAGGGAACTGCATGTGTATGGTTCTTGTGTGGGTATAGCTGGCATTGGTGGAAGGTCATAGTAATTACAGTTGCGTCAGCATGGATGGTAGGCCACCAAAATCCACTTCGGAGTGCCTTCTGTGCGATGGATCGTGCTCCTGCGTGGTGGCCACATACGCCCGAATGGATTTCCCTTAGTATCATGTCGCCTTGCTCTGGTATGACGCATTTGAGGTTGGCCCACGTCTTCCCTTGTCTAAACAGGCTGTTGTGTCGGATGTTGAAGTTAACTGCTCTGGCTATGATGTTTCGCGTTTGTGCCTGGTCTGCTGGGAGTTCGCGTTTTGTTTTGTATTTGATGATGGGGTCCATCCAGCTGGACACGTGTGGCTCGATGGTAAAGATCTCTTCTAATGTTTTCGTGATGCTTGGTCCTTTTAAGACTTCAACTACCTGTTGCCCCGGCTCCGTTTGTACAGGCGATGTTGCTAAATGGGCGAGTGCGTCTGCCTTGGTGTTTCTGCCCCTGGGGATGTGGTTGATGTTGAAAAACTTGAACTTGCTTAGCATCGTATGGACGTGACCGAGATATGCCGTCATTGTATCGCCCTTTGTTTTGAAGTCACCCCGGATTTGGCTAACGACCAGTTGTGAATCACTGAAGATATTGATGCTTGGGGCTTCTGAGTTTCGGGCTAGTTGTTGTTCGGCAATGAGAGCTTCGTATTCGGCCTCGTTGTTTGTTGCTTTGAATTCGAATTTGAGTGTGTACTCTGCTCGTACGCCCCTTGGCCTGGTAAGGATGATTCCAGCCCCACTAGTGTTCTTAGTGCATGCTCCGTCCATGTAGAGGTTCCATGGTGATTCAAATGTTGGGGGTTCTTCCTCGGGTATGTCTGTGCTAACAGATGACATGCCATTGAGGGCAGGCTGTGTTGTCTCCTTGGCCTCGGTGTACTCAGCTATGAAGTCTGTGACAACTTGGCCCTTTATTGCTGTCCGGGGGGTATAATGGATGTCGTATTCGCTCAGCTCGACGACCCACTTTGCTAAACGACCGCTGTGATCGGGCAATTACAATACTTGTCGTAATGGAACGTTCGTAAAGACGTGGATACTGTGGGCCTGGAAGTACGGCCTGAGTCGCCTTCCTGCCGTTATGAGTGCGAGTGCCACATTCTCGATTGTTGGGTAATGAGTCTCGGGTCGTGTCATGCTCTTTCCGGCAAAGAAAATTGGCAGTTCCGAATTTGTTTCCCTCCAAACCAGGGCGGAACTAACGACCGTTAGAGAAGCAGATAGGTATAGATATAAGGTATCTCCCTTAACGGGCCTGGATAGGAGAGGGATTGAGGCCAAGTATTGCTTGATGGATGTGAATGCTGCTTCATAGTTGGTTGTCCAATTGATGTTTCGTTTGTTTATTATTCGGAGGGCCTTGAAGAATGGAGCGCACTTGTCGGAGTAGCGAGAGATGAAGCGATTGAGGGATGCTAGTTTTCCCGTTAGGCTTTGGAGTTCGGCCTTGGTCGTGGGGAGTTGCATGTCTAGTATTGCATTGACCTTCGTCGTTGAGGCCTCGATGCCCCCCTTGCTGATGATGTATCCGAGAAACTTCCTTGTTGTTACGTCGAATGTGCATTTAGCTGGGTTCAATCGCATGTTGTTCTTGATCAGAAGCTTGAGTATGGTTCGCAGGTGTTCAGGGTGGTCCATTGGCTTGGTGTTTTTGACCAGTATGTCATCAATGTAGACCTCAACGATTTCGCCCGTTAGCCCATCAAATATAATGTTCATCAATCTTTGGTAGGTGGAGCCTGCGTTCTTGAGGCCGAACGACATGACTACGTAACAGTAGAGCCCCTTGTCTGTTGTGAAGCAAGTGGCCCTCCTGGTCTTCATGATTCATTAGAATTTGGTTATACCCTGAATATGCATTCATCATGGATAACAATTCGTGTTCGGCAGTGGCGTCCACCAGCTGATCGATCATGGGCAACGAAAAACTATCTTTCGGGCAGGCCTTGTTCAGATTTCTGTAATCTACGCACATGCGCCAAAATTCGTTGTGCTTCTTGACCATAAAGATGTTGGAGATCCATTTCGTATAGTCGACTTCTCCGATGAAACCGATTCTCTGAAGTCTGTTTACCTCCGCGTGCATAGCCGTGTATCGTTCCTGGTCATACGCCCGTCGTTTCTGCTTCACTGGTTTCGCGATTGGGTTGATGCTGAGTTTGTGGGAGATGATACTTGGGGCGATTCCGGGAATGTCCACGTAAAACCATGTGAACACCTGCTGGCAGTCTGATAGGAGCTGAACCAGTCGGGCTGCTATGTCAGGTTCTAGCTGTGCACCGATGCGGATCGTGCGCTCTGGGTGTTCGCTGGACAGGAGTATCGTGAGTAGCCCTTTTCGATCTTTGGCTGGCCGGATAGTGTTCAGTCCATTTCTTGGGTCATCAGGTTGCTGTTATTTGGGAGAGCCCTCTGCCACTGCGAGTACCTCCAATCGTGTGCTGTCTTTGTCCGGTCGTGCAATCTTTTCCACGAAATTATACCCCCTGACCGTGCCGATTCCGTGGTATATCGAGAACTTTTCCAGGAGCATATGGCTTGCGATAATCAGCCTTAGCTTTGATATGGCTGGCCGTCCAAGGATCATGTTGTAGGACGTGCGAATGTCTACGATGATGAAGTCCGTTCTGACCTCGTTCTGGGGGGTTCCCGGCGTCCCGATGCTGAATCGCATATAGTCGTTGCCTAGAGGGTAGGTGGTTTCGCCTGAGAAGCTGGCAATGCTCTCATGGTCTTGTGTCATCTTGCATCTCGGGTGTTTGAGCCCTTCGTATGCCTCCCGGAAGATGATGTTGACAGAGGCCCCGTTTCGATAAGGATACGCTTAACCAGATATCGATCCACCATTCCATCAATGACGAATGGGAGTGTGTTGTTCTGGTTGCCTTATTCTTCATTGTAAGAGAAATTGATTGGAGGTCAGTCCTTCCTGCCTGCCTTTGGCAGATTTCCGGGGTGTATTGCGAATACGTCCCCTGGGCGGGGCTCTTCTCGTTCGCGTGGGCACTCGGGCTTCCGCTTCCCTCCCGAGATGTTGTTGATGATACCCCTCGTTCGTATGTTTACAATCTGTCGTTCGACATTCGGTTTTTGGAAGATTAGCGTTCCCTCCGTGTGCAGCCGTTTGATTTCCCTTGTCAGGATTTCGCAGTCATTGGTGTTATGGGTGTTCGAATCATGGTACATGCACCACGTTCCCCTGTTATTCCGCATGGGGGCAATACCATGCGCCCTCGGCATTGGTGGGCGGATCTGGCGTTTATTTTGCTTGAGCACTTCCTCGTTCATGGCCTGGGTAATCGAGAAGATTGTGCAACGTTGGTGGGGATCTCTGGGTAATGGTGAGTTCTTTCGGGGTGGTGGTTCGCGTCCGCATTTCTCTTGCTGGTACTGTTTATTATTTTTGTGTTTGAGGTAATGACTCTCGTGTTTGCGGGAGGTTAATTCTGGCTGTGTTTTTGGTGGTGGGCTTTTGGCTATATGGGGGGATGATGGGTGGTTGTGTGTGTAGGGTGTTTTCGAGGGTGGAGCTACGTTTGGACCTTGTGCCCCATATAGATGGGTTTCTACTAGTGCCTTTTGGACGATCAGGTCAATGACCTCGTCATACCCGAGGTGGTCCTTTTTGACCAACTTTTCCACAAACGGGGTTCCCGTCAGGTTTTCCAATAACGTCGTTTTTTCCACGTTCTTGTCGAGGTTCCTGCACGTGTTCGCAAGGGCTCTCCATCAATTGATGAAGCTGGATAGGTTTTCATTGTCCCCCTGACGAATCTTCAAGAGCGTGCTGACGGTGTTGTACTGGCTCTGCAGTCGGTACCATTTAAGGAAACACTCTGTTAGCTCTTCGAACGAGTGGATGGATCCAGTGGGCACCTCGTAGAACCAATTTTGTGCTTCTTCCGTCAGAATTTCTTGGAACAAGAAACAGAGGGTTGCGTCTGAATATCGGGTACCTGCGGTGGCGGATTGATATTCGTCGATGTAGGTTCGTAGGTTTCCCTTCCCGTTGAACCTGCTGATCTTGTCGGTTTTGGAATACGAGTCCCTTCCCTATGCTATGATATCGTCCGACAATTGGTTTACACGAGGAGTGTACATCCCTTTTGGTCTAGTATGCGTGCTTTTCTTGAGTGATGTGATTTCGGCCTCCATTTCTTCCATCCGTCGAAGCATGGTATTCTCGATTGTCGCAACTGGTTCCTCGTCATCGTATTCTTGTATTCTTTAGGGCGGTAGAGGTGGTCCCGGAAGTTGATTGTTTCGCAGTCCCCATAGTGGGTTGATTCTGATGACCTGCATGCCCGCCCTTGGTTCCTCTGTCGGTCTCGGCTCATCGTGTTGGGTCTCCTGGATTTGTATGAACGCGTCAAGTTGTTCCTCCAATCGCTGTCGGGCTTGGCGTTTCTGATCTCTTTCGGTTTTTGCCGTTTGGAGTTCCTTCACGAGGTGGGCTACCGCCTCATTCTCCGTTAAGTCGTTGATGTTGCTGATCGTGTCTACTGGTGTGTCTCTTGTCTTTTGGTTTTCGGGTGTGATGTGGTCTGCCGCCATTTATGTTGCCGGGTTTGGTTTTTGGGCTCTTTTTTTTTGCGGGTTTGTACGTGGTTTACGATTGCTCGCTTCCCACAAACGGTGCCAATCGTGAGGGACTTTTAGCAGAAGATCGAATGGAGCTATTTCGGGTTATCTGGACTATCACGCGTATGTCGTCATTTACCTGCTGTTAAGAATGATACACCAAACAGACATTAGCAGTCTTGACGGGGTGTTCCCACCTTCGACTTTCCAACGCTTTAGTTAGAATGTATGAAGTGTAACAGTAATATTGGTAGAGTAACGAGCGTACCTTGTATATGTCATAAATGTGTTGCTTATATTGCTGGTTGAGTATGAGGTCTTTTGTTGTCCTTCGATGTGGGATCCTGTTTTTGTACATGGCCTGTCCTAGTGCCTTCCGTTTGTCGTACCGAACGCGTGGTCGTTCGGATGATGTTGTTTCCTTGTTTAAAGTTGGAGCCTGTGTTGCTGTCTTTGTGTTTGGTCTAAGCTGTGTTGACTCGTTTGTAGTGACTAAGTGTGCGGTAATTGTGTGTTACGGAATCACACACTAACAGTGGCCTCGGCCCAGCCCAGTCCAACCTCATTATGGTTGACCGTTGACCAAGCACAGTCCAACTAAGTCCTAAACCTTAAATATAGGAACGAAACCATTCCAGCCCAACCCATAATAACCCCTATATTTTCATGCAGATGGGGTTAATTGAAACACATGTACATAAGCTTTCTAGATGCTCAAGTACTCGATCAAGATTCCTGAAAGGCAATATATAGAGATGTTTTTTGTCCGATACAAGGCAATTAGCTAATACGTAGTACTTAAAATGATATACTCCGATCCACTAAATTAATATATGTATATATATATATATAGAGAGAGAGAGAGAGAGAGAGAGAGAGAGAGAGAGAGAGAGAGAGAGAGAGAGAGAGAGAGAGAGACCACAAGTAATGAAGTGGGCGACCCATTTATCTTGAAGCTGATTTGGGGAGCTATCTTTTGCATAATTACTGCATATGTTGGAACTGATCTCTCACCTTAATCATCACCGTCTCACCATTCACTCTATCACTCTAGCCATGTCTGTTTCCCCGGTCAACTCCTCCCGTGGGATCAATTTTGTCTATATATAATATATGTAAAACATAATTTCAGATCGAATTCAGAAACTCATTGCGAAAATAACTTGTATAATTAGCAAGCCATATCGAAGGGGTAGACTCGAGAAATCTATACCAGAAGCAATATATTAAGCTTTAGTAGTAACTCATCGTGTGTAAAATGATAGACGTTTATGCACGAGATCGATGGTCCAAGGTGGCTAGCAGCTACTGCTCGAGATCCAAGTCGATCTCATGGAAGAATGTTGATCGAGAAACTATTGTTGATAGAGGAACCACCTAATATTGAAAGAGGCCACGTTCGTTACTCGATCTAGCCTACTTGGATACATCTTGCATATATTGGTTTTGTACTTGTGTTCGATCCGCTGTATGATTGAGACTTAATTTGTTTATATGAAACATGCATGATGCATGCATTTCCAACTCACATTTGCTATATATACATGTAGCTCCCTCTGCATGCCACTTAATATTATAATTCACTAGCTCTCTATTGATCATCATCGACCAAAATAATTAATAACTCCTAGTTCCAGATCGAAACAAAATCGGAGAATTGGAGGAATATTCGTGTCCATCTCTAGATGTATACACTTCATATATGTACTATAAACGATGATTTGAACGTCTAATATTAGTAATAGATGAACTCTGCCAACTATGCGTATGACATTTGTGAGCTAAATAGCTAGATAGTTCTTTCTCTTTTTCGATACAAAAAAGGGAAAAAACTACAAAATAAAATAAAGTCTCTGATACAACCAATATTACTTGAATTAAAATTGTAAGCACATTGATTGCATGACCATTTTTGGCCAAGTTAAATAATTTTCCGGTGAATCAGTTTATCGTGAATTAAAGTAAAATTTGAAAAAGCAACAACAATTAACAAATGTTTCGTTTGTTATGAAAAGTACATTTTAAAACGGATTTACTATGAACTACGTTTGAAAAACAACGACTATGTAACTTTTTCCGTAGAAAACAGGAAAATATCAAAAGAATCTCTGATCCCGCGGTTATCATCTCCCTCAAAATCTTCAGTTAAATATTTTCGGTTGCTGATAATAACCCAACTTGGTCAGAAAAGATTCTGGGATTTCTTTCCATTTTGACATCAAACAGTAGTGTTGCGTGGAACAGCACGCGCTCGAAAACCCAGCCAGCCATTGCCCAATGCCTAATTGAATTTTAATTATTCCTCCAAATCTTTTCGAGATTCTTCTCACTGCAACCGAAATTAAACCCGAAAAAAAAATGGTTTATTTCTGGCAAAGTCTACGCAGTCCATAGTTGATAGTTGTTGCTTTTTTTCCAGCTTCACTAGTCCTTCATTTTGCATATAATTTCTCTCCCTTCTCTCTTTCTTTACAAATTTATGAGAGAGTTTCCATCATTGCTAATATTCCTGATTTACCACTAATCACCATCTTCTCCACAAATCCATTCCTCCCCTGTTTTAATTTGATTCCATAGATTCTGGTTTTGGCAGAAAAAGCTTCAAAGATTTCAACTTTGCTGTGATTTCCAGCCTCAGTTATCTGCTTTAGAGATGACTGTCGAAGAGCCTGTGCTCGATGACCAAAGTGATCAGTTTCCTATTGGAATGCGTATCCTTGCCGTCGACGATGACGTCACTTGCCTCCGAGTCTTGGAGACGATGCTTCATAAGTGCCAGTATCATGGTCTGTGTGCATTTGCTTTTGCTTTTGTTTAGTTTGGTTCAGTTTGGTTTTGGAATTGGTACTTTGGTTTTCTCTTAAAGTTGTGTTCTTGAGAAAGATTTAATGAATTGGGATCAAATTTGATTCTGTCTTAGATTCTTAGTTAGATAGAGGAGATATGGTGTTAAATTGGGTTCTTGGCTATGTTCAAAATCGATTCTGTATTGGATAACTTGTTGATTGCTCTATCTTATCTGCTTTTTGAGTCTGAAGTTTGATTTGGTTTATAACACTGGAAGATTTGGTTTTTGTTGAGATAGTTTTTCTGTATTTGATTTTGCAGTTACGGCTACCAGTCATGCATTCACTGCATTGGAGTTGTTAAGAGAAAACAAGAACAAGTTTGACCTGGTTATCAGTGATGTCCAAATGCCAGACATGGATGGATTCAAGTTGCTCGAGCTTGTCGGGCTTGAGATGGATCTCCCTGTTATAAGTAAAGTCTACTACCATTGCTTCTTTGTATTTGCTGTCTAGAGTTTCAACTTCGAACAATTGAAGACAGCATTGTGATATATATACTATGTACAATAGTTTTCTGACAGTTTGAAAATGTGGTGTGTTTTTAGTGTTGTCCTCAAATGGAGATACTGAACTTGTGATGAAGGGTGTAACCCATGGAGCTTGTGATTATCTGGTAAAGCCTGTCCGCATTCAGGAGTTGAAGAATATCTGGCAACATGTTGTTAGAAGAAAGAAGGGTGATTCGAAGGAAAAGACAAACTCTGGCAATCATGACAAGTCTCATAATAAAACTTGTGGTGGAGTATTGGGTAATTCGGATCAGAATGTGAAGCTTAATAAGAAGCGGAAGGATCAGAATGAGGACGAGGATGACCATCATGATGAGGATGGGTATGATAATGATGATCCTTCAACCCAGAAAAAGCCTCGCGTTGTTTGGTCTGTTGAGCTGCATCGCAAGTTTGTTGATGCTGTTAAAAAGTTGGGCGTTGACAGTATGTTCTTCATCCCTTGTCCAATGTATTTGAAGAGTTTTCTTTTTCTTTCTGTTATTCAGGCTTTCTTTTCATGAATGAAGATTCTATAATACTGATTCCTTGGTGTAAATTTGTTTTGATGCAGAGGCTGTACCCAAAAAGATTCTGGATTTGATGAATGAGGAAAAGCTTACTAGAGAAAATGTTGCAAGCCATCTCCAGGTATACATGTCGGTAATTCCTCTGTTCAATACAATCTTTATACTCTATTCCAGTGAGCTTTACCCTCCATTATTTTCCCATTGCAGAAATTCAGACTTTATCTTAAGAGAATCAGTTGTGTAGCAAACCAACAAGCTAATATGATGGCAGCTATAGGCAGTTCAGATTCTTCTTATCTTCAAATGAATTCTTTCAATGGTGGTCGAAGCTACCATGCATTGACTGGACCTGGGCAGTTTAACAACACTGGTTTTAGAACAATGCCACTTAATGGGATGATTGGAAGAGTGAACACTCCTCCTGGTTTGGGTCTGCATTGCCTTCCCTCAGGACAAATATCAAGCAACTCCCTTCTTGAACAGGGAGTTGTATTTCCAGGAAACCGTAACGTAGGTATGCTTCAAGGAAGTTTGGGACTTGATCAACGGCATAGCAAGAGTGCTACTTCCGCTGTGGACCTCTCTGCTGCCATCAATGGCACGCCGATTTCATCCATTTCCAGTGGTCTTCCAGATGCCATGACCATCAACAGTTCAAGTGATGCTCTTGGGCTTACAGACAACACAATGTTAAGACACCCTCGAGAAGGTGTAAGCAAATATGTAAGCCAGTCTTCGGTTTCAACAATTCCCTTAAAATCCGAAGTTTCATCTCCTTACCTGGACCATGGTAGGTTGAATGACAGCTGGCCAAGCACTGCTCAGTCATCTGCTTTCAGGTCAAATTCTTTCCCATCAAGTAACCCGAGAAACAGTGTAACAGTTGCATTGTCTTCGCAAATTAGCAACTGTCAGTTTGATGGGCCTTCAGTCTCCAGTCAATTGCATGATCCAAGAACAGAAATGCCGACCCAACCATCTGCAGTTAGCAGTACTATTCATGGCCAAATGATTGAAAGTGATCCAACTCCGTGGGTGTGGATGGATCATCATAAGGAGGATCCTGCTTTCGACCAGAGTTTGAACTTAAAAGGCACCACCTTCCAAGACTTCAACTCCCTTGGCCAATCAAATTATATTGATCCTCCCCCCATAAACTTTAATGAGGTTGATAGATACATTGATCCATCGATGAACATAAAGCCAGGTTATGTCATGGACCAAAGGAAGCCCCAGGGTGGGCTGGTGTCTAATAATTATGGCTCATTGGACGATTTATTGAGTGCTATGACAAATCAGGTATGAAACATAAAGCTTACTAAAAGATTAGGAGCCTTGTGTTATTGTACTTCATTGCCTCCTTTATCCTTACATTACTATCACCTGACGTATAATTCACTGAAGTTGATAAATCAAAATGAAGAATCTGTTGCTTTTCATATGTTTTATTTTACTTTCTTGATCTCAGTGTGAATAACATGAATTTGGCGTTGCAGCTGGACAAGAGATGAGGAGAAATCAGCGAAGTTGCCAGTCGAAACCAGAAGAATTTGAACTTGTGTAGTTTCATAGCATTTGTCTGGGGTGATCTCTCTACATTCATCAAAAAAGTTTTGTATTCTAGTAGCAGCAAAACTGTATTGTTGGGACTGTCCAACTTAATTAGCCAGCAAGTCTTTTAGTTAGATGACGATTGATGAGCAGTCAGTTTCTTGTTGTTAATTGAACAAATAAGCTAGGGCGTTGCTCAATCCGTACCTACATATAGTTGAAAGGGCATTGTCCGTTTCTAGACTAGTTTAATCAAACTGCCTCTTTGACTATACATGCTTTCTCAGCCTTCCTTCTGTTTGGTGTGAACTGTGAAGCATTTACACGACTCTAGCATTCTCAAGAACTCTTTCTAAAGAAACCCAGTACATGTTAATCTTTTTGGAACAACATGTCACAGTTCACAAGCATTTCTTTGCTGAGTTGTGAAATGTGCCTTGTCAAAAAGGTGTTCTATAATATTCTGGAGTACTAAAACTCTTCAATTTTCACGCATCAGATAATTTTATTTTACCATAACACGCACACACTGTCATGTAACTAATATTTGGTCTTTGATTATTTGAACAACTCAATCATATGATGCACTAATCATTTTTTGTAATCGACATAAACTCATCTAATGATGATGTTTTCAGAGACAACAACTTTCCCTCCAACCAACCCCAGGCCACTAGTAGCAAATTACCAACACACAAATATATAGAGAGAGGAGTAATTGCAATGAGGTATACCTATTTTTGATCATTTTTAGATATAGGGTATTATACAAATTTTTTGATCATATTTTAACATCTTTATTGTCCAATTATTAGGTCTATATGAGTAGATCATTCATGTAAATTTTCAACCAAAATGGTGATCGTTAAGGTAACGAATTAGGTTAAATCAAGGGACGGACCGAATCTGTCAAACTTCAACCGTTCATACTTATAAACTTCAATTGCAACTTTGAATACTTTAACGATCACCATTTTGGCTGAAAATTGACAGGAATGATATACTCATATAAACCTAAGAATTGGATTGTGGAGATGGTAAAATATAATCGAAAAATTGGTGTAATATCCTATACCTGAAAATAAGCTAAAAAAAGTATCCTTAGTGGAAAAGGTGTGTGTATATATATATATATATGTATATATATATATATAACAAAGCTTCGAAAGCGTACACCGTGGACTTGGAAATTAGTTAGTGATCGATGAGATAGCGAGTGAAGGCATCGAGGTGTTGAGGAAGCAACCCAATTCTCATGTCAATGCCCTTATCGTCCTTGGGATTCTGCATGAAACAAATGACCTCCGGGACCGGAGCAACCAGCGGAGAAGCATAAGCCGCTTCTTGTTGCAAGAAGTCAACTCTGTGGAAGGGCATTCTGGTCCAATCAGACACCAACGTCAGCTCCTTGAGAGGAGGAAGAGAAGTCGTATGGGTTCCACCATCAGCTGCAGAAGCAAGTGCATCCATGAATGACTTGACGTACTCGTTTGTGACAAACTTCTTGGCTTGCCTTATCTTGTCCACACTGGTTTTGTGGTCTGACTCATTAACGACTTGTGAAGCGGTCGGCGCAACAGAAGCGAGCACGTAAGCGTTGCCGGTGAAACCTTGAGGAAGTGGAGGGTCTACCTTGTTCCCCACATCTACAGCAAATTGTAAGCACACCATTGTCTCCTTGCTCAATCCTAAAGCCATAGTCTTGGCATGAAACAGATCAAATATATATATGGATATATAATTGTTAGCATGATGACAGTTCACACAGAAATTACAGACCACCGGAATATGACTCTTTATGACCATAAATTGGTTCTTATCGTCGTAACAATAGTCTTTTCTTCTTGTAATTCTAGTATATTAGTAGTAATCAAATAGTTATTACTCAATCGGCGGCATTGCTACAACTTAGTGACATTTTCCTATTCTTATCTCGACCAATCATTCAGTTCAAGTTTGGCTTGCACTTTGAATTTAGTTAATTACCTTACAGAGGTGAGCTGCGAGGAGTTCGAAGGAGGAACACCAAAAGTTATCGGCAACGAATTGTTTCTTCAAACAGTTTATGAATGCACCACTCAAATGAAAGGTCTTGTGAACATAAGCATTGGCATCATCAATACGAGTAGTCTTTATAGTCTGGAGATCTGTGGATGCAACTGCTCCAGCTGATTGCATCATCAGCTGATATAGATGATCTATGGCTATAGTAGCCCTGCTAATCCCTTCATCACTACCATCTTCATCATCACGTGATGAACAATTGATCATCAACAGCGTCTCTCTGTCGTGCACCGGTATTACGAGTTTAGGCTGCTCCATTATGTGTAAATTGCTTTGAGTTACAACAGAATTAGAAGCCCATGTACACATAAATTCATAAGCAGCTGGTCCATCAAATAACGAGTGACTGATGCCAATACCAATTGAGTACCCTCCACATCCAAATTTGGTCACCTATACATTATTTCATGCATGAATTTTCTCATAAAAACAAAGGAACCCTAATGATCGATCAGGCATTATATATATAATTTGAGCATGACATGCAAATTAATGGTACGTACCTGAGCAGCAACTAAAGGCATCAGAGAGAAATGATCTCCATGTGGATCATCATACACAGGAGGCTGCTTGTAGACCAAGTTATCAAAGAAGTGATTGTATTGCGAGAGGTCTCCGAGCTCTGATAACTCAACCTCCGTTACCGCCTTAACAAGAATAGCACCTTCGTTGTTGCACAAGAAGTTGAGACGACGACCAAGCAAGTTCTTAGTATCAAGATCAACACGAGATTTAACGACGTTGTTGTCGTCGTAGGAGCTGGTCATGATCAATCTACCAGCAGCCGGGTACCAAGTGGACAAAGTCTCTTCCAAGCCGGACTTTAAGCTTTGGAAAACCGAATCGAGCGACCACAGATTGTGATCATGGTCGAACATGGTGGTGGGATGTTTGTAAAAGAAAACCAAGCACATAAGAAGAGGACACTGACGGTCCAAGTTTGAGAGGTTGACAACTTTTGGAAGCAAAGCTGCCAAGGGAGACACCGGTACAGTTTCTTTGACAGAAACACTAAACTCATCAACACTGGCCATTACCGAAGAGTAACTAATAATCAAGCTAGCTATTTCTGTTATAATAGAAGACTAGAAGTGATGTGTATGCGCAGGGGCGGATCCGGCCCTTGGGCAAGCTAGGCTGCAGCCCAGCAAATTTTTTAGCTAATAAGAAAAATAAAAAATCTAGATTTACATTTATTTATGAAATATTATTAATAAACAAATAGAGAAGCTCATATATACATATTATTAACATATTTGTCTATTTTTTCGCTCCGCTATCACAGCTCGATCACGTACTCAATCAATTAATCCTTAAATATTAAATAACAAAGTTCATATATGCACACTTATCATCTTTATATTAAAAAATAATATGCGGGTAGTATATATTAATAATAATTTAATTTTTATTAAATTTTAAGTAAGTAGATTTCGAATAGTGATATATAATTGGTTAATATCAATGTAAAATTTTCTATTCTCAAGATTTAAGTTTATGTTTTTATATCACTAATATGTATACTAATATGTATAGTTCTTATATTATATATTATAATAATAAAAACATGAGAATAAATTTCTTAATATAATAAAAAAAAACTGTGCGCAATACACAGCGCACCTTGTTTCAAAATCTTGGATCCGCCCGCCCAGGTGTCCTGTGAGAGAATATAAGCATGGAGCTGGTAGATATATAGACATAGAAGACTAGAAGACGCGTACTGTATCAAATCATTTTAATTACACTTGTATATATGCGGCGTTAATTTGCAGTTGCATGCTACTGTAGTAGTTCAAACTTCAAAGTCGTTCTAATTAAGCTAGCTTGTATTGATATAGAATCTAGATGATGGATGGATGACCTGTCTCGCACTAGCTTGCAGTCGGAGGAAGACAATGCATGACCCACTAACTTAGCTAATTAAGCTACTGATCAATATATTGTATATATGTGGTGCGCTTAGTTACATGCATGGTCATATTGATCTCACCGCTTAGTACTTCTGATTCGAATTGGTAATACCTATCACTTCCGTTAAGAGATCGAGAAACTATGCATGCTCTCTGTTTCTGATATATTGTGGCAGTGAAGACGTGAAGTGAAGTGAAATGATGATCAAAGGAAGAAGCTGAGGACTTGTGTGGGGTTGAACAGGTTGTCATCGTTTTAAGTACGTCTGAGACGTCCTAGTGCTAGGGCTACGGCTACTGGGCTAGGGTACGTGTGTAGGGTAGGAGGCTTTGCTGGAATGGTGGCTGTTCAATCTTGATAGTTTAAGGCAAAGGTAAAGGCCAAAGGCAAAGACAAAGCAAAGGCCAAGGCAATAATAATAACAATAACATAACAAGCTAGCTGGGGAATGCATGCGTGATTTCAAAGTCTCATTCTTGTCTCTAGGTGTTTCCATTTTTTTGAGCACTTCCCTTATTTTCTGCTTCTTATGTAGATGTGGGAAACCGCAAGAGAATACCCCTCATGTTACTCAAAAATCAAAAGCAACAAACCGAAATACATATACCCTACGTACATATGATATTGTATGTTTGTATGTATATACTCTACTTTACTCGTATATAAATCGCATGATTGTTTAACTAGATTTCTATAATGTTGCTGGATGCCTGTACTTTTAATTGTTGTGGACTGTTTAGGATCATCGAGTTTATGTTTATTACTAGTAAAAAAAAGGGTCATATTAGAATAAGCTTTGTCCTGAAAATGAAATGTTTTGTCTGTTTTTGGCACAACAACAAACACAGCATAGTGCTATACTACTTGATCATCACATAGTTGGATTATACTATACTAACGTGTTTGTGGGCGAGACACGTTTAAGAATACAACTATACAGCATTTGAAGCCATGAAGCTGAGTGTATCTATAATGTGCAGAACACATGTCGCAATCTCTATCGCGTTAAAGTTAAGTGCATAATATAATAGATGAAAGAAAACAGACCGTCGATTACCGCTCTGCACATTTATACTCCACACATTGTAGAACCACTCCCATGAAGCCTATCTGAAACTAACTCGACTAATTCCACCAAAGAAAAACAAAATGCTATGAATCCTATCATTCCTATGATGATGATAAAAGAGTATGGGCCATGCAATACTTGAGGTCGATTTAAAAAATGGAGAAACTTTACCTCAAAAGAGGACTGAGGGATTCCATATATCTCTATATGGCTAGCGTGAAACTGCTTCTTCTGTTGGTCTGAATTTTTGTTTTTTGTAAAATCCAAATTCACACATTAAAATTTTAGGGAAAGATGGTTACTTTTATTATAAATAAATAAAGATGAATAAGCTGGCAAAGCTGTTTTTCTATCTATTTCTCTGAGCTAGATACTTTTGATGGCTCAAGCTATGATCAACCAAAGAAATCTAGTATCATCACCACATTTAGTCATCCCTCTCAGTACTATGAACCCCTTCAAAACAACCAACATTCTTCCAGCCTCTTCGGCAGTGTTGGACATGACTGAGGGAAACATGAACCTCCAGGAGCTGGAACTTCATTCATCTGCTGTGTTCCGGGTCTCAGAGTTGGGTTCTCTTGCCAAATCTGAGATTTGAACTTCAGCTGCAGGTGCAGCTTGAGCAGAGGGTGACACAGGGACTACAATTTTGCTCTTTGACTCATCTCCTGATCGTTTATCTGCATTTGTTAGTGGCTGCGGTGAAGTAGTAAAATTTTGTTGCACAGGGGTGTGAGTCCTGCTTATAATATCTTCACAGATAGTTTCAAAAGAAGTCTGCACTGACTGCGGAGCACTTCCTTCCACAAGTTTGCACATCTACCAACAAAATGGAAGAGAAGGAAAAATTAGACTGACGAATTCTCACATTATGATAAAAGAGAATATATAAAATTACACGTCCGAGAAGGTTTATGCTCAAAATGGAAGAGAAGGTAAAATTAGACTGACGAATTCTCACATTATGATAAAAGAGAATATATAAAATTACACGTCCGAGAAGGTTTATGCTCAAAGCCATTAATAAAATATCCATTAATGAATTTAATTACCTCATTAAAAAGCTGAGGCAATTTTATACGATCTGGATCATTGTCACAAGCTGCAGCTAAAATCTCTTCTGAACCTGCAGTGCATAAACATGCATCATTAACAAAATTAATGCAGAAAGAGAATACTGATTTTGATCTATTAGGAAGTGCTTCAAGAGGAGCACACTTACCAATTTCTTGCACTCTTGGCAACTGATGACCCATATGCTTCTGAGTCTTCCCAGGATTTGGTATTCTTGTAAACTTGGTTTCCTTCTCAAGATCTTGACTTGCAAGCTGATTTTCATACAGCTCTTCCTGAGAAAATAAGTGAAATGACCACAATTAGGAGCTAAATTCAGATTGAAAATCATGCAATCACAACTTCACAAGTGAGATTGTATCACATTGGCATAAATTCTTCCATGCTTACTATCACAATAGTGACTACTTGACATCTAAACCCAAATTCCAAATAGTATGCATAATAAAACCCCAAGCGAGTTATAACCAGTGGACTAGAGCATATGTTCCAACACGGTAGACAGTTTGCCTAAGTGCAGGTTAGATGTGACATCTCAAACTTACATAGTATTCTTTCTGTGCGACTGCGGTGAGACCTTTCTCCAAGAGAAGCACTCTTCGCTTGATAAATTCTACCAATCTTCTCTGCATGTCTCGAAAATGATGCAATGTAGAAGACTCTTGATACAACTGAGGTTGGTTTTCTGGATCAAGGACCCCCTGAGTAACATTAGCTCCTAATCCTATGCCATTTCCATTACCGTTTCCACTAGCATTACCAGCTGCTTCAGTACTAGCTGTATATGCACCATTTTGTGTTTTGACCATCCCTGGGACAGGTAGATTCATATATGAAAGATTCAACTCTTGACAAATAACTTCTTGAATCCCCAGGTCCTTGTCATCAACAATAGCTTGCCATCTTCCATAGCCATGCCTTGTGATCCAAGCAAAAGGAAAAAAATATATAATGAGTGAAGAATGACCCATAATTTTTTACTCTAAGGCTATGCTATAGCCATAATTGATGAATTCTTACTTCAAAACGGCATGCAGTAGTATTACATCATGATGCTCCTTCCAGAATCTGTTACCCTTCAATCCTGGTAGTAGCTTCAGGATGTCATTGTCGAACAAAGAAGCGCCTGGATTTTCTGCTGCAAAGCTCACCTATCATTCCACCATAGAAATAAACAAAATTATATCAAATGAGATGAAATGAAATGTTGTTGAAACGCTTACTTACAGAAAGAAAAAATTCCGCTCAAGAAACGAATCCTCTTTACTTGGGTGTTTCTAATTAAGTCAAAGAGGGTAAAACTAATGTATTTCAAAATTTTAAACTATTTGGCCATGATTAATGATCATTTTACTTCCAAAAAAAACAGACATATATGATGTAGAGCATAACAATAAAATTGAGAATTATTGGCCAACTTACTTTCTCTTGAATCATTTGCAAAACAGAAATCCGAACTAATACATCTGATACTCTGAGTCCTTCTTTAGGAACACCATCTTTAACAAAAATCAGGACAGGAATAAGTTCCTGGTCAGTAATGTAACTTATGAAGAAGATGAAAATGTGCTGATAAGACTGACAGGAGTGGTATGGATTATCACCTGAAAAATTTGGGGAGTCTGTCGCATCTTCAATTATGTGTTCCAAGAATAGTGCACCATATCTGAAATGACCCAAAAAACAAAAACAAAAACCACTGGAATTATAAGACAAGTACACTACTAGAAGAAAGTGTATATGTCAACTTCTAAGATAAGGTGTAAATATTGAGGTGAATTAGAAATTGCAGAAAATTTTATATGGTAGCGCTACGAAATAAGAAGTACAATTGCAATTAATCTGTATTTATTCATTTGTCACACTTTTGTACAGGTGCAAGTAAGAAGAACTTACTGCCTTATTTCTTCATATGGTTTCTGCTTCATGCGTGGTGTAAACTCCTTCCAGTCATACTCCCCCACCCCGAACCTACAGGTGTTCCAAATCTTCCAGTCAGATGCATTATGCACAAGATTATTAGAAATGTAGAAACAGACATTCCAGACATTTTTGTCACACAGACACAACAATCTGAAATGTCGAGTTGTAGATACACTCACTTTCGAAGACATGAGCAATGTACATCATATATGGAAAAGGAGGGTACGCAATTCATGGTTATCACACAAAATCATGCAGATGTAACAGAAAATAAATTACAACTGTACCTCATCAAAATTTGCACAAATGCAGCCCTCTGATTTTGATTGAAACCTAGCACTTTAAATGACCGTCCTTCTCCTTCCATCAATGGAATAGGCTCTGCACTATCCACTGCAATGTAATTCATTTCAAAGTTGTAAAAGTTATTAGCTAAAGTGCAACCGACTGTCAAATTATCAATAAACTACCATGTCTGTCAATATACCACGACTTCTCTTTCTACTAGGCTTTCTCCCAGAAGGAGCTCCGGAAACGGTTCCAGAAGAAGCTGTTTCACCATCTGTCACTTCAGCTTCATAGTTGTCGTCCTCACCATCAGAACTTACATCTTCCAAACCAGCAAGATCATCGTCTTCAACAGACACCATCTGAACAAGTTCACAGATTATATCTATCCAAATTCAGACACTACAAGCATAATCAATGGTAGTTATGAGCTAATTGAAATTTCGGGTTAAAAAATAAGTAATAATAATTACCAAACACAGAAAATATTATCCATTTATAGTTTGGTTAAGATGTTCAAAGAGCATAGCCGATGCAAGCACGCAAAATCAGACCCTATAGAGTTAGCAGGCACAAGTATCTCTAGTAAGAGAAAAAGAATAGAATAAAAGATCCCAGCAATCAGCAACTTGAAGAACTACCTGCTTCCGGCTTCTCTTCCCTTTGCCTAAAGCATTAAATTCCTCAACTTTATGAACTTCATATCTGTCCTTTAACAAATCTTCCCAGAAATTTGTTTTTTCTGAACTGCTTTCGATAGGTTTACTGTCCACCGCAGCCTTTTGTGGATCCTCCTCTGCTATGGCCTCTGCTTCATCAATGTATTCAAAATTTGCAACCTATATAGCACATGATGCAGATCTATATTGTTTAAGCCAAGAACAATTGAGAGAAAAAAATGCAAAGGAAACAGAGGACATGAGATTAAACAATAAAAGGGATCTGTGAAACATGACTGTTAACAAATCAATTATTTTGTTATCACCTATTTAAATCAAAGGGTATTTTAAAAAATTCAGTACTTGAAGAAAAACCACAACGCCTAACAAGTATCTCTACTCTATCACTTCATCTTACTGGGATGACTGATGAGCCAACAAAAAATGAGTAGGGCCATAGCAGCTTTATAATATAGCACAGGTAGCTCTGTCATAATACTCATAAATTTCTAAAGCCTAGTGTTTTTAACCTGTTCCTGTGAAACAAGGTGGACTCCCTGGAATGCCTTATGATACATTTATACATATGAAAAGTCAAATGCTAATTTGTATCTTGAAATCAACTAAATCGATGTTCAGTTGACCCAATTTACCTTCGTATATATAGCCATAAAAATTTCTTGAGGTATAACTTCTATAAAATGATAGAAAATAAATTGCTTAGAAAATCTTCTACATTGCCAAACTTTGTCAAATGTTTGACTAGCGAGATTTATTCAGATATAACATATACACATATACAAGGAAGGCCAATCATGATAAAAAGGATCAAGAAGGTAGGCAATCAAGAGTATAACAACCAACCCCCCTCCCCCTGACGGGGAATAACCATTAAAACTATGCCATATTTACTAATTAACGAAAATAGACCAGTCAATTCTAATAATATAGAAACCTCTCACGTGGGTAGAGGCATTGAAAGTGGATAAAGTGAAAAAGATAAGTGGAGAGCATTATTATTTTTGCGGGTAACGGAAGTTTGGAATCTGAGTATAGAATGGTCATCTAGGTTCATCTTTCATCCACCTTGCTATATTCATTTCTTTTAGTATTTTAAATAAAAGCTGCTTTCACTCAAATTGATATGCTGATAAAGGAATTAGCAGTATGTAAACCACCACTGAGTATTAAGTATCTAAACTATAACACTAATAATAAGATTCATAAAGCACATGCCTTGAAGGCCTTTAAAAATCCATCTTCATCTTCGTCCTCCAACAGAGCGTCGTCATCCCCTGCTTGTTCACGATCAAGTAATCTATCAACAAAGAAACAAATCAATATAATTATATATAATGGCGCATGCATCTAAATACTGTCAATCGAGACAACCAAAGGTATGCTACAAAATCCACCTATCTATTGCAGCATCATCATAATGAATTTGACGGGATTTTCCCACTTCATCATTTTCATCAGCAAATAACTCCTTGGATCCATATCTGATGATGTCGTCCAACTCTTCCTAACGTGCAGTCATTATAACTTTGGTCATATTTCAGTGGAAAACAATGACTTTGCTCAAGTACAAATAAATATATTTGCAAACCTGATTGATGTTTTGAGCCTTTAACCTTCCTACAACCAGATGTTCCAATACCATTTTCTTCTTGGTCAGTTGCATCATTCTTTCTTCAATTGTTCCTCGGGTTATTAGTCTATATATCATCACCTGCAACCCCCGGCAGCTTAAAAAAAACTGGAAACCCAAAATAATAGTGCTAATAATTGATACCATTGAAATATAGAATGCAACCTTGTTAGTTTGCCCAAGTCGATGAGCTCTAGCCATAGCTTGTAGATCAGCATGAGGATTCCAATCACTGCAGACACAGATACTATTCCTTAAACTCTGTCTATAATACATCCTCTATATCTTTTATTTATATAAAAAAACAGAGTTTTGGGTGAAACTGTTTCACTGATTTTTGAAAGGTGAGAAGATGTTAGTAGTACTTCACCTATCATATATGATCACTGTGTCAGCAGTTGCAAGATTTATACCCAAGCCCCCAGCTCTAGTGGAGAGCAGAAAGCAGAATCTGGAAGAATTTTTGGCATTAAATCTATCTATCCTTATTTGTCTCTCAGCTCCACCAACCTTACCATCTATTCGTTCATACTGCCATTTCTGATCAAAATTGACATTTGTGAAGCTGTTAGATATAACCAGAAATTTACCCCAACTACTTCATTCAGAAAAAGCAGATGCTATATATTAGAATGTAGACTTAGACTAAAAGAATTATACATTCATACTTTGTATGTACAGTAGTCTTCTAGCAAATCCAGCATGTGTTGAAATTGTGAATAGATAAGCACCCTGTGCCCTTGCTGCTTAAGTTTTACCATCATTTTGTCCAACACTTGCAGCTTTCCAGAAGATTCCAAAAGTTGTCTGTCAAATGGTAAACGAGAAGTGGAACAGAATGCACAAATGTAGTTAATAGGATAACACTCCATCAATCATCGTAATTCACAGACCGTTTTAAGTCAAGCAGAAGACTCAAATAACCTACTATAGCATTAAAAACTCATCTATGTAAACTCGCATGCTCCATACATCAATTTCTTTATTAGACAGAATAAATGTTTATCTTGAAGATAAGGCAAGAAAAAAAGTACTTGTGAGCTTCAATGGCATCTTCTATGTCCGGTTCCACTCCCTCTAGCATATAAGCATGACAACAAAGCTTGCGCAATTCCATAACCACATTGATAAGGGAGATCTGATAACCACTAGTTAGGCTAGAAACTAAAAATGGGAAGAAAAACAAGTTGACTCCACTATATCATACGATATTACCTGTGCACCTCCACGACGAGTCAGTATCTGATAGTTACGAGTCAAAATTGCTTTGTAATATTCTTTCTGCTTGCTGCTTAATTCGATGCGTAATATCAGTTCCTTTTTAGGAGGTAGTTCCTTCATTACATCTCTTTTCACCCCTGCAGTGTCAATTACCAATTTCTCCACATTTCAGCATTTTTCCATAAAATGATAAAATTAAATCAGAGAAATCAAACTTGAGCCCTAGAATGGTCAAGAGAAAGAAAAAAACAATGTGTTGAACTTTAAACTAACAAAGAGGAACAGAGCTACGGAAACTACACAAGGTAGCAGTGTGTTCAATGGGTATCAATGACATAACTTTCCAAGTTTAATACATAAGAAGCATTCTTAACTTCAATTCTATCACGAAACGAAAACGTGAGAACTAATGGATATAAAGAAGGCAAAGTTTTCATACCATAGTACTACCAAAGCACCAATAGATTGGGGCGTGGGATGCTATAAAATTAAAAGGAACCTGAGAACAAAACAAGATAATTTGGGCTTGAAAACCCACTGTTCTAAAAATCGGCCTAGGCGGCCATCAATCATTGAATTTTGCCTCAAATTGGGCAAAAAATCGATTTCTAGGCAGACTTAGGCGGTCAATTTTTTTAATTTTTTTTTTGTTTTTAAATTTTATTTATTTATTTATTTATTGATGGTTCTAGGTGGGTCAGTTTTTTTTTCAAAAATATAAAAGCTTTAAATTTAGAGAACTAACCCTAAATTCTCAAATTAACTCGCGACAGAGTGCTCGATCTCCTCACTTTGCAGCATTTCATTGTGTCATGGTTTTGTATTATGTGGATAGATGGATTGTAAATACTATAAAATCTTAACATTGTGTCATGTAACTTATAATAAAGACTCGATAGTATGTTTTTTATTTAGTTATTGTGACTATAATTATGTCTAATTTGACTTTATAAGGATCTTTCTTATTATATAAATCAATTAATATATATATTTAATACAAACCGCCTACAATCTGATTAATCCCCACCTGGCGCTAGAAGGTAGGTGCTAGAAGGTACCCTCACCGTCTAGAGCCGCCTAGCGATTTTTAGAACCTTGTGAAAGCCACAGTAGTCTATCCATTGATGGACCAGTGAACAATATCAAGAGAGCCAAAAAATTGCAGTACCATAAGGGTATAGCCTTCAACTGAACTATACTAGAAGAGCCAAAAATTTGAAGTTGAAAAATGATCCAATATTGTTCCAGATCAAAACTTTCAAAACTAGTCTGGATGTCTTCAGCAAACAAGAACAAAAAGAAGATCCAAAAAACAATATTTTAGCAAATGATCTATTAAGAAATCAAGCGTGATTATGTTATTAGTAAAGTACAAATGTGTTCTAGATGAATCTATATAGATGCCAGAATTCTTACTTCTAAGAAGATGGGGAGCCAGCATTTTGTGAAGCCGGGAGATCTGTTCTTCTTGATTGATATCCTTAAACTCTTCCTGGAACTCCTCTAGACTTCCGAACTGCAAGTAAATTGCAGATTTAAAGTATGGAGTACAGATAAGACCATTATTTCCAAATAGCTGAATTCAAATTCAAAAAGCACAAGCACACTCACCTTGCCAGCATCAAGGAAGTGCATAAGCATGAAAAGTTCATCCAGATTATTCTGAAATTGTATTACACATGTAACCAAATGTGAGTTTGAAACACAAGAAACAGTATATTATCACACAAGACATTGGGCTAGACCTGAAGAGGAGTTCCAGTCAGAAGCACGCGATGATTAGTCCAGTACTGCTGTAATGATGAAAACAATTTTGAATCCTTATTCTTTAGACGATGTCCTTCATCAACAATCTACATGAGTGTCAGAATTAGACAGAATCCAAATAATAATAATAAAATAAGAATGGAGTGTACATATAGAGAAATAGAGAGTTACCATACACTCCCACTTTATTGGTTTCAGTGATGTCGAGTCTAAGTTAATCATCTCATATGATGTGAGAAGAACATCAAATTTGATCCTATCTTGCTTGCTTTCACCAACAATGTGACCAGATTTCTTTTTCTTGATCTTCTTGTGATTTTTAGGGAAGTAAAATTCATACTCCCGTATGACCGCACGGGCTTGGGAAGAGCCAACATACATCACCTGGACCAAGTGAACTTCCATTCAGAATCACACTTCATTGATGAATAATGATATATCATATAAACATGTAAAATGCACTTACAACATTCATTTGAGGTGCCCATGTTGCAAACTCCCGCTCCCAATTTCGTAATGTTGAAAGTGGAGCCACCACAAGATGTGGATAGACTTTCTCCTCAAAGAGAGATGCCAAAAAAGCTATACTCTGTATAGTTTTTCCTGCAATCAAATGAGACTGAAGCGTTAAGAAAAATATACCTATCAAATAAGAACACTATATTGTAGGAAAGATAGACTGACCAAGCCCCATCTCGTCTGCAAGTATCACATGAGTTTGTTTGGACCAGGAGAAGCGTAGGAAGTTCAACCCTTCAAGCTGGTAGGGATGCAATGAGCCTTTACATACACCAAAAAGCAATCAGATGCCCATGGTCAAACAATTACAAAGGAGAAGTGATACATGGCTGATTCACAGAGTTCAAAACAAAGTAATTTACCTCCAGAGAGAAATTCAGGGATGTGCTCAAACTGTTGGAACTCTTTTTGCTTCTTCTTTGAGTCGGGAGCGTCTTTAAGACTGCACTTCTGCTTACCAGATTTGTGAGCCCTGGACTGTATTGTATGAAATTTCTCTATTTCCACCTGAAATGTGGAGATATCTGATTCAACCTCCCAATAGCACTCGTCGTAAGGAAGTTCTTTCCACTTTACAAGATATTGCTTCTCTTCATCGTCGCCCCTGTTGAATCCAATAAGTAACAAATTGAGCTCAATAAAAATAATAATTATCTATTGAAGACTCTGTAACAATTCTGGATTACTGATTTTACATGGACAATAGCAGTGGTTAACCTGCCTGCTACCCCTGTGAAAAGATAAATTCACTAGAAATATATAAACATAGATAAAAATCAGGATCAATTAATATGTTATAGATATAGAATATTGCAATGATCTTTCAGCTAGCACTCAACTTATTGTACTCTTGGAAATGTTTTCTACACACAAATTCATGTACGTGCAAATTTTTTCTACCCGAACACTGGACCATAATGGATCATGAACCTTTGTTCAACATCTTACATTTCTATTATGCATAAAACATATAATGGATATACTATATCTTACAAGTATACACCTGCAATAGATTAAATTTCCCTGGACAATTCAATGAAAGTTATTTTTAAATCTACAGCTAGACCTTTAAGATACAGTTTCTACTTTACAATTAAAGCTTTGACTTCACAGACTGAACTGGAGGTTTTCTCATCAACCCTCTGATAGAGACATGAATCTTTTATAGCCAAAGCCTACAAACTTTCATTCAAAAATGATATAAGTACACAATAGACGGAAGAAGTTTGATATCAGACCTGCAAGCAATAATTCGGTCGACAGTTGTCCATTCAGGTCGAATGGCAACAAATTCATCCTCTGTGTTATTAGTCGCTGCTTGACGATTGAAATTGTTAACCTTCTGTTTTAGACGCGGATATGTCTTGAAAGCTTTGAAAAATTCTTTGTCAGGTATCCTGATAGAAATCAAATTAACAGGTAAATGGATATTCTCAAATTGGCAATTGTCACATCAACATAGCATAGTACCCAAAAAAACAAATTACAATTTGCTAAAGTAGCACGAAGCCAACCAGCTTGCTTTCCTATACTTAGAGATAAGCTGAAACAATTAACAAATTACCATGTGCAATGTAGATATGATAGTCCCTTCCACTTCACAAGATATTGTTTAACAAAAATCTGCTTTGAACCCAGCTTTGAGGCATCACTATCATCAGCCACGGTAGGTCGCATTTCACAATCAAGAATCTTGTCAATATCTGTCAGAGGGCTCACCTGCAAACACACAATTTCTCGTTCTCAGCCATCACCAAGGCATATCATCCATAACTGGTCTGATCGAAATAAAAGTAGGCAAGAAGCATACACATTCTGGGCATCGCCAGCTTTCAGGAAAAGGTGGCTTTAATGCGGGCAGTAAACACTTAGGATGATATGCATAGTTGCAAGTCTCACATTCCAGAAGATTATCAGATTTCCCACAGGCTTGACAGGAGTTATCTTTCTACATAACCCAAAAAGAAGTATAAGAAAAGTAGTTTGTGTATGATCTAAACTCAAACTAATTATGGCAACGACAGACTTGAAAGTGATAAAACACTCAATTGTTTCTAAAGAGGTGATAAACAAACCACATCACTCCTAACAATCTTCTCGAACTTTTCTTGATCTCTCCCAGGTTTTCCAGGACCAAAATCAGCATCGTCATCTGACTCGTCGATATTATAGATAGGCTTTCGGTCAGTTCTAGTCCGCAGCCTCTCAACCAAGCTACTCATATTCTGCAGAGTGGGAGTGGACACTAATCATTGATATGTAAGGACCTTGAAAAGATCCTTAACAGTATTACAACTATCATTCAAGCTTATTGTAAACCAAACAGTCTAGCGACCTGTATCAGTAAATGCAGTGAGAGGCATATCCAAATATTTATACAAGAAAGTCTCATCTGGAACTATCCCAAAGTGGGTGTTAATTCACCCACTTTCATATGCTAAAGATTGTTTTGTGATAATGGTAGGCCTTAAAAGGCTCAGGTACTCTCCTGGAGTACATGAGTGATGATTCCTTCATCTGAATAACCATTCATAGATTATATATACTCTAAACTCTAAACAGCTGAAACAATACAACTAAAACAGCTGAACCAATAACAACTACAAATTGCATAACCAATAACAACAGCTGAAACACATTGATAACTAAACTCTAAACAGCTGAACAAAAAATTTCAGTACACAAATCAACAACAGCAACAGCATCATTAGTGATTGAGATCAAATGAACACAATTGAGAAACACAACGGTGATCAGATTCGTCGTCGGAACCCTAAAATTGGGACAATCCGGCGAATTGTGCCACCGTTTTTGGTGAGCAGAGAGAGGGAGAGAGAGTGAAGTAAGTGTGAGAGACTTAATGGTGATGGAAATGCTAAAATCGAAGCAGAGTTACGAGGGGAATTGAGAGAGTTACCGGAGTTTGACGGATCTGGGCGGACCTAATATTTCGAATGTGGTGCCTGAAAATCCCCGAACCCGATTCCGGAGCGGGTTAGAGGAAAATGAGACACGGTAAAAAGAGAAAAAGAAAAAAGAAATTAAGGGCGGTCTCTCTTTCTTTCTCTCTCTGTAGAAACTAAATGGGTGGGGACACTGATACTGTAAACCAGGATTAAGGGGCCCCGGGAAGTGGGAGGTAACTTTTTGAGATTTCCCTCTTATTTCGGGGACTAAAATGTAATTTGGTGGAAGCATAAGGGCCATGTACCATTTACCATTCCACATCTTATTACACTAAGTTGGTGCATGTAGCTCTTCTGAAACTCCATTGCATGCATTAATATCTATTCTTTTGGTTCTTTCTAGTGTAGTTGCAAGTGTAGTACGTTCTTTTGGTTTGAAATTAGCTTATTATGTGTAGTGATATGGTATGGCTAAATTTGTATTATTATGGTTGAAGTAGTTTATGAAGAAAACAATTTTACTAGGAAAATTATGATAATCATGCATATCAATTTACTTGGTCATAAATATATCTGCACATTTAGTGAAGGCGCAGTATCTAGTGAAATTGTCACATAATATGCTTTGCTTCTAAAGCACATTTTATTTCTTGCATAATGAGTTGCATGTGAACTGAGTAAGCACACATTAATTATGATTATAAACAAGAGTACAATGTGTCATGTCGTTAGAGAATTCGTAAATATTACACAAGTTTATTATCGTAATCATCTAGAATTCTTATGATTATTTTGCTTACTTTGTTCATTGAGTAGCAACTTTATAGGGTATGAAATGTTAATAATTACGTACAAAATTAGTTAATACTTTGAACTGTGTTGTTCAACTATAACATTAAATCGTTAGATGAAATTCAATTGTACAAAATACTGTTATTTATTTACAATTCAACCAGTGACGTATAATTTCAAGTTACGACCTTAAAAATGAACATAGATGCATTCTTTTTATTATATTAACCCCGTGTATGTATTGCTTCATATAGGTACGAGAGGCACACTGTCTTGGCCACTTCAACCATTCTCAAATGCTTTCATATAAATTATCTTTACCAATAAAATAAATAAATACACAAAAATCATGGCAAATTAATAACTCAACTTTTCAAGGACCCGTTTCAAATACACAAAAGTTTTACTTATTGTAGGAAGTGTCATATATTTACATGGGTGGCTATCTAAGTTGGGCTTATCATAAGAGGTAAACTCATATTCACCCAAAATTACACATCATTTTACAATTAATACAATAAGTTTTCCTTTTTGAGGTATTTACTCAAATCAAATTTACATCCGAAATTATGAGTTTTCTATTATAGGGGGTATGCACCAAATCATGGTCAAATGCGAAAATGATGAGTTTCCTATATAACAAATGTGCTATATAAAAAATGGTCATTTAGGAATTGATGAGTTTCCCTTTCTGCAAATAACTATACAAGGAAAAATTCAACAATAAATCTAGGTTATTCACCATCACATAATAATGCAACAATGACATTTGCTACTTGCTAGAAAGTCCTGGCATTAATCATTCTACTATAAATCAAAATTAGTTTTTTGAAAGAAAAAAATATATAACAAAATGCGGTAAAGATGAATCAAACATCTGGCCTTCAGATCTTCAGTCTGACGTTATCCCAACTGAGCTATCCTCGCATTTGTCAACTGAATCCATCATATTACATAACACATTAACAAGTAAAGACACCAACAGCATGCTGGTATGCCAACGGTATTCAACAAACTTCAAATTTGATACTTGACATAGCAGGCGGAGTATCCCCAAAAAAAAACAAAACAAGTTCATTCAACCATACTGAAGAAGTATCAAGAAAGACAATGGAAAGCTGATGAGGAGTTGAGGACATAATTTCCTTTGTTTCAACCCCAAAATACAAAACTTGGCATTCATCAAACGCCCAATGCCACACTGTTTATTTTCTGGTTAGATTCTATAGCAAGTCAGGTAAAACAACACAGCCAGAAAGGGCAGTGATCATCTCATGTAGGTTGCAGAGTATTATGCATCTCAATGAGCAACTCTTCTTTCACATGCATGAAAAGCATATCCAGAGATTTAATGATGATTCTAATCTAGACATCCTCCGCTACTATCCATCAAAACCAGCTCTGCTATCATTTGATAATACGACATATAAAAAAATGATATGAACCTCAACTGTGTAAAAAAAGGATGTATCAAGTATACAAAGAGTGCATGCCATCATGCCATGGGGTGAATAATCTCCAGAACAAGTGATTGGGCAGACATGTCGCGATCATTGAATGCACGTCTTCTATAAAGCAAAACGACCTCTTGAAGCAAGTAACAGGCCTTGTATTCCCCATATATGTGAGAAAACACTCAAAATCGGTGAAGACTGAAGAGCAGTAACTCATGTCAAAGAATATCTACACATCTATCTATCTGTTCAAAGGCTCTAACTGAACTTCCATTCTTCCTGATGTATGTGATTCTTTCTCTGCACGTGTTCCATTTGGACTCAACAAATCAATGGAGTCATCTTCCTCAAGGTTCCCCAGCACCCAATTGCTTCTGCCGAAACTTCTATCCCTCCTCCTTTGTCTTTGACGGAATTCCAGATACAAAACTATCAATGCACACATCAAGAACCAAACTATCAAAGCCCAATTTAGTCCATGAACATTTTCGCCTCCATATCTATCACCTAAATGCTTCATTCCTGTGAAAAGTGCTACAATCCCTACAACAATGGCACATCTGCCCCCGATCACATGAAGGTACTCCCACATAACCCTTTTCGAGGAGACTTCCTCTCCATTATTTGGTTTCTTTGGCCTTAGGAATGCATTCACCGGTTGCATACAAAGGAACAAAATCGCAGTTGTTCCAAATTTAACATGTAATGAACCAAAAAAGAAACCTCGGAGCTCAGCAACGGCAAAAAGAAGGGCGAGTAGAACGATTGCCAGACCTGAGTACTGCAAGTAAACATGAATCCGGTACCAACCATCACCCTTCACATGTTTCAAGTATCTGGCCGACAGTATTCCGGCCGGAAGCAAGATACCCCAAGCGACAAACATCATAAATCCATGGACTGCTAATACTGGCTGTAAATCCTGCTCTGCCTCTGCAGAACCACGCATAAGTAGCACCCTAATAGGTCTACTGCTAGTAACAAAATGCATATTTTGATCACTAAGATGATCATCTGTCCATGTAGCACCCATTGCCCAAATAACTTTGAGAGGCGTAGTTGGATCTATTATGTTCTTACACTCGGGCCTATCACTCTTCCCACACGATGGTTTCAAAGGACGAGTGAACTCGAATGTCATGATCCCATTTTCTGACCTGCACCTCACATATGTCAAATTCTCATTTGTCGGATGCACACTCGAGGCATCCTTTCCATCAATCCAGTAAGTATTTACCCTCCCTTTGCCAATACTATCAATCCAACCCACATAAGCATAGCTGTTCACCATTCCTCTACCAAATCCTATTGCCAAGAAACCACTTTTCTTCTCACCCCGGACTGCAATTGATATAGAATCATGCGCCAACGTCCAAAACAAGGTAACTTGCTGATCATCCAAAATAACACTGTTATTATACATATCCGGCAGACCCCCATCAACCACCTGTACCTTCCATCCCATTTTCTGGTCATATAGAGACTGATAGTACACTTGGTCTGGGGTATTCCTGTCGGGTTGCCACACTAACTCCGTCGGACTGGCTTGAACTCCTTGAGCTTCCGGCCCTCCTGCATAAATAGTCTCACTCGTATTCCTTAGAGTAGCATTTCCACCAAGAGGGTCTGAAGTAATGTAAAGAGCAACGTCATGGCCAGCTTGAATTGAAAACTTAACCGGCACGCCTCTCTCGACTCTCAACACCGGTGCCTCTTTCTTGTTAATGTAAAGAACCTTGGACGGATTCGGAGGGTCCGGATAATGCACCGCCGGTCCAGCGGTAACCACGAGCGGAGCCTTTGCATCGGCAATAATGAGATGCTGATCCTCCTTGTCTTGGGCATCAATTGGACCCACACAGTCATCGACATGCTCCGAAACATTGAGCTGCAAATGGCCGTAAGTCACATCCTCGGGTCCGCCGTGGTTTTGCGGGAGATAGTAAGGCTGAAGAGTATCCGGTGGCCTGATGGGCCCCACCGCCCAAATGACAGTCATTTTCTCCGTAGAGTTCACCACCAAATCGTACTTGGTATCCGACGATTCCAACGGCCTCTGGTACCTTATAAACGACACGGCGTCTCTCCGGTGCCCGTAAACCATTTTGGTGTTGTTCACCGACCCATTCGGGGCGGATCCGCCTTCGTATCTGGTATCGGGGCAGACTCCTTTAACCGACCCGTCCTTGTCAACATTGCACTCGCTGTACTTGGTGATGAAGAAATCGTTCACGAACGGCATTCCGTCCTCTTTGAATCCGGCGACTGCCACGTCAGCTCCGAGCATGAGCTGGGAATGACTTCTCATGTTCGGGTCGGCCCACCCGAAAGCGAGGTAATTCGTAGTCCCCGTAGCCGCCTCCAATCCTATATCAATCAAATTCTCCGCCACGCTCAGCGTCCATCTGACTCTGAAATTGTCGGACAACACTTTGCAGTTCACCAGCATCGTCGGCTCGGTGTGGGTCCCAGCAGCTGGATCGCTGGACGACGACGGAGCCGGAGACGGAGCGGTTAAATCGGAGGAGGTTTTCATGTGACGGAGGTCGATGTGTCCGAAATCGGAGGAAGTAGGGAGGTCCCAGACGGCGAGGACTTGGATCTGATCCCAAGAGACATTGTCTTTTAAACGAACAGTGAAGCTGGCGCTTTTGTAGGTCTCGTTGAGTTTGTGGTCGGAGATTACGAAGCCGGCGGTGAGGTTGTCGAAGTCGGAGGCGGCGGCGCCCCACCAGTGGACGTCGGAGCCGGAGAGCATATCGAAATTGGAGACCTTGAAGGAGCAGTCGTCGAGTATTTTGATTGAGCCGCGAAGCTGGTGCTGGAGCATTTTGAATTCAGAGGATAGGTTGACGAGTGGGCTTGATTTGGAGCAATTGGAGCTGGGATCATCGGCATGGCTGAATGTGAACAAGAGAAAAAATCCTAGGATGATGATGATGATGGGTTTGCGAGGCATGAGATCGGATCGGATCTTTTTTTGACTTGTTTGATCGGGAAAATTAGTTACAGCCGAGGTTTGGGTGAGTGCGGTGTTGGGTGAGAGAGCAGAGAAGAGACAAGGAAAATGGGGCGACTTGAGGGACGTGTGTTGCGTACAAGTGCGCCTTTTTCTCTTTCTTTTTTCTTTAAGTTTTAAAAGGCGGTTCGCCACGTTCTCACCGGAATTCTTTTCATCCAGGTGATCAAACGTACATTACATTGGTACAATTTGTTCGTATATACAAATTAGTTGTATTTCAAAGCATTTACTAGCTTTCTCATATAAACTAAACCAAACCAAACCAAACCAAATTGGTTCTAGAAAGTAGAAACACATGGTTTGTTTATTTCAGAAGGCATTTGGAAGAGATTTAGAATCACGTTCGTTTTTACTGTTATTTATGACTTGGACGGAACACAGAGGAAGATGTACTGATGTAATACCTTCACTCTGGATGCAGCAGCTGAAAACAAATGCTAATAGGGGACGTTATTTTACTGAAAACAGATTGGGGGTCGGAATTCCCGAGGTCTTCGCAGTTCGCAGTTTGAGTTGCCAAGCCTGAGTTGTGATCTTCATCGTCAACAACGCCCTAATGTGACAGGCTGACAATGCAAAAACCAATTGTTGTTTCCTCACGCTCTTCCGATTGGCCAATCACCACAGACGGATCTTCCTTTCAAACAAACTAATACATATTGTAAACGCTAAATGACAGAAAACTAGAAGCCCTTTCAGTAACATAAGAATGTAAGAGCGGATGCTTCTTCAACATCTAGGGGCCTGATTTAGTGCAAGCTTCCCTTCATTCATGATCAGATTCGCTAAACTGATCATATATGACAAAGCCAATTGAAATGTAATCGCACTGCTATTCCTGAACAATTGATCAAATAGTAGTAGCACCTTATAAGAACCTAATTAAGGGCAAGAACAAGAATGTACACACTTCCAAGACAGAGGAAACGAGCTATGGATGTCAGCTCACTGTGTAAAATAACTTCTTGAATGGAAACGCCAAGAACTTTTATTGAAACACTAGCTGCAATAATTTACAAGAAACTCAACGCTACAGAACCAGTTAAGGTTTCGGTTACAAGCAAGCAAAGATGATAAGTTATAACTAAAACAACAACTCTTTTTGCCAACAGTGTACAAGGAAATGCTACATGGTCTCACACTCGAATAGTCTACAAATATTCATCAATCTTTTTTGACAATTATTTTTCTTTCAATTAGTACTCTGTCCGTTTTCAACACCTAGACCGTATAAAACACCTGCATACTTCTCCGCCGACCCACCGAAGAAGGTATCCCTCAGTTTCCTAAAGGTGCACGCTGTAAGCAGGCTGTCTGAGCCTGCTTGATGGCACACACCAACTCTTTCCACATCCAACAATTCCGCGAGCTTGTTCAACCCTCCGTGGAGGCTGTTGCAGAACTTCATCAAGTGCTTGATATCATACACCACTGGGAAGTATATCTTGATCAAATCAAAGAAACCTGTTTGCGTATCCGGCAAACTCCTACAAGTCAATAGCTTAAGCAGGTATCCAAAATCATACCCGCTGTGGAAGGTCACCCAATGCACATTCTCATTCAAGACAACCCCTGAAGACATCAGAAGCTCAGCAAACCGATTCACATCAATACCTTCCTCACTGTTCTTCTTGAAGTCAATCCCGCATACACGCAACAACTCAATAGAATCACTGGCAAAGATGTCCTCGGTTACATTGAACTCGCGGAAATTGAATTGCCAAATGAAGGAGTTCTCGGTTCCACAGGTAGGAAGATTCCCATTCTCGTCAGAGAAAGTGAGACCCAACTGAATCAACTTCAACATATCAACATTATCTTTCAGTGTCTGATAGTTGTAATCACTTATGTTCTTGAAAGCCCCCAAAGGACGAAGAACCACCCCCGGAAACTCGGTGTCCATAGCTACATAGTTATACCGGTCAACAATACCACGAATTATATGAAACTCTTCTTCCAAATTATCATTCCACACCTCCCGAATTTGAATCGAATCGCCTTTCGGTAAAATCGACATTTCCAATATAACAAATCAAGCAACAGAGCGACCAATAGTACAAATCCCAGATCTTTAAACACAAGCCTAACCGTAACTAGGACCTCACACAAACAAAAGCTTCCCGCTTTGAACCAGATCTAAGCATAAAGAGTGGGATTTTAACAAAGCAGACAGAATCTCAGAACCTGAACTGAAGATCTTCCCCCGGAACAGCTTCGGTCGGAATTAGATCTGAAACCAAACAGATAAAAAGAGAGAGACCAACCATGGAGTAAGATAGTAATAGACTAAAACACTATAAGTAAGAACCCAAAACACGGCAAGAGATCTGACCTTGGAGGCTTGAGATTAACGGATCTGGTACTTAGGAGGTCAACGAACCTAGCTAGATGAGAAAGAGGAGCAACAACGTGGTGGGCTTCAGAGACGGGTGGTGGGTTCTTAACGACTGTGAGGACATGGATAAAGGTCACGCGAAACGACATCGTCTCCTATCCCTTTTACCGGGCTCTGAACGACGTCGTATTTGTAGCTTTTTTCTTCCTTTTTTTCTGTTTGCAATGATTGCTAGATATTTTTGATTCGTTCGCACTGTTTAGCAAAACTTAAATAATTCAAGACAAGAATTATTATCTGTTTATATCATTTGAATAGTAAATGCGAGCGTAGGTTATAGTTACTACTTACTATCGTTTAATTATACGAAACTATGCTCACATGATCTGTTCAAACTTAATCATACGAAAAACTAGAGTTCAATTAGAGCTAGCTAGTCATACGAAACAGTTAATGCTTAATTTTCAGCTGAAACTAGAGTTGCAACCTCGTGTGAAATTGTTACAATTTTTACAGTTAGAAGCTAATCATATGAAAGAGTTGCTCATTTTGCGAATATCAAACAGTTATGAATTAATTCAAGCAAAAAGTCAATCGGTGTGTTTGTGTTTGTTTGCCTACACAAGTACACATCATTTGAGATTTACATCATGAGTTCATTAGTAGTATAATAATTAGCGAATCGTATAAATTGGAGTCTAAAAGCATTCTTACCCATGAACAGAGTAAGAAACAAAATAAGAGTGTATTTTGCTTCAAACAAAATACATCCAAGATTTGTTCAAGCAAATCAAGTTTTACACACACTCATTCACTATTTGCTTCAAGCAAATCAGCTTTGTCATGTTGTGAAATGTTTAAAAATTATTTATCGGATAGATTTACCACCAATAATAATGTGACACGTGTCTTTATCGGTAGTAATTATACAAGATTTTCGAAAAGATTTCCGACTAATTAAAAATTGACACGTGTCACCGCCATGTGTCATTGTCGGTAAAATAATTAGACTAGATTCCTGATGAGATTTTCGACCAATGCTCATCCAACATGTGTCGTTACGAGATAGCGTCATCGACAAAATAATTCAACCAGATATCCGGTAAGATTTTCGACCAATTACGATGCGACACGTGTCACTGCGAGATAGCGTCGTCGACAAAATAATTGAACCAGATTTCCGGTAAGATTTTTGACCAATTACGATGCAACACGTGTGTTCATATTTAACGATCGGATTATCTACAATTGGCTATAAAACGTTCATCTTTAACTCATAGTTGACTCACACCATCTACAAGAATATGAGTAGATGCAACACGTGTGTTCATATTTAACGATCGGATTATCTACAATTGGCTATAAAACGTTCATCTTTAACTCATAGTTGACTCACACCATCTACAAGAATATGAGTAGATAACTCATCTCTCTAAACACTTAGCAACATTTCCTTGTTCATCACTCAGATGGATCCTTTCATCTTCCCCAATTTTTTCAGGCGGAGACAACGTCAACAAGAAGAGAATGACGATATGGAGCAATCATTCATCAATCAGGTGGTCATGGCGGAAGCACAAGACGACGATGAACCCTCATGACCAAGCGGTTCACGTCGCGGTAAAAAACTGAATCATCCACGACAAAGGCTATCTAGGGGACGCAATCTCATGGCTGATTACTTCATCGAATGTCCCAACTTCGAGGCGGCAGAATTTCGCCGGCGGTATAGGATGAGCAGAAACCGATTCGACATTATCATGACGGATCTCTGCAACTACGACCAATCTTGACATCAAAGACTAGACGCGACTGGATTGTTAGGGCTTCTTCCCGAACAAAAGCTGACCGGTGCTCTGCGAATGTTGGCATACGGGGCAGCCGTAGATCAGTGCACTGAAATTACAAAGATGGGAGAATCGACTACCCTGGAATGCATGAAGGATTTTTGCAGCCAAGTGTATGAAATCTATGATCCAAAATACCTCCGCAGTCCAACACCGGCAGACCTCATGCGACTCCTAGCTAAAGGCCAACGCCGAGGCTTTCCATGCATGCTTGAAAGTATCGACTGCATGCACTGGGAGTGGAAGAACTGCCCAACCGCCTATCAAGGGGCATACTCAGGTCGAAAGGGTCGTCCAACTATTATTCTGGAGGCGGTGGCCTCGTATGATACGTGGATATGGCACAGTTTCTTCAGGTGTCCTGGAGCCAAAAATGACATTAACGTGCTTCACCTTTCGAATGTGTTTTCAGAGGTCCTTGTAGGAAGATGCCCAACTACCGTTTATGAAATCCATGGAAAGAGGTACAACTGCACTTATTATTTGGCTGATAGAATATATCCAAGGTACTCTACATTCGTGAAAACAATTTCTAATCCCCATACGCCACAAAATAAACTCTTCGCAAAGAAACAAGAGGCATACCGGAAAGATGTGAAGAGGGTCTTTGGCATCTTGCAATCTCGATGGGCAATTATTCGTCATAGTTGTACATTGCACCACAAATCGGTAATGACTACCATCATGTTAGCTTGCATCATATTACATAATATGATTGTTGAGGAAGAGTATGTGGAGGATGAGGATGAGGATGAGGAAGAAGAAGATGTGCAAAATCCATCGAGGGCTTTCGGGGTTTATGATGGGTCGGTGGATGAACAAGGGAATCGAATTCCTTTTGAGCCAATTAGTAGAGATAGAGCCAATATACAACGGTTTCACAACCGTGTTGCCGATCTTGAATCTGGTTACATCCATAGAAAGCTTCAGAAGGACTTGGTGAAGCACAATTGGATGTTGGAAACCGGCGAGATACTCTAAATATTATCCTAAATATGTGTGTTTAATTATTAAGCTTGTGTTTAATTTTAGTTTAATTTTTGTATGTGTGTTTAATTATTAAGCTTGAGTTTTAATTTAATGTGTATTTCAATTTCATATTAATAAATAAATTGCACCTTTATTTCTTGAAAATTGAAATTACATAAAATGACGAGCCAAGTCCAGATTTATTCTTAGTACAATGCTATAACTACTATGGAAAGAGCACGCGACTTGGGTGATAACAATCCGAATATGTTTCATCGGTAGGTTGATCTTGACTAGGTTCTCATTCATTAAGGATGGCTAATTTCCTCTTTGTAAAATATCTTTTTGAGATTGGGGTCATTGCCTCCAAATTCATTGTCATGATTCTCGTTTCCTCCTCTTGTTTCTTCAATCGTAACTCTTCATCCACCCTTGCTTCATTCCGCCTTTGAATTTCTATGTACTCTGCGTAATAATTAAGCTGACTTTCATTATGCGCTATACTCTTGGATTGCCACGATGCTTGGTCACTAGTAATGGTATGCAAAATCTCAACTCATTGCTCAATAGGAGTCTTACCTTGTTTCTTTTGTCGTATCGCTTCCTTTGCCGCCTTCATTCCCATTGGTATAGGCGGACTCGAGGGAGCGGCCACGTGGCTTTGAGGTGTCTCATTCACTTATTCGTCATCCAAATTAATGGTTGGAGAAGATTCGGCGGCGGAAAGAATAGGTTGGTAACTACTTGCATATGGAGATGGAGTACTTGGTAGCACTGAAATGAAAGTTGGATGATTCTTAACCACTTCCCAACATTCAAAGTGTGTAAACACTTTCTTCTTTTCCTTATAGTAACATGATTGAGCTTGCTTGGCCTAATAAAATAATTATATTAGCTATTTCACCATGCTACATATTTTATTCAAATTAAATATATAAATTATGCTACAAAAAAATAATGTACGCTACAAAAAATAATGTATGCTACATAATTTAATTCATAATTATGCAACAATAAAATTTAAATAATTTATGATAAAACAAAATAAACTTACTTCATCCATTAGCGAAGTGCCGCTAGCTATACATTGTCGTGCCGCGTACAAACATACGCCCCATTTTTGCAAGAGTAGCTTGAACTTGTTGTAGTGAGACGCGAGCGCGATTCGGGTCCTCGGCTCCTTCGGAAGATTCACTACCACATTTGCCATCATTACCGGCGAGATCACCGGAGACAAGGCCGGCGACCGGAAAAGTCGCCGGTAATGTTCATCATTACCGGCGACTTACTCCGTCGCCGGTAATGTCACCGGAAAATCGCCGGTAATGTCCGGAAAATCGCCGGAAATGTTCGGCTTGACATTGCCGGCGACGGTTGGAGTCGCCGGTAATGTTTTGACATTACCGGCGATTTTCCGGCGTAATGTCGCCGGTAATGTCTTCATTTCTGGCGACTTACTCCGTCGCCGACAATGTCTCTTATATTAGACGCAGATTGCAGCAGCTCGATCATTCATTCATTTTGATCGAAAAAAATCCAGAGAAATCGAAAGAAGGAAAACGTACGCTCTGAAATCGATCGTTCGGTATATTGTCAAAATTAAGGCACGCGTCGAAAAATCGATCACTCGGGAAGCTATATATATAGGTACGTGTATATATACGTATATGTGTATGTATATATATATGTGTGTGTTGATCAAATCCAATTCGTGAGATATATATGAAATGTTGTTGATGTCACCGAAACGAGAAAACTGCTTGTAGTTAATCTTATCTTGTGTCTGAATCAACGACTGGTATTATCGTAATGTTATCGGAGCCAGGCTTAACAGAGCCTCCTACCTAGTCAAATACGTTTTGAATTGAAAAAAGAAGAATACCATCATCGAGTACTGAATCGAATTCAGAGATTAGATCGATATATATATATATATATATGCATGCATGTGTTGATTTAATTAGAGTTGAATTGAGATATCGCGTCGATTATTAGTAGTGAATGTGTGTGTATATATATAATTAATACGTAAAATTGTTAGAATTTTCAGGATGGACAAGAGTTGGATGAGCCTCGAAAGATGGGATGTCAGATATCACCAGGGAATTAGGAGTTTTGTGGATTTTGTGAAGGCTAATTGTGGAGACACTACACTTCATTATTGCCCGTGTAAAGAATGTAAGTGTTTCAGCGATCGATTTCGTTTTCCCATTGATAAAGTCCAGAGGAACCTGAGTAAATACGGGTTTTGGGATAAGTACACTTGTTGGATTTATCACGGTGAAACATCGTTAGCGGGTCCGCATGATCATGGACAATTTGGTGAGAGGGCCAGTCCACGCTATGATCATGGAGATTTTGCTGAGAGGGGCAGTTCATCCTATGATCCAACAGCGATGTTAATCAATGATATGTTTCCTCATGAGAGCGGTGTATTTGCTGATGAAGCACCAAATGTCCCTCCCGTCGTTGAGGGTTTCCCCCATATCGAGCCAGTCGAGCCATTACCTGGAGCTTATGTCAACACAAGCGGTATGGACAAGTACAACAACCTGATTGCATTGCAACAGACTCCGTTGTACGACGGTTGTAGTAAGACTGTTCTTGAAAGTGTGATGGGAGTGATGCAGCTCAAAATGGAGAACAAAATGTCTGTCAAAGCTGTTGATTCTTGGTTGAAGTGGACTGCTTCGCTACTGTCACCCGGTCATCGTCTTCCTACCACTCATCATAAGGTGCGACATATCCTGAAAGATCTTGGGCTTTCCTACATCAAAATCCATGCATGCAGATATGATTGTATTCTCTTCTGGGGAAAAGATCTCGAAGACCTTGAAGCCTGCCCGGTATGTTTTACAGAAAGGTATAAGTTGACTCCTGCAGGCAACAAGAAAGCTGTGAAGATACTTCGATATTTCCCGCTTATTGATAGGCTGGAGCGGTTGTTCATGTGTGCTTTCACGGCCGAGGCAATGAGATGGTGGGCTGAGAGGAACTTGCCTGACGATGACACCCTTATACACCCTTCCGACGGAGAGGCTTGGAAGCACATGGTCAGGGAGTTTGATCATTTTGCAGCAGAGGTCCGAAATGTTTGGCTAGGGGTCTCATCTGACGGATTCAACCCTTTTGGCAACATGAGTCTTCAATACAGTATATGGCCAGTTATTTTGGTACCGTACAACCTTCCACCATGGATGTGCATGAAGAAGGAATACAATATGCTGTCTCTGTTAATTCCGGGCCCGGGTTATCCAGGAAAGTGTCTCGATGTGTATTTGAGGCCTTTGATTGAGGAGCTTAAGTACCTGAGTGAGTGTGGCCACCCCACTTACGATAGGTTCAAAAAGGAGATGTTCCAGATGCATGCCATGCTTGTTGGCACCATCAGTGATTTTCCTGCCCGCGGTATGTTATCGGGCAACGTTACCAGGGGTTACAGGGCTTGTTCAGAGTGCATGACAGTTGATTGTTGCAGTCCTCATTGCAGTAAAATTGTTCAGATGCGTCACCGTTGTTGGCTTCCATATGATCACCCATTTAGGCAGAATCCAGACGCGTTTGATGGGACTGTGGAAACAGGTGTGGCACCCAGGCGATGGACAGGGGAAGAAATTTTGGAAGTGTTGAATGAATATGATTTTGGCCAACTGAGCAATCATCCTGACATAGTCGCGTCAATTCCAGACAAGCCCGAAAGGTATAAGTTTTGGACACACAAGAGCATATTCTGGGAACTCTCATACTGGCCCAGGTTGCCTATCAGACACTATCTAGATGTCATGCACATAGAGAAGAATGTGTGTGAAAGTGTTGTGGGCACAGTTCTTAACTTGGAGGGGAAAACAAAAGACATCTCTAAGGCACACATTGATCTGAAAGCAATGGGTCTGCGGAAACATTTGTGGTTAAGAGATGGTAAGAGAAAAATGTCGCAAGCTCCTTACACCGTAAAGCCGAAGCATAAGCATGAAATTTTTCGGTGGCTGAGTAATGTCAGGTATATATTCTTATGGCTACGCAGGAATTTGGCCTTAAATTTTTACCGGATTATGGTTATATGCGAGAAATATAATTGTTGCCTATGGTTATTTACATTTCAACTATGTAACTTTGTTTTATTTAATACAATCAATGTGTTTATACTTCCGCGGTTTCTGGTATCAGAGCCGTAAGGGTTAAAGTTTATGTTAGTATTTATGTTAGATTCCAGACCCTAGGTGGCGGACTACCGCCTAGGTGAGGTCTCTGGGATATTGTTTTGAAACTTCACAATCCCCAGGTGACGGATTACCGCCTAGGCGAGGATCTTGTGATGTTCTTGAGTTGTTCTTGAGTTAATTTAAATCAATTTATTCATTTATTTAAGTATTTGAATTCTTTCTTTAGTTAAAGTTTCTGGTTTTAGATTCTTTATTCTGTTCTTCCTATTTTCTGAGTCTATCCACCAAACCAAACAGTAAGGCCGGCGTCCAAACAGTAAGGCCCAAGGAGTGGCGTGAGCGGAGCGGCGTGAGCGGAGAGGTGAGTACCTTAGCATTTAGATTGCCAAACTTAAGTTTCTTCTGCCTAGAATCTTTATCTAAGTTAAGCCTTCAATTCACTTATTAAAATGAGTAGACTATTTAGATCCAACTCAGTCACCTCTAGTTCTTCCAGGTCTTCCCTTAGTGCAATCCCCAACATAGTAAACGAGGAACAAGTTGAAATCCAGTCACATAGTAACATTGATAGAAATGATTGGAATATTCCAAGAGTTCCTAGCAATGAAATTTATAAGAAAAAGTGGTCAATCACTTCGTTTAGAAGTGAACATCATGTTAAAACAGTTGAACAAATTTATGCTGTAAGTTCACAGCACGAAACTTGTCAATTGTTCAGCCCTGAGTCAATTAGAAAACATAAAAAAGATGGCCATAACTTCCTTCATATCGGCTTAGTCCAAATAGGAGTAAAACCTTTAACAAGAAAAGGTTTAAACGCCTCAGTCCTTCTCTGTCTCCGTGATGCTCGGTTTACCGACTTCACTGACAGTACCCTTGGTATAATCGAGTCAAGTTTATTCAATGGTCCAATACACTTTGACTGTTATCCAGATTTTACAGTCAGTCTGAGTGACCCTCACGTCCTCAAAACCCTAACGTTAAATATTAAAACCTCAGGATATAATATCCTTGATGGATCAAAACCTTTAGCCTTGATCTACAGGGTCCATTATAAAGTCACTGGTACGAACATTAACTTTCAAGCCATTAGTAAAAGTCCCAAAGATCAAACTCTTTTGATCCAAAGCAGTCATGAAAATGCCAATGTCCGTGTTCCTCACGCAATCAAATAGTCAGACGTCCAGCTCCCTTCGGAATGGGCTCTCACCAATGAAAACCAGCCCATAAATATCCAACATAGCCAAAGTGATTTAAACTGTATCCACCAATTCATTGATGGCACAGTAAGGATCAACTTCAGAAATAATCCCAGATTTCATGAACTAGGACAATCTTCCAGGCATTCCTTTGCTGGTTCCAGTACTGCTGAAACTATGTCAAGGAGAGATTGTGACCTAGATAAAGAAATAAAGAACATTAGGATAAAAGAATTAGAAGAAGAATTGAAAAAATTAAAAATTAAAAGTACAAAAACTACTTCTCAAGTCACCTATCCTAGTTATGTTAATCATCAAAGAGACTCTGATGATGAACAAACTTCTCCCACGGCAACAGATTTCGAGGTTGTCAACCCCGTTAATCCTCAGTTAAATGTTCTCAACAAATCTTTCACAATCAATTACCCTAAATTAGACCAACATCTTCAAAACGAAGACAATATTCCCAGAAGAAATGCTTACAGAAATCAATTCCCCACCAAAGAACTGAGAATAGAATTATTCCAGCAATGGAAAAATTTTATGCTCGAAAATGAGTCTGAAATTTATTTCCTTGATTTCATAGATTTAATTAATGACAAAAGCATCCAAACTCTTTCAAAATCAAAATGGAAGACAGCCAAAAATACTTTGATTTCTTCCAGTCATCCCCCAGCTGAAACAATAATTCTTGACCATCTCCAGTCTCCAGTAATAGCTTCCCCTTTCAAATTACCTTCCACAGACAATCAAGAGTTTAAGAAAACAACGGAACAAAATAACTATACAAACCAGAGCTTAATTACCATAGGAAACCAATTAGAAAAAATAGAAACAATGGTTGACAATGTCCTAGATACAATCCAACCTTCTAAGAAACAAGAGTCACCTTTAGTCCATTTTAGAGACTTAAGTAAAACTACCCTTAAGCCTATCTCTACCACTCAAAAAATAGAACAAATGTTAAGAGAATTAAAACCTGAATCCAACACAATTACAGTCATCCATACTACCGATTCTTCAGACGATAACTCTAGTACAATTTCCAAAATAGACCAGAATCTTGAAAAACTCCAGTTAAACAGAATAGGACATCCAACCAGAAAACCTTTCCAGAAATGGAAAGAACGCCCTTTACCTGTAGATATTCAACCAAGTAATTATGCAGCCTCAAACCAATTTTATGTTTCAGCCGATAAAACCTATGAATGGAACATTGACAATCTCTCAGAACAAGAAATTCTAAATAAACTTCACCATATGTCAATGACAGCCAATAGTTACATAACGGCCTACAACTATTCCCAGCCTGAAATTATTGAAATACTTTCTTCAGGATTCACAGGAATGCTTCATTCCTGGTGGGAAAAACATCTTACAATTGAGGCCAAAGAGTCAATCAAACATGCAGTCATGCATGATGAAGATGGATCCCCAATCTTTGATAGCAATATTGGATTGGGAATTTCAGATGCAGTAAACACCCTATTTTATACAATAATACAACACTTCATTGGTACACCAAGTCACATTACTTCCAGAATACATGACCAGCTTAGTAATCTTAGGTGTCCAACCCTTAGTGATTTTAATTGGTATAAAAATGTCTTCATCTCTCGAGTCATGCTTAGGGATGATAGTAACCAACCTTTTTGGAAAGAAAAATTCATAAATGGTCTCCCAAATCTCTTTGCTCACAAAATAAGGCAAGTCTTGAGTAATGAATTAGGACAAATAAATTATGATTCCTATACTTATGGCCAAATCATTACAATAATCCAAAAAGAAGGCCTCAAAATGTGTATTGATTCCAAAATTAACTCTGCCACTAAAACAGATAAAAAACTAGCTAAATACGAACTAGGAAATTTCTGTGAACAATACGGTCTACCCTCCTTACCTCCCTCCAGGAGAAAGTCAAAACATGTTGAGCCAAACCACTACAAAAAACCCTTCACCAAAAATAGATTTTTCCCAAAAAACCAATTTGAGCCAAACAAATTTTATTCAAAAAATAAATTCAAACCCAAAAGATCTTTTCATCCTAACAAAAACAATACGAAAGGCAATTGTTTTAAGTGTAACAAACCAGGACACTTCGCCAATAAATGCCCTTTAAAGACTACTATCAACCAACTTAAAATAAGTCAAGATGAACGTGACAAACTCATCAATCTGTTAGAACTAAGAAATACAGATTCTGAAAATGAAGACTCTTCTGAACCAAATGATAGTAACTCAGTAAAAACTTCTTCAGATGTTTCTGATTCCAACTCCTCCCCTCATGTCACTTTTGGTTGCAGTGATGCTTTTCAATGTGATAATGATTGCTGTACCAAAACCATTAATGTTTTAACCAAGCAAGAAGAACAAGAAGAACTCCTAATAGACCTAATCAGCAAAATACATGATCCCGAACTAAAAACTGATTACCTTAAAAAATTAAGAAAAGTAATTGCTCAGGAAAATAATGTTAATACCCCACAACCAAAAATCTGCATGACCACAACTTTTCAAAAATTTCAAGACAAAAAGAAAAATATAACGTTACAAGATCTCCAACAAGAGATAAAAACCATTAAGACACAAATCCATTCCCTCAATCACACTTACCAACAGTTAAGTGTTGAACACGAGGAAATAAAACAAGAAATAAATATCATAAAAATTAATAATCAATTTCATCACTTAGATAATAATGATATCCCTAGTAATTCCGAAAACAACTCTCAGGATGCGATCATAAGTACAATCAAACAAATCCATCGAAAAAAGTGGTACACCACAGTTCAGATCAAAATAAAATATTTTCAACTAACAACTATAGCCTTAATTGACTCTGGTGCAGATTTAAACTGCATACAAGAAGGATTAATACCTTCTAAATACTTTGAAAAAACAAAAGAATCTCTACGAACAGCCAACGGTTCTAAAATGAATATGAAATACGAACTTTCCAAATCACACATTTGTCAGAACAATGTTTGTTACAAAACTTCTTTTGTCCTCATCAAAGATTTAACAGATAAAGTTATTTTAGGTCTCCCTTTTCTCACCCTAATTTATCCCTTCACTACAGAATACGATGGAATCATCACCTACCCTTTTGGTGAACCAGTCAAATTCTCCTTCCTCAATAACCCAGAAATTCATTCTCTCAAAACCTTCCAAGAAAGTTCAATTTCTAAAACAATCAATTCCATCCAAGCTAAAACAAGACAGATAACCTTCCTCAAAGAAGAAATTAACTTCAAAAGAATAGACAGCCAATTATAAGATACTTTTTTACAAAACAAAATAAAAACCTTTGAAAAGAAAATAATTACCGAATTATGTTCTGATATTCCCACTGCCTTTTGGCATAGAAAAAAACACATAGTCACTCTCCCTTACATCAAAAATTTTGATGAGAAAAACATCCCTACCAAAGCCCGTCCTATTCAAATGAGCCACGAAGTAATGGAATTTTGTAAAAAAGAAATCATGGATCTCCTTAATAAAAAGATTATTAGACCAAGTAAATCACCATGGTCCTGCTCAGCTTTCTATGTTCAAAAGAATGCAGAATTAGAAAGAGGAACGCCAAGACTAGTAATCAATTACAAACCCCTTAATACCATCCTCGAATGGATACGATATCCTATCCCTAATAAACGAGATCTCATAAACAGATTAAACCATTCAGTCATCTTCTCTAAATTTGATATGAAATCTGGATTTTGGCAAATCCAAATTCATGAAAATGGCAAATACAAGACTGCCTTTGTCACTCCCTTTGGGCATTATGAGTAGAATGTCATGCCATTTGGTTTAAAGAATGCTCCAAGTGAATTTCAAAATATCATGAATGATATTTTCAATTCTTATAGTCACTTCTGCATTGTCTACATTGATGATGTCCTTATTTTTTCACAATCTATAGAACAACATTGGAAACACTTACATCAATTCTTCACAGTAGTCAAACACAATGGTTTAGTAGTTTCCGCCTCAAAAATCAAGCTATTCCAAACTAACATTAGATTCTTAGGTCTCAATATCCATCACCTCCAAATACACCCTATTGACAGAGTCATTCAGTTTGCTGACAAATTTCCTGATAAAATCCTAGATAGAAACCAACTACAGAGATTCCTAGGTTCTCTAAATTACATTGCAGACTTTTATCAAAACTTAAGAAAAAAATGCAAACCTCTTTTTGATCGTTTACAATCTAATCCTCCCCCTTGGTCTCCAATCCATACTGATCTAGTCAAAGAAATTAAGAGTCATGTTAAAACTTTACCATGCCTTGGTATTCCCTCAACTGATTCCTTCAAAATAGTTCAAACAGATGCTTCAGAAACGGGGTATGGAGGAATATTAAAACAACAGATCTCTCCAAACCACCCTGAACAAATAGTCAGGTTTCATTCAGGAACTTGGAGTCAAGCTCAAAAAAACTATAGTACTATAAAAAAGGAAATTTTATCAATTGTTTTATGTATCAGTAAATTTCAAGATGATTTATTAAATCAAAAATTTCTAATTCGAGTCGATTGTAAAAGTGCAAAAGATGTTTTGGAAAAAGATGTTCAAAATATTGCCAGTAAACAGATTTTTGCCAGATGGCAGGCAATTCTAAGTATATTCGATTTTGAAATTGCATTCATAAAAGGATCTGATAACCATATCCCAAATTTCCTAACCAGAGAATTTCTCCAGGGTTCTAGTCATGACGACCAGGTCTTCAACAAGAAAGCTCAAAAGCTCGGTAAAATCAGAACCGGAATCACCTCCGGCAACAACAGTCAAAAGAGAAACCCCAGTCAAAACAGAAAACCCTTCTAGCATGATCATCCCTGGTACTTCCCAACAAGTCCCAATCAGAACCCTACCTTCTAGTCAATTAGCCAATTACCAATCCTCAGGAAACACCCTTGGACAAATCCGTCCTAATTTCCACTCAGCCTTAGTCAACCAATATGACCCCTACAAATGTGATCTTCCAGTTCAACCCAATTTCCAGAAAACCTCTCCTTATTTTCACCAAGTTAGTAAAAACCTTTTCTATGTTGAACCCCCTCACAGTCACCTAAAAAATCCTATATCATTGATCAGAGAATATTTTCCTCCTAATCTCCACTTCTTGCCTAATCATCCTTCCCATTCGCTAAATTTCTACAAAGACATTCTTATTAAATCTGGATCAATTTCCATTAGAGCCATTTATGACCAAAGAAACAGTACAAAAATCCTTTACCATTCCTTCTACATAATGCGCATTGATTCCCTTGCAAGCTGGGGTGACCAACCTTATAATCACCACAATTGCCAAGACATCTCATACAGTTATTTTGACTACATTGATGCATGGTCAATAATCTTTCTCCACCAGACAGAAGACTTCAGTCACTCCTGGTTCATCAACTTCGACAAAAATTTCAAAAGAAACATCCCAATGTGGTTCCTTAGATGGTGGTCAACGCATGGCTTTCCCTATCATCTTCTTCCACAACAAGTCCAAGAAGCATTCACAAGATTCCAATCATCATGAACTTCAGTAAATATGACCAAAACTTCCCGGCTACTTTGCATTTCATGGCCAAATATAAGTTACCATGGATATTTAAATGGCATTATGAACTCAATAATCACATAGTCTCCAGGCAATTTTTGGTCAAATGGTGGGACAAATTCAACTTTGACAGAGTCCTATCCCAGTTCAATGAAGAATTTCCAGTCATTATTCCTCAGAGTAGTCAAATCAAGCATGAAGAAGTCCCAACTCAGGCTCTTCATCTTAATCAGATCAAGACTCCATCCAACAGTCAATTAGCATTGTTAATGCCCCAGTTACCTCCTTCTTCCTCAAGACAGAGAGTACCATCTACATCAAAGTCATCTTCCTCCAAAAGCAAAGGAAAATCATCAGCCCAAAGTAAAGAAAAATCTTCTTCCAAGAGTAAAGCAAAATCCTCCAGATCCGCAGAGTTAAAAGCTCTGGTTGATACTCTTCAGAAACAAAGCGCTGTCGTTGATGCCCTTCTCCAACAAGTCAGCACCTCAGAGTCAGATAAAAATTCAATTAATGATGAAGACTGTGAGTCCTCCCAATCCTCTTCTTCACCCCCCAGTCAATCACAACCACCTGCAAGATGGTATCAAGATAGTCAAGACCCATATGAATAAATCCAACTCCTATCATCAGTCAATTTCAAAGCATTGGATGCCGAAAGTTACTATTCATAAAGTGACTTTTTATTCTTCAAACAGTAAAAGGCAAACAGTCCCCGGATTTTAAGGCGCCACAGTAAAAGGCAAACAGTCAAAAGTCCAGCCAGCTCTCTATATAAGAGGAATCATCTCTCCATTTGAGACAGGCTCGGTTACACTCTCCACTCTCCTCCCAGAGACTTCCTTCTCCCCTCTCCCAATTCTCTCAGTTCAAATATATCTCTAGATTTATTAAGAGCTCTCATGTGTTGAGACTAGTCAGCTCTTTTCTATAGTTCATAGTTTCCTATTCTCAAAATAGTAAACCTTCATGCATTGAGCCCCAGTGCTCCTATTTCATATATATATATATATATATATATATATATATGCAAGTATCCTTATGGCTATGCAGGAAATATAAGCAGGTGTGTTAACTTCCGGGACAATAAGATGTACGGATTAAAGAGTCATGACTGCCATGTACTGCTTCAACGCCTTTTCCCTATTTTCATTCGAGGGTACCTGCCCAAAGAGGTGGTGGAGCCGTTAGTGGCCTTGTCAAGATTCTTTCAGAAGTTATGCACCAGGGAAGTTAAAAAATCAGACCTCAGGGAGATGCAAGATGACATCATTTTTATCATGTGCGAGCTTGAGAGGATATTTCCCCAAATTTTTTCGACATCATGCCTCACCTGATGATCCATCTTCCCGAACAATTGTTGCTTACCGGTCCCATACACTACACTTGGATGTATCCCATGGAAATGTACAAATGATTCATACATTTGGTTTGCCTATGTTTTTATATGTAAATTCTTATTTTTTAAGTAAGTTAACATGCACTTGTTAACTTGTAGACAATTGGGAGCCTACAAGGACTATGTGAAGAATAAATATGCACCTGAAGGGTGTATCGCTGAAGCATATGTTGCGCACGAGTGTGTAACGTACACCAAAGTGTACTTGGGAGCGCTTGAGGACCCCCAACAACAGATGCCGATAGATGAACCCCAGTTCAACCTTTCTATCATCTCCAGTGACGTGGTAGTACAGGGAAGCTTGCCAAAGTCGTACAAGTTGGATGGAAATGAGGTAGCCATTGCTCACTGGTCGGTACTGATTAACTGTCAAGAAGTACAATATTGGAAAAACTATCATCTTCACTGCCCTGCTATTGCCGGAAATGTTGATTACCACAACAGGACGTTTGCAAACTACTTTGGTCAATGGGTAAGGGTATATGATGATCCGTCTATTTTTATATATATCCTTATATAGCATGTATGTATGTACGTGGTTTTGTGGTTTCAAGATGACATAATTTCTTGTGTACGTATTACTGGACGTTTTCAGATGAACCATGTAGCAGATGATGGTTGCCCAGAGTGGTCAAACGAATTGAGGGTCCTGGCGATGAAACCGATAGCTTCAAAAGTTTACTCGATATGTCAGGTCAATGGCGTGAAATTTATATGTGAAAATCGAGACGACCGACTGAAAACACAGAATTGTGGGGTGATGGTCCATGGTGGGCAGGATGGCGTTGACTATTACGGTGTCCTTCATTCAGTTGTTGAACTAATTTATGGGAACCGCATGAAAGTGCACTTGTTCAAGTGTAGATGGTTTGATACTAGCCCGGAGAACACAAGGACCGATCAATACGGAACATTTTCGGTGAATACTGCTACTAGCTGGTATGAAGATGACCCTTTCGTTCTTGCCTCATCAGTAAAACAAGTGTTTTACCTTGACGATCTTCTTAACAAAGTCCCGTGGAAGGTGGTTAACCATGTTGCTCATAGAAACATATACAGTGCTGCCACACTTGGTGAGACCGCAGATGATGAGGAAGTTACTGCATACCAAGAGCCGAACGCTTTTGACATTCCGGAATCATCTACGATTCGCCTTAATAATGTGAGATATGGGAGTGTGGTTCGAATTACTGGAGCAGAACTTCTCGATGTTAATCCATATGAAGTTGACGCTGATTCAGATGACGAGGAGCGGCACATATTGCCAGAGGTTACCTATGAAACCGAGTCAGACTCAAGTGATGAAGATGATTACGATTATCATCCTTAGTACGTTGGAAATTGTAGTCGGAAATTGTAGTTGGAAATTGTAGTCGGAATTTGTACGTAGTCGGAAATCATGTTGGAAATCGTGGTCGGAAATTTTCAAAAGAAATTGTAGTCGGAAATCGTGTTGGAAATCGTAGTCGGAAATCGTAGTCGGAAATTGTAGTTATATATGGTCGGAAATGTTGTCGGAAATTATTTAGTCGGAAATTGGTCGGAAATAGGTCGATCGGATAATTTTCGAGAAATAATGACATTACCAACGAGTTGATAAGCAACTCGTTGGTATTGACATTACCCACGAGTTAGCAACTCGTTGGTAATGTCATTACCAACGAGTTGCTTATTAACTCGTTGGTAATGTCATTACCAACGAGTGAACTCGTTGGTAATGACATTACCCCCGACGTACGTTGTTGGTAATGTCATTACCAAAGAGTTACCATGTAACTCGCCGGCAATGGTGGCGGTATTTCCAGACCAGCAGCTCGAGCTGCTCCTCATTTTTTCCTCTCCCTCTTCCCTCTCAAACCCTAAAACCTCTCAAAATTCAAAACCTCTCAAACTCTAAAACCCCTCTCTCTTCATCTCAACCCTCTCCTCAATCCTCTCTTCCTCTCCTCCCCTCTCCCCTCTCTTCCTCTCCTCCCCTCTCTCCTCCCCTATCCTCCCCTCTCTCCTCCTCCCCTCACCTCCGTCCCCGGACAACAGTTAGGTCGAGCTCCACCATGGCAGGTAATAGCTCACTCTCTCTCCCTCTCTCTCTCCCTCTCTCTCTCTCATTCCACATTTTATTTTTATGCATTTTGATTAATAAATTTTTGATAATTGTGGGATGTATGTATGCATGTGGAAAATATTTGTAAAATGTAATTAAGGTATGTTTGAAAATTGTGGGAAATTAATGTGGATAATTGTGGGGTGAAGGAGAAATATATGTGATGTATATATGTGAAAAATTAATTAATTTATATGGAGTGTATATATATACGTATGTTTGAAAAATGTGGAAAATTAACTAGCTAGGGTGATTTGGATTAATATGTGATGTATATATATGTGTGAAAATTAGGTGAAATTAAGATGCATGATCGATGTATACAAAGTGTATATGTGATGTATATATATGTGAAAAGTTTAAAGCCGGAAATGATGTATGTCTATATGTTAAGTTAGGTGATATAGTTGTTAATTTAACGTATAATAGGTGAAAAATCGGCTTCGGAATTTAACGTGTTTGGATTATGGTGATATAGTTGTTAATTTAACGTATAAATTAAGGTGAAAAATCGGAATCGGAACACTTTGTAACCATAACGGTTTGAAACCGGAACGGTTTGAAACCGGAACTGTTTGTAACCGGAACCGTTTGTAACCGGAACCGTTTGTAACATAACGGTTCCAGTTCCAAACGGTTCCAGGTACAAACGGTTCCGGTTCCAAACCGTTCCGGTTCCGATTTCTTATAGAACCGAAACGGTTTGGAACCGGAACTGTTTGTAACCGGAACCGTTTGTAACATAACGGTTCCGGTTACAAACAGTTCCGGTTTCAAACCGTTCCGGTTCCGATTTGTTATAGAACCGAAACGGTTTGGAACCGGAACCGTTTGGAACCAGAACTGTTTGTAACCGGAACCGTTATGTTACAAACGGTTCCGGTTACAAACGGTTCCGGTTTCAAACGGTTCTGGTTCCAAACCATTCCGCTTTCAAACGGTTCCGGTTCCGATTTGTTATAGAACCGAATCCGTTTGGAACCGGAACTGTTTGTAACATAACGGTTCCAGGTTCAAACAGTTCCGGTTCCAAACCGTTCCGGTTCCGATTTGTTATAGAACCGAATCCATGACTATTACGGTGTCCAGGAGGTTTTGCGGCTAATTGGCTTCGGAGAGGTTCCCGAAATAGTGGAGGGAACAGTAGTCAAGCTTCCTCCTCGCCCGCAGTTAGCAACACGCCCAGTGAGCCAATGATGACTGCTCGCACGAGAGCCTTGCTAGAGGCGCGAGCTCAGGAGGAAGCTGCACGATCAAGAGTCGTGCAACCTGAAGTCGAGGCTCGAGCCTCAGTCTCCAGACGCTCAATCAGCAGACGTCCCTCCGGTGGCAGAGCCTCAGACGAGCGACAGTCAACGGGGGCATCAGAAACTCCCTCAATCTGAATGCCCCATATTCGCCCGGTGCCTACTCTCGTTTCACGGGAATCATCTGAGACACATGGTGGTGCTGGCGCCTCATCGTCCAGGCCTCGTCTATCTCCGTCGTCCGGTCTCTTCCTACCCGACGAGATTCCTGTGATCCCTGAATTCGATGATAGGGGGATGCCTGTTTATGTTGAAGGACGGCCGGAGTTCCTGACCGTGGAGGAAGCGTATAACTTCCTCCCGTTCGACCCCGTGTATCTTTGGAGTGTGAGGTGCACCAACCAACAAACGGACGATGCAGGTAAATTTTATTTAACATCAGATTGATTACTTAATTATTACTTAAGACTTGCGATAGGTTCAATTAATGATATCAATTTGTTGACATTGTATTATTAGGCAATTTTGTTAATGGGACTGGAAAACGGAAAGGGGCTAGAGGCACCTGTACCGGGAAGAGACTTGAGCAGGCCACCGGCGGAAGGAAAACGCCCATAAGGGCCAATGAGGATGGCGAGGTGATCGAAGCATTCGACACCATGCGCAAATATGTCAGCATGGCCGGTGCGATCGTGCGGGACAAGGTCCCAATGCTTTGGCCAGATTGGGAATCTGTGCCTATCTACGTGAAGATGCAAGTGCATAATGCACTCAGTGTGAGTAAAATCGTATTTTCATTACGTAAATTTTACATTTATTAATTAAGTCCGAATAAATATATCATTTTACCTTTTATATATTCATATTGCAGGTGTGGTTTGACGTGGATGAAGTTCTTATTCACACGTGGGTAGAGCGTCAACTACATATGAGGTGATGTGCTTCGACTTATTTGAATATATATCGAGTTAGATTTTTGTTTATCAAGTGTTTTAATATCTCTAACTTTTTTTCCTTGTTTTAATATAGGTATAAAGAGTGGAAGAACGGGCTTTCTTCCCATTACACTGTATACAAGGAGCTAGGCCGAGGTTCTACCCCTAGCGAATTCCGGTTTAGGGAGTACGAGTGGCAGTGGTTGATAGCTCACTTCGAGCACCCCAAAGCTCAGGTATGCATCCTGAATATATCTTACAAGCCTAATGTATCGTATCAGATTGAAATAGTTAGTTACTAATTTTTTTCCATATGTTTATCAAACAAGGCGATTTCGAAGATGAACCGGGCGAATAGATTGAAAAACACCAGGGCCCATCATGCAGGTTCACTCAACTACATGGGTTGGTCGACTAAGGCGCAGCAACAACAAGAAGTGAACCCCTTGGTGTATATTCATCAGAAGTTCTATCCGCAGTGCCCTGACGAAGCGGTAAGTCTTTCGCCTCTCCATGTGTTAATAAAACTATTTTTTGATATTAATTTATTTTGTATCCTTAGTACGTTATTCATTTTCGCTTTTCAATTAGGCGAGAGTGGAGGAGGCGACCGCAGAAGTGACCATGAATATAGCTCGGACTAACCATCATGACTGCTCCGAGGAAGAAGTCACCCAGTATGCCTCTCAGATCGATCCGCTTGATCGTCCTATAGCGGCTCAGATCATGGCAAAAGCGTGCGGGACTGGGAAGAATACCTACTACTGTAGGGGAATGGGCTCGGCGGGCGAAGGAGTATTGAAGAACACTTCAGAATACTCTACCGGGTCAAGAAGTTCAGCTTCTAGTCGTAACCTCGCAGCGGAGCTTCAGAGGACGCAGAGGGAGTTGGAGGAGCAAAAGAGGCAGATGGCCGAGTACCAAAACATGGTCCAGCAGCAGACACAGATGCAGGCTCAGATGTACACATGGATGCGGACAATGTACGAGGCTCAGACTACCGGACAACCGTTCCCCACACCTCCCCCGGTCCCTCCGTTCCCTAGATATCCACCACCACCACCGCACCAGTCAACGCCAGAGCAAGACCAAGGTAGCCACCGGAATTCAAATGAGTACATGGATTACTTCGACCCTGACCCGCAAGTTCCTGGACCCTGACCTGTAATTGTAGTTAATTTTCGTATCGTCGTTGCTATTTGTACTGTACGTTGGACATTTATGTGTACTGTTGAACTTGTATGATTGTACGGTTTATGTCTTTCAATGCAGGTTCTGGAATTGGGCCCAATCCAGAACCGCGTTTTTTTTTCAAAATTTTTCCAGACATTGCCGGCGACATGGACCTAAGTCGCCGGCAATGTCTCACATTCCGGCCACGGCGGCGCTGACATTGCCGGCGACTTCCGTCGCCGGTAATGTCCTACACATAACCGGCGACTCAAGTCGCCGGTAATGTCTTGACATTGCCGGCGACTTGAGTCGCCGGTGATGTCAAGACATTACCGGCAACGTGAAACTCCGTCGCCGGCAATGTTAATACCGGCGACGGAGTTTTAATACCGGCGGGGAATTTCCGGTGACGTCATTGCCGGCGACTTGTCACCGGTAATGACAATTCCGGCGAAAAAAAAGGACAAGGCCGGCGACGGCAAGTCGCCGGTAATGTCTCCATTTCTGGTAGTGATTCTCACCTTGTGTTGGCTTCCAATTTTTCACATAATCGGCATGAATTGTCTCCCAAAATTTCTCTCTTTTGTTTGTTGCCGTCGTATTCATCAACGCTGTGAAGCACAAAAGAGATGCACATTTGTAAATCTTCGGAAGGAAGCCAATGTGTGCCCATTTTTTGGAATAAAAACTTTAAAAAATGAGAGAGAGCAAGAGAAGATGGAGGAGATGTGTAATTTTTTATGGACCAAATTGGTGTGAGTTGATAAAAAAATTGAAGTTGTATTTATAGGCAAAATTTTGGGGGAGTTTTAGAATTTCTGGGAATTTTTTAACTATTTTTTGGAGCTTATTCCCGTTGGTGGCTGTCTGATCAAATAGTGACCGTTGTGTTAAAATCCTGACCATTGGATCGAAGCCTTAGAATCAAAATGGAAGGCTCGAATTAAGTGGACCGTTGGAGATGATTTTGCAGCTCGGTAAGCCACGTGGCATCACCTGATTCGCGAGTAATTTTTTTTAAAACTTTTGACTGGTGCATGTAATACATGCGCCAGACAAAAAAAACGGAACGCACCTAACGTCACCCACCTGCCGTGGGCTCCGCCAGGCGGTCGATTAGCAGCCCGAGCCCTCTCGAGCCAAACATCAACGAGCAGCCGCCGGCGTGAAACCCTCCGGTGCGTCCCCGATTTCGTTTTGGGAGAGCAAATCAGCGTCGACCCCTCCACGTACTCGAGCAAGACATCCCCAGCTGCTCACCGGTGTGGATGCTCTAAACACGTACCGTGCGTGTTTTTTTGGATGGAATTATACAGCTAATTGTTTGGGAGAAACAAATATCTATATTAATTGGCTGGAATACATTCTTATCCAATTTTTCTTCGTGGTCGTAGTTGATAGGCCACTCAAGGCCAACCACCCTTTGAAGTGACTCAAGTCATAACTCATTGGATTTCACCCTAAGTTTTGGCATTCCACGGCGACATGCCAAAATCGATCAAACCCTATTAATTGACTAGCCAACTCATGGGCATATAGATATATAATAGAATAGGGTCGAAACTCATGATTGAGTGTTTTCTCAAATATGAACGTGGTGTCCACTTCTTATTTCGAGTCATGCATTTGGAATTTTATTAAGTTTCAAGCTCACTTACATAGAATCAGTTGAAATTTGTTGGTGCATTCAATCAGGTGGATCTTGACTACGGGAAGGTAATGGATTGGTGATCTTGATTGTGCCAACATGTGTGAGAATGAAGAGTTACATTTTGATCGTAAATAACGATTGTGCATATATAAATGAGGCTATTCCCTACTCATTGGATGAAATAAGTGGGGAGTATCAACATTATTATGTATGTATATGTGCATTTTCATTTCTTTCGTAAAAGAATCTATGTTAAAATTTATGTAACATTTGAGATTTGCTATTATATGGTCAACTAAGCTTGAATGTTTGAATGTTTATTATCGAGGTGGATTGGTAAAAAAATGTATATGGTAACACAATTAGATATAACTGAGATCATGCAAAAGTTAATCATTGTAAGTGGTATATATAGTGCTTTTTGTGTAGTTATGTGTGCTCTCTGACCTAAGTCTAAACTCAAAGCAGTCAAAGTGGACAGACATTGTGATGTAACGTACAGTTAGACATTTTCATATGAGCCGGGAGCAGGGTCTAGGAAATATTTAGGTTAACCTTGCCAAAAAAAACATGCCAAGGTGAAGATTGTCCAAAACACATAAATCCATAAAAATACAATGCAATGTGAAGTTAATATAATAAATAAACAATGAGATCCCACAAAAATAACGACAATTATCGGTACGTGAATTTATGGTGAAATCAATTCGGATGAAAACTTACTAACTCTTAGTGCCTCGTTTGGTATATATTATCTAGACCATAGTAATGTATGCCAACATAATAGAAGCCTAAAGTGTTACGTTCCACTAGCCTCACGTGCATAAAACTTTTCTCTCTCTCAACTGTGCGTCTCGTCCAGTGGCCATGCGCCTGGGCTTGGCTTTGGCCTTGCTGGTGTTTGTGGGTGCGGTCGGATGGGGCAGAGTAGACTTGTGTCTGGTGACAACGCCCTTGGTGATCGGAGGTTGCCTCGATCTGGCTTTTGCTAATCTGAGGTGCAGGATGAAGAAAGGAGATCTGGCTACTGGATTAGGTGTGGATCATGGCTTTTTGGGTCTGTTGCCCGTGTTGTTTGTTGCGGTTGTGATTAGGACCGGAAGCGGATTAGATGGCGTACGGCTGCGGGTGGCGGAGTCAGAGTTTTCCGGTCACGTTTATTATTTCGGGTCTGGTTGATTTTGATGCGAAATGTTCTTTGTGTCTGAACTGCATATCCTGTAGGACTTTACATGGTTATTTACATCAAGAATGTGCACGGCTTATGGACGGAAGAGGGTGGTTTGATTATAGTGGTTGCGGCGCGCAAGTTTGGTTGCAGAGTCAAAAGCCAGGGTTAGGCCTGGTTGTTGGGTCAACTCTTCTCCTTTCTTACCCTAATAAGGTTTGGGTTTGGGGTCCATTTTTGGACCTAATCAAAACCCCTTGTTTTTAATTTTTAAGTACTTTAAGGTTTATTTTCCCAATATGCTTTGGTTTGGGCTAGAATAAACCATCTTTGTTGGGTGGAGGGGCTAGTTGGGCTTTATGCCCCAATGTGCACTTTTAGTGCTTTGTCTGTCCTAGTGAAGGTGTGCACTATGTTAAAATGGTCACATCCTTATAGTGGAATAATGAAACAAAGTGCCGATGACTTAATCTTCGTTCAACAGCATAATTGGAAAACAGTTTCATTTGTAATGATGCGTCGCTATAGTCGCGTTATATTTCCAATACCGTGTCGCTACATTGGTAAAGCGGATAGAGTTACCTATGTTGCACTCTCTGCTAAATAGGGTGTGTGTGTGTGTGTGTGTGTGTGTGTGTGAATGCATATGTGTTAGGACACTACCAGAATAATGACTATAGCCAACGACTTCGAGAAAAACAGGCCGACAACCAAAAAAACAGTCGTCGGCATTTGTCAAGGGAAAGTAGTCAGGTATAGTTACGACTATAGCCAACGACTTTTTTAACTATAGTCGATGACATTATTAAGTCGTCGGCTATAGTGCTTTATTACATATCTGGGCACCAACTCAATCATTCAAAAAAAATCGGTGAGAAAAACACAAAACGCTCTCAAATCGTTGGGTGTTGTCGGAAGCTGTCCAAAATGAGTTCGTGAAGCTATATCCCTCTACATATATATAGGTACGTATATATATATGTGTGTGTGTGTGTGTGTGTGTGTGTGTGTGTGTGTGTGTGTGTGTGTGTGTGTGTGTGTGTGTGTGTGTGTGTTAATGTATAATTAAGGAGTAGAAGAATTAATGTAATTTGTAGTTTAAAGATCGATATATAGATATAATGATGAATTTTTAATTAGTGCATGTATATATATATACACTGTTGGAATTTTTAGGATGGATAAGAGTTGGATTTGCCTTCCAAAATGGGATTGAAAATATGGCACTGGAATGTGGAGTTTTGTGGAATATGTGAAGGCTAATGCTAACGGGAATACAATTCATTATTACCCGTGTACGAAATGTCAGTGTTGCAGCAATTTGTATCATTTTTCTATTGATATAGTATGTGAGCACGTGAAGAAAAACGGGTTTTGAGATAGCTACACATCTTGAATTTTATCAAGATAAAACATCATTAGCGGGTCAGCATGATCATGGACAATATTCTGAGAGAGCCAGTACATCCAATGATCCAACAACGAGGTTAATCAATGATGTGTTTCTTTATGAGAAATGTGTATTTGCTCAAGCACAAGTTATCTCTCCTGCCGTTAAGGGTTTCCTTCATATTGAAGCGGTTTAACAAATAACTAGAGTTGTCAACACTGTTGGTATTGACAGGTACAACAAGCTTATTGCCTTCCAACAGACCCCGTTGTACAATGGGTGTAATAAGACTGTTCTTGAAAGTGTCATGGGAGTAATGAAGGTCAAAGTGGAGAACAAATTGAGTGTCAAGGTTGTAGATGATTATCTAACGTTGACTGATTTGATGTTGTCCCCCGGTCATCGCCTTCCTATCACTCATCGTAAGGTGCAACATATCCTGAAACATCTTTGCCCTACCTACATCAAAATCCATGAATGCAGATATGATTACGTTCTCTTCTAGGTGAAGATGCTGAAAGGAATGATATTGAAAACCTTGATGCGTGTCCGATATGTCACACAGATATGTATAAGTTGACTCCTGCAGAGAATAAGAAAGCTGTGAAGGTACTTTGGTATTTCCCGCTGATTGATAAGCTTGAATGGTTGTTCATGTTTGCACACATGACCAAAGCTATGAGATGGCACACTGAGAATGATTTGCCTGATGATGAAACCCTTACACACCATGCTGACGGAAAGGCATGGAAGCACATGATTAGGGAGTTTTCTCATTTTTCATTAAAGGTCCAAATTTTTTGGCTCGGGCTTTCATCTGATGGATTCAACCTTTTTGGCAATACGAGTCTTCAATATAGTATATGACCAGTTATTTGGCACCGTACAACCTTCCTCCATGGATGTGCATGGAGAAGGAATACAATATGCTGACTATGTTAATTCCAGGAACGATTTATCTAGGAAAGTGTCTCGATTTGTATTTTAGACCCTTGATTGAGGAGCTTAAGTACCTGAGTAACGTTGCTCATCCCACTTATGACAAGTACAAAAATGAGATGTTCCAGATGCATGTCATGCTTGTTGGCACCATCTGTGACTTTCCTGGCCGCGGGATGTTGTCGGGCAACGTTACCAGGGGATACAAGGCTTGTCCAGAGTGCATAATTGTTGATTATGGGAGATTTCATTGCTGGAAGATTATGCAGATGTGTCACCTTTGTTGACTTGGACTTGACCACCTATGGCAAGATGACGACCATGAATTTGATGGGACTGTAGAAACTGATGTGAAAACCAGAGGATGAATGAAATTTTGGAAGTGCTGAATGAATAGGATTTTAGGCAGCTCAGCAATCATCCTGATATAGTGGCGGCAATACCTGATAGACCCGATAGGTATAAATTCTGGACACACAGAAGCATATTATGGGAACTCCTGTACTGGTCCAAGTTGTCGATCAGGCACTACCTAGATGTCATGCACATAGAGAATAATGTGTGTGAAAGTGTGGTGGGCACAATGCTGAATTGGGAAAGGAAAACTAAAGACGACCCCAATGCACGAATTGATCTGGAAAAAAATGGGTATACGAAGACATTTGTGGTTGAGAGAAGGGAAGAAAAAAATGTCTCAAGCTCCATACACCGTCAAGCCTGACCAGAAGATTAAAGTTTTAGGTGGATGAGCAATGTTAGGTATCTTTTAGACTATGCAGAAAATATATGCCGATGTGTTAACTTCCGGGACAATAAGATGTACGGATTAAAGAGTCATGACTGTTATATACTGCTTCAACGTGTCTTCCATGTTTTCATTCAATCATACCTACCCCGTCAGGTGGTGGAGCCTTTAGTAGTGTTGTCAAGATTCTTTCAGAAGTTATGCCCTACAAAAGTGAAAAAATCAGACCTCAGGGCAATGAAAAAGGACATCATTTTTATCATGTGAAAATTTGAGAGAATATTTCCCCCAAATTTTTTTGACATCATGCCTCACCTGATGATCCATCTTCCTGAACAATTGTTGCTTACTGGTCCAGTACACTACACTTGGATATATCCCATGGAAATATACGTACGATTCAACATCTGAATTTTTAGTCTGTTTTTATATAATTATATTTTTCAATAATCATCACATGCACTTTGCAATTTAATGGACAATTGAGGGACTACAAAGACTATGTGGCTAATAAATCTGCACCTGAAGGGTGTATAGCTGAAACATATATTGTGCACGAGTGCCTAATGTACACCAAGTTGTATTTGGGAGCGTTGGAGGACCCTCTCCAACATATGCCGATAGATGAACCACAGTTCAATCTTTCTATTCTCTCCAATGATGTTGAAGTATATGGATAGTTGCCAAGTCATACTAGTTGGAACCATATGAGCTAGTCATTGCCTACTGGTGGGTATTGATTAATTGTCCAGAAGATAAATACTGGAAAAACATCTATCTTTATTGCCCTGCGGTTGTCGGTGATCTTGAGTATCACAATAATGAGTTTGCAAACTATTTTGGCGCCTGGATACGTCTACATATATATTTACTTCTATATATAAAATAATTTCAATGTTCATATTTAAAGTTAATGGTTGCGATTTTTTCCAGATGAACCACGTACAATGTGATGGTGACCCACACTGGTCACACGAATTGAGACTTTTGGCAATGCAGCCGATAACTTCAAGAGTTTATCCGATGTGTAAGCTCATTGGCATGCAATTTATATGTCTACATAGAGATGACAGACGGAGAACAAAAAATTCTAGGGTAGTTGTGCATGGTGGGCGAAATGACATTGACTATTACGGTGTTCTCCATTCAGTAGTTGAACTAATTTATGAGGAAGACATAACACTGCATTTGTTTAAGTGTAGATGGTTTGATATGAACCCTGGGAACACAAGGATCAATCATTACAGTATTTTTTCGGTGAATACTGCTACAAGCTGGTATGAAGATGACCATTTTATTTTTGCCACATCGGTAAAACAAGTGTTTTATCTTGATGATCTTGTGCACAAATGTGCGTGGAAAGTAGTCAACCATGTTGTTCCTAGAAACATATACAGTGCTGCTACACTTGGTGAGGCCGCAGATAATGAAGAAGTTACTGCATACCAAGAGCCGAACATAATTGGTATTTCTGAATCCTCTACAATTCGCCTTAATAATGTGAGACCGGGTAGTGTGATTCGACTTCCTCGAGCATATGTAAGTCTTATTGATGTTAATCCAAATGAAGACGATGAAGACTCCGGTGACGAGGAACGGCACATATTACCAGAAATTAGTTCGGACACCGAGAAAGACTCAAGTGATGATTCTGATTATGAGTCTTTGTTAAACATGAATTTGTGTTAAACGTGTTAGTTGGTCATGAGCCTAATTTTGTAAAATATTTTCACACTTCTAAATATAGCGATGATTCTGATTATGTTCTTTAATTAGTTAAACAGGTAATTATGGGAAACGTGTTTTCACATGAGCCTAATTTTTCAAAATATTTTATGACTATAGCCGACAACATTTGACATATGTCGTTAGCTATACTATAGCCGATGACATTGACCCAGGTCGTTGGCTATACTATAGCCGACGACATGCATGTATAAAGTCGTCGGCTATACTTTTCGGGTTTTTAAACCAGAACAACCCGGGTTGCAGTTGTTTTCGGACAAAAATCTCTAAAACCTAAATTCGCCGCCTACGCCACCCACCTCACCGGTAAACCCCATAAACCCTAAATTTAGGTTTTAAAAAAAAATGAATTAAGGTTTTGAAATTGGGTGAGTTTATTTAGAATTTTTGAATTAAGGTTATTGTTTGGATCAAGGTTTTGAATTTGGTTGATGTTTGGATTAAGGTTGAGAATTTGGTTGAATTTTTGAATTTGGTTGAATTTTTGTGATGTTGTGATGTTGGATTAAGGTTTGAGAATTTTGATTAAGGTTATATGTTAATTTTGTGAAATTTTGAATTTTGTGAATTTGAGATGTTTGGATTAAGGTTAAGAATTTGGTTGATGTTTGGATTAAGGTTGAGAATTTGGTTGATTTTTTGAATTTGGTTGAGAATTTAATTAAGGTTGAGAATTTGGTTGAATTTTTGTGATGTTGGATTAAGGTTTGGGAATGTTGATTAAGGGTATATGTTAATTTTGTGAATTTTTGTGAATTTTGTGAATTTGAGATGTGATTTTGTGAATTTGCATTTTAAATTTCATCTACAATTTATGGGTGATTTTTATTTTAGGAATCATGAATTAATTAAAGAAATCGAAGGGATCTAAGAAAAAAAACGGGTCTAGCGGTGATAGTTCCTTGTCCACCTCTATTAGCAACATGTATAGCGGCCATAGAACCTTTTGACACCTTCAACTGTTTTAGCAGACGCCACAGCAAGAAGTAGATACCCGCCAGCACGAGGCAGCTTTGGAACGAAGACGACCCTTCCAACCCCTCACTCGCCTTCTCTAGATGTCCAGCCCCTTCGGGTGTCTGTATGCCACACATTCGTCGGCCGGAGTCTTCTCTTTCAACGACTCAGGCTCCGCATTCTTCTGAGGCTGGTACTTCAGGTAATTCCTCGGCGCCGGTATGTGGTCCGTCGGCTCACCTCTTCTTGCCCTGGGAAATACCTGCCATACTTTCTCTTGATGATCGAGGAGTGCCTTTTGCAGGACAACTTGATTTCACTACCCCATAACAAGCATACGTTCATGTGTTGTTTGATTCACCTCTGTATAGTGCGAGGATATCAAACACATTGACGTCTGAATCAGGTAAATATTAACAACTTTGGTTATTTAATTTCAAACTTATTAAGAATTTGTATATTGAATTGAGTTCTTATGTTTTAATCTTTTTACCTTGTCTTAGCCAAGAAAGACGCTGGAGGCAAGGAAAAAAGACAAAGAGGCCCCATCTCTGGCAAGCTACTTCAGAGGACGATCAGCGACAGAGACTGGTCATAGAGACCGGGCAGGATGGATCAATAATTTTGGGAAAGAATACGCGCAGGTACTTCGGTCAAGTATGGAGTATCATACATGACAGAGTCCCAGTTCTGTGGACACTGATCCTCCGTGCCACAGTGTGTGAAGGACATGGTGAATAATACAATGTCGGTGAGTTAATTATATTTTCATTGATTATGGTATTTGTTCCCTTATTAATTAAGTCCAAATAAATATAGAAATATTATCATTTATATATACATTTGCATGTGTGGTTTATTGTGCCGGATGAGCTCAAATGTACGTTGGAAAATGATGTGCAAGGAAAAAGGTGATGGGATCCGAATTATATTTTATATATTGAGTTATATTTTGTTGATAATTTATTGTGAATTTCTAACATTTCTATCGCATTAATATATGTACAAAGAGTGGAAAGCTAAGCTCAAAAAGCACTGGAAGAACCACGACAACCTCTGTGGGGGTACCCCTAGCGAGTTTATGTATAGGGAGTACGAGTGACAATGACTTCTCATCTCGCCCACTTCAACAACTCAAAATTTGGGATATGCAACATTATATTTGTGTTTGATTACTTGTATCGTATTTGGAAAAAATAGTTTTCTAATTAATATTTTTTTGATATATTTTTATCCAACAAGATCATTTCTGAAATAAACGCAAAAAGTCGGGGAAAAAATACGAAGAACCATTATGCCGGTTCTAGATCCTTTGCGGGTTGGATGGAGGAGGCCGCCCTACATCCTGAAGTCCCCCATTTGGAGTATACGTTGCAGAAAGTGTATCCTCAGTGCCCCAAAGATATTGTAAGTCTTATGCCCTTATAACTTAATTTACATATTTTCTTATATATATGTATTTTCTCTAAATTTGTTTACGTATGATTACTAATGTATTATTTTGTTTTCCTTGTCAATTAGGCAAGAGTGCAGGAGGTGACTCCGGAGGTGTTGACTCAGATCATGGGAGAGCAATGACCTGAGACCCAGGAAGAGAATCTCCCCCGGGCCATTTCTCAGATTAATTAATCTGACCCGATGGTAGCGGCGAGGATCATGGGTCAGGTTTTTCCACCACGAGGGAACACCTACTACTGCAGGGGTTTATGACAGAAGGGCGACGGGGTCTTGAAAAACACTCCCAGTTTCTCACGCAAGTCGGGAACTTCGATGGCTTCTCAACTACAGAAACAGCTTCAAAGGTAGGCGACGGAGCATCAGAGGGAGCTAGAACAAACTCGGAGACAGATGAAGGAGATGTAGCAGTCGTTGGGTTCCTGGTTTGAGGATTGGACTCACAGCTTCAGGCTTCTGGAATCCCGGTCCCGGCCCCACCTCCGTTCCCTTTTACTACTCCATAGCCACAGTCGCAGCCGCATGAGGATCCGCAAGGTCCTGGTAGTAACAATTCTGTTTTCGATAACATAGATTTAGATAACCCTTAGTGTAGATAAGTCTAATGTGGATGAATATGTGTTTGTTGGTACATATGTGTTGTTGGCTATGGTGTAAATAAAATTGTGCAATTGCAGGTTCTGGGAATAGAAATTCAAAATCTGCATTTTTTTCCAGAAATCACCAATTATAGCCGACGACATTGGACAAAGTCGTCGGCTAAAGTATGAAAAAAATTACAGTTTTACACTATAGCTGATGACGTGCATACTATACCCGACGACGTCCAAATACTATAGCTGATGACAATATTTTAGAGTCATCGGCTATAGTCTTATTATGGTCAACCATTTTGACCACTGGGAAAGATTTTGCCGTCGACTTAACCTATAGCCGACGACAACAAAGTCATCGGATATAGTTTAGACTATACCCAAAGACAGACACAACAAGTTGTCGGCTATGTTTTCACCGACGACCTTTTTCCGACGAGTCTATAGCCGACGACAAGTATAGTCATTATTTTGGTAGTGGGAGATGTCTTGTAATTATTCGAGAGACTCTAAATGCGCTCATTATAATACGAGGTTTATACCTTATGTCCCCCCTATCCAGGTATACATTCTACAGTTTCATTAATAAAGGTTTGAAGACTGACACACCATCCTTATTTCAAAAAAATAAAAAAACATTTAGACCATAGTAATAAAGAATATCTAAATATCAATTTTGGAGATAAATTATCCCACGTCGGGGACAAATAAGGGAAAAGAAATCCCAAAATGAAAAGTAAATAACCAATAAAATTTGGATAGAGTGAACAACATGGCAAAACAAGTCCCAGGCGGCGCACTATGATACGTACAGTCTTGTCACTGCAGAGGCATCAAAGAACTAAGCACTTTGTTCATTTTGGGCCAGAAGAGGCCCATAACATAAAGAAAGGTCCCGGGAGAGAGATCACAGAAAGAAATTAGGCCCAATGTATAGAACCGAGTAAAAGTAAAAAAGAAAGTCTCTTTCATAACTAATTCATCATCTTTTACAGATGGGGAGAGTATTGATTTTTCATCTGCAGGCCAGGGTTTCAGTGTGGTTTTAGTTTCGGACCAATGGTTCAAGCAGTGTACCAAAACCCTGTTTAAAACATTGTACTGTTGTCATTTAATGTTACAGACTAACAGTAGCTTTCCCCTTTCAAAAATGATATTGTAGCTTTTGTCTTGAACCCTGGAACAGTGTGGTTGCTTCAGCTTCGGTTTTGAGGCTTGAGAGTTGAGAGAGATCTGCATTTTCTCTAGCTAATTCTTGTGTTTCTGAAAGTTAAGTTCTAATGGCAGCTGTCCATGCATCATCATTTTTCAAGGTCCTCTTTGGTGACTTTTCCCAGCAGCTGGTAATTAACATGAATCCCTTCTTCTCCTATGTTTGTGTACTTTTAGTCAAGTCAAATCTTGCCTCAATTTTTAGTTTTCCACTTCTCCTTTTTTTGTGTACTGTTAGCAAAATAGAGTTGATCCATGAATTTGCTTGACTGATTATGAGTGAACCGTGAAGAACGAGTGATAATGAGAAGCTTAGAACAAACTGACATCTCCATATGTACGTTGTGGAAACCCTCGTACTCCCAGTGACTAGTGATACTGTTACTTAGAGTAAAGGTTTTTAAACTTTGATTGAATTAACAGTATGATTTGTATGTATTAAGATGAATAGCTTTGGCATGAATTTGTTTGTCTGATTATGAGTGAACAGTGAACAAGGGCCTGAGATGCCGAAAATTTGATAGGACTCTAGGCTAGATAGAAATATAGGCCCGAATACATATCGGACATGTCGAATAGCTTTGGCAAGTTCATCTCTGTGTAATGTCACCACTCCCTTGTTATGGTTTCATAGCTTAAAAATTTGGTTTAGATATATGCACTGTTTGGTGAAGTAAGCTGAAATTATCTTTGTAGAAACTGCCAAATGCGTTTGTGCGGAGTTTCAAGGGAAAACCACCTTGCAAATGTGTTCTTGGAGTCCCCAGTGGAGAAACTTGGTATGTGAAGATGGAAGAAGATGAGAATGGATCACTGTTCTTTCGTGGTGGTTGGCACAAGTTTGTGAAGGATCATTGTTTGGAAGAAGGAGACTTTTTGGTTTTCTATTACTCTGGTAAACTAAAATTTGATGTCATAATTTATGATGAAAGTGCCTGTGAGATGGACCTAGAAGTATCCAAGAGGAGAAGTGATGCAAGACTCGCTGTTGAAACTAGTAAGTTATATCACTTATATGCTGGGACAGTGAATCAACAATTCACACTAGCTTGTAGTATGTTTGGTGTTTTGTTATTTCTTTTTTTCACACAGCACATCTCACTCTTCTGAAATCTTGTGTCAATTTGCATTGGCACTCTACAGGGGGCAAGCAAGTCATGTCTGAGATGACTGTAATGGAAGAAGCACCAACAGGAATCACGGTGTTCAAATCCAAATATTCATGTTTTATGAAAACTTTTGAGTATTACAGACAATACTATATGGTGAGAGTCCTTTATCAGAAAAATTCATTAGCCAATAATATTGTTTTCAATTTTTTTCATTACCAGCAGCCATTTAAATTGTACTTCTGGTTTCATTCTATGATCTAAATTAATAGCTTCCAATTGCAGACGATTCCGAAGAAATTAGTCAGAGCTGAGGGTCTCATGGAACATGAGCATTTAATTCTTCAAGGTCCAAACAAGAAGAGTCCAAAGGTTGTTAAAACTGGTATGACTGGTGACGGTCGTATGAAGTTAATGGAAGGTTGGAGTGAACTTTTGAAGGAGAACAACGTTGCATTAGGGGACAAGATTGTTCTCGAGTTTGTCAAGCCAGGTGTGGTTCGAGTTCATATCTTCAGAGGCAAAGATGTGCAACTTGAAGGACCCAAAGTTGTCGACTCTAGCAACTTTAGGACTAGGATGATATTCTAGTTCATTGCAGCTTCGCTAAGTTACCTTTGACCTTGCAATAATGTCACTTTGAACCATTTGCTTAGAGATGATCTTGTTTACTACTCATCTTTAGCCAGACTAACTCTACGTTTCTGTTGGAATCTACGTAATGTTTTCTCTTTGATCCCATTCTCATAGCCAAAAATCCATTACAAGTAGTCGAGTTAATAAGAACCTTCCAATATGGAACTTCGATTTAAAACAGCAAAAATGATCAAGTACAGTACTTGACGGATTTTGATTCTGTACAATTAATGAATATACGGTTTCATAAATTTTTTAAAATTTGATCTCTTAATCTAATCTAATGGTTAATTAGATGTCACATAAGACTATAGTGAATTTTTTGGCTTTTTTGTAAACACTGCAGACACTAAATAATGTCCTTGATTCTTTGCAAAAAAATTAGAAAATTCACTATACGGTCTTATGTGACATCCAATTAACCATAAAATTAGATTAAGAGTTCAAATTTTAAGAAATTTATGAAATCATATATTCTTTTAACGGTAAAGAATTATGATCCATACTTGACTTGTAATTGATCTTTAATCATTTCAATTGCATTTTATGCAATTTCGTACTCTCAACAAAAACAAACTCAAATGGGCTCATAATTTGAGATTCGGGTCGGGTCCGTCTTGATCACTATATTGGGCTTGGGTCCCAATTTTACAAACGGGCAAAGATATAGAAAAAATAAAAAAAAGTGAGAGCTCTAGTAGACACTAGAATTCCAAATTCGGTTTGTCGTTCTTGTACAACGTTCTATTGCCTCTTCCCCAAGGCGAAGCTCTGTTTCGCTCATAAAATTCTCAATACCAAAAACCCAGACTCATACAGATCAACATGGTTACATGGGCAGCCGGCAAGCTACGAAGCTCAGCAAATCGGCGATGGTTTTGGCGGCGGCAAAGCTCTCCAAAACCTCACCAAATTTCTTATCACGGTGTCGCGCAACGGCGGTGGCAGCCTCCTCCAGATTCTCGAGCATGTGTCGTTTGGGACAGAAACAATGTCGTTTTCGCTCGCAGCATTCACTCTTCTGCTCAATTTCCGGTTTCTTTTATTTGATTCGTAATTAATTGAAGTGAAATTGGAGTAGTTTGTGGTTTTCTGAATCGATTATAACTTCTGTTCTCCAGGCCACTGATGACTTCATTGCTCAGCAGCCCAAGGTAGATTGCTTGTTATTCGTGTTATCGATATTGCAACACAAGCTTTATTGCTGAGATCGTAAGCAAATGGACTAGTATACCCTTGTCAAATCTTCAACAGTCGGAAAGAGACGAATTAGTCATGCTGGAACAGGTACTTCATAAGAGGGTAGTGGGTCAAGACATAGCCGTTAAATCGGTAGCTGATGCCATCAGACCCGAACCGACCTATAGCAAGTTTTATGTTCTTGGGTCCTACTGGTGTGGGTAAAACAGAGCTTGGAAAGGCCTAGGCTAGCTATCTCTTCAACACTGAAAATGCTCTGGTTAGGAATGGAAAAGCATGCAGTTTCACGTTCTGGGTATGTTGGTTATGAAGAAGGTGGACAACTAACAAGTGATTCGTAGAAGACCTTATTGTGTGGTGCTATTCGCAATACTCAAGACAGCAAAGATGCAGCTTATGATCTGATGAAAAGACAAGTTGTTGAACTAGCAAGACAAACTTTCCGACCCGAGTTTTTGAACCGTGTGGACGAGTTTATTGTGTTCCAGCCTTTGGACTCCAAAGAGATCTGCAACATAGTCGAGATACAGGTGAAGCAGTCTCATCTTACTAATGCTTTTACTTTCTGTCACTTAATGAGTCGTGAGTAAATTGTATACTTAAAATGCTTCATATTGCGTTCCAGATGAACCGGGTGAAAGATAGGCTGAAGCAGAGGAAAATTGAGCTTCATTATACGAAGGAAGCCGTGGAGCTTTTGGGCACATTGGGCTTTGATCCAAACTGTGGTGCGAGGCCAGTCAAGAGGGTGATACAACAGCAAGTGGAGAACGAAATAGCAATGGCAATGTTGAGAGGAGATTACTGCGAGGAAGACTCGATTGTTGTTGATGCTGACGTTTCCCCAGCTGCCAAAGACGCTACTGCACAGAAAAGGTTGCGCATCAGGAAATTGGAGAACACTTCTTCCATTGTTGACGACATGGTTGCTAATGACTGATCTGGGACTTCTCGTTTCCGAATTGTAAATGAGCACAGAACCGGTTTTTTTTTTTTTTACTCTATGTCGGACTTTCACCGAGTAAATATCACCCTGGATTCCAAAGGACACTGCCTTGTAATCTTGTACAGATCATGGACTGAGTGTCTGAGATGAGCTAAAGGTTTCCTACGTAGTCTAGCTGACTAGGACCCTAGGGGACATGTTTTTCCCTAGAGCTGATAATTTCCAAAGAAGATGATGCAAGGACATGTAATTCCGGACGTACCGGGCGGCCTTTGTTCTCTTGTAAGTTTTACTCCTATATCAATAATGTGGCATCCTAAAGTGAACACAAGGACGAATATTCACGTGGTGATTTCGTCGATCGAACATGATCGGCCCCAAGCAGATCAAACGAAGTATTGCAACTTGCAAGTGTACATCCCTTGTAGAGCCGATGTCAACATGTATGATTAAGATTTCCGTCTCTCCTTGTAGCTAGCTGCATCGCATCAAAAAGCGTCAGCAATAATTGTTCTCAGAAATGCTATAGACACCAGTGGAGAATGCATGGCTGTGGCCAACTATCTATATAATATAAGGGAACTGATGTATGTATGTTCATCATTTTGTATTTGTTGTTGTACGTGACACGTGTATTGTCTTTCTTCGTATATATAGACCGCGTGGCATGCATTTTGGCAGCTGTGGGTTTGCAATAGCTGCCGGAGCCCAACTCAAGACGACAAGCTCGTAAATTGTTGTGCCAAAGCACCCTAAACAGAAACAAAACCACCGAGCCCAACATTAAGCAATCGTCGAGTGCAAAATGAAAAGGTCCAACAAACTTCAGAGTATCTGACCAAAACCAGAAGAGAGAAGCTTGCATTTGGACTGCACACACTTTGATGCTCCATCTACGTACGTAATACGCTACGGTGCTTGTCTAGCTAGTTATAGTATGCTTCCCATAAGAACAACGTTTGCTGACCATGGGCCATGAAGAAGCTTCTGGTATTTTATTGAAGGGATGTAATGTGACATAAGGCGGAGGCATGGACGGTGTAATAATTGAAGAGCCGGTAAGTGACGGTGTTGCTACTCAACACACACTATAGAGTGACCTCCTTCTGACACGGCGACCCCTGCAATACTAATGGCTTGCTTTGGAAGAAGACCCCTCCTTCTTCAGTTCTCCCTCTTCCTTTTCCGTTTCTCCATAAACTTCTTTACATGGGAAAATAGAAAAAGATATTCTTTATTCTTTTTCTGTTTTCTATTATATTGTTTTTGCTATGAGAGTGGAAAGAAACAAAATGGTGGGAAACTCACACATTCCTTGTCTTCAAAACAAAGTAAAAAGGTCTACAACGTACAAAAGATTGAACAACAAAAAAGTAGAGATTGAAGAAGAGAAATGGAAGGCTTTCTCATAGATCATTTTTGTACAATTTTTTTTGCTAGATAGTAAACAAATTCTATAGTATTTTTTTTGTGAAACAATTTTGGTCTGTCGTATTTTAAAGTTGGAAGTTATCGACGATGCGTGGTATGTTTTTTTTTTATAAAATTTAGTTATTATATTAATCTTTTATCTCGGTATAAATTAAGTTAAAATGAGAGAACTAAATACGAAGGAAATTAAATTCGTGATTAAATTGTTTAAAGTCAAATATTGACAATAACGTAAAATAACTTCGTTCATTGAAACCGTTCGAAATTTTTATTAGACAACGATTATTTAATTTAAAATATTGAATAAAAGAAAGATAAAAAATGATTATCATTTAAACAAAGATGATTTAATTTCCTTATAATCCCTCAAAGAAAAATAAAAAGACAGATTTTTTTGCTTGTTTAAAGAAATGAGAAAAGCTTATTATAAAAAAAATAAATGAGAAAAGCCTATTATGTCCATCCCTTCCATACTCTCTCTCTCTCTCTCTCTCTCAGTGATCAGTATAAGAACAAAAAGGTCGATGAGACTCGTCTCTCGCTGGCACACTGAGCTCAATATGAATATACTCCCTCACTCCCTCACTCCCTCTTTCTCTTGAGCACAGTGCGAGTCTCTCTCTCTCCCTCTCTCTCTCTGCGTCTCGTATATATTGAAAATTATTAACCACTTATTGTATCTCGCATTTTACTTACTCGCTTTGCAAATGTAGTGTCCCTAGTGTACTCAACAAGCTGTGAATTCTACCAAATTAGATATAATGGCCAAGTGTCATCGGAACGACGTCGGATCTATACTACTTGACCATCGTCACTCCTCCGGCCACTCCCGCCTCTGGTCTTCCTTCTCCGCCGCCTCCTTCCGCCGCTTAATCTACGACGCCGTCAGCTGCGGCGGCAGCTCCCGCTACCGTTATCGCCACCGCGACGAAAATCACTCCGCCGCCGCTCCCGCCAGTCCTCCGTCCTCCGTCTCCGCCGCCGGATCAACCGCGAAGCCGAAGCCGGAGAAAAGTAATAATAATAAGGCGAAGTCGGAGAAGCTGTCGGATCTTCTGAACCTGGCGGCGGAGTGGTCGGAGGCGGAGAGCGAGGCGATGACGAAGAAGAAAGTGGACGCATTGGAGGAGCTGAAGCGCGTGGCGCGTGACTTACAAGTCGTCGGAAACGCCGCCACCGCCGCCGTAACAGCTAGGAGAGAGGCGGCGAGCAGCGTACGACGGCTGGCCAAGGAAGACACGGAGGCGCGTGCAACGCTTGCGATGCTCGGCGTCATTCCGCCGCTCGTCGGAATGCTCGACTCCGAAGATGACGATGACGTCACCACCGTCGACGTGGAAGCTCGGATCGCATCCCTCTATGCTCTTCTTAATCTTGGGATCGGCAACGATGTGTGAGTTGTTAATTTACTTTGTTCCGATTCAGAGTCTGTTCAAATGTCATTTTCTGAGGCATGATTTTTTTTTTGTTTTGTTGTTGTTGCATGCATCATATATAAATTTCTGTGTGTTTTGTTTCTATTAGCTTTTGATTAATTCGGCGAAAGTTGGATTTGTTTTTGTATAATCCCCATTTTTGGCAAGGTCTCCGTCATTTTCATGCCGTAATCGTCTGTCGTTTTCTTGTTCATGTACAGTTCATATTTTCATAATAAGATTTTATTTTTTTTGAGAGGGACATAATTAGAATTTATGTCAATTGAGAAGTTCTGTTCACCTCTTCTTTTGAATTGTTTTAATGTCTATTTATGTGCTTAATGAATTTTTGGACCACTGTTGTTGCAGGAACAAAGCTGCTATACTCCAAGCAGGTGCTGTGCACAAGATGCTGAAGCTGATTGAGTCTCCAAGTTCTCCAAGCGCTTCGGTCTCGGAAGCTATAATTGTGAACTTCCTGGGCTTGAGCGCTTTGGATTCGAATAAACCCATTATTGGATCCTCAGGTGCTATACCTTTCTTGGTTGGCACTCTCAAGAATTTGGACAATGCAAGTAGCAGCCAGGCCAGGCAAGATGCCTTGAGAGCTTTGTACAATCTCTCACTCGTTTCGTCTAATGTTTCCTACATATTGGAGACAGATATGATCCCCTTTTTCTTCAACACACTGGGAGACATGGAGGTGAGTGAAAGGATCCTTGCGATTTTGAGTAACATGGTTTCTACACCAGAAGGTCGAAAGGCAATTAGTAGTGTGAGGGATGCATTCCCTATTCTGGTCGATGCGTTGAATTGGAATGACTCACCGGGGTGTCAAGAGAAGGCGTCTTACATTTTGATGGTAATGGCACACAAGGGGCTTGGAGATAGGCAAGCCATGATTGAGGCAGGAGTGGCATCGGCATTGCTCGAATTAACGCTTTTGGGTAGTACATTGGCTCAGAAGAGAGCTTCAAGGATCTTGGAGTGTTTGAGGGTGGATAAAGGAAAACAGATTTCACAGGACTTTGGTGGTAGTGCCGCGGTTTCTGCTCCGATTTATGGGTCTTCATCGTCTTGTGTAAACCCTAACCTAGGTTCCAAGGAGTGTCTAGAAGAGGATCAGAACACGATGAATGACGAGAGGAAAGCAGTGAAGCAATTAGTGCAACAGAGTTTGCAGAGCAACATGAGGCGGATTGTGAAGAGGGCTAATCTCCCTCAAGACTTTGTTCCATCGGATCATTTCAAGTCACTCACCTCAAGTTCAACTTCAAAGAGCTTGCCATTTTGAGATGATGTGCAGATTGAAGAGAAGAACGTGAGAAGTTAGTTTTCTTTCCATACAGTCATTATTACTCTTATTCCAGCATTTAGCTAGGCTTTTAGTTTGTAGCTTTTGTTAGGTAATGAATCTAAAAGGATCCATATACTGTAGTAATCATAATTCCAATCTGGGTAAAATTCTTGTTTGGTATCATGCACTAATGTGTGGGAATATAGTAAAATCTAAAAGCCAATGGCATGGCTTGCAAAAATAACGAATAGCAGGGATGGTCTAGGCATATGATACTTGTTCTTAAAATCCCCACCATCCCAATCAATTGAATCAAAGTCATGGGGGTCACTTAACTTTCAACGTATTAGTATTTACTATTTAGTACAGTTTCTCCAACTCTTTGGGCCTACCTACCCAAATACTAAATTTGCCAATACAATACACAATACACCATAACTCTATAGGAAGTGGTGTCGGTCATTTTCTAATGCATGAAACAGGGACTGGTCAGAAGTCAGGACCTTCTTTAATTCAATTCACTATGGCATCTGGGATATCTTTCCATTGTTTTTGTCTTTTTAGTCTTATTTAGTGTAGATCACTAGTGGGATCAATTTAAAGTGTTAGAACTTGGGTTAAAAGAATATTTAGAGGTGCATGGAGTGAGAACATGGATTGTTAATGTCAAACTTCCTTCTCGTTCTAATTTCCTTAATTTTGTGTGAATGCTGGCTTTGACCTTGTTTACTGAACCTGTCTCTGATTTTTGATTTACAGATCTGAGTCTAATACAGGACTTTAGCAACCAAGCAAGAAAACATTTTGGTCTGCAGAGTTTGAGCTGTTCATCATCGATGAAAGTCGTCGACATGTCCCCCACTGAGGGAGGTGCTCTAGACTCAGGTATTATATCATTTATATGCAAGAAATTACTATATGGTACGTACATGCATCTTTGTGTATAGTGAGCTGCCTACCTGTATGGGCATTTTGAATAAAATTGCCTAGATCAATGTGTTCTGAGTAACTTAATACTGTAGTTGTCTTTTTGGTGTAAATATTTGTAATATATATTAGATTCATGACCTGGAGTTTTTTAAGTCATCAATGGACAATTTAATTATGTGCAATGCTAACACAACTTAGTTGGCTGAGTGATTTAATTATGACTGCAGTATATATTAATAGATTAGGATCTCAGGAAATTTATCCACATGCATAGTTTACAGTAATACAGAATGTAGATCTGGATTTTTCTTTTTTTACAGGCAAATCGTGCTTGAGTGAGACAATTAACTATAGTGCCTGCAATTAATAGTGGTATTTTTCAATCTTAATCAAGCTTGGGCCACCTGATAGTGGATATAGTCTGATTAGAGAGTTATGTATGGCTTAAATTATATAATGTTGTTGCTCTCGATCTGGAAGGATAAAGTGGGTAGGTTGAACACTAGGTCCTTCTCTTCTTAAACTGTCTGCAGTATGGTCCTGGCATGATTTGTTTATGCAACAAAGTGCATTTGCATGTGGGAAGCATTTTCTGATGCTTCCATGGACTAAAAGGTGGTTCAAGACTTTAAGTACCTGTCTCTAGCAACTAAGAACCTCTAGCTTCCTTCTTTAACTTCTTATCAATACCATTCATCAGCAAGAGTAAAGGCAAAGCGAAAACTGCTTGCTAAAGTTGAAGATCTGATGAAGCTGGAATATATATACTAGTTCATTTCTAGCGGGGTAAACTTTTATGATGCTGGGGCAGGATCTTGAGGTTGAGGCACATGCATGCAGGTATAATGTACATGCAACAGGTGCAGCAGGCTTTGTTTGCTAATGTTTCCATCGGTTTGGTCTAAAATTCGTCAGAGATATTTATATATATGGATACAGAAACGTGATGTATACTTGTATAGCATAGCAATGAGCTAACGGCTACTGTGACAGTTTGGTTCTGATATTAATAGCTTTACAGTCCAACTGTCTTGGCGTTTAGCAACTAAAAACTCTGTGAAGCTTCAACAACCCAACCAAGCTAATCATAAACCCTTTGATAAACCCACCAAAAAGATGGATCTTGTACATATTCCAATCAGGTGTACTTGGCTTCACGCCTTTAGATGGTTGAGATCACTCGAGGCAGTTCGATCGTATGCAACTGTAAAAAAAAGGCATCCATGCTGAACCATAATCCGAGTCTAACGACTTTCAAAAACAATAAAAAAATAATCCGAAGTCTAACAGACAAAGCGGCATGAAACTTGTACTGGACTTGCGAGACTTGGTGCGAGTCTAAGAGAAACGGACCCCAATATGGAGGAGCACACATACTTTTGTGCCTAAAGGCCGCAGGGTTGGTTCTGTACTTCTTTTAGACTGTTACCAAGGGAGTCGTAGATTAATGCCACCATCCTTTATGCTCAGCACTATAAATTGGACCAAATGGTCCATGTCAGAAGAACAAAGGACTTTAAGACCAAGCTACATGGTTAAAAGGCTTAAAAGAAGCAAAAGGGCCTTCACAAACTCGATATTGGATCCATACTTCGATTATGGAGGACAAAATTATTTTACATAAAACCATTCTCTAGTCTCAATGAGCTTCGATTAGCTAAAGCTGGCTACCCAAACATTGTTCTATCGTTACATAACAGTAAAGAAAACTCTATTAGATAACAACCTCAATAACAGGACTAGACAGCACTGTATACTTAAACATCTACTACAAGTCTACAACAGTTATTGTACCAGTGGTGAAAAAATTCCAAACTCTTATGCCTGTTCTTGATAGAATAATGCATTCTGAAATGAATAGCTTCTACTTGGTTTCAGGCACCGGAAGGTATACACCTTCTGCTGCCAGCCAAATATTGTCAGCACGCTTGTCTCTCACACCACATACCTGCATCACGGTGAAATAGAGAATGAGATTTAATTAACAGATAGTTCATCGCCACTATTATTCCACATTGAAATTGTACTTTACATGATGATTCTTCCAGAGCTTAACATGAAGAAACACTTGTCTACTAACTTTTTCAGAAAAAGTGTCTAAATAAGTTGTTGAATGTTCATCATCAGTGAAACTAATAAGTCTGAATGATTGCAGATAGTCAAATACAAGCAAGCAGATACCATTCCATGGTTTAAAGTAAGAGCATGATGAACAATATGCATTTCAAACATCAATCTATCACATTTTTCATAGGAATATAGGCTGCTATGGACTTATGAGTTCTAGAACAAATCAGGAAGTATTTGTGTGATTACTGACAAAATACAAAACAGAAAATGAATGTGTAAATCTGATAGCTACAGATTGAGTACAACAATTCTTCAAAAGTAACCGGTGCTATAAGATGGAGAATATATACACAGTTGAGTTTCATTTTTCGATTGGAACAGCAACAAGCCAACGTATATAGAAATTTTCAATATTGATCAACTGCCTTATATATATACATATGTGGAATTGGTTTAGTCTGATATTCTCACCTCCTGCTGTCCCCCAGCTATGCGTTGGTATTTCTTGTCATGGCTGTGTAGGTAAGCACCTGTGTCAACATGCTGAAGTCGAACCCTTTGATCTTGCTTCCAGGTCTTCCCAGTTCCTTCAATCAAAACCCTGTGAAAACCCCACATTACATGAGCAATCAAATTTTACAAGCAAGGCAATAGCCTGTGGAAAGTCACGCCTCTCCTATTTACATCATCAATATGCCTCTCACCTCCAGTGATCACCAGTGTCGGATTCATTTTCTCCCCCAAAGCAGCTCACCTACACCCACACAACCAAAACCGTTCACACAATTCATTTTTTGAGATGCAAGATTGGTCCAGCATACGCGACTACACATTGTAAAGCATCAAAAGTAAAAAAATGTAAACCACAAGTAAAAAATGAGGATTTAGAAACCTCTTGGTTGCCGGATATAGGCGATGCGTGCAAATGGCTGTGCAGCCATTTCCTAGTCTTCATGTGTTGCAGCCTGACTATCGTCCCACTCGGAATGCTGTCTCCTTGCTTCGCTGACGTTTCGAGCTGAGGTCCAACAACCTGCGAAAACCAATCCCACATCAATATCTACTTCATTCCATTCAACCAAAATACACATAAATACATAGAAGCAATTAGACACAAGGCAACATCATAAATACACATATTCATACCCAATAGCTATTGGCATCATCGACATTCGGAAACCCAGTAACAGACTGCTGGCCACTCCCAGAGCCATACGGCACGTCGTGTGAATGCAACCGAAACTTGGTCTTCTCGTGCATAAGCTTCAGTACTGTTCCATACGTGATCTGCTTAGCTCCACACAGATAATTTACATCAATATATAATCTTCTTCGGATTATCTTATATCGAAAAATTAGAGAGTTCGAGGTTCGAACCTGGACTCCCTCAGATATAGGAGCGGTGGCCGGAGCAGCGTAGCCTGTATCATCGGAATCGAGACCGAGGAAGAGGAAGACAGCTAAGCAGAAGAAGCCTAAAGCCATGGCCAAGAGTGATGCTATGAACCAGGTCTGTTGCCAGAAAGGAAATCCAGGCTGCTCCGAAGAAGCCCGACGACTCGGGATGGTTACTCTTCCGACGACCCGACCCGAATCAGTGGCAGCAGACGAAGACGAAGACGCTGAGGTTGATTTTCTTCGAGTCAAACTCGGCGAACCTGAGGAAGCCACGGTTCGATCTGAGACACTCGGAGAGTGTTCTTTTGTTTTCTGCAAATCTCTGACGATTTTTCTCAACAGTTTTTGTTGGATTCCGATCGATCTGTGTGGTTCACTCTTTTCATTTCGTTTTTTGTGTTTTGGAGGAGGGCCACGTCGGCTGTAGCCAATTAGAATGATCCACGTGGAAAATTGAATGACATGGAAGGCTATGAGTGGATGGGTTATTTGAAGCCACGTAACGAACTATCGAGTTCGGGTTTTTCATCTAAGTCCGGCCCAATAACATTGGAAGTAGTCCCCCCAGCAGCCCCCCCCCCCCCAGCAGCCCACTATTGTTTCCTAAATTTTGTTGGAATAGGAATCTCCGTTGGATTAGGGTTCCTCTTTTGGCTATTGTGATGGGATGGGGGGTTTACAGCAGTCGATCCGTTCCAGAGAAACTCTCAAAATGAGAGGAGTTGATAGTGTTAGAGTTAGTAAAAGAATCAACACAAGTATATCTCAATCTTCATGTGCTTATGTATTGGTCTCTGATCATTTTCATGGCTCGAAGAGATTGAAATATTGCTCATCATCAACAACAGAAGAAGCCGATGATGCAAAAAGAGTCAATACTAATATTCATGATCTGCCAGAGTCTATATTGGCTGAGATTCTTTGCCGACTTCTTCGCTATAAATACATTGCTCGGTGCAAGAAATGGTTCAAGCTCATCTCCAATCCTTGTTTTATCAAACGTTTCCTGTGTCTACAAAGTGATGATGCCAATAAGCAACCACCAGTAGTACGTACGTACCGTGATAAACAACAATGGGTGGGAATTATCAGAGTCGTCGTCACGCTACCCACTAGCTCGGTTGTTCGAAAAGATCATGGCTGTGCATCACTTAGGAAAAGAGCCAACTGTTGTAGGCACTTATAATGACTTGGTTTTGTGCTGTGCGAGCTGCTCCCGTGAATGTGATTACTACAATTGCAATCCACACACGTCAATGGATTTCACTTCCTCGCCCTCCTGAAATCGACAGTCCTTTTCGACGACTCTGCCGGTACACATCAGAGCATATGCACCGGTGCTGAAGAAACAACACGAGCAGATGCATTTTGGTGGGATCGCGGCGGTGACCGCTGGTTGACCGAGCAGAAAAGCAGCTACACGAGCATGGATTGCTCGCTCTTCTGCTCGAGTAGAGGGGAGGAGCAGCTACCGCTGCATATGCTCTCAGTAGGATTCATTTGTGATGTTCCTTTTTTTTCAATGCATGGAAGAGCAGAAATCGATCCAAATCAATCCTCAATATAGGTGCAGAGTTGTGCGATTAATTGTGGATTATAGAAAGTGTTATAACGAATGTAAGAAAGAACACAGATTTACGTAGTTCACTAATGATATGTTAGCTACGTTCACAGCAGAATAAGAACATATGTATTATCTTGAAGAAACTAAATTACAGATTACAGAATATATTGCACTACGTTAAATAACATATATATATACATACTCCGAATGGTAGGCCAACAGAAAACCTAAGTCAAATATGACTCTCCAATATGACTCGGATTACATTTAGCTCCGGGGGCGTTGCTCCCAAGCCCCCACTAGGGCGCGTCGTCCTTGGACCCTGACTCGTTGTCCGGACAGTGAGGCCTCCGTATGCTACTGGCATATAAATCTGATTCAAGACATATTAACAAAAAGATGCTGATTAGCAAATTCAAAGTGCAGATCTTCTCTTCTAAAACAGGAAAATGGACAGAATCGACTGTCTTACTCCCATCACCTATTACAGAACAAGTTGAAATCAGTTTAGTCAGCTATCATTACAATGGGGTGTTGTATTTGTTGGGTGAAAACAACTATCTTATTGGGGTGGATCCCTTCATGATCCCTGCTAGGATTCTTGCCGATAATTTTTACAAATGTCGTCTTATGGAATTTGATTATCCTGAAGAGTGTGCAGGATTGTGAAGGTCCCGGAGGGGGGGGGGGTGTTGAATGGGCTTTTTATAAAAAAATTCAGAGACTGTTTCTATCCTCCAATAACCAGTAACGAACTTGATAAAATGCAATAGGAAGGAAAGCGATAAATAACACTTGGATATTTTTCTTTAACGCAGAAACCCTGCAATAGGGAAAAAACTGCGTGCCCCTAACTCTTGAGGGACAAACTTTTCCACTATGTAAAAACACTTTTCTTTACAAGACAACTGCTCTCAGGATACAAAGACGCTCTTCTATCCTTCCTAGTATTCGCACAACTAGATTAAGACCTATCTATCTTCTCGCCAGAACAAGTGTTTACAATCCCTACGTAACACACTTTTCTTTACAAGACAGTAGCTCTTAGGATACAAAGACATTCATCTATCCTTACTAGTATTCACGCAACTAGTCGAAGATCTAACTCTCTTCTCGCCATAACAAGTGTTTACAATTTCAGTGGCAATGAAGCTTCTCCTAGAACTTAGTACTCGAACGACTAATTCTCTCTAGAGTGCTTCCAACGAAATTGCACCATCATTTCAACCTATGATATGCAATATGAAAATATGCAAGTTTGAAAGTGGTTTTATATGCTTTCCTATGGAGATGTAAAATCTCAAAAAGGAAAAATCTTGTTTTATAAACCTCCTAACAATTGTAAGAGCAAAAGAAGGAAAGCGATAAATAACACTTGGATATTTTTCTTTAACGCAGAAACCCTGCAATAGGGAAAAAACTGCGTGCCCCTAACTCTTGAGGGACAAACTTTTCCACTATGTAAAAACACTTTTCTTTATAAGACAACTGCTCTCAGGATACAAAGACGCTCTTCTATCCTTGCTAGTATTCGCACAACTAGACTAAGACCTATCTATCTTCTCGCCAGAATAAGTGTTTACAATCCCTATGTAACACACTTTTCTTTACAAGACAGTAGCTCTCAGGATACAAAGACACTCATCTATCCTTACTAGTATTCACGTAACTAGTCGAAGATCTAACTCTCTTCTCGCCAGAACAAGTGTTTACAATTTCAGTGGCAATGAACCTTCTCCTAGAACTTAGTACTCGAACGACTAATTCTCTCTAGAGTGCTTCCAACGAAATTGCACCATCATTTCAACCTATGATATGCAATATGAAAATATGCAAGTTTGAAAGTGGTTTTATATGCTTTCCTATGGAGATGTAAAATCTCAAGAGGGAAAAATCTTGTTTTATAAACCTCCTAACAATTGTAAGAGCAAAAGAGAGTTTGATACTAGTTTTGACAAACCGAAACACTCTTTGAAAAATAAGATAACTCTTAGCACATGCAAGAGATAAAAGTGACTTGAAATGAAGAGAACAACACTCTAACTCTTCCTAAATGTTTCAAGTACCGAATGGTTTCAATTGATGTGGTATTTATAGCCACAAGGTATTGCAAGTGAAGACTCAAGAGTTAATCTTAGCCATTCATCAAAAAGATGAATCAAATGGTTCTCCTTGAATGGAGGAAATGTCATACTGATTTTCACCAAATCGGGACAGCAAGGAGAAGAAAAGAAGCTTTGGAAAACCTTGACTCCATGACACAAGAGTGAGATACACCTACCCTAAAGAGAGAAGGTATGGTTTTTCCCATGCAAGGGAGTAGAGAGTATTTGGAGACAATATTGCTCCATGAAAATAAGGAGAGACAATCAACTTCTTTCACCTACCGAAAAGTAGAGAGGAAAGAGTTTTGAAGAACAAAACTTGTAAGTCAAGATTTTAACAACTCTCTTTATAAAAGTTTTGGACGAAGAAACAAACAACGTTTGTAATGATGTATGTTTTTATCTTTCTCAATGATTAAGGAGTTAAATGCCCATATTGCTTAGCTTGTTAATGTTGTTTATGCATGTCATCCATATTTTTTGAGAATGCCAATATTGTAATGCCAATAAATTGTCTTTGAAATTCCCATGTGTGGATAGAGGGTGTCTCGAAATGGCGGATTACAGCTATCAAGACCATGATTTGATTGTTTGGGAGTTGAATGAAGATGATGTCTGTAATGCAGAAGTTGCTGGAGGAAGAAACTATTGCGTGCAGCAAAGGCCGGGGATTTATGAACTGGACTATAAAAGGGTTCCAGAATATGCTCAGGCTGACGCTGACACTAGCTTCCTGATCATAGTTGTTGGTGTTAACGACGGTGCATTTTACTTGCACAAAGGTCCATATACAACCGATGAAGGAGATCTTTTAAGTTACAACACTCGTACGGGAACGTGGTCAAAAGTAATTGAGGGGGACAAAAGTTTTAATTTCCAAAACTTCCTTAATTAATTTAGTGAATTAAGTTCATTCAGTAGTTGGGATTAATATGATTTTTGTTCGTGGTGCTTCTTGTTTCTAATGTTGTTTTCCATCTTCTTTCAAACGAATAGCTATATGTCTGAATAGTTTTCTATTGTAGTCAATGCAAATGCTTTCGTTATGACATTTGATATGTACCTTGCTTTTTGTTACTGGACAAGAAGGGTTGTGCTTCATCTAATCTTGCAAGGACTTTCTATCTCTTTTGCAGTGCACCTTTAACGACACATGATGTGGGTACCCCCCTCAAAATCATGTTTGAATTGGTCATTTCAATAGCGCTTTCTAAAATGGTTGTTAGATATGAAATCTTTCGGCATTAACCATTGTCCAGTAGGGAGATTAGTCTCTAGATCATGTGTTCTCTTTTAGACTAGTTTCTGGAGCCTTTGTATATCAGGTTCATGCTAAACTGCTAAGAGTCTCTAGAGGAGCTGCTGAAAGAATCTATATTGGATGCAGATGTCCATGGATTTACGACTGAGTTCTTGTCAATAGTCTCAAGTAATCACTACGAGATAGACCTATTTATATAGCGGGTCATGAACGGGTCGACCCACTTATGACCCATTTACAATCATGCATGTTTGACCTGCTTCAAATTGTGTGGGTTTCAAGTCATGTCATCGGATCATGTCAAGATTGACAACCCTACTCATATTAAGACAAAACCACATTCTACCTTTTTCTTTATGCAATCCAATTATGAAGCACACACCCGATGTTTTTTTTCCTAAATACCTCATATTAAGACTCTCTAGACAACTTTTGTTTTATTCAAATGAAGAACGCAAATAAATTAAGTTGATGCAGAATACATGCAAGGAAAATATCCAACGCAAATGTAACACTGAAATTTGATTTTATTGATATAATTACATCCTTATGTAGCTACCTAATCGTTTGATAGCGTCAAATCTTGAGCCGAGTTTGACTTTAGTCACATTATTTAATTAGAACTTCTAAATATTGATTTTAATAATCTCACAGGAAAGTTGATTTTTATAATATTCACCAAATAGTCGTTTTCCGGTTTTGATCAAATCCCTATCTCTTTGTTCTCTATTACGAACAAATTTCATATTGTAGTTCCATTCTCGATTCATATTCCGGTGGGATACGCTAGTTTGAAACATGGGTTTTCATTAACCATTTGAGTCGTTCGAGAAAACAGGGTTTTTTTGGTGGGCCGCACACACTCGGCATATGCCCTTCCGTTTGGGCACTGTACGGTGAGACTACCGGGAACGACGACGTCGACCAAAAAACCATATCTCAAAGTTCTTTAGCCTGGCGAGGGAACCACGTGAATTAAGTTACCCAATCCGGGTAGATCTGAGCTACAGAAATTACCACACCACTGAATAGCATCTCGAACAATAAGCCAAGGCACAGTCGGGGCGAAGAAAGTTAACATCTCGCATCGTGCGCGGTGGAATAGATTGTAGCCCTTATTTTGTATATTCCATAAGCATATCCAAGCATAGAAACACATAATAATATATCATTTATCGTAAGAGTATTAATCTTGTCTTGATGTTATCTTAGTTACTCAGTATTATTGAATGCAAAGTTTTCTAGTCTATCCAGCCTCTTTATTCTATATCTTAATGGGTAGAATGTTTAGCGTATGACTCTGAGCTAGGAATTTTGCATTATATATTGGTCTTGTGTCTTAAGTTCCTAATCCATCAAGGAAACATTAAGACATTACTTTATAACCAAAACATCCTTAATAACATTTCTTAGGATTACATCAATCCTGGAGTTGTTAGGTTTCCTAACAATATATTGAATCCGGATAATTATTATTATATTCTCACTATTTATTCATTGATTAATTAGTTTTTTTATCTTTATAATACATGATTAATCCAATAAAGATATCTTACATTCTCCCACTTGGACTTTTATGCATATAAAAGCAATGTCAATCTTCAACTGAACAAACAGTTCCTTAATGAGCATGAGAATACATATATGATAACAACCTAACTCATAATCGGTCAAACTCGCAGCAAGTAAAAGACTACACCACAACTTACATAATCTGTCAATGTAAGAGTCCCATAGCCACATTACAAGTACAATGTTTACATGATCATAAGATAGTGCTTATGTAATAATTATATGAAACTCTGTGTAATGTGATACCTCAATGTTCCATGTGGTGGTCCACTTTATGGTTTGAGCCATCTCAAATCTCCTTATGCTTCAGAGAAGCGTGTATGCCATAAACAACATTCATTCCACTCTGCAATCAAATCTTCCAGCTGAGTTGGTCCTTCAATAACTATCAATCAATATAAGTTGCAGCAATATCATAAAATCAAAATAATCCGGACAAGTGCACTATAACTTTAATTGTAGGTTTAATCCTTCTGAAAGTATCTAAAAATACATCACAAAATTCTTAGACATAAAACCTACAGTGAGACTAAAAACTCATTGGAATAGACCTCTTGAGCTTGATTACAAGCTCCCACTATTCTATGTCATCAAAACTACCAACTAATCCCATATTAGAGGTATATCTGATAAAATCTTTATTTGCCAATACCTTAGTGAAGAGATCGGCAAGCATATTCGCTGTTTCTATATATGGAACAACTATTTCTTCATGCTTTGTCTTCTGTCGAACAAGCAATTGCCTCATGGGAATCTATTTACAACTAGAAGAACGGTTATTATTCTTAGCAAAGAATACAACTGATGTATTATCACAATAAATAGTGATAGGGCATTCTATAGAGTCTACCAACCGAGTTTGAGAAATAAAATTCCTCAACAATATACCATGGACAATAGCTTCATGCAAGGCTGCAAACTCTGCTTGCATAGTGGAAGTGCAGATTGCCTTTTGCTTGATAGACTTCCAGGAAATAACACCTCCTGCCAACATAAAAATTAAACCTAATGTCGACTTTTCTTTATCTTTATCACCTCCTAAATCTGAATTTCTTAAGTCGGTACACCATGTTTTCAGCTCCTTCAATTTCAAAACCTTCTGGTCATGTAGATATCTTCTTTCAAATTCCCATTTAGAAAAACTGTCTTCACATCCATTTGATGTAACTCCAGATCATAATGAGCAACCATGGCCATTATACATCTAAATGCATCTTTTGTTGAAACTGGAGAAAACGTATCATTGTAATCAATACCTTCTCTTTGAGTAAACCTCTTAGCTACTAATCTTGCCTGTGTCATTCAATGGAACCATCTGAATTTTTCTTGGTCTTGAAAACCCACTTACTTCCTATAGCTCTCTTCCCTTCTGGAAATTCCACCAACTCCCACACTTCATTATTTCTCATGGATTCCAATTCTGATTCCATAGCCTTCTTCCGTTTATCAGAATTAACACCATTTATAGCATGTCTAAAAGTAGTGGGATCATTCTCTTATCCAATGTCAAAATCAATCTCTTGCAAATGGTACACGCATTTGTAACCATTAAATTAACACTTAACAATCAACAAAAACGCGTAAGCAATTAAAACCCTTTTGTGTAGATGTAGCATTGATAAGTAGGGTATCGTTCTTAACCGGGGATTGAGGGTGCATGCATGACTATGCTATGGTTAAAGGGGGGTTTATAAGTTGGTTATTTATAGTCTACGAAATTAAAGACAAAAACATGGCATATCAAACACATCGTGGCTTCTAAGTTCTAACATGCTTAAACTCATAGACAAGCAAAACAAACAAGAACATAGAATCCTAAACATGCTTACTAAAACCGAAAATAAAGTCTAATTACATATATACATGATCAACTCGTCACACTTACCTCATTTCTTTATAACCTAATCATATTATATGCAACCTAAGTTTTATCTAGGCCTTTACTATGTGGTTCGCATGCATCTTTCAAAATTAAGTGACTAAACCAAGATTGCTCGCATTTAGACACATCATAACTTAAACCAAGATTGCTCGCATTTAAGTTAAGCATTAAGTGCAGAAGACACATTATCTAACCTAAACCAAGATTGCTCGCATTTAGATTAGCACATAGAAAAGACTTAGACTCGAAATAGATGACATAAAATAGAATTAGAATTATATTACAAAAACGTCTTTACATACAACACAAAACTGAAATTCATACAAGGAGTAAGTAGAGGGATCGAAATACACCCTTTGTGTCGTGATTGCAGTCGGCAAAGCATGCACTTGATCCTTCTATGGATGGCTAGATGAACCCTCGGATTGCCTAAGGTGCTTCTAGGTGGAGGCCGAATGCTTATGGTGTGGAGTGTGGCGTTCCTTGAAGAAATTCGAGTGTTTGTGGAGAGGAAGTGTTTAAGGCAGAGACTTGGCTTGTATGATGAGTGATGATTGAGTTTGAGACCGAGCCCTCTTATTTATAGGTGAAGAAGTCCAACTTTCCTCTCCAAACTAGGGATTCCTAGTCCACCCGGGTAGAATTGACAGCCTGTCTTCAAACGTCTTTTCCGGGAGTTCTACAGCTCAGAAAATTATGATTTTGGATTCGTTGGAAAGCTTATTCAGAGAGCTATCAAATCCATATAATGAACGCCATATTTGGAGTTGATTTGCGACTTCGGTGGCCTCTTGAAGTTACAGGTCTGTACTGAGATTTTCTTTCCTTATTCCACTCTAGATATTCTTTCTTGATCTCCAAGGAATATATCCCTTGCCGAATTTCCTCTTGATATTCAAGATATTTGACCTTCAAATAGGGCAAGAATGATCTCCAATATTTCGGCCATATCTTCCTTTCCAAAAAATGCTTGCCGACTTGATCTTCCTGGTTCACTTAGGAGAAATGCATTCGTTCTTCATTTGGGAAACCATTTGTGCGTACCATTTTAGTAACTTTTACGAATACCATTTCTCAACCATTTTGCGCGTCTCGGACATTCCGGCACGTCATTCCTAGTTGATTTAGGAAACTTCATTTTTCAGCTCCGCGAAACTTTCCGAGTTGTCGAACCATTTGTATTCCTAACCCGAGTAGGAATCCTAGTCAAAGTAGGAAACACCATTTTCCTAAACGAATTAGGAAACCTCCATTTTCTGTGTTTTAAGCTCCATTTCTCCTCTTTTATTGTACTCCTTTATTCAAAACCTAAAAACAACAAAGTAAGTAAGAAATGATAGTACTAAGGTCAAACCAAAGCTAAATGTAAAGAGAAAGACGTTAAGAATCAAGCATAAAATGCGTAGATCAAATTCATTTTATGCTTGATTCTTAACGTCTTTCTCTTTACATTTAGCTTTGTTTTGACCTTAGTACTATCATTTCTTACTTACTTTGTTGTTTTTAGGTTTTAAATAAAGGAGTACAATAAAGGAGGAGAAATGGAGCTTAAAACACAGAAAATGGAGGTTTCCTAATTCGTTTAGGAAAATGGTGTTTCCTACTTTGACTAGGATTCCTACTCGGGTTAGGAATACAAATGGTTCGACAACTCGGAAAGTTTCGCGGAGCTGAAAAATGAAGTTTCCTAAATCAACTAGGAATGACGTGCCGGAATGTCCGAGACGCGCAAAATGGTTGAGAAATGGTATTCGTAAAAGTTACTAAAATGGTACGCACAAATGGTTTCCCAAATGAAGAACGAATGCATTTCTCCTAAGTGAACCAGGAAGATCAAGTCGGCAAGCATTTTTTGGAAAGGAAGATATGGCCGAAATATTGGAGATCATTCTTGCCCTATTTGAAGGTCAAATATCTTGAATATCAAGAGGAAATTCGGCAAGGGATATATTCCTTGGAGATCAAGAAAGAATATCTAGAGTGGAATAAGGAAAGAAAATCTCAGTACAGACCTGTAACTTCAAGAGGCCACCGAAGTCGCAAATCAACTCCAAATATGGCGTTCATTATATGGATTTTATAGCTCTCTGAATAAGCTTTCCAACGAATCCAAAATCATAATTTTCTGAGCTGTAGAACTCCCGGAAAAGACGTTTGAAGACAGGCTGTCAATTCTACCCGGGTGGACTAGGAATCCCTAGTTTGGAGAGGAAAGTTGGACTTCTTCACCTATAAATAAGAGGGCTCGGTCTCAAACTCATTCATCACTCATCATACAAGCCAAGTCTCTGCCTTAAACACTTCCTCTCCACAAATACTCGAAATCTCTTCAAGGAACGCCACACTCCACACCATAAGCATTCGGCCTCCACCTAGAAGCACCTTAGGCAATCCGAGGGTTCATCTAGCCATCCATAGAAGGATCAAGTGCATGCTTTGCCGACTGCAATCACGACACAAAGGGTGTATTTCGATCCCTCTACTTACTCCTTGTATGAATTTCAGTTTTGTGTTGTATGTAAAGACGTTTTTGTAATATAATTCTAATTCTATTTTATGTCATCTATTTCGAGTCTAAGTCTTTTCTATGTGCTAATCTAAATGCGAGCAATCTTGGTTTAGGTTAGATAATGTGTCTTCTTCACTTAATGCTTAACTTAAATGCGAGCAATCTTGGTTTAAGTTATGATGTGTCTAAATGCGAGCAATCTTGGTTTAGTCACTTAATTTTGAAAGATGCATGCGAACCACATAATAAAGGCCTAGATAAAACTTAGGTTGCATATAATATGATTAGGTTATAAAGAAATGAGGTAAGTGTGACGAGTTGATCATGTATATATGTAATTAGACTTTATTTTCGGTTTTAGTAAGCATGTTTAGGATTCTATGTTCTTGTTTGTTTTGCTTGTCTATGAGTTTAAGCATGTTAGAACTTAGAAGCCACGATGTGTTTGCTATGCCATGTTTTTGTCTTTAATTTCGTAGACTATAAATAACCAACTTATAAACCCCCCTTTAACCATAGCATAGTCATGCATGCACCCTCAATCCCCGGTTAAGAACGATACCCTACTTATCAATGCTACATCTACACAAAAGGGTTTTAATTGCTTACGCGTTTTTGTTGATTGTTAAGTGTTAATTTAATGGTTGCAAATGCGTGTACCAATAATCATCTGTATTTATAGTTGGCCTTCTAACTCTCTGTGATTTTCTCAAAAGTTGTTGTGGTGGAGGAAGATCATGAACAAGTGGAGGCTCATCTCCATATGCGGTTTCCATCTACAATTCTTGGTTCTCATCACCATTATGTGCTGTATCAGGGGATGTGATTGTGGTTGGAGCAAGGGCTGAGCTATCTAAATGCATGGTTTTAGGGTCACTTGAACTTGGTGCTATAGGGAAGGCTATAGAGGCAAGATTATATTGATTCTACCAATCTTCTTCACTTGTTTTAATCTCTTCTCCCTCTTCCTCCAACACAAATTCTGGATTTCTTGGCTCTAGATGTGGATCTTCAATAAAGGTGGCTCTTATTGATTATGCAATTCTAGTAGAATTGGTAGGACAATAAAATCTAAAACCTTTGCTGTGAGGAGGATACCCTATGAAAAACCCACTGGTGGTTTTGGGGTCCAGTTTCTTAAGATCTGGATTATAGATCTTAACCTTAGCTTGACATCCCCAAATTCTAAAAAAATGGAACGCTGGCTTTTTAGATTCCCATAAATCATAAGGAGTCAGACTAACTGGTTTGCTAGGAACCCAATTGGAAATAAAATTTGCAGTTTTCAAAGCTTCTTCCCACAAAAAAATAGGAAGAGTAGTGGTACTCCTCATGCTCCTAACCATATTCAGTAAGGTCCTATTTCTCCGTTCTGCAACTCTGTTTTGCTCTGGTGTCCCTGGCATAGTATATTGCGGAACAATACCCTACTCCTCTAAGAAAAGTGCAAACGGCCCTTTATGTTGCTCGATTTCATCATATTTTCCATAGTATTCTCCACCCCTATCAGATCTTACCACTTTAATTTTCTGTCCCAACTTATTCTCAACTTCAGACTTGTATTGTTTTAACACAGTAATGGCTTGCGACTTTTCCGAAATCAAATAAAGGTAACAAAATCTTGAAAAATCATCTATAAAAGTGATAAAATATCAATTTTTATAAATAGTTTGAACAGTCAAAGGACCACAAATATCAGTATGAATAATCTCTAAAAGTTGAGAGCTCCGAGTGGAACCTTTCTTTCTTGAGTTTGTAAAATTTCCTTTAATACAGCCAAGACAAATATTTAAATATGAAAAATCCAAATCTGTAAGAAGGTTTTGTTTCTCAAGCTGTTGAATTCTTTCTTTCGAAATATGACCAAATCTTCTATGCCAAAGAAAAGAAGATGTTGGATTCTGAAAATTTCTTTTCTTTGAAATAGACGGTGTTTGAAAACATGAACTCTCAACAAGTAAAGACTCTGTAGGAAAAGTGCAATTTAAACACCAATGATCATACAAAAGATATGTTATACCCAACAAATTATGATCTTTATAAAACTTAATTTCATCATCAATTACAAATGTAAAACTAGAATCTCCGCGAAATTTAACATCTGAAATCAAGTTTCTCCTTATTGAGGGAATAAAAGCAACATCCTTCAAATCAAAAACAAAACATGAATCTAATTTTATCCTAACAGTGCCTATGAAATCGACTTGAACTTTGTTTCTATTGCCCACGAACACTTGTAGTTCATCCTTTCTTAGCTTCCTCTCTGTTTTGTAACCCTGTAAAGAGTTTGTAATGTGAATAGGAGATCCCGTATCAATCCACCAAGAGTTCGTGGGAATAGAAACTAAGTTGGTTTCAAAAATAGTGAAAACCGAAGAGTTACCTTGTTTTGCAAGCCATTTCTTATAGTGAGGACAATCTCGCTTCATGTGTCCATCTTTCTTGCAAAAATAGCAGAGGAAAGGTTTTGTTTGCTGGGGTTTCTGGATGGCAGATCCTTTAGGGTTGGAAGTATTAGGTTTAGAAGATGTATTAAACTTCTTCTTCTGGATGCCTCCATGAGGGCCAAGGTGAGATTGTTTATGTTACATTTTTTCCTTTTGATGCTATCCTTGTTTTCCCTTTTACACATAACAAACAGATTTTCCCTTCTCCCGACGAAGACGTTCCTCCTCTTGAACACAATTTGTAATCAGCTCATCAAGTGTCCAGCTTTCCTTTTGGGTGTTATAGGAGATTCATTTTACTAAAAGAGGATGGTAACTTGGTTAAGATATGGGCTACCATCACCTTTTTAGAGATACAAAGGTCTAAGGCATTAAGCTTAGAACCTAATTCCAAAACACCCATAATATACTCTCTAATATTCTCATTGCCATCATACTGAGATGATGTAAATTTAGATAGTAATGCTACTCCTTCAGCCTTTTGAGACTCCTTATACTTTTCCCCAATAGCAGCAAGATAGTCAGCAACATCCTCACAATCTTTAATGCTTCCACGTACCGCCTCTGTCATGGATCTTTTCATAACTAGTAAAGATAACCGGTTACATCGTTCCCATTTTTCAAGTGATGTCTGTCCCTTTTTCATGTCTCCTGCTTTCGGCTTAGGAGTCCTAAGTGCTAGATCCAAATCTGCTAGTCCTAGTGAAATAGTTGTGTCTTCCTTCCACTTCTTAAAGTTTGAACCATTCAATGGTTCAACAGAAAGAACATTGCTATGTACTAGATATAAACATGTAAGAAAATAACATGACATAATCGTATAAACATGTTAAGTAAAACAGATAGTTGGTCATGCCCCAATATTCTTTATTACATAATGTATATTATCTCAAGGATGCAACACAATATGCCTTGATTTTCTTTTCATACTGCAAGAATTATTAGAATGCATGTATGTGAAGATGTCTTTCCCACAACCAAGATGTGCCGAGACATCTGCACCCTAAAAGTACCCCAACATGCTAATCTTAACGTATAATCAAATAAACGAAATCCAAGACTCTGTTTATCAATCATAATCGTTAAAACCACAACTCGACCAAATTCTTTATAGTCCCAAATATGCTTAAACTTTTGACCAAGGTCAATTATTTAATTTATTTTCTTGATATGGACTTTTGGTCTTATAAAACTCGACCAGTGTTCTTTATGTAAGAGTAAATAAACTGGTTCTATATGCGGATTAAAGAGTTTTATATGTTTTTCTTATGCACTGTAAAATTAGTACATGTTCCTTAATCTTGTTTAAGCGCGAGCCATTCTATTACTATTAGCAGCGATAAATAACAACAAATCCCAAAATCAAAAGAAACAACTGAAATTTTAAGTTTTCTATTGTTTCTGCACAAGAACTCATTTATAGATTCAAACTGAAACTTATAACAATAATTAGTATGGTCTCTTCTATCAATGTCATGCATGCAATAACCATATAGAAACAATATAAACAACTACCCACAGATTCAATACCCAACAACACATAACGCAGCTCAAAATCTGAATTCCTTTTGTAAAATTTTAAGAACAAGCATGATAACTTATTAAGATTTCTAGATGCATACGACCGCTTTGATACCACTTGTAGACCTTATTCTGTATATTCCATAAGCATATGCGATCATAGAAACACATAATAATGTATCGTAAGAGTACTAACCTTGTCCTGATGCCATCTTAATTACTCGGTATCGAATGCAAAGTCTTCTAGTCTCTTCAGTCTCCTTATTCTATATTTCAATGGGGTAAAATGCTTAGCGTATGACTGTGAGCCTAGGGACCTTGCATTATATATTGGTCTTGTGTCTTAAGCTCCTAACCCATCAAAGAAACATTAAGACACTACTTTATAACCAAAACATCCTTAATAGCATATCTCAAGATTACATCAATCATGGAGTTGTTAAGTTTCCTAAAAATATATTATATCACATAAACAATATATTGAATCCAAATAATCATTATTATATTCTCACTATTTATTCATTGACTAATTGGTTCTTATCTTTATAATACATGATTAGTTCAATAAAGATATCTTACATAGATCCCACTGAGACGATCTAGGTACATTTTTGTACTCTCTTCGTTGTCATCGTCCACATATGGTCGGCATGACTAAGGTATGAAATTGTTATATGAGAGAAACCTCGATCTCGTGTAGTTCATAGATATATTAAGCTCCGTTCAAACACTGTAAATTTCGTGGGATTATTTATTTGTAGTTCTTTTCATTTAGGCGGAATTAAATTGCTGGTTTTGTATTTTATCGATTGTAATGCAGGTCGGATATCAAAGACGGGCGAAGAGGGGCAAGAGAGTTTGTGCCGAGCCTGCACTAGATGTCAAGTATTTTGTTCGTTATGTAATTCATGGTGTTCGGAAGCAGGTTGATTTTCGTTGTGTAATGGGAATAACTTTGTTTAGTGTGTTGGAGCACAGTACTGCGGTCGTACATGAGAAGGTGGTTGCACACTCGATATCAACAGCCTGTAACCCCAGAGAGTCAGAGACTTCAAGAGGCTAATCGGTACATTGCTGCCTTCGAGGCTTCCATTAATGTCAGACATAGGTTTTGGTCCACTTCAGTCATTGGTGAGCTGAACATTGAGTTGTACGAAATGCTAGTCAAAAGGTTCAATGTGGAGAACCGCTCTATTAACATTCATGGGCATAAACTTTCTATTACGGCAAAAGATGTCTTGCGTGTAATGGGATTTACTGACTATGGTTGTTGTTAGTATAGCATCATTAGTTCTCCGATTAAACATACTTACCCACTTAAGCAGGTAATCAACACCTACCCAACCACCCGAAAGACCACTAGGAATGCTACAACTTCGCTCACAAGACCGACCCCATCCGAGCACGCACGCGCCCGTGGGGCGCACATCCGAATGTGCGGATCACATGACAGCAAGTGCAAACCAGTCCCACATCGAGGAACACAGGTAAGCAGCAAACTCAACCACCTATATATGAAAGGGGCATTTATTACAGGGAAAGGCAAGTCAATCGATCTGAATCCAAGCATTAAACACTTCAACCTACTTCCTCGCACGTTCAGTTGACTGTTATATCCAATACATCTTCTAACTTAGGCATCGGAGCGTTGAAGGCAGGCCACCCCTGTCTCGACTATCTGACTGTCTGTTTGTCGTTGTATTCTTCTAACAGCCATACCCGAACACGCACACCCGAACACCCGAGGACTCGAGGAAGCGCCCAACCATCCGAACAGCCCGAGCGTTTGGACGAAGATGAGAGGAAGAAGAAGCTCGTACTTGCTTCTGCTAGATTGCGTCCCGCGTAATCCGGTAGAAACAGTTGGCGCCGTCTGTGGGAAGCTTACAAATTGCAAACCTCGTACAAACACCACCAACCAAAAGCCCACATCCATACCCAGGAGACGAACGCCAGTGATACACCCATTGGGGAAACACCCCCAGGCGCGCAGGAGTGGCAGGTAATGGAACTGGGAAGGGGCAGCAGTAGCGAGGGGCGCGTCGACGGCCTACTTCAGGAATTATGAGAGGCGGCGCTCGAGAGAGCAGAGGAGCGCCATATCCTGCAGAGGCTGGAGGAGCGGCTGGATGCGCTCGTCGGCCAGCAGCAGGGGCAACGCGAACGGACCCAAGAAACCACCGACGAAGAGCAACATCCATTCAACAGGGCCGACGCCCGGACAGCCTGTGCGCCTACACCAGTAGGGGAATCGCCACCCCTGATGGACAACGCCTGGATCCTTCAGAGGATGGAAGAATTAGCGGAGGAAGTGTCGCGCCTACGGAAAGACAAACTCGCCGGGCAGGGCGGGATGTTCACCCCCCGGGTCAGCCCATTCTCGGCGCATATACTAGAGAGAGGGGGAGGGACCTCCACGCGAAGACGGCGAAGATCACCCGGTTCGATGGGAGCGGAGATCCCCGTACGCATATCGATGAATTTTGATCCGTCACGGACGAGACCAGATATTCAGACCCGACCCTGTGTTTTCTGTTCCAGGAAACGCTGACCGAGGAGGCGAGGAGTTAGTTCTACGAGATCCCGCCAGGCTCCATCCATTCGTTCCTCGAGCTGGCGGAGAGCTTCCAGAGGCGCTACAGGCTCCAGGGGAAGTACAACACTACGAGTATCCTCCTCAAGGTCTGCCAGGGGAGGGAAGAGAGCCTGTCGAGCTACATAAACCGGTGGAGGACGCTCGTGAGCATATGCAGGGACCTCGACAAGCGAGTTGCCAAGATAGCCCTGATGGACAACATGCTCGCCACATCGTTCGTAGCGAAGCTGGTGCGAAAAGAACATCTCAACTATGACGAGATCATGGACCTGATCGTGCAGAAGGCGTTGGTGGAGACGCGAGTGTACGGGTCCACCTCCGAGTCTAGCACCAACAGACCGGAGAAGGTAAGCGCTCAGTCGCGACAACCCGCGGACGACGAAGAGCCAACCGGGGGGCTATAAGAGGAGCCGAGACACGCAAGGACAGAATCATCAGAGGGCGTCCTCCCGCAACTATCAAAACAACCGCCACAGCCAGGCGAGGGGATCAGTGCCAAAGGAAGCCCGTCTACCGTCAGCGCCACGGTACCGACCGGCGGGGCAGGAGGTATATGCGATCAACCGGCAGTCAAACGAACAGCTGCTCTGCCAGCACTGACGCCAGATCCCACCGCCAAACAACATGTCGAAGGAGAGGACCCTGCTCGACCGGACCCCGGACATCTGGTGCGAATACCACAACACCGCCACCCACCACACCAACGACTGCATCATGCTGAAGAAGGTCCTCACGGATATGCAAAAGGATGGACGGGTCACCCCTCCTAAGACGACCACGCGAGGCAAATATCGAGACACGGGGGACTATCAGCACGATATCTGGGGGAAAGCGCAAGGAGGGAGCATTGTCGCCCGATTGCTCGAGCAGGGAAGTGCTGACGATCGGGGCAGGAAGGGCGCCCAAGGCAGGAAGGAGGGAGCCGCCAACCATTAGTTTCACGGCGGAGGACGAAGAATGAAGCCCGAGGGACATCACCTTGCCGTTCGTGATCGACGCGATCATCGATCGATTCCTCGTGAAGAGGGTGCTGGTAGACAATGGGGCGTCCGTGAACGTAATCTACCTGGATGCGTACACGGCACTTGGCAGGCCCGCACACAAGATGACGCAGGACCACGAGTGCGTCGCTAGCTTCACGGGCGAAACATCATACCCGATTGGAAGCGACAACGTTTGGGTCAGAATCAGCGCCCCCGATTCCCCGCACAGCGAGGTCCGAATGGACTTCATTGTGATGGACACCTCCTCCCCATACAACGCCATACTCGGGAGGCCAGGGATCAACAAGTTGAGGCTGATCATTGCAGGGCACATGCTCTTGGGACGATTCCCAACCGAGCACGGGGTCGGACACGTCCGGGGATACAACTATGAAGAAGCAGCGAAGCCCTGGAACAGACAGGAGGTCCTCGCCATAGAGGAATCGGCACCAGAAACGGAGGTACCAGACGACCCGCGCGACGGGCTGATGGCAGTGTCACCTGTCCCCGAACGCGAAGAGCTAAGGACGATTCAGCTATCCCCCAAATACCCGGAGAGGACGGTCCAGGTTGGAGCATCATTGGCTCCCGCGATAGTCGAACGGTTGATCGCGCTGCTAAAGGAGAAGCAGGAGGTATTCGCATGGTCGTACAAGGACATGCCCGGGATCAGCACAGACATAATATCCCACAAGCTGAGCATCAGCGCCGGCGCCCGGGCGGTAAAGCAGAAGCGACGAGCGTATAAAGCGGAACACTACGCAGCGATGCACGAGGAGGTGGACCGATTGCTGGGCATCGGGTTTATCCGCAAGGTGGACTATCCGAAGTGGATCTCCAACGCTGTAATGGTGCTGAAGAGCAACAAAAAATAGAGGATGTGCATCGATTACAGCGACCTCAACAAGGCGTGCCCCAAGGACAGCTTCCCTCTTCCGAGGATCGACCAGTTGGTGGATGCGACAGCCGGGCACGAGCTCCTGTCCATGATGGACGCGTATTCGGGCTACAACTAGATCTTCATGGACTCCGAGGACCAGGAGGCGACGACGTTTGTCACGGACAAAGGCCTGTATTGCTACATCGTTATGCCATTCGGGTTGAAGAACGCTGGCTCCACATACCAGAGGCTCATGAACGCGATGTTCCATGGCCTGATCGGCAACATTGTGGACGTATACGTAGACGACATCCTAGTGAAGAGTGTTCAGGCGGTCGACCATGTCCAGAACCTTGAGACTGTGCTCGACGTCCTCATTGGGAACGGGATGAGGTTAAACCCGGCCAAGTGCACGTTCGAAGTCACCAACAGCAAATTCCTTGGGTATATCGTCAGCCAGCGGGGAATCGAAGCCGCGCCCGCCAAGGTAAAAACAATCATTGACATGAAACCACCAGTCAAAAAGGCAGACCTGCAGAACCTCACGGGCAAGCTCGCATCACTGAACAGGTTCATATCCCGCTACTCAGACAGGTGCGCCCAATTCTTCAAGGCCCTCCGAACGACGAACAAATGGGAGGTCGCATAGACGCCCGAATACGAGACATCTTTCCTTCAGATCAAGGAATACCTAGCCTCCATCCCGCTCCTCTCCAGACCCGTCTGAGGGGAAATATTGTACATTTACCTGGCCGTCTCGCTCACAGCCGTCAGTTCTGCCCTCGTCCGCAGGGAGGACTGCACGGAACTGCCCGTTTTCTTCTCAGGAAATGGCATGACAGGCGCTGAAACCTGATATCCAACGATCAAGAAGATGGCGCTCGCGCTCATCACCGCCGCCCCATGGTTGAGGCCGTACTTCCAAGCGCACAGCATCCACATCCTTACGAACGTGCCCCTACGCCAGATCCTCCAATCGCCCGACCACAGTGGCCGCCTGGCAAAGTGGGCTGTTGAGCTCAGCGAATTCGACCTTCAGTACAAGCCCCGAACGACAATCAAGGGACAGGCCGTGGCGGACTTCATTGCCGAATACACGGAGGCAGAGGCGACGTCGGTCAACGCATCCGACGGTTTGTGCACAAAGAAGGTGAGCGGTGCCGGGATCATCCTAACCGGGCCAGGAGGGGTAAACGCGGAGTACGCCCTCAAGTTCGAATTCAAGACAACCAACAACGAGGCCGAGTACGAAGCGCTCCTCGCAGGCCTACAGCTGGACAAGAACTCGGAGGCGCCCGACCTCAATGTATTCAGTGACTCGCAGTTGGTGGTGAGTCAGGTCGGAGGGGAATTCCAGGCGAAGGGGGAGTCCATGATCGCCCATCTGAAGTACGTGAAGGCGCTGATCAGTAGATTCAAGTACGTCAACATCAGCCACATACACCGAGGGTTCAACGCGAAAGCAGATAGGCTCGCCCGACTGGCCACGGCCCCCGTACACACGGGACCAGGGCAGCGGATCGTCGAAGTATTGCGACGACCGAGCATCTCGGGAGCAGAACAGGTCCTGGAAATCGAACCGCACGAGCACAGCTACATGGACGTGCTCATCGCTTACAAGACAAGGGGGAGCTGCCAGAAGACAAGCGAGAGGCCAGAACCATTGTCGCACGCGCAGCCAACTTCAGCATGCGAGATGGAATACTGTATCGGCAAGGGAGGACTTGGGCAAGCCTCAAGTGCGTCACTCCAACCAAGGGCAACTCGATCTTCCAGGAAATCCACTCGGGCACGTGCAGCCACCATGTGGGCGCCAGATCGATCGCACACAAGGCCCTCCGGTGCGGATTCTGGTGGCCCACCATCCACGCGGACGCCACAGCGCTAACAAGCAAGTGCCACCAGTGTCAGTTGCACGCGCATCATCACCACATGCCCGCCGTCCCACTTTCCGTCCTCCTGTCGCCCGTACCATTCGCACAGTGGGGACTGGACCTAATCGGGGAGCTCCCAAAATCGAAGGGGCAGTACAGGTACCTAATTGTCATCATCGACTATCACACGAAGTTCATCGAGGCCCAGCCAATGGCAAAGATCACGATAGAGAAGGTCGAGCACTTCCTCTGGCGTTTCCTCTTCTGTCGCTACGGCGCGCCAATCAGCATCATCACGGACAATGGGCCACAGTTTAACAACACTCAGCTCACGGCCTTCTGCAAACGGCAAGGAACGGACCTCGTGTTCGCGTCACCAGCGCACCCTCAGACAAACGGACAGGTGGAAGCAGCGAACAAGATCATCAAGGCAGGCATCGAGAAAAAGATTGAAGATATCGAACCCGGGGACGCGGGATACGGATGCTGGCTCGAGGTCATCCCGGAGATCCTATGGTCCATCCGAACGACCGCCAACGTAGCCACGGGCGAAACCCCGTTCAGTCTGACGTTCAGGACAGAAGCTGTGCTACCCTTGGAGATCACCCACCAGAGCCCATGGGTCGAAGGGTACAATCCGCACACGAACAACGAGGGACTACAACTCAACACCGACTTGCTGGAAGAACGAAGGGACACGGTGCACCTCCACAACGCTGCGAACAAGCAGAGGATCGCCCGATTATATAACCAGTGTATTCGGGCTCGACCAATCCAATAGGGGGACTGGGTGATGAAGGCAATCCAGCAGAAAGTCAAGGCACTCCGCCCGTCATGGGAAGGCCCGTACGTCGTGGACGAAGTGGTAAGCGCCAGCACTTTCTACCTTAAAGACATGCAAGGCCAACGACTACGGCACCCGTGGAATATCCAACACTTGAGGAAATATTTTCATTAAACTTTGTTGTATTGTGTACTTAAAATCTCCAAGTTCATTTTAATGTTACGTTTGTTCTCGACCCGCCTGCCCGATACTCGGGGGACTGGGGAGAGACCATTCGCATCAATGTAACGATTAAAATACCATAGCAAAAATGAGAGCGTACGCGCACATGAAAAAATGCCAAAAAAAAACAACAGAGGTACAAAGGCACACGCACGTAAGAAAAAAGAAACTTCATTGATAAGGAGCACAAGGCCCGTTACAAAAAACCTACGCTATTAAAAAAAAAAAGTACAGAAGGAAATCCATACACTACGCCCCAGTATTTACATCCAGCTCATCCACCTCATCGGATGACGCCGGTTCCGCCCGCTCCACCTGCTCGGCCGGGTCCACCTGCACGAGCACAGGCTCCACCTCTGCCTCACCAGCCACCCCCGAAGGCCCCGCCCCTCCATCAGTGGCTGCAGCCCGAGCGCTCGCGAGCCTCTCTGTCTCAGACCGCACGAACGCCCGGTATTCATCCAGCTTGATCAAGGGAGTCACCGCTTCACGGAAGGCGGTCACCTGCTCCTCCACCTCAGCATTCACGAGTCCATAGAGCTCTTCAGACTCCTTGAACGTCGCTACGGCATCCGCGCGAGCAACGCGATCCACCTCCATCATCCGGGACTCCACCTGCGCCTCCTGAGTGGCCGCCTCAGCACGAACACGCTCCAGCTCGGAACGCATCCGCTCCACCTCGACCACCGCGCTGTCACGCTCAACGCTCACCAGGGCCTCACGAGCAGCAGCCTATGCAGCCCGGGCAGTCGCCTCCTCCGCGTGGGTGGTATAGCGGTGGACCAGGTCGTTGGCCTTGTCCAGGCTGGCCACGAGCCTCGCCGTCACCTTCTCCGCCTTCAAGGCATCAGTCCTGAGGCGTGCAAGTTCCAAGTTCTCCCGGGAGCGCACGCGGAAGAGCTGATGCTGCAGCCGGGCGCACGCCACGAACGTTCTATCCAGCCCGTCGGGGGCGGCATTATCCAGCGGCTGGAGCAGGGGCCCCAGCGAAGCAGCGCCATCTACCAGCGCACGGCGCAGAGCGTCAACAACACTGGACGCCGACCCACTAGTGTCCGGAGGAGAGGAGTCTTCCGTCCGAGGGCGCTTCTGCGGGCGCTCGGCCTCACCGGTCGGAGCACCAGAAGAGAGATCTGCACCATTATGAGAAGACCGTCGCGACCCCGAGCCTTAGGAGGCCTCGCGACGGTCCTGCTGCTCGACCCGCCGCTGGTCGCGCTCTACTTGCCTTTGCTCCTTTTCGCGATGGAGGCAGTCCCGCTCAGCCCGACTTGGGCCCCGACTGGCCGGAGGAGTTGGTGGAGGAAGGGGGATAGGTGTGCCCTGCCCAACAGTAGCAGCAGCGGAAACAGAGGGCCCAGCGCCCGACCTCTGGCGGATGGGGGAGGCGTGCGACGAAACGTCCGGCACACGCATGGTGGGCTGAACTTCACCACCGACAAGCATTCCGCCTGACCCGTCCACAACGACGCGGCGTACAGTATCTGCACCCTCCAGCAGCATGTTGAGACGGGGCACGTGCTCCTCGTCCCGATCGATCACCTTGGACTTAGACATTTTCACTAAAGAAAAAGAAAGAACGTTCAGGTCAGTTTCAGTTGATAAACTACACTACACGTACATTGCAGATATCACCACCAGACAGACTAGGTGTTCGTGCCAGGCGTGTCCTCTGGATCAGGTCCCAGTGACACGCCGCCCAGAAGTGCCTCGCCTCGGGCCTGGGGTCGAAGACGAACTTCAAGCGGGCAATCATGCTTTCCTCCTCGGGCGTCAGAGGATACTCGTTCGTGTCTAACCAGTGGAAGCGCTGGGGGACTCGGTGGACGCGATTGGCGTTTTCTGCGATCTCGGGGGCGTGAGCGCCAAACTCCCAGTCACCTCCGACCAGGCAGTTGATCGTGCGCCAGCTGGTCGAGGAGCTAGGAGGATCGATGAGCCACCACTTCACGCGTGGTTCCATGGTCAAGGTGCCTGAGTCTCGCCGGCGGGAGGAGTACTTCAGGCGAAAGAAGTGCAGGAACTCCGCCCGCGTTGGATGGTCCAGTCCGCTCAGCCGGAAGACGTTGAAGAATGCCACCAACGTTCGGGTCAGTGTAGGCCCACATTGACCAAGGGAGATCCTGAGGAGCACCAGGATGTATTGAAAGAATGGATGAAGGGGCAGCTTTATCCCCGCCTTCAAGTGGAATTCGCTGAAGCACACATGGCCGGCCGACGGTCGGGTGAATGTCTCCCCCCTCCCTGGTACCTTCAGCTTGACGGACGAAGGAATGTGATAATCCCGCGCCCACCGCGCCATCTCCTTGACGCTTGGCGCCCGCTCGGGCTCTTGCACTGGCACTCCGTCGGGGAGCACCCAGTGAACGCGCCCGCCCTCTGGAAATTGAGGCACGGGCTGATTTGATCGAACGGGCTCGTCACCCCATGGCCCGGACGATGAGGACCCGCCCGATGACCCAGACGATCCCCCTAACCCTGCGGCAGCAAGCGCTTGTTGAGGGTCCATTGGCTGCACCACAGGAGAAGCGTTAGGGATGAACCGAAGAGGCGCTACACTCATCACGGAATCAGACGAGGATGTGTCCGACCCGCTCGTGTACGGACTACAACTAACCCACCCCGCCCCCGGTATGTATATCCGCTCACGCGACTAGCCGCTCGATATCTCTATTGGCTCCATCCCCTAGACGCACGCACGCGAAACCCACACTTAGCAAAAAAAAGCAAACTACCAGAAACACCAAAAACCCAAAAACCCACCCCAAACAAGATCAAACCAGGCACACCTCAAGAACACGCCCTGTTCTTGAGACGCAAACCCAGAAAAAACCAAAAAACCCAGAAACCGTGGAGGAGAGAAACAAAAGGAAATCGGAAAAACAAAAAAAAAACAGAGAAAAAAGCAAAACGGAAAACAGCAAAACAAGTTCAAGGGCCTCACCAAAGTTGAAGATTGATGGTAGAGATTGCACGTCGACGAAGTATTCCGGCGGAAAAGGCAAGAACAGGATAAACTACTTGAGGCAGTTGCAGAGTAATTTCTCCAGAGTTTCAGTAAAATAAGAAAGCAATGAGGAAGACGACACCAGAGCCCCCTATTTATACTAATCGCACGGGACACACGAACGAACGCTAGCCGTCCATTTTCGCGTGTCCACCGTCAGATGACGACACGTGGCCCCAGAGAGGTTCACTTACCCGCCTAAGTAACCGCACTCACCCTTCGGCTTCCCGCCTCGGTTTCAAACCCTAGCACGGTTTCCCACGTCTCACCACGTGTCACCCATGCAACACCCCACGCGTTCACGCGCCTGACGCATGACCTTCGAGCAGTTATTACGTCATCAACATTTAATGCCCAGAGCACGCCAGTATTAATTACACCGCCTAGCATTTATTACACAACGGCTCCCAAGAAGAAGACAAAAGGAATGTCACCTCAAGCGCCCCATCAAACAGAGCATTACCACACCCAAGGCAAGACCACACGCATCACGTCTCCCACCATTCGGACTGGCGCACGAACCACCCGCACGACCATGCGCCCGAGAAGCCTCACAGGCAAGCAAACGCCACCCCACTAGGTCAGTACAACACCATTTAGGCGTCCCGGAAGAGGATGAACGTCCGCGTTCCCTTCCCACGTGTACGCGCTAAATAAAGAACTCACACCGCCACGGGCGTGGGGCACCTCCCCTCCGTGCGCGTAACGGTAAGCGATCAATTCGCCGGATTAGGCGGCACGGGCATGGGTCCGTCCTCTTCGAGGGTACGAGGTCTGAATCTCTCCTAGGGCATGGGGTCCGTCCTCTCCTTGCGCTCGCTAAGACCGATGGACAGCACGGGCATGGGGTTCTTCCCCTCAGTGCGTGTAACGTTAACGATCGACTCGCCGGATTAGGCGGCACGGGCATTGGGTTCACCCTCTCCGGGGGCATGGGGTCCGTCCCTTCCTAGGGCATGGGGTCCGTCGTCTCCTTGCGCGCGCAAAGACCGATGAGCGGCACAGGCACTCGTCCGTCCGTCCCTCCGTGCGTGCTGCAACACATGTACGTAACGGTCCTGATCCCACTGTTGACGCTACGATAGGTCGGCACCGATGAGTTACACCATCCTCTCGGGCACCTAATACAAGGCCGGTCTGGGGCTTAACGACTCCTGGGGGGTCGAGGTTAGCTCGGATCCATCCATGCATCAAGAACGACCGTTCCGAGGCTTAACGGCTCCAAATTGGGGGGTCGGGGTCAGCTCGGTTCCACCCATACATTTCAAGAACGACCGATCCGTGGCTTAACAGCTCCATCCCAGGGTCGGGGTCCAGCTCGGATCCATCATGCACGCGATCATACATATATTTGCATACTCATCCTTATCTCTGTATTCCATTCATTTATGTTCGGGCGCGCGGCTCCAAATAGCACGATTCGTTTGGAGGCCGGGCCCAGAATACAGGACCGCACGAACAGGTACACAATCGGACGCACAGGTACCCACTCCGTCATGCGAGCCCTTCCTTGACCGGAGAGTTGGGGGACTTGGGGGTTACAGGATCACACGTCACTGCTCAATCGGATAAGTATTCTTGTTTAATCGCACGAACCCTTTTTTAACTCCCCAGTCAAGAAAGGTCCCTTTGACTCGGGGACTTGGGGGACTTGTTAGTATAGCATCATTAGTTCTCCGATTAAACATACTTACCCACTTAAGCAGGTAATCAACACCTACCCAACCACCCGAAAGACCACTAGGAAGGCTACAACTCCGCTTACAAGACCGACCCCATCCAAGCACGCACGCGCCCGTGGGGCGCACATCCGAATGTGCGGATCACATGACAACAAGTGCAAACCAGTCCCACATCGAGGAACACAGGTAAGCAGCAAACTCAACCACCTATATATGAAATGGGCATTTATTACAGGGAAAGGCAAGTCAATCGATCTGAATCCAAGCATTAAACACTCCAACCTACTTCCGCGCACGTTCAGTTGACTGTTATATCCAATACATCTTCTAACTTAGGCATCGGAGAGTTGAAGGCAGGCCACCCCTGTCTCGACCATCTGACTATCTATTTGTCGTTGTATTCTTCTAACAGCCATACCCGAACACGCACACCCGAACACCCGAGGACTCGAGGAAGCTCCCGACCATCCGAACAGCCCGAGCGTTCGGACGAAGAGGAGAGGAAGAAGAAGCTCGTACTTGCTTCTGCTAGATTGCATCCCGCGTAATCCGGTAGAAACAGTTGTCAAGTAGAACCAAGAGGCAACATGGATTCATCGGACATTTTGGATTTGAAGAATAAGTTATCCGGCTTTGTTAAGAACCCTGTAAAACACAAGCAATTGCAGAATAGATATTCAAGCAAAGTGGGAACGCCTTGAATTATTGAAACAAGAACCGGCCTTTAATAGCCATACACAATCCTAACGGAAAGGAAAATTGCAGCCCACGATCAGCACAACTAATATGATCGTGGTAAGTACAACTGGAATACCTATAACTCCAGTAATTAGAGTTTTATTCAAACTAAAACATCATGGCCCTAAAACCAAGCAACTAACTTAACAAACCCTCCCTTAAACTAACTGTAGTCATGCAATTAGTTTACACTAGGTACTTCACACACTCCAAGCTGCTCACGAAGGTTCTGAAAAACATCCAACTTCAACGGCTTTGTCAACACATTTGCAATCTGATTTTGTGTCCCACAACGAACCATCTCAATGACTCCATCTCTAGTGAAATCCCTCAAAAAATGAAACCACACGTCAATATGCTTACTCCGTCCGTGCATGACTTAATTTTTGGACAACTTGATAGTAGAGGAAGTCACACATTATCACAGTACTACCTTCTTGTGCGTACCCCAACTCTTTCAAGATCTTTCTCATCCAAACTGATTGGCAGGCACAACCAGCTGCTCCAATGAACTCAGCTTCTGTTGTGGAGAGAGTAACAATAGTCTGCTTTCGTGAAGACCAAGCAACAACTCCACATTCATTAGAAACACATACCCCGAGGTATTTTTTCTATCTTCCACATCTCCGGCGTAGTCCCTGTCAGTGAAGGCTGTCAACTCCTCATCTCCTCCTTTCTTATACAGAATGCCATAATTGATAGTTCCCTTCAAGTACCCGAGAACCCTTTTAGCAGCTTGAGCATGCAACTCAGTTGGCTTTGACATGAACCGGCTAATTAAACTCACCACGAACATCAAATCGGGTCGTGTAGATGTGATGTACAAGCTGCCAACAATTTGTTTGAAATGCGTTTCATCCACCTTGACTCCTCCTTCATCTCTGCACAATTTACAACCTGGCATAACAGGATTGCATACTGGATTGCTATCTTCCATACCAAAATGCCTCAAAATCTCCATAGCATATTTCCTTTGGTATATAGATCCCATCAGAGCTTGTAACACTTCAATTCCAAGAAAGAACCTCAGCTTTCCTAAATCTGTCATATCAAATTCCTTTTGCATAGATTTCTTGAAATTACTCATCATAAATTCATCATTTCCAGTATATATGAGATCATTTACATAAACACTGACAATGAAAACTTTACCTTCCTTACTCCATTTGAAGAAAAGTGTCTGCTCATTCTGACTTTTCTGAAAATCTTCACGGACAAAATAAGACTCGATACAACTAAATCAAGCTCATGGAGCTTGTTTTAAACTGTACAAAGCCTTGTGGAGTTTGTAAACCATATGCTCACAACCTTTCTTCTCATAACCATTCGGTTGCTCCACATATACATCTTCACTCAAGGTACCATACAAGAAAGCAGAATTAATGTCAAGTTGAAAAATCTTCCATCCTCGTTGTGCAGCAAGTGCTATCACCATCCTCACAGTATCCATCATTGCGACCGGTGCAAAGACCTCGGTAGTCAACTTCATGCTCCTGTGAATAGCCCTTAGCCACTAGTCGTGCCTTGAATTATCTACTTCACCATGCTCATTCAACTTGGTTTTGTATATCCACTTAACTCCTATCCTCTTTGCACCAGCTGGTAGCTCAGTTAATTCCCAAGTCTGATTCTTTTCAATAGCTTCGATCTCGGCCTCCATTACTTGTCTTCATTTCAAACACCATATTAACATCATCCTCTCCTTCAGATAAATCTTTTCTAGAAACGTAGTCCTCCATCCATACAAGAGGGTGCCTATCTCTGCCCTCCCTAGCATTCACGCTTCCAACATTAGAGTTTGGAGTGACGTCACCAACAACTTTGAATTCTACTTCCTCTTCTATACTTGCTTCACTTTCTTTCTCCTGAAAGGTCCCGACCCTAGATTAACTAGTAATCTAGAATTAACCCCTAACGACTGACCATAATCTACGATTTTCTGTGGAAATTTTGACATAACTTCCATTATAAAATAGAGATCCAAAAATCTGCAAGGAAAACTAACACTCCTCAAATAAACCCACAAACAATACCGTGGACCACTGATGTCTATCTGGATTTCTCAACATAAGACTGGAATCAAACCTGATACATTATTTACAATTCGAAAACATACTTCCAGTAAATACGGATTCGCATACAAAGAAAACTCAACAAACAACTCGCAATCAAACGGATAATCAAAGGGTCATTTAATATTGTCGTGAATTAAACTGATATTTGTTCGATTAAATACTCGTCCAAATTTATCAAGATCATATCTGAATATAAACCTCACCATTGTGTTTGACACGTAAAAACGAGGGAAACGACAAAAAACTTTGTCAAAAATTCCACATTGCCGGAGCTCCGCCGCGCACGGCGACACTTGGGGCTGTGGATCGCCGTCGGCGGCCAGAATCCCATCGGCATCAAAACCTGCAAATGATACATCATTGTAAAGCCCAAGACAAGCCCAAAATTTTTTTAGTATATCACAAAACCAAAATCAAACCGGAAAATCTCCAATTTGCCAGAAAACCGAAATACCCACCGGAATTTCATTTCCTCCGTTTGCCGGAATCTGGCCACGGCAAGGGACAAGAACACTTGCGATAGACTCACCATCCCAAGGGCTTCAAAACCCCCATCAATTCGATCCTCAACACCGCCAATTGTGCTGCCTCCATCTCTGGCAAAATTCAACCGTTTCTGGCCGATGTTCATCGCTATCCACCGTCGTCCTCCGGCAACAACCGCCGGTGATGTATCAACCAAATGAAAGAGGGGACCAAGCCTAACATTTTGATACCAAACTCATGGCCGGAGGTAGCCAGGCCAAGCCTCGCCGTCGGTGAGATGTTCATGGTGCAAACGGGTTGGTTTGACCCATGGTCAACACGGGTCAATCCATATTTCTCAAAATAGAAACTTTTCATAATTAACTCGTATTTATGGCATATACAAACCATCCCAAATCAATGGCTACAATTCAATCTGATCAAGATTGGACGCTCACGATTAAATCAGTAGTTAAATTAACACTTTTAAATATTTTCACCTACCGACTTCAAAACTCGTTAAATAATAGCTCGCTTATCCGAAAAATTCTCTGAAAATTCACACCATCTCGAAATTAAATACTCTACAATTCTTGTGAAGGAAGTCAACACAAATTCTCGCATGGTGAAAAAGTCTATAACGACCCCAATTACGCGACTAATCCACGATAACGCGTAACACAAATCGATAAATGCGTGATTGCGATTCGGGTTGTCACATACTCACCATCTACATTGGTCTCACTATCACCCCATTCTAAATCCATTAATATCTCTTCTTTATAACTTGCATTCCAGTCCCACCGACTTTATTCTTCAAAAATCACATCACGGCTCACTATAACCTTTTTAGCAATAGGATCATATAGTCTGTAACCCTTAGACTCTTCACTGACACCAAGAAGCACACAGCTAACACTTGTTATCAAGCTTATTTCTTCTGGCATCTGGAATATGAACATGCCCCACACAACCAAACACCCTAAAGTGTTCCACTGATGAATTCTCCCCACTCAAAGCCTCATTTCCTCTGGAGTCATTTCTTTAACAACCAAGATAGGTGGCCGATTTAGAACATGCCCCATCCACTTCATCGTTTCAGGCTAGAAGGATTCATTGACCTTCTTTTTTGACAACATTGCTCGGACAAGATTCATCACTGTTCTATTCTTTTGCTCGGCTACTTGTTCATGAGATTTATCCCTTCAACCTTTTGACTATTGATTAGTGTAAGGCTAAGTGAATTTCTTTTACTCCCCAAGTATACGGGGTCAAGTTATAGTATTTGTAAGGAAGTCGAGTGTCGAACCCACGATGATTGACCAATTAAACTCCTTAGCTTGACTCGATTAAGCACTTGAAATCACGGATTAACTAAACACTAAACTCGACACTAAAGCTAACATAAAATGTGGAAATGTATCTCACAAAACTAAGTCCTTTGGAGACTTAGCATTGCAAGGGATGGTTGAACTATAATGAGTGGTTACATAAAAGGTTGATTGAATATTTACTACTAACTAATTAAGTGAAAACATAAACTAAGAACAAAACAAAATATAAATGCTTGGTCGGCTAGAGATTTCGCCACTAGCCAACTGTGACGACCCGAACCAGAATCAGTTGTGTATTCGGCACGATTCACGAGATTCTGTTTAGTCGCAGTTTTACGATATTTGTGTGGTTTGTCCACTTTATTCGCGACTATGTTTTCGGTTGAGAATTTGAGTTGAGAGTCTTTACGGAAATTGTAGAGTACGTGATTTCGAGCTCGTGGGCAGTTCCGGAAGATTTTTCCGATAACCAAGGAATATTTTATGATTATTCAAAGTTTCAGTTTCCGACGAGTTTATCCGATTGTTTCGTGTTTATCCGAATCGTGATGGTTATCCATTTCGAATCGTCGATCGACCCGAGGCGCGAGTATAAATATCGGAATAGTCGAGAAATAGTCAAAAATGGAAGTTTTGAACTTTGACTGACGTTGACCATCTGTTGACTTTCCAAATTTGGAAACTTACCCGTTGACCCGTGAAGGATGTGGATGACCCGTTTGGACTCGTCGGCCGACCCGACTTTTCCGGCCATCTCCGGCCAAACTGTGGGTATAATTCGACTCTCCTTGAGCTCCTCTTTCGTTTCATGTATGAGTTTATAGGAATTGATCACGGTTTGTGGGGTTTCGAAGTGAGGCCGATTTGGTTTCGTCGCGGGTATCGGGAGGAGGTCCTCCGGCGAACCACGGTGGTGGTGGATAAGGGGGTTCGACTCCCCTTGTCCTTGGGAGTCTAACCATGTGCTTTAATTACGTTTTGATTGAGATTTTGATGGACCCGAGTGGGTGGCCGGAAACTGGATTTCCGTTCGGGTTTGATGTGTTTTGGAATGGTTAGAGTTGGAATTGGCCTGGGTGCCAGTTATGGAAAGGGTTTGGCTGGTCAAGACCTTGTGATCTGGAGTTTCTCCGCCGGAGAATCTCTCCGTTGACTGAGCGCCGCCGCCGCCGGCGGCGGTCAAAGGTGGAGGGTTGACTTTTTCATATTTCGACGTTTTTAATGTCGTTTTTCTCGTAATCGCGCTCTGATTATCGTTCAGAGGTTTTCGGATTGATTTGGTTAGCCAATTTTCAGTCGAGGGTTTCGAGTGGAGATTTCGGGAATTTTGTTAATCATTTTATACTGCATTGCATATTTCCGGGAACGGTTGGTTTCCGTGATTCAGTACAGGGTTGTGGACTATGATTTTGATCAGTTATGTTTTGTGAATATTCAGGAGATCGAGATCGAGATCTGGATCATGATCGTGCTTCAGGCGAGGGATCTTCCGCCGGACCACGATTTTAGTGCGAGTGCGCGTTACGCGAGTCTATGAGTGGACATTTCTTTTCACGGATTGATTGCGAGTCTTTTATATACGTTTTACGAACTTGAGCATGCAGATTGATTATGATTTTACGAGCATGTGTTTTACGATTATGCATATACGAATATACGTATACGAATATACATATGTACATGTTATGTTTTATGCATGTGCATGGAAATGATTTATGATTTGGTTTACACAGAGTACAGTCTCAGTATATGTTGTGGTATTGATCCACATTGGCTTCTCGGCTGATCCCCGAGTACGCTCCGGGGGGGGGACAGATATCCTGACCCGAGGCCTTTCTGGCTAGAAATCACGTGTGGGTCTGGGATCCCGTGATTCAGACTGTGCTATCGCGTGGTAGTCCATGAGTGATTCCGCGATACATTTTACGTTGCATGCTCTGTACGTGAGTGGTAGTCAGCGTCTCCTCACGTACCATTTAATTTTCATGCATTTGACTCGCATATGATTTATACGTATATATATTACTTGGTGAAAGACATTTATTTTCGTCCACTCACTCTAACGATTTTCATGTCTTTCCCCTGGGCTTTTCGGTTTCCGTGCCCAGTTGCAGTTCAGATTTGGTGTTTCACGTCGCGGTTTGGAGGCTAGTGATCTGAGCTACCTGTGTTTTCCAGTAGGTTCTTGTTTTGCCTACTGATGTGTATATTGTATATATATTTCATACTAGAGGTCGCTCTGATACATTCTGATATATGTTTATACGGATTTTCTCGGATATATATATATAGTACAGTATGTTTACTGTTTATTGTTTATATTATGATGTTGAGAAATCCGGATGGGATTGGTGCCCACGGTTTGGCTTTTGTGGCATAGGACGAAGTGTTATTTTCAGGGTGCAGGTTTATGCAATTCTACGTTAGTAACGAAACTCTGCCGAAATTTCGAAAAGTTTTTGTTGGTTCGAATTTTCAGAAGGGGTTCGATTCCGATTTAGGTAACTGAATCGGGGTTGGGTCCTTTCACCAACTCAATGTACCAACAATGTCCAAGTTATGAGTTTAGTATGATTTACACGTGATTGTCCAATTCGTGATCCTTTTGAGTCACTATTGGTTGTGAGCCGAATCTCCTAGGCCATTAGGGCACTAGAAGTGTTCCGGTCCAACATTCAAGTATAAAGCAAACCGAAACTAGAATGCAACTCAATTACAAATCGTATCCTAATTATACCACATTAATGAGTTCAATATGTGTTCTCTTATGATGAATGTGAATGGCTTTCCTTCCTAAGTCCCTATTAGAGGACATAAAAGTATGTTTTAATGACTTTCCTAATCCACACCACTTAGAACATGAATTAAAAGAAGTAACGACTAGCTACAAAGTCTCTTCGAGTCAATGTAATCTAAACCGAAGGTCCTTAAGTCATTTGGACTTCAAGAAGGCTTCGGTCCATGCTCAAGCCCAATAAAAACCAAACTTTAAGCCCATCTTCTCAAATGCAACCTAAGTCATGTTTACATGCTTATCTTCCTTAGGTGAGTGGGTAGTTCACTTAGGTTCATTTTTATCTTTCCTAAACATATCTCAACTTAGTTATGAATAAGACATGAATATGAAAACATTGAATCAAGCCCAAACATGCAAACATACCACAATCACATTACAAGATATTAAACTCATTCACAACATGTAGTACACTAAACCAAATTCAATTCCATAACTCAAAACATAGTTGTATGTACATCTTAGCCTTAGCCTTCTAAAAGGCAATTACTCACTAAGCATAATTTAAAGAAATACTAGATACATGCTCAAAATAAGAAGAGGAAATAAATAACCAAGAGTCCCCTAGCCAAAGTTCCAGCAAATGACTCCAAGGCTTTTAGCTCCACTTTTTCACTCCAAGCTAGCACCAAATCTTCAAGAGGAGGTAAGGGTAGTCCTCAGGATTCCAAGGAGCTAAGAGTAAGAGGTATTACTTCCCACTCCTTTGAACGCTAAAGATCAAACCAAACCCTAGAGGCAAAGATGAGAGGAGAAACACCCAAAATATGCCAAAATAATGGTGTAGTGGTGTAGAGGTTCGACACTACCCAAGAGAGGGAAGAGTTAGGTCTTTAATGGTAGTGGTTATGGAGGTGTTTTGGCCTATAAAGGGAGGAGGAGGGGTAGAAGAGAGTGCTAGAGGGTTGGGATAAAGATAAGGGGTCTAGAAAGAGTGTAAAATTATGGAAAATCTGAAAATGAGGTGAGTTCTGTGAGTGGGGAGAAGAGAGCTCGAATTTGGCTGAGTTGGAAGGCTCTATTTCAACCCTAGGATGATAATAAAATAGGAGATGGAAGATCTAAGGGTTAGCTTTGAATTAGGGAGACCATGATCCATTATTTTAGGCTATGGAAGGCTAAGCTCCAAATTAGTTACATCATGTGGTCCAACTTCTTCTCTTTCTCTCTAAATCAGATTGGTAAGCATAAATGAGCTGAATTGGCCTCCATTGGGCTGGACTCTATATGATTGGGCCAGTCAAGGTGGGTCGGCCGGCTGTGGCAAATTCTGGCGGGTTCAGGGCAACTTCCGGTGAAGCTATTTCGTCATTTTCCCAAAGTTGCTCCAAATTCTCTTATGACCTCAGAAATATATATGTCTTCTCTAATAAGTATCTAATTCTACATATTTAATGCATTTCTGAGCCAACTTCAAATTTCCTAGCAAGAACAGAAAATGTCATGAAAATAATGTTTTATTCATAGAAAACAAGCTATAAGCATAAAGTTAGGAGCGTAATAGACACATAATTATGGTTCTAACACTACTTCATTTTGTTGTGGAGTGTAAGCTATGGTTAGCTACCTTTTTTTTCCCATTCTTCTTACAGAACTCGTTAAACTCCAAAGAGTTAAACTCTCCACTGCTATCTGTACGTAAGCACTTTAGAGGCAAACCAACATCTTTTTCCACAAGCATCTTAAAACACTTAAAGGAATGGAATGCTACTGAGTTTTCTAGCAGAAAGTATGTGATCAACGCATTTCATACTTGATTCTTAACGCAATTCTCTCTACATTTAACTTTATTTTATGCTTAATAAATATGTTTCTAACTTACTTTATGCTTTTAGGTAGAAATAAAGGAGAAAATAATAAAGGAGGAGATTTGGAGCTAAAAGTGGGCTAAGGAGGAAGTTCTCAAATCCGGAGAAGAAATGGTCCGATGAATGGTCTTCAAATGGTTACTAGTATGCATTCCCATATGGTGTCAATAATTGGAAACCAAATGCCAAATGAAATGGATTCCAATATGGTGCACAAAAAGAAGAAGACATTTCTCCCGCGCGACCCAGGAAAGAGCAAATATGGCGGAATATATGGAGCATATAATGGACGAATTTTTGAAGGATATTCCATGAAGATAAATACCTTATTTGAGGGCCAAAATATGTGCAAGAATATGGTATATTCGGCCAAGAATTATTAGGGAATAAGGAATGCAAGATTTGAAGATATAAAGATTTCCTTTTCCTTGAAGAAGAAGAAAACTGGGCAGTCAGGTCACTTAACTTCTAAAATCCGTAGTAAATTCAATTCAACTCCAAATATGGCGTTCATTATATGGATTTTACAGCCCTTTGAATAAGCTTTCCAATGAAACAAGAATCAGAATTTTCTGAGCTCTAGAACTCCTGGAAAAGACGTTTCAAGACAGGCTGGCAATTCTACCCGAATACACTAGGAAAACCTAGTTTGGAGAGGAAAGTTGGAATTCTTCACCTATAAATACAAGAGCTCGACTCATTCATTATCATCACTCATTCTAGACATCAAATAGCTCTGCCAAGCATTCCTCTCCACCTCAATACCAAATTTCTACAAGAAGCCGCCCCTCCGTTCATCAACAAACTCCTCCGCCGAGTCGACTAGAAGGCAAATTCCTTTAGAGGCTCCTCATCTCCTAGAAGGCCGGATCACACTCTCGACGTAGGGCAAATTCCCGAGCGAAGTGTATTTCGATCCCTTCTATTTTCATTCTTGTAAACTTTTGATATTTTGGTTGAAATAAAGTTTGTTTCGGTTCACTTCCTTGTCATCTTTGTGTTATTTTCGTGACTTATTATTATCTTAGAATTTAGTCAAGCATGTCAAACTTAATAAACCAATTTAGGCGAAGGCAAATTCCTTGTCAAGTTGGTATGTGTCGTAGGGCAAATTCCCGAGCACTAATAAAGATCATACATGTTAACTTGATTAAAGACTTAGAGATTAATAGGTTGCATATAACATGACTAGGAGAGTAAGACGTGGTGAATGGAATGAGTTGATCAACGTGTATATATGTAATTAGACTTTATTTTCGGTTTAGTAAGCATGTTTAGGATTCTATGTTCTTGTTTGTTTTGCTTGTCTATGAGTTTAAGCATGTTAGAACTTAGAAGCCAACGATGTGTTTGCTTTGCCATGTTTTTATCTTTTATTTTCGTTAAAACCAACCAAATTATAAAATCCCCCCTTTTTAACTAGCGTAAATATGCATGCACCCTCAATCCCCGGTTAAGAACGATACCCTATTTACCAATGCTACATCTACACCAAGGGTTTTAATTGTATGCGTTTTTGTTGAGTGTTAAGTGTTTATTTAGTACTTAGTAAAAGCGTGTATCAGTATGTCCATGCTTTTCTAGAGAAATCATCTATGAAACACAAGATGTACGCCTTTTTATTAATAGAAGCTGGAGTAATGGGGCCGCATATATCTGTATGAACCAATTGCAAACACTCGGTTGCTCTCCATTAGATTTTCTTGGGAATTGGAACACGATGTTGCTTGCTCTTCACGCAATCAGTGCACACCACTATGGAAGATGACAACTGCGGTAAGCCTTGGACCATTTTCTTGAATTACAGCATCCTTAATCCTTTATGATTGAGATGAGCATATCTGCAATGCCACAAATGACATAGGTCTTGAGCAGTGGCTTGGAAGCATAACTCCTTGGCTTGAGAATGAACAAAAACCATGAACATTCTGTTTGTTGTCATGTTATTTTCAGTGATCAAGCCTCTGTGAGGATGATATATCCGGCACATCCCTGATTGAATCAAAATAGCCAAACCCTTATCCTTTAGTTGGCCTATACTCAAGAGATTATTCTTGAGTTCAAGTACAAAGAATACGTTAGTGATGACCAAGGTTCTAAAAGGCGCTAGGCGGAATTAGGCGGTGGAGCTACTGTCTAGCGCCTAGGCGTTTAAGTGGAGTTTAATCGGTAATTAAGTGGTAATTAGGCGGATCATTTTTTATATATATTTAATTAATTATATATTTATATGGTATATTGTAATTTGAAACATAAAGTAAAAATTATAATGAAATATCATAAAAATTCTAAACTAAGTTTATAAAGAAATCCAATTAACCATCCTTATCAAATTTTGAAATAGATGTGCATAAACAAGAATTCCAAGAATATGAAATTATCTATTTCGAAGCTGATAATTCACAAATCACAGTACATTATGAGTTTATGACAATGAAGCTTACATTATAAACTTGCAACCATGGAAACCATTCAAACATAAAGCTTCACAGAATCAACCATGACTCTTTCACGGAATCAAGTTTTGTTTGTGTGATAGCCATAGACATTATGCTCCTACCCACATTTAACCATATCAAATTATCAACATATAACAAACAAGGATGACGGCGGTGGACGGCAAGTGGCGGCGATGGCGGTGATCGGCGTCCAAGTCGCGGTGTTTGCAGAGGGAGAGAGACGACGTTTCGCGAAAGAAATTGGATTGAAATTTCTGTTTAGAATTCATTCATTTGCGTTGTACCTCTTAATTTTTTTAAAAAAACCCGCCTATGTGGCGCTTTTCTGCCGATTAGTCGTTAGTCGCCCGCCTAATTGCTGATTAGTCGGTTCCCGCCTAACTACCCCTCCCAAGACCAAAATTAGGCCATAAGATGATTTTTTCCGATTAGTCGGTGCCTAGGCGGACGTTTTTTAGAACAGTGGTGATGACATGAATTACACCATTCATCTTCAGCTTCACATTCTCTTTCCCAAGCACGTTCATCCTGGTATTGATGCCGAGTTTAACCAAATGCCTGAAAGCTTCATCCATCTCACTGAAAGCTGACTTGTCTCCACACATGTGATTCGAACAGCCTGTGTCTAGAAACCAGGCTTCTTCTCTCGTTGCATTGTGCATCTCCACATAAGACATGAGCAGTAATTCTTCTTCTTCATTAAATTCAGCATAATTTCCCTCCTTGTCCTAAGATGGACATTCATACTGATAATGGCCGAGTTTATGGGATTTGAAACATTCTATAGTAGCTCTAGTGAAGGCTTGTTGACCTCTACCTCTTCCTCTGCCTTTGTAGCCACCCTTACCTCGGCCTCTACTCATGAATTTCTCTTCAGATGATACCTTGAAGGCTTTTTCTTCAGTATTCTGCCTTTCAAGCTTTTGTTCATGAATGATCAGTAAGCTCTGTAGCTCATCAATGGAAAGCTCATCTATATTCTTTGATTCTTTGATTGAGTAGACTATGTAATTAAATCTCTGAGTCAAAAATCGCATGATCTTCTCAACTACATCCACATTCGTCAACACGTCACCATTGACATAACTCTAGAGAAGTAATCAGTAACAGACTCACTGATTTTCATCTCTAGGATTTCATACTCCCTCCCGTAAATCTTGAAGCACTAATCTCTTCACATGTGCACTTCCTTCATATTTTTTCTTCATAGACTCCCAAATGTCCTTGGAAGTATCCTCCTTCAGTATTGTCTCCTGAATTGTTCTGTCAATTGCCTGGAACATGTAGTTCTTTACCCTCATATCCTTTAGCTTCATCTCCTCTATCGCTTTGCGCCGATCCTCAACTGCTTTGCACTGCTCTTCGGTAGATTGTGTCGCTCATGTTTCCACCGAAGCAAATGATCTTGGTTCCACTCCTTGCGGTTCCTTCGGGATTCCATTCTCTATTAAATCCCAATACTCTTTAGAACGAAGAAAATTCTCCATCGACATGGCCCAATGGTCGTAATGACCATCGAACCTAGGAATTGCTAGCTGAACAAAACTTCCCTCAGTGGCCATGTCTTCATCTGTTCTTAACTCTGTCTCCCTTTTGTGTTTCACTCAGTATTTACTCTTATAAGAACCCGCAAATTCTCACTCTCACTCTCACTCTCAATCAGGCCCTGTGATGGGGCTCTGATACCACTTTGTTAAGAACCCTGTAAAACACAAGCAATTGCAGAAGAGATATTCAAACCAAAGTGGGAACGCCTTAAATTATTGAAACAAGAACTGGCCTTTAATAGCCATACACAATCCTAACGGAAAGGGAAATTGCAGCCCACGATCAGCACAACTAATATGATCGTGGTAAGTACAACTGGAATAAGTCAAAAGCTCTACCTATAACTCCAGTAACTAGAGTTTTATTCAAACTAAAACATCATGGCCATAAAACCAAGCAACTAACTTAACAAAATGGACGGTGCAATCTGTTTCTACCGGATTACGCGGGACGTAATCTAGCAGAAGCAAGTACGAGTAATCCTCTCGCATCCGAACGTTCAGGCTGTTCGGATGATCGGGTGCTTCCTCTCTCTTCGGGCGTTCGGGTATTCGGATGTTCGGCTCCCACTGTTAGAAGAATACAACGACAAACGGGCGGTCAGATGGTCGAGACAGGGGGGCTTGCCTTCAACGCTCCGATGCCTAAGTTAGAAGATGTATTGGATATAACAGTCAAGCGAACGTGTGAGAAAGTAGGTTGGAGTATTGAATGGAATTAAATGCCTATCTCTCTGTTGGAATTAACGCGAGAGTCTTACCTGTAGTAAATGTCTTACCTATATAGGTGGGTGAGATCGTTGCTTACTTGTGCTCTTCGATGTGGGATGGGGCTGTTTTGTTGTCATGTGGAACCAACATTCGGATGTGCGCCTATCGGGCGCGTGCGCGCACGGATGGGGTCGATCTTGTGGGCGAAGTTGTAGCCTTCCTGGTGGTCTTTCGAGTGGTCGGGTAGGTGTTGATCACCTGCTTAATTGGGTAAGTGTGTTTAATTAACGAACTAATGCTGCTATACTAACAAGTCCCCTGAGTCCCCAAGTCAAAGAGATCTTTCTTGATTGGGGAGTTGAAAAAGGGTTCGTGCGATTAAACAAAATACTTATCCGATTGAGCAACGATGCGTGGTCCTGTAACCCCCAAGTCCCCCAACTCTCCGGTCAAGAAAGGGCTCGCTTGATGGAGTAGGTACCTGTGCGCCTGTTTGGGTGTGTGTCTTGTGGCTGACTGTGTACCTCTTCGTGCGGTCGTGTACCTGGGGCTCGACCTCCCAAACGAATCTTGCTGTTTGGAGCCGCGCGCCCTGTGGAGTTGTTCGGGCGAATATGGATGCGGATGTATGTCAGTCATGGGGTGAATGAGTGCGAATGTGTGTATGCGGATGCGTGTTAGTATGTAGAAGAAATCCTGCGGATGTTTATGGTACAGGTACAAGTATGTATTGGTGAATGAGTATGCGGATGTTTATATGTATGTGTATATGTATGATGATGTGGGTGTTGATGTATGCATGTATGCGGATGTATGGATGGTTCCGAGCCGCTTATCCGGCCCCGCGACGAATCGTGTTGTCCGGAGTCCGCCAAGGATGGGCCTCGGAACGGCCTATCTTGGATGCATGGATGGTTCCGAGCCGCTTACCCGGCCCCGCGACGAATGTTGCTGTCTGGGGTCCGCCAAGGATGGGCCTCAGAACGGCCTTTCTTGATGCATGATGGTTTCGAGCCGCTTGCGTGCCACTCCCGAACGAATCTTGCTGTTCAGAGCCCGCCAAAAATAGGCCTCGGAACGGCCGAGCTTAGGTGCCTGAGAGGAGATCCTCGACTCATCGGCGCCAACCTAACGTAGCGTCAACGGTGGGGCCCCTACCGTTACGTACATGTGTTGCAGCGCGCACGGAGGGGACGGACCGCATGCCTGTGCCGCTCATCGGTTTTAGCGTGCGCCCCGATAGGTTCTTGCCACTATCGTGCCGCCTAACCCGGCGAATGTTAACGTTATGCCCTCGGAAGAAATGGGGCCATTCCCGAGTCGCCCATCACTCGGCACGTGCTCCGAAAGGTGCGGGCCGCCTTCGAGCCGCCCGAATGGTCCTATAATTGTACGCGCCCCGGAAGGTAAAGAGTGACGCTAGCCACTTCCGTGTCGCGTAGTCCGAACGGTGAGTCACCTCTTACTGGGTGTCTAGGCGCGGACTCGCAAGCGGCCGCTTGTGCTCCGGCTTCGTTAACAGAGCCAGGGAGACGATATCACGTGCCGTCTATTGTACCTTATAGCGTGCACGCTGAAAAGGTAACGCGGACCGTTAGCCTTTTTCGGGTCGCCTAAAATGGCCTTGCTTTGAGCGCGCACACGCCGAAAGGAAACGTGTGACGTTGAACTCTTTCGGGGCGCCTCAATGGTCTTGCACTAACCTGGTGGGGTGGCGTTTACTTGCCTGTGAGATTTCTCGGGCGCTTGGTCATGCGGGTGGTGCGTGCGCCAGTCCGAATGGCGGGAGTCGTGACGTGTATGGCGTGTCTTGGGCAAGGTGGTGTGGATGATAGGACATTTGGAGTGACATATCTTTCGGCTTCTCCTTGGGAACTGTTAGTGTAATAAATGCTAGCCGGCGTAATTAATGCTGGCGTGTCGTGTGTAATAAATGCTGATGACGTAGTAACTGCTGGAAGCCTAGTCGTCAGGCGCATGGGAGCGTGAGAGGCTGCATGGCTGACACGTGGCGAGTCGTGGTAATTCGTGCTAGGGTTTGAAAACGAGGCGGGAAGCCGAAGGGTGAGCGCGGTTACTTAGGCGAGTAAGTAAACCGCCTTGTGGACACGTGTCACCATCTGACGGTGGGCACGCAAAAATTGGACGACTAGCGTTCGCTCGCGTGATTGGGTCAGTATAAATAGGCCTTCGTGGTGTCGTCTTCCTCATCGCTTTCATATTTATTGAAGCTCTGTAAAATTTACTCTGTGCACTGTTCTTGTTTTCTGATCTCTGATCTTGTGTTCTTGCCGGAGTTCGTCGTCGTCGTCCATCTTTCAAGTCTCAATCTTCAATTTCTGGTGAGTTTCCCCAATTCTGCTCTTGTTGCTTCTTGTTGTTTTGCTTTTTCCGGTGTCTTCTCCGTTCACGGCTTCTGGGTTTTTTCTTTTGAAAGGACCCAACCCCGATTTAGCACCCTAAATCGGAATCGAACCCCTTCGAAAACACGAACTAACAAAAACTTTTCGAAATTTGGGCAGAGTTTCGTTACTAGCGTGGAATTACCATTACCTGCACGCGGAAAATACACTTCATCCTATGCCACAAAAAGCAAACCGTGGGCACCAATCCCATCCGGATTTCTCAATATCTCAACAGTAAAGTAAACAATACATATAATATATACTTTACTGAAATCCGGTATAAAATCGTATAACATAACAGCAGATTTCTCAGAGCGACCTCTATCGTATAAACATATATGTATACCACAGTAGGTAGAACAATAAACCTACTGGAAGAAATAAGGTAGCTCGAGCACTATGCCTCCGACCACGACGTGCGACACCAGAGCCTGAACTGCAAACTGGGCACAGAAACCGAAAAGCCCAGGGGAAAGACAATAAACACGTTAGAGTGAGTGGACGAAAATAAATGTCTTTCACCAAATAAAATATACGTATAAAATCATATGCGAGTCAAATACATGAAAATCAAATAGTATGTGAGGAGACGCTGACTACCACTCACGTACAGAGCATGCAAGGAAAATCTCACGGGGTCACTCATGGACACATCCGTGCTAGTACAGTCAGAATCACGGAGTCCTTGACTACCACGTGATCCATAGCCAGAAAGGCCTCGGTTCCGGGGTACTGCCCCTCGCCGGTCAGGTAGGGGTACTGCCCCTCCTGGTGGCCTACCATCGGGGATCAGCCGAGAGGCAAGGTGTATCGATACAACAACGTAACCACGACTGTACTCTGTGTAAACCAAATCATAAACATTTCGATGCAAATGCATGAAACAGCATAAAAGTGTATGCATGTTCGTATACGTATAGCCGTATAAACATATTCGTATAATCATAAACACATGCTTATATAATCATAATCTCGTATAAAATCTCATGCTCGTAAAACCATAATCATGCTGCATGCTCAAGTTCATAAAACGTATATAAAAGACTCGCAATCAATCCGTGAAAATAAAATGTCCACTCACAGACTGGCGTAACGCGTATCGCGTTAACCCGTGATCCGGCGGAAAGTCCCTCGCCAAAAGAACGATCACGAACACCTGAATATTCACAAAATCCATAACTCAAACTCATAATCCAACAATACAAATCAAACCACGAGAAACCACCACTCTCGGAAACACGAAATCCAAAGTCGACGAATTGTCGAAAATCCGTATATGTATACCACAATACCTCGCTTTACATTCGGACGCTCAACTCGAAAAACGAACCTCCCCACTGCGATCGGAGCGCGATTTCGAGTCAAACGACATGCAACTTGCCGAAAGTCAAAAAGTCAACCCGTTGACCGTTGACCGCCGCCCACGGCGGCGCCACTGTTGACCGGAAGAATTCACGGCGGAGAAACCCCTATTCCATGCAAAACCACCCACTGAGCAACTTTGTCAACTACAACAAAGGCCAATTCTCACTCTAACATGGTCAATTTCACGAAAAACCGAATGTACACACAAATTTCAAATCCAAAATTCTCCTTCCACAATCAAAATTAGAACTCCAAACTTACATGGTAGCTTGCTAGTGATAAGAGCTACAAAGCCCACTAAAAAATTCAGCTCGAATCGGTCCGAATCCAAGAACCCAAATCACAAAGTTTTTCCTCCATTTTTGGCCGGATTTTCCTTCTTTTCCGGTGAGCTACGTCGGGAACGGTGACCGGGGATGGGTAGAGGGAACCGAGGCGCACCTAATGGGACCAACCCCGTGCCTTGGGGTGGCCGGAATCCATCGCCACCATGGAAGCCGTCGTGAAATCTCCCTCTCCACCGAGTTGACCGAGTCAACTCGGTCAAACCCCAAAATGGCAGGTCTTCCCCTTTCCCAAAATAGCAGGTTCTATTTATAGCCTTTCCAATTTTGGAAACTTCATGTTTATCCATTTCGACGAACTTCAAACGCGCGTAACTTCCTCTTCGTAATTCCGATTCCGATAATTCTCGCGGCCACAAATTCGTCTCGACATACTCTTCACTAACCACCCAAAGTCAAACATATCGGCCAATCGGATAAAAAGTCAACCCTTCAAAGCAACACACATTAAATCGACTAAATAATCAACAAACGGCAAAATTCGCAACCAATTCCTCGTAACTCCAAACCATGCTCCGGAAGTTTCCACAAACTCGAAATTAAATTCCGAACAACTTCCGTGAAGAAGCCGAGACCAAATTCTCGTCCGGTAATTTAGTCGCGAACAAACCCTCCATTTAAATCTGAACTTCAAATATTCATAACTAATTCCTCGGTCGTCCAAATAACGATCCGGAACCGCCCACAAACTCGTAATCACACGTACAACGACTCTCGAGAAGAGACCCAGCTCCAATTCTCGGCCAATAATTAAGTCGTTTACGAGTCTGGCGATACAAGTAACTGCCGACAAACTGCGACTACGCAGTAACTCATCAATCAAGCTGATCATACTGCTGATTCTGGTCCGGGTCGTCACATCTTTTTCTGGGTTTGCGTCTCAAGAACAAGGCGTGTTCTTGAGGCGTGCTTGGTTTGATCTGTTTGGGGTAGATTTTTTGGGTTTTTGTTGTTTCTGGTAAGTGTTTTTTTTGCTAAGTCTTTGGGTATTGCGTGTGTGCGCTTGTCTAGGAGATGGAACCGATAGAAGTATCGAGCGATATGTCGCGTGAACAGGGTGTACGTTCCGGAGGTGGGGTGATTTAGCTGTAGTCCATGCACGAGCGGGTCGGACGCCTCGTCCAAATCCGTGATGAGTGTAGCGCCTTTACGGTACATCCCTAACGATTCTCCTGTCATGCAGCCGATGGATCAAGAACGAGCGCTCGCTGCCGCAGGGTTAAGGGAGTCGCCGGGGTCGTCGGGTGGGTCTTCATCCTCTTCTGGGCTGTGGGGTGATGAGCAAGCACAACGGGAGTCGCCCGTGCCCCAGTTCGCGGAAGGTGGCCGCGTACACTGGGTGCTGCCTGATGGGGTTCCTGTCCAAGAGCCTGAACGTGCGCCCTCAGTGAAGGAGATGGCGCGGTGGGCGCGCGACTACCACATCCCTAATTCCGTGTGGCTGCGGATCCCTAGGAAGGGCGACATGTTCACTCGAACTCCCCCCGGCCACGTCTGCCTCAGTGAGTTCCACTTGAAGGATGGGATCAAGCTGCCTCTTCATCCCTTCTTTCAATACATGTTGGCGCTTCTGAAGATCTCCCTCGGCCAGTGTGGGCCCACGCTCACCCGTACGCTCGTGGCCATGTTCAACATCTTACGGGTGAGCGGGATGGATCAGCCGACGCGGGCAGATGTGACGACCCGAACCAGAATCAGTAGAGTAATCAGTACGATTCACGAGTTTGTGTGTAATTGTGGTTAGTCGTTAATTGTGTGGTTTGCCGATTTAGTTCGCGACTTAATTTTCGGCCGAGAATTTGAATTAGGTTTCTTCACGGAAGTTGTTGAGGGCGTGATTTCGAGCTCGAGGGCTGTTCCGGATGATTTTTCCGATAACCAAGGAATATAATATAATTATTTGAAGTTTCGATTTTCGACGAGTTTATCCATTTGTTTCGTGTTTATCCGAATCATTTTGATTATTCGTTTTGAACCGTTGATCGACCCGAGGGCGAGTATAAATATCGGAAATAGTCATAAAATCGTCGAAAAACACTGTTTGAGGTTTGACCTGAGTTGGCTTTCCATTTTTGGAAGTTTGACCCGTTGATCGAAGAGGAAACTTTCCCGTTTGAGCTTCGCCGGCCGATTTGCATTTTCCGGCCACCTGTGAGTGGACATTTCTTTTCACGGATTGATTGCGAGTCTTTATACACGTTTTACGAACTTGAGCATGCATACGAGATTATGTTTTACGTGAGCATGTGTTATACGATTATGCATATACCAGTATATATTACGTATATGCATTTATATATTGTTTCATGCATCTGCATTGAACTATTTACGATTTGGTTTACACAGAGTACAGTCTCATTATATGTTGTTGTATCGATACACTCGCATCCCGGCTGATCCCCGAGGATGTGTACCGGGGGTGGCTGTGACTCCTGACCCGAGGCCTTTATCGGGGGGAGGCAGACCTCTGACCTGAGGCCTTTCTGGCTAGAATCACTTGTGGGTATGGGATCCCGTGATTCGGACTGTACTAGCACAGATGTGTCCACGAGCGACCCCGTGAGATTTTTATGCATGCTCTGTACGCGTGAGAAGTTAGAGTCTCCCTCGTGTACCATTTGATTATTTATGCATCCGGACTCGCATATGTTTTTATAACATATATATTATTCGGCGAAAGACAATTACTTTTCGTCCACTCACTCTAACAGTTTTCATGTCTTTCCCCTGGGCTTTTCGGTTTGCGTGTCCAGTTTGCAGTCCAGGTTCTGGTGTTTCACGTCGCAGTTGGAGGCTAGTGATCCGAGCTACCTGTGTTTTCCAGTAGGTTCTTGTTTCGCCTATTGATGTATATATTGTAGATATTTACACTATAGGTCGCTCTGATACATGTGTTATGCGGATTTTCTCGGATATATTATATATATTACAGTATGTTACTGTTTATTGATTATGATATGATATTGAGAAATCCGGATGGGATTGGTGTCCACGGTTTGGCTTTTGTGGCATAGGATGAAGTGTTATTTTCAGGGTGCAGGTTAATGCAATTCCGCGTTAGTAACATTACTCTGCCGAAATTTTGAATGGTTTTTGTTGGTTCACGTTTTCAGAAAGGGTTCTATTCTGATTTAGGCAACTAAATCGGGGTTGGGTCCTTTCAGCGGAGTTCCTCCACTTCTTCCGTCTCAAGTACTCTACCCGCCAGAGGGACTCGGGGACCTTCACGGTGGAGCCGCGCGTGAAGTGGTGGCTGGTCGACCCGCCAAACTCGTCGACCTCCTGGCGTATGATCAGTTGCCTGGTTGGGGGTGACTGGGAGTTCGGCTCCTTCGCCCCGGAGTATGCGGCCAACGCCGATCGCATTGATCGAGTCCCCCAGTTCTTCCACTCACTCGATATAAACGAGTACCCGCTGACGCCCGTGGAAGAGGCCAGGATAGCTCAGTTGAAGTTCGTTTTTGACCCAGCGCCTGAGGCGAGATACTTCTGGGCGGCGTGCCACTGGGACCTGATCGAGCGCACGCGTCTTACCCGAGCACCCGGTCTGTTTGGGCTTTGTAGTTTTACTCTTGCATGCTAAGAAAATGATCAAGTGTTACTAACTGTTGCTAACCTTCTGTTTGTGTATTTTGCAGCCAAGATGAGCAAGTCGAAGGCGATCGAAAAGGATGAGGTCCTCAAGCGCCGCATAGCTGCCCTGCCGTCTACTGCTGAGAATGTGCGCAAGGTCGCGGATGACGGGCACGGAGGTCTCGTTGTGGGGAACAGCGTCCAGGCAAAGATCCCGATACCGAACGTCGCTGATTGCGTCCGACTCCTTCCTCTGCTGCTAGGGTCCAAGACCGGGCCGAGTGGGATCGCCTCTCCCGTGAGAAGGAGCAGCGGCAAGTGGAGCGTGACCAGCGCCGTGTCGAGCTGAGGGATAGGCGGGAGGCCTCCCAGAGTTCGGGTGGGCGGAGTCGGTCTCATAGTGATGTAGATCTCTCTCTCGGCGCGCCTACTCTGGAGGGTAGTGCCGAGTGTCCGCCGAAGCGCACACAGACGGATGCCAGTGGGGGTGCGTTCTCTTTCCTCATGCCCCTTATTGCCGCCCTGGGTGAATGTGTGGGGTCCGCCACTACGTTGCTGCCGCCGGGCCCTCGTCCCGTGGATGACCTGGACCGGGCCTGCAACGTTTGTACGATGTTGCAGCATAAGCTCTTCGTTCTGCGCGTGTGGGAGACTGCCGAGCGCGAGGTGGCGATGCTAAAGGCTGAAGCGCGCGAGGCTGCCCTGTCGCACAAGAAGATGCAGCATGGTCTTGCCAAGGCCAACGAGCTGGCGGATCGCCAGGTCTGATAACTCCAGGAGGCTGCGGAATGTGAGGCCGTGCTGAAGGCCGAGCGGGACAGCGCCCTCACCGCTGTGGAGAATGGGCGCGCAGAAGCAGCCAACCAGCTGGCGGAGATGGAATCTCGCTTGATGGAGACTGAGCGCCGGGCCTGGTCTGCGCAACGGGTCAAGCAGGCCCAAACGGAGGCGGTTGCCGCCTTCAAGGAGTCTTTGGATTTCTTGGAGTTGGTGGCTGCTGAAGCCGAGGGGCAGGTGGTCGAGTTCCAAGAGGCCGTGTCTCCGTTCCTGGATCTGAAGTGCTACCATGAGCATCTGCATTCGCTTGAGGGTGGGGCGTCCGTGGAGCCGCAACAGCCGGAGCAGCCTGTGCAAGCAGAGCAGCCCGAGCAGGCGGCTGAGAGGGCGGAGCAGGCAGGTGTGGAGCAGGCGGATAGGGCGGTAGCATAGATTTTTTTCCCTTTTTTTTGTAATAGTATAGTTTTTGTTGTAACTGGCCATTCGTGCCCTTTTTTGGAGTAGTAAATATGTGTGTGCCCTTTACTCTTGTGTCTTTTTTTTTGAATGGTTCACGTGTGCGTACGCTCTCTTATTTTTTGTTATGGTAGTTGACCAAGTGTTACATCAACGCGAACAGTCTCTCCCCAGTCCCCCGAGTATCGGGCGGACGGGTCAAGAGGAATACATAAGTACAGTAAAAGATAAATACTAACTTAATGAAAGTACTTCCGCAAGTGCTGGATGTTCCACGGGTGTCGCAGTCGTTGACCTTGTATGTCCCTAAGGTAAAAAGTGTTGGCGCTTACCACCTCGTCCACGACATACGAACCTTCCCATGATGGACGGAGTGCCTTGACCTTCTGTTGGATCGCCTTCATTACCCAATCCCCCTGTTGGATAGGTCAAGCCCGAATGCGCTGGTTATACAGTCGGGCAATTCTCTGTTTGTTCGCTGCGTTGTGGAGATGCGCCGTGTCTCTTCGTTCTTCCAGTAGATCGTTGTTGAGTCGTAGTCCTTCGTCGTTCGTGCTCGGATCGTACTTCTCGATCCACGGACTCTGGTGGGTGATTTCTAGTGGTAGCACAGCTTCGGTTCCGAATGTCAGGCTGGACGGGATTTCGCCCGTGGCTGAGTTGGCGGTCGTTCGGATGGACCATAGGATCTCTGGGATGATCACGGGCCAGCGCCCCGTATCCTGCTTCTCCGGGCTCGATGCCTTCGATCTTCTTCTTGATGCCCGCCTTGATGATTTTGTTTGCTGCCTCGACCTGTCCGTTCGTATGGGGGTGTGCTGGTGACGCGAATATGAGCTCTGTTCCTTATCGCCTGCAGAAGGCTGTGAGTCGAGGATTGTTGAACTGTGGCCCGTTGTCTGTGATAATGCTTATCGGGGCCCCGTAGCGACAGAAGAGGAAACGCCAGAGGAAGCGCTCGACCTTTTCTGTCGTGATCTTTGCCATTGGCTGGGCTTCAATGAACTTGGTGTGGTAGTCGATGATGACGATCAGGTACCTATACTGCCCCTTGGATTTCGGAAGTTCCCCGATGAGGTACAGTCCCCACTGTGCGAATGGTACGAGCGACAGGAGGATGGACAGTGGGACGGCGGGCATGTGGTGGTGATGCGCGTGCAGCTGGCACTTGCTCGTTAGTGCTGTGGCATCCGCGTGGATGGTGGGCCACCAGAATCCACACCGAAGGGCCTTGTGTGCGATCGATTTGGTGCCCGCATGGTGGCTGCACGTGCCTGAGTGGATTTCTTGCAGGATTGTGTTGCCCTTAGTTGGGGTGACGCACTTGAGGCTCGCCCAAGTCTTCCCTTGTCGATATAGCGCTCCATCTCGTATGCTGAAGTTTGCCGCCTGCGCGACGATGGTTCTGGCATCTCGCATGTCTTCTAGTAACTCTCATCTTGCTTTGTACGCGATGAGTACGTCCATGTAGCTGCGCTCATGTGGTTCGATTGCCAGGATCTGTTCTACTTCCGAGATGCTCGGTCGCCACAGCACTTTGACAATCCGCTGCCCTGGTCCTGTGTGTACGGGGGCCGTGGCCAATTGGGCAAGCTTGCCTACCTTCGTCTTAAGCCCACGGTGTATGTGGTTGATGTTTACGTAGTTGAACCTGCTGATCGGCACCTTCACGTGCTTCAGATAGGCGATCATGGACTCCCCTTTCGCTTGGAATTCCCCTCTGATCTGGCTGACTATCAACTACGAGTCACTGAATACATTAAGGTCGGGCGCCTCCGAGTTTTTGGCCAGCTGTAGGCCTGCGATGAGCGCTTCGTATTCGGCTTCGTTGTTGGTCGTCTTGAATTCAAATTTGAGAGCGTACTCTGCGTTTACCCTTTCTGGCTCGGTTAGGATGATCCCGGCGCCGCTTTTCTTTTTTGTGCATGATCCGTCGACGTAGAGGTTCCACTCCGACAATGGTCCTTCCTTGACCTCTGGTTTGTCGGATGTCTCTACCGTCGGGTCGCCGGGTGCGCCGATTGGTGTTGTTTCTGCCTCCGTGTATTCAGCGATGAAGTCTGCCTCTGCTTGCCCTTTTATCGCTGTTTGGGGTTTGTATTGGAGGTCGAATTTGCTGAGCTCGATTGCCCACTTTGCCAGGCGGCCGCTGTGATCGGGCGATTGCAGGATCTGGCGCAGGGGCGCGTTTGTGAGGATGTGGATGCTGTGTGCCTGGAAGTATGGCCTCAGTCGTCGGGCGGTGGTGATGAGTGCGACCGCCATCTTCTCGATCGTGGGGTATCGGGTTTCAGCGCCCGTCATGCCCTTTCCTGAAAAGAAAACAGGCAGTTCCGTGTATTCTTCCCTGCAGACGAGGGCTGAGCTAACGGCCGTGGGGGAGGCGGCCAGGTAAATGTATAGTACCTCCCCTCGAACGGGTCTGGATAGGAATGGGATCGAGGCCAAGTACTCCTTGATCTGGAGAAATGATGCTTCACATTCGGGCGTCCATACGACTTCCCGCTTGTTCGTCGTTCGGAGAGCTTTGAAGAATGGGGCGCATTTGTCCGAATAGCGAGATATGAACCTGTTTAGTGATGCGAGCTTACCCGTGAGGCTCTGTAGGTCTGCTTTCTTGACGGGCGGCTTCATGTCGATGATCGCCCTCACCTTGGAGGGCGAAGCCTCGATTCCCCGCTGGACGACGAGGAATTTCAAATCTGCCGACTCAAAGTAGAAGCATTGCCTCTGCATACTGCTCAACTCTCCAGTGGCTACATCAACTGAACAACTCTGACAACAGACTCCACAATAGGAGATAGCTCCGTGCTGAAATCCCTGCACCCTCAAATCTCGAATCTGAACTGGTTCTACACGATCGCCAAGTGTTCCTGCATAAGGAACATATGAGGTACACAACACGTAACAAACCTGAAACATAGTTCCGCAACACGGAACACAACACACACAAAAGCCAACGATATAGGCGACGCCGAACTATACGGCATAACACAAACTCGCCCATGATCACATACGGATCAAAATAACGTGGCAAATCACAATTCAACCTGCTTACATCAACATAGTTCAAATATCGGACTCGGGCAATTATCAACCTGTTTCCGCTAATCTAACAGTCTGTGGTAGCGCATTCCACAAAATCAGAATCAAACGTCAACTCACATCGAACTCGCTCCAACACAATGGAGTACCACATCGTTCCTCAAAACGACATCAAGTAACGTCAATATCACAGTGGTCAACAAACTGGTACTGCAAGCAATCTCAAACAAATGAAACTGCTGGTCCCAAATCCTCCGGAACTGCAATACCGAGGTCCAGAATATGCCCTCTAAGGTCTGAATAGTCCTCAAAGATCGCCCGCCAATCTGAGGATAAGAACCGATACTAACTTGTAATCTGGTCCCCAATGCTCGCTGCAAAGCTTGCCAACACACAGTCGTAGCTGATTACCTCGACCAGCAACTGAGACACAAGTATACCACGTAGATAGACAACCTCCGTCAAACACAGCTATGCCAGCCTGCCACTGAAATCTGTTCCGGAAAGTACAAGTAAACGTACCAAGTTCATCAAATGGTCCACAATGGCCTGACAACTGGTACCACAAACCGAAGTGCATACTGGCACACAAAACCATAGCGACAAACTCCAACTTCTAATCGGAAATCTCCAATGGCTGTAACTCTCCGGCAAGTCTCTGCCTCCTAACCATCGCCTATCGATAAATGTGGCATCTGCACACACAAGCTGCTACGTTCTTCTACAGGTTACGTCATGAGTAGAAAACTCGGAGCATCTGACACATCTTCGCACCACTATTGCATATCGCACGCAAACAATGAGCTTCAACATCATCACACTCGAACTCAGCTCCCGTAGCGCAACTCGGCTAACACGGAAACTCGAGCCGCACACACATGAAACACTGAAGCTCCCGGTTTCTGACTGAATGCATCAGCAACAACATCCCAGACGGATGGTCAAAGTACAATCTCTAGCCTTTCTCGGATAAATTCAAATGTGCAGCCATAGTCGTTAGTCGACCCCATCCATCTACACTGCCTCAAGCCCAAATCTGGCCGAAAATGCAAGTGGATGAAACTCAAGTGATCAGTGTACGTCCTACACTGTGATGCACGCCGTAACAGTAATGTCTCAAACTCTCTGATGCTAACACAAGAACAGCTACACCCAAATCATACACAGGATACATAGCCCCATAAAGTTTCCACTGCCTGAAACCATGAGCCACCGCTCTGCTACACAACATCAAAACATAACCAAATCCAAATCTCGATGCATCGCCATAAACCACGAACTCGTCACGATCGTCAGGTAAGGTCAAAACCGAAGCAACGGTCAACCATCCTTCAGGAGTAAGCAACTCTCCTCGTGTGCATCGAACCACTCGAATTTGACGCCTTCTTCGTCAATCCGAAAAGTGCAGTGGTAATCCGAGAAAATCCTGCATAATGCACCGATAGTAGCCTGCTAAACCCAAGAGACTCCTGATCTCTGGTACAATGGTAGGGCAACCCCAAATTAACACGACTTTTATCCGGTCAGGATCCACGCCAACTCCCTCAGCTGACATCACGTGGCCCAAAATCTTCATGCTAACCAGCCAAAACTCACACTGACTGAACTTCACAAACAGCTTATCATCTCGCGAAGTCCGCAAAACCGCTCGCAATTGCTTCAGGTGCTGGCCCACACTCCTGGAGTAAATCAGGACGTCGCCAACGAACATGACCGCAACTCGTCTAGAAACCGCCTGAACACCTAGTCCATCAGGTCCATAAGAACTGCGGGGGCATTGGTCAACCAAACAACGTGACCAAAACTCCTGATGTCTGCACCGTGATTTGAAAGCTAACATGGCCACATCTGACTCATCGATCCTCAACTGATGGTATCCGGACCTGAAATCAATCTTCGAAAAGAGTGAAGCTCCCTTGAGCTGAACAAACCACTCGTTAATCCGAAGCGGAGGATACTCGCTCTCCTCTGAAAAGAATCAAGCTTCCGGTAGTCAACGCACCACCACGTCGAACCATCCATCATCCGTACAAACAATGCAAAAGCACACCACGCAAATACGCGGGGTCGCATGAAATCTCTTGAAACCTCCTCCAGCAACTCCTGGAGTCGAAACTGTAGCTCCATCAGCTCCGCTGGCTCCGAACGACAAGATGCCGGTAAAATGAGTCCAGCGCCCGGTACAAGCTCAATGGTATAGTCGGTCTCCCGAACTGGAGAAACACCTGGTAACTCCTCCGGAATACACCTGGAAACTGGGGAATCACCTCAATGTCACCAATGTCGGACACAGCAACCGTAGTATCCACAAAATGGGCTAAGCAAGCAACAATATCCGTCTCCATCATCCACTCGACCATCACCACGAAACAGTATCTTGGGAAAATCTGGTCGTCGAAACACAACCTCCTTCTCGAGGCACTCGAACACAGCCAAATGCATCGTCAGTAAGTCCATACTCACAATCACACCAAAACCACAATGTCCAGCTATAACAGATCCGCGGCTAACACATAACCTCCAACAAGGATCTCGCAACCTCCAGATGGATGCAACACTCTCCAAAACCTCCGAAGTGGAGATACAGGTATAATAGCCATGGATATCAAACAACAGTAACCTCGGAGAAAAGTCTGTCCTCAAACAAGGTCATGGCACGAACTCCAACATGCCCAACTAGCCGCCCACGTCAATTGCGACTTGCTGAATAACTCGTTTAGAAGTCTGAGTTAGTCAAGCTCCAGAAATAGTATCATGACCTCCTCGTGAACTCTTAGCTGCCGAACCGCTAAAACAGCTGGCTGAGGGCGCTCCCTCGTAACGTGACCCTCCTGGCCACCACAATGGCAACTGAAAGTGCTCCACGAACACAAGTCACAATGACACCTGCTGTAAGGAAGGATCACCAATGATCGCCCACACTCATGCCACAGGAACAAGTCCACTACTCCGTGATCTCCACCATCACCAAACGGATCATCTGCTTGATCTGATGACCCTTAACATAATCAAAAAGACTACAGCCTGATGAAGTCATTGATCCCGAAGTGCCTGAACTCAACCTCATCACATATCTCAACTAAGTCCACTTTCCTCAACCATCACATCGAAAACCGCGTACACCTTTCCTTCTCAATAGCCTCGCCACTGAGTGCAGCACACTAAGCTCCTCGCGGTTATCTCGAGGCACATCAATCAGACTCTCTCTGATGCTCAGGTTCAAACTCATCTCGAACCTCGTGCATTGCTTCCTCTGAAGCCACATAACACGTGTAAACAGGGACAAACATGTGAACAATGCATCTCTGCCTCAGGTGGGTAAACACTCTTCATTCGATTGCTGGGTAGCCTGATAAAACCATTACTGTATAAACAACACCCTGAATGTAGGCCATGGAGTCGCAATAGGAACTCACACAATATCAGCCCACCGAATACAACAATCTGACTCAGGCAAACATCAATTGCCACAATTCTCAGCTCTGAGGCAACATGTAGACGCTCATAAACACACAACCAGGCAAACCGTGCCACACAAATCTCTGAACTCAGAATACTCATCCAAACCCACAGTTCTCTGGGAAATCGCGCGTCGATTGATCCTCACTAGAATCCACAACCGTACTGACACGGATAGCACGTCAAGGAGGCATCCTAATGAATAAAACATCATTCACAACAAGTAGAACGTAATCATGGAACTTCAAATATTTGAAAGTATACAACACCCGGAATATTGATGAGTATCCGCCGGCCGGTCGGGTCACCATTCCAGACATGCTGTACATTCTCAAATATCCTTAGTAAACACGACTACAAAAGTCTACAGAACCTATAACCTAATGCTCTGATACCAAGCTGAAAGGACCCAACCCCGATTTAGCTCCCTAAACCGGAATCAAACCCTTTCGAAAACACGAACCAACAAAAACCATAGAAATTTTGGCAGAGTTTCGCTACTAACGTGGAATTGCATTAACCTGCACCCGGAAAATACACTTCATCCTATGCCACAAAAATCAAACCGTGGGCACAAATCCCATCCGGATTTCTCAATATATCAACAATAATGTAAAGTAGTAAATATATCTGTACTTTACTGAAATCCGGAGTAAAATCGTATAATATATACAACAGAATACTCAGAACGACCTCTAATGTATAATCATATAAGTATACCACAGTAGGTAGAACAATAAACCTACTGGAAGAAACAAGGTAGCTCGAGCACTATGCCTCTGACCACGACGTGCGACACCAGAGTCCGAACTACAAACTGGGCACGAAAACCGAAAAGCCCAGGGGAAAGACATGAAAACTGTTAGAGTGAGTGGACGAAAATAAAAGTCTTTCACCACATAATATATATACGTTATAAAAACATATGCGAGTCAAATGCATGAAAATCAAATGGTACGTGAGGAGACGCTGACTCCAACCCACGTACAAAGCATGCATGGAAAATCTCATGGGGTCACTCATGGACACGTCCGTGCTAGTACAGTCCGAATCACGGGATCCCAGACCCACACGTGATTCTAGCCAGAAAGGCCTCGGTTCCGGGGTACTGCCCCTCGCCGGTCAGGTCGGGGTACTGCCCCTCTTGGTAGGCCTCCATCGGGGATCAGCCGAGAGGCAAGTGTATCGATACAACAACGTAACTGAGGCTGTACTCTGTGTAAACCAAATCATAAACAAGTCGATGCAAATGCATAAAGCAGTATATATAAATGCATGTACGTAATATATACTGATATAAGCATAATTGTATAACACATGCTCATAATAAACATAATCTCGTATGCAATCTCATACTCATAAAACCATAATCATACTGCATGCTCAAGTTCGTAAAACGTATATAAAAGACTCGCAATCAATCCATGAAAAGAAATTGTCCACTCACAGACTAGCGTAACGCAGTTCGCGTTAACCCGTGATCCGGCGGAAAGTCTCTCGTCAAACGAACGATCAAGAACCCCTGAATATTCATAAAGTCCATTTCTCAAAATCATAATTCGACAATTCAAATCAAATCACGAGAAACAACCGTTTTCGGAAACACATAATTCAATGTCGACGAATCGTCGAAAATTCGATATTCACACCTCAATACCTCACTGTAATTTCGGACGCTCAATTCGAAAAACGAACCTCACCACTGCGATCGGGGCGCGATTTCGAGTGAAACGACATATAACTCGTCGAAAACCACGCCGGGTGAAAAGTCGCTGCTGCCTCCGGCCACCGGAAAATCCAACTTGCCCAGAAAATTTCGTGCTACATATGGTTTCAAAGATCTCGACGATTCCAACAACTTTTCAGTTATAAGTTAAGGCCAATTTTGACCGGAAAACCTCCAAAAATCAACCCAAAGTTCCAAACCCTTACCGGAATTTCAATTCGACGGATCTCTCTCCTCCGGCCACGGCAACCTCTCAAACCACTTGCAATAGTTTCCTCTCATTGAGGCTAACAAAACCCCTCAAATAGGAGCCACCATCTTGGCCTCCACGCCGCCACCCGAAACGAACAAAACTCGCCGGAATTTCTCCATTTTCGCCGCCACTTTTCTTCCTCCTCCAGCCACCATAGGAGGTGATCCACCTACCAAACCGAAGAGGAGCACGAGCCCAACATTTCTCAAGAAGGAACCCCGGCCAATCGTGGCCGGAAAATGGTCCAAAAATCACCAAAACCGAACGGAAAACATATGGCAAAACGGGTCACCCATGACCCATGGTCAATCCAGTCAACAATATTAATTTCAGCTTTGACTTTCCCAAAATGGTAACCTCACTATTTATACTTTCCAAAAATGGAAACTAACAAACACACTTTTCGGCAAACTTCAAATACCCGTAACTTTCTCGTCGTAATTCTGATTCCAATAATTCTCGCGGCAACAAACTCAACTCGACATAATCTTCAATTATCACCCGAAGTCAAACGCTTCGACAAATCCAATAAAAAGTCAACGGTTCAACCCATCACATACTTATCCGATTAAACAATCGACGGTCGAAATATTCACAACATAATCCTCGTAACTCGGAATAATCCTTCGGAAGTTCCCACGAGCTCAAAATTAAATTCTCTACATCTTCCGTGAAGAAGCCGAAACCAAATTCTCGTCCGGTAATTTAGTCGTTAAGAAAGCCACATTTTAAACCCGATTACGTCGAAACTTCAAATATTCATATTTTATTCCTCGGTTGTCCAAATAATGATCCGGAACCGCCCACGAACTCGAAATCTCGCATACAACGACTCTCGAGAAGAGACTCAGCTCAAATTCTCGGCCAATTATTTAGTCATTATCAAGTCCGGCGATTCAAACAACTGTCGGAAATCTGCGATTATGTGGTAACACATGAAGTAAGCTGATCACACTGCTGATTCTGTTCCGAGTCGTCACAGAAGACCCGTTCAGAAGAGTGGAGATGAAATTTTGGAGGACGTTAGGTCACATGCTTACTCCATTCTTAGCCAACATGACGACTTGAAGGTGCCATACAATCCGAATAACAGACAGTGTTGGACTCACAAGAGCATATTTTGGAAGCTGCCTTATTGGTCATCATTGAAGATCAAACATTTCTTAGATGCCATGCACATTGAAAAAAATGTGTGTGACAACATCCTTTGAACCATTTTTGTGATTGATAAGAAGACCAATGATGGTCAAAAAGCTCGCGCTGCTTTGAAGAAGAGAAATGTGCGCAAAACCAGTGGCAAAGAGAGGGTGATGAGGGGTTAGGGAAGGTTCCTCATGCACCATTTTTAGTTAAAAGGGATGCTCTAGAAGATGTGTTCAAGTGGTTCAGAGATGTTAAGTATCCTCTTGGTTATGCAGGAAGTTTGAGAAGTAAAGTCAAAGTTCGTCCCCCGTCACCGTTTTATGGATTGAAGACACATGATTGCCATGTATTGCTCCAACGTCTTCTTCCAGTGGTTATCAGAGGGTTCTTGCCAGATAATGTTGTGAAGCCATTGATAGCACTGTCAAATTGGTTTCGTAAATTATGCAGTAAGGAGCTGAAGAAGGAGGTTGTGCGTGACATAGAAACTGAAATAATGATGATTCTCTACAATTTGGAGCTGATTTTTTCACCACATTTTTTTACATTTATGGTTCATCTGCCCGAACAAGTATTGCTTACAAGCCTAGTATACTATACATGGATGTATCCAATTGAAAGGTAGCATATTTTACATTGCTAATATTATGCTAGTTATGTAATATGTACTAACCATTTATATGTAACTGTAGGCAATTAGGAAAATATAAAAAGTCAATGAGGAATACACGTTACCCAGAGGGTAGTATTGTTGAACGGTACCTCGTACATGAGTCGGTGACATATTGTAAGTCTTATCTAAGATGGAAAGACCACGAAGAAATTGACACTTCCCCAGAATGGAATATTAGCAGTGTTTCACAACAAGTAAGGCCAGAGATTATCGAGACTCATAGCCAGTTTAGGTTGACTGAAACAGAGACAGCTGAGGCTCACTGGCGAGTTTTGGTGGAAACAGATGAAGTTAAACCATACCTAGAAGAACATCTCACAAGGTTCAAGGCTAAAAATGGTGAAGATTTTGACGATCTTCATCGTCGGAGGAGTTTTTTTCGATGGTTCTTAACATTGGTACTGAAAAGTAATAGTTGTTGTAAGGTTCTTCAATGGTTTTTAACACTTATCTAACACTTATCTTTCAGGTGTCTCTTAAGGATAAAAACTTGGACCAGGGCTTAGTGCCAGGAGTAAAGTCATTAGCCCAACGACCTCAGCAATTCTGAGTTTTTAAGTCGTGTTATGTGAACGGTGTCAAGTTTACCTCGTTTGATAGGGATCAAAGAACTGTGACTCAAAACAGCGGTGTCATGATAGACATGGGTTCATCCAAGTTCTATGGCCATGTTAACTACGTAGTCGAAGTATTATATGCAGGCCGTATGCCAGTGGTGTTGTTTAAGTACACATGGAACAACTCCGAGGAGGAGGAAAATCTTGACACCGTAAAGTTAGATCATGGATTAATATCCGTGGATACAAACAGCAGTTACTATGAGGATTCACCCTTCATTATTGCAACCAAAGCAAAACAAGTATTCTACATGGACGATCCAAAGACGGGTGGTACTTGGAAGGTAGTACAAGAAATGTCGCACCGAAATGTCTACAGTGCCGAAGTACTTGCCATAGATGAAAGAAGGTCGCCTACAGGAGATCATATATTCGAGCCTTACCAAGAGGACACTCCCACGGTGATACAATTTTACCAAGATCTTCACCTAGTTTTGGATGAAGAAGGAGACAAAGATGAAGTCGAATTTAACGAAGACCTATTAGAGCAATATGAAGACAAAGACGAAGACGAAGAGAATGATGAAGAGAACGACGAGGAGGAAGAATAAACTAATATTATTATGAATTTAAAAACTAAATTCGTATTTGTATACTATGAATTATGTATTTATCGAAACATTAATTCTAATCTTTGAATTTGTAAAAATAACACAAAATGAGGCGACCAAGACATCAATACTCGTCGCCTCGAATTGTACGAAGCGTCGAGGAATATCAATCTTTGTCGCTTCAGATGTTCCAGGCGACTAAGAGTCATGCTTCATCGCTTCAGTTATCCGAGGCGATGAGGAAACCAATCTTCATTGCCTAAATTAGGTTATATTTCCAGAGCCAGGAACAATTTCTTTCTTCTTTGTTTATTCTTCTTCTAAGTTTCTCCTCCGCCCCCAAATCCTCGAATCCCTAAACCATAAATCCCCTCCCCGTAAACCCTAACCCACCCATCCCCTAAACCCTAAAGCCCCTCGTCTCCCCCGTCTATCCCTAAACCTGAGACCGAATCTTGGATTCCTCCAAGTCCGGCGCTCAACACTTCAACTCCGATGCTCATCACTTCAACTCCGGGAATCCTCCAACTTGCTTCATCTTCGTTGTATTGCGTCGAGGTAAACGATTCTTCCGGAAATTCAATACCATCAATTGTAACAGTGGAGAAGTTGTCATGTGTGAATATACGTATACATATTTTCTCAACTTGAACTATTAATTTGTTCAAGTGTTAACTCTCATCCCTATTGTTCCTACATAGAATCAAATTTGGGGCTGTATAGTAGCTTGACTTGATTGATATATCAGTAGCTTGTATTGATAGTTTTAGGGGACTGCCGTACATTGTTTGAGAAATTTGGATATATATTTCGTGCATCCAACAGGTTTTGTTAACCTTCAAAATGGAGTGTAAACTTTGGTTTTGTTTTTAATTGTGGACATGTGGATTTGTTTTTGCGATGCTTATGTGATAATGTACATATGTGTGATGCTTATGTGATAGTGTACATATGTGTTTTGCAATGCTTACAGAATAGCTCCCGGAAATACTAGTCACCGAATGAGGAGAGCGGTGCTCAAGAGTCGAGAAGCGACGGCGGCGGCAACGGGTCCTTTCGTATCCGCCATCCCCATAGGACAATTTGGGTCTCATCCGCAGCCTCGTTCGGAGCATGAAACACCGGCCCCACCGCTTGAAGACACTTTTTCATTAGTGAAAAACAGCGGTGCGGTATCTGCTGCAAGAAGACCAAACTTCCAGGTCAGGTCCACTACTTGATTTTAGTTTGTTCATCACTGTTTTGGTTTGGTAAATGTATAACTGTTAGTAATGTCAGTTTGAGCAGACATGGCAACCAGAAATGCAACGACGATACAGCGCGGGATCGTTGCCGGGACAAAGACTGAGTACCTCGTCCGACTGAACAACAATCAGCGACTACAGGTGCCTTACTCTACAAGGCATCGAGGGCCTGCGATGAGAGAGTTGAGAATTCTGATGTCCAGAGACATTGGCAGCATCATCCGCAGCAAAGTTCCCATGCTTGTGTCTAGCTTTTTGGGACTTAAAGATGAGCACCACGACATCTTAAATAACGTTATTGAGGTATACTTTCTGCGCTTAGCTAAATTTTTTAATTTAGGGTTTATGTATTTAGTAGCGAAAATTAACACATTTTTAATTTATGTGCTAGACGAACTATGACATCCTTACAACCGAGCTGGACATGTGAAACTTCATAGACGTGAAGGCGCAAATAATATACAAGGACTGGAAGTAGGATTGCCATCAGCATTATCTCCACGTCATCCAAGAGACTCCTGCCAAGTTCCTAGGGAGGGAAGAAGAATGAGAGTGGTTAAAATGCCACTTCGAAGACCCTGATTACCTAGTAAACTTCATAACCTATTTCCAGAGTTCTTGCGCATGATTTTAAATTTACATGTTTATCTATTAATATTGTTAAATTATTATTTTGTGTGGCAAAAACTGTGCTCACGGAACCGGGGAAATAGAAACAAGAACAAGAAGCAGCAGCTCAACCACCATTCGGGCTCCCTCGCACTCCCATACCGGAGTGAACTATTGGAGAAGAAGGGTCATAAAGCCTCGGCCGTCTAGACTTGGATCGATGTATATGAGCCGGACAAGAATGCAGCTGAGAAAGTGGTGAGCGAAAATATGTTAAGTTACGTTATTACTATTATTTTTGTTTACAATATTTTAATATTATTTCATTATTATATTTTAATTGAGCAGGTGGCATTCAAGCGAAGGCTCGACGAAGTCTTGTCGCAACAAGATAGTGCAGCGGCCGAGGATGACAGCAATGTGGTTTCACGAGAGTTTCCTCTTCCTCTTGATACACAAATAAATATTATAGAGGAAGAGATGGATTCAAGGCCCGGGACCTTTGTAAGAGGTAATACTATATAACCTAGAATTGTTTATCTCGATTTACGTGTATGCTCACTTTTCGTGTATGATTGATACATATTTATTTGTTCATGTTCGTCGTGGCAGGGGTGGGGCGCACAATCATATGCAAACCCAAAGCCAGAGGAGGTGCCCGGGTGAACAACAATTCTTCGAAAACCGAGATGCTGAAGAAGGAGGTATCGGAAGCGAAAGATGTGGCACGCAAGTCTAGAGATGATTATAATGCGCTCGCCAAAAGGATGAGAGAAATGGAGGCCTTAGTACGATCTATCCAAGCTGGGAGTCAACAAGATGCAGTTCCTACCCTAAACCCTACCCCCGCTCCTGGCACCCAATTTAGCTGCAATTTGGGTGCCGACCAAGACTCTAATTTGTGAATAGTAGTTAGGGTTTGTATAGGCATCAAAACTGTGTACGTTTACATTTGCGGTTTATTTTTGCGTATGGATGATTGTGTGTTCATTGAGTTTGTTTTGTGCATATTTTGTGCAGGTTTTTCTTTTAATTGTGTACTATCGTAACTTGGTACGTAAAAATTTGAATAGTTTTTTTTTACTATCATCCAACGGAGCGACAAAGATTGAGGTATCTTCGTCGCTCCATGTGTTAACTGAGGTATCTTCGTCGCTCCATATAACCCTCCTTGGTCGCCCCAACCTCACCAATATTGGTTGCTAAATGTAGGAGCGACCACTCCAATCTTCGACGCTATATTCTCGAGCGACCAACTTAGCCTTCGTCGCCCCATTGATCTGTAGCGACAAAGTTTGCTAAACTTACGTCGCAACAGCGTGGAGAGACGAGAATGAGGCGACGAGGCTTAAGCGACGAACTCTTGGTCACTAGCCGTCTAGGCGACGAGTATGCGGCTTGGGCGGCGAAAAATCTTCGTCACCTCGGTCTCCTCCTCCAATAGTGTGCAAGCTGATGGGGCTAAGAATAAAATTCTTATTAACATCATTTCAGTACAAAAATTTAAGCCCCGCTGCCCTCGTCATAGCAATTGATCAGGCCTTTTACCTTCGGGCGTGACATGGCGAGATTGCAACTTCATCATAATGTTGTCTTAACTTTCGTGGCAATGTTTTATGGTTATGTAATATTTTCTAGAACTTAAACAAGAAATTGTTGTATGCATTTTATGATTTTCATTTCTTGAGATGTATTTCCGTAGAATTTTTTATTGTATGCGCAAATACTCGGAAAAAGGTCATTCACAGCGTGATTTGATTTCCCGTCTTATAGCCAGTGGCGGAGCTGGCCCAAGGCTCCCCCGGGCTTAAGAATTTTGGGCCAGAAAAAAAATCTACTTCACATAAAAAAAATGAGGACTAGTTGATAGAGTCTGGACCCATTACCCACTACCTGACTAATCTTCACTCAATCTCGCCTAAGTCGCTGCAATCACCTGGGTCACCTCGTCTCTCACTCACTCGCGACTCAACCAATCTTCACTAAACCTCGCCTGCCTTCCTCACCTAAGTCGCCACAATCGCCTAGTTCGCCTCGTCTCTCACTCACTCACTCGCGACTCATCCGACCAGTCTTCCCATATTCATCGATTTCTATTGTGATTGCACGATTGCACCAAATTAAAGTCATTGTGATTGCACAATTGCACAGTAGCTAGCTAGAAACCTTAGCTCGTAATTAATAGGGTTTTAGAATGAAGATAGAAATTTCGATGGAATGGTTGGTGTGAGAAATATCTAATGTAGGTTATGGTTATGAAATAAGGGTGATTGATGCCCTTGGGTGGCTTGAAAGTCACATCCATAACGTTGGTAAGCAGCAAAGTTGCATTCTAGGTCGACGGAAGGTGAATCATTCAGGCCTAATTATAACGCCCAGGTACGACTACCATGCAGCACCCTTTCCTCTCATTATCCCTAGCATGAGACCAGTGCGACCTATTATGATTAGCTCGACAACCGAGAATACTATTGGTACCCCAAATCTCCACTACGTCATTTCGTTTGAGTGTTTTTAAGGCTACATGTTTAGGTGGTGGTGAGTAGTTGTATGTTGGTGGGTGTGGGATGTACCGTGGTGGAGGTGGACTGAAAGTGCACTGAGATGGTAGGTTGTGCACTGGGTGTGAATTCTGGGTGTGGAAATCTGGAAATTGAAGAGGTGGGTAGTAGTATTGAGGGTGAAATAGAGGATTTTGCGGTGAAAGAGATGGTGGGTTTGGGTAGAGGGAGTGAGAAGTGTGCGGTGAAGGTTGAACCATCGTGGGAAAATGATGATAGGAGTTTGAGGCTACGGAGGGATTCTGGGGTTTGGTTGCAGGTGTGGATGTGGAGAGTAATATCTCGACAGTGGCTCAGGGTCAGAAGGGGCTGCGGCTGCTAGTGAAGCCGAAGGTGATAGATTTCCACCATGAACGCAGCATGGACTGGGTTGCTCTGGGAGTGAAGGGAGTTTTGGTGCGCCTGTTGAAACATAAACAAATTCATGGCAACACGACTGGCTCTTGATACCAAATGGTAGATGCTCAGATCTTAACCAGGAAAAAAGAAGAAAACCAAAGAACAAATAGAGAAAAATAAAAGGAAACGAAGAAAACAAGAGAAATAAAATATAAGTTTGATAATTTTGAATGATTTTTTACTCCGTACATCCTCTAGGCATTTATCACTAAGACAACTATCCAATACAAACTATGACCATGTATCTAATACACAGCAACCAAGTTGAACACTAAAACGTAATTATTAACCTTAGCTAAATACATCAATAATGGGGATCCTAACACAGTGTGATCACGATCAATGGATTCACGTAGATCATGTAATAGATAAACGTTAGATTTCGCGTCAAGATCACGATCTGGATTCAGGCAAGGTGGTGCAGCTTGTTCATTTATGGGGATTGGTCGAGAAGAGCACATACGTTGTATAGAGCAAACATATTCTTTTGCTTCTTTGTCGTGCAAGCCTAGTCATTGGCTAAATTGAGCGTCTCGAGCCCTATGGTATCAATCGGAAGTATCGAATTCAGGGCTTGTTAGAAACAAAGCACGAGAACCGTACAGACTTTTTTGTTGCGGCGAATCGTTGAGGAGCTTTGCAAGGAGAACGACCAGAGAGGATCTGGATTCTTTGTCGTCGGTGGAGTTGAGGAAAGGGAGGAGGGAGATGAGCTGACCGAGGAGGAAGAGAACTTGCCGAGCGTGGAAGACTCGTTGATGACATTAGCGAGGCAATTGGAGATGTGTAGATGGCGGAGGAGGAGTTTGCCTCCAAGTCTGATGATTGGTCGGCCGACCATTAAGAGATGAGAGATAGAGAATTGATGCGTTGAGTTTATCATTTTAAAATGAGCGAGATATGAAATAAATAAATGTAATTATCATAATATCCTTATTTTTCAAATATTCAATCTGCCACTTCATTGGGAGAAACAAAGTCGTGACATAAATAACACAGAGGCATCACACATATAGCGTTTTAAGAGTTCAGACATCATTTTGATAGTTTTTAGAGTTCATACACTCTTTGACTTAATCGAAAGAGTTTAGGCATTATGAGTGAAATGATAAATTTTTCCATAAAAAAAAAAAGATGAAATAAAGTCACCAACATGTCTGAACTTTCTGTTTGGGCCTGAAATAAATATTTCATATTGGGATTGAAAGGCTAAAGTCTTGGCGAGCGGCCCAAAGTGAGCTGAAGTTTTGGCGAGCGGCCTAGTTGGAAATAAAGCTTGGCGAGCGGTCAAGTGGAATAATAAGAGTCTGTTTCCAGATTAACTTAGGACTGTGAAGTAGGATAGCTGATTCATGCGGCTTAATGTCTATCATACATTTCCTACTTTAGTTAGATTTCTTTATGAAAGGAGTTGTGATAACATTAGAACTATATAAAGATAAGACCCATGTGCTGGAAGGTATTAGAGTTATATTGAAATTCAAAGAGCAAGAGCAGAACGTTCAAAAGAATTGAAAGACGACTACTGAGCATTATATAAGGAGAGTAAGAGCATTTGAGAAAGGGTCCCCGATCAAATACAAAACATTGGTTATACGCAAGTACATTTAAACATCTCGTCAAGAGATTTTATCTTTGTAACAAGACAATCAAAGTGCTTGTCACCAATCGAGTGAGAGTATCGCGATCAAAGGAAGCAAGGCGACTGGAAGGTTGAAGGGTTTGTCACATATCGAGTGAGAGTTCAGATATCCAAGGAAGCAGTGTTCTCAACACATAGTCAAAGAAGTTGCTCTGCTTTGCACTTGTAAATGGTAGTGTGAGGTATCGATTTCTAGGGATCTGCTAGAGACACAAAAACCCCAAGTCCTAGGTTACTAGGCGAGAATGACTCATTCAGACAAGGTTGGTGCTCTCCTTGTCTTAATCACTTATCAAGAAGTCAGGCAGCTTTACATTCTATATTCCATTGCAAAACGGTGGCACGACTGCATACGAAGCACATACAGGATAAACCGATATCTGCGGTCAAGCTATCCAAAGTCAATAAAAGAGACAGTTTGCAGAAGGATCTCTCACCAGAGATATTTTGGAGTCAAACACTTTCGTCGTGGTATCAAAAAGATGTCCAAAGTTTGTTTTAAAAAAAAAACTATCACAGTGATGCTCAAACTTTCAAAACAGGCTTATCGTGATGCATATAGTCAATTTCCTTCACGGTTCTGTTTGTGTTGATGACGCAGCTTTTTTTTTTACAAAAATAAAAAGACTGTAATACCCTTATTTTTTATTTTTTTATTTTTCTTTTATTTTTTTGTTTGTTTAGTTTTTCTATTTTTTTTTTCCTTTATATCTCTCTCTGTCACTCTCCTTCCTCGAGCTGCCTAAATCCTTAACCAGCAGCACAGCCGCGATGCTGGATTCTGCCCCCTTCAACGCCCTCGAGATCTTCTCTGAGCTCCGCCTCCATTCTTGCGGGAAATCGCCGCCGCACCTCTGTGGCAGTGGCTCTCACCCTCACGCCGTCCTCTATTCAAGCCCTCGCTTCACCATCGCACCGCTTGCTCATCACCTCGGCCAAAGTAATTGAACCAATTGGAAATCGACCATCGACGTACGCCGTGGGGGCCCGGATTCAAAATTGATCACGGTCGTCGATCAATTAAATCAATTGGAAATCGCAGCCATCGATCACGGCGGCGAATCTCTCGAAGTCGAACACCTCGTCCTCCATGCAGTCCTGGTGGCTCACCACCTTTTGCAGCTTGAAAGCCACTGCCACGTCAGAGTCTGTGGGGACCCACTTGGGGACGACGGTGAAGTCCTTGGAACGCTGGCATTGACCGCTGCGTATCTCGGAAGGTGGTCTCGCGAAGGCCAGCGACCCAGCGTGGTGGCATTGAAGATGCTGAAGAAGGCCGAGTTGATCATGTATTCGAGGACATGCAAGAGAGGGAGTTCGAGGTTGTCGTAGACTGTTTTTTTTAGGTAGGGACTTTGTGGATGGGGATGTCGGTATTGTTTGCGGCTAGTTGCCTCAGTTTGCCTTGATCTCTACGAAGCAGACATAATTTTAACTAAGACAGTACCGTGCTGGAGACGAATCAAGCTTCACTGGACTCGAAGACGGCCAATCAGAGTCAGGTTGTGCTGGGGTGGGGCATTTCCAGCGTGGGTTCGGGTCGGGTTGCGAGGAGGAGGGTTTGTTGTTGTGGCTCGGCGTTTGGTTGTGGGTTTGGAGGAGGTAATCGGGGGTTTAGGAGAAAATGGAGTCAGAGAACGAGCTCTGCTTGTTGTGAGATGATGAATGAGTGTTTTTTTTTGGAAATGGGTATTTGAATTGGAGGAGGCTACTAACTCAGGAACATTATGAACCGCCTGGGGTCAGCAGAAACCCAACTAACATTTGGATCCCACACCGGTTCTACTTGAGAGTAGTAAGACCCCGTTGGCCCAAGGTTAAATGAGTGTTGTTGGGTGCACTGCAGAGCGGATACAGAGGTAAATGCTGGAGGCGGCCCGAAGCCGAGTTTGAGCTTGTGACAGTGCTAGTGATCGCAGAGAGGGAGAGAGAGAGATGCAGAAAAAAGGCGCTCATAGCAATTTTGGGGTGCCCAAATATATAATGACCATTTACCACTTCTTTTTGTAAAAAAAAAATGTCATATCATTGACACAAATAAAGCTGTGACGGAAATTGACTCTAGACCATCATGATAAGCCTGCTTTAAAAGTTTGGACATCACTTTGATAATTTTTGAAGTTCGGACATTTTTTTGATATCACGGCGAAAGTTCAAACTTTATAGCCTGTGGTCTTTTTCCTAAAAAAAACTACATATAATTGCAAGATATTACCCAAAAAACACACACACACAAAATTGTGGACCTCAAATTTTCAATACATGGCGCGCAAAGTTGTGTGTCCTCCAATGCCGGGAAACAAAAAGTAGAAACACTAAAGCGGATTCTGAATAGGTAGAGCTCTCCATAAGAGCAACTGCACCGGCACTGGGTCGAGCAGCTCGAGCAGCTCCAAAACGGAGGACCCCCATCTCCAGTAGCACGAGCAGCTCCGGAAGGGACGTGCAGCGGCGACCTCGAGCTCCAACGACCGCTCGTTGACCGGCGCCACGAGCAGCTACACGAGCAGCTCCTGCTCGACCTCTTGCACGAGCTGTGCTGGCGAAACCCACGCACGTGGGTGACGTCAGCCGGTTTGTTTTTTATTTCTACCTGGCGCGTGTTATACGCGCCAGTAAATAGCTAAAAAAAATTACCTGCCAATGGGGAGGCGCCACGTGTCAGGCCAGATGGATAAAAATCCATAACGATCAGATTGATCTGAACCGTCCGTTTTAAATCAAAAATTCTGATCAGACGGCTGAGATTCAACCGAAACGGCTATTTCTGAATTTTCTGCCATTTTACAAAATAAACCCTAAAAAATTGCAAAAAAATCCCAAAAAATTTCAAAAAAATTGCAAATAACACCCTATAATTTTTCTATAAATACTACATCAATTTCATTCACATCTCACACAAATTTGTGCACAACAAATTTATCCTCTCCTTCCTCTTCTCCTTCATCCTCCTCTCATCCCTTTGTATTTTAATTCCCAAAAAATGTCCAATTGGCTTGATTCCGAAGATTTGCAACTTTGTATTTCTTATTGTCGCATTAGCGTTTGCCCTATTACCAGTAATATGCAAAAGTCCGACAAATTGTGGGAAAAAGTCTATGCCGATTATAAGGAGATTGCGCATGGTGAATCAAGGCTGGAGCCTAGGACCTAAACCGCGGTTTCTTCTCGTTTTACAAAGTTGAAGCCGAGTTTTAGAACTTGAGGTGCTGCTCTTGCATATGCACGAAGGAATGCATAATCCGGCTCAAATTTGCAAGATGAGGTAAGTGTTAATAATTTTGTCATAAATTATTTATTACATTTATTTTAATCAATGTTGACATCTCCATTTCCTAGATATTATTTTGACATATAAATTTTTTGCACCTTAGATAAGAAAAGCTCAATCATGGTACGTGGCACAAAAAAAGAAATAATTTACCAAGTTTGAATGTTGGGAAGTGATGAAGAACCATCCAAATTTTCGGGCCGTCGAACCTAGTATACCACCTCCTTCATATTTCAACTCCGCAACTACTCCTCATTTTACCTCAATGCCTCCCCCCGTCAACGTGGAGGATGATGAAGTCATTGCAACACCACAAAGCAATGAAGAAGAAGTGTACTCTAGTCCGGTTAGACCAATCGGAGTGAAGGCAGCCAAGGAAGCTAAAAGAAAGGGGAAAAAAGCCTGCTCATCTTCAAATGAGGTTAGAGATGAGGTTTTGAAAACCATGATGGAAAATCAAAGAATGCATCTTGCCAGGCAAAAAGAAAGTGATGCCACTGAGCTAGCTTTATACCAAAAACAACTCGCCCTTAAAGAGAAGGACTACAAATTGAGGGCCGAAGCGGAGGATTCAAGAATATTGGCAATGGATACGGATGCTATGACCCCAAAATCGAAGAGGTATTTTTCAAAGAAAAAAGAGATTATCCTAAAGAAAATGGAGGAAAAGGAAGGAGATGGTAGCAATGAAGCATTTTCAAATTGTTATCGACCACTGTTTCAATAGTTTGGTATTTGTTTTCCATTATGAAATTATGTACTTTAAATTTCCAATAATTCTACGCTTTGATTGAAATTATGTACTTTAAATTTCCAAGTAATAAAAACACACTTTTTTTATTCGATCAAATTCCACGCACAGTACAATAAAACATAATGACTTAAAATCAAACACACATCACTCAAACAACTAAAAGGAAAAACAAATAAAGCAAACATGTTGCAAACCAGGTTAATCAAAATTACACACGCACATCATTTATAGTCGTTCGCCGGTCTCTAGATACCAGTTGTGCTTAACGAACTCATTTTGCAACTCTCCATGGATGTACGCAGATTAGAGATCTACAACACGGTCGGCAAATTGTTGTTCATTTTGTTCATCCCTTCCAACAGGCTCAAAAGGAATACTATTACCTTGTTCATCCACTGGTCCATCATAAACATTGAAAGCAGTTAATGGGTTTTGTAGATCTTCTTCTTCCAACTCCTCGAACTCCTCCTCCACAAATTCTTCTTCCACAATCATGTTATGCATTATAATGCAAGCCAACATGATGCTCTTCAATGTCGCTTGGTGATGACACCTAGCTGCATGCCGAATAATTCCCCAACGAGATTGCAAAATCCCAAAGCACCTCTCTACATCTTTGCGGTATGCCTCTTATTTCTTGGCAAACAGTTTCTGTGGAAGCTCTTGGGGATTGGAGATTGTTTTCACAAATGAGGAGTACCTGGGATATATACCGTCAGCTAGATAGTAAGTATTGTGGTAAGTCATACCGTTGACTTTATAATTTGCACTCGGACTGTTTCCGACAAGGAGCGAATCAAATATGTCCGATTGGTGGAGCACATTGATGTCATTTTGTGATCCGGATACCCCAAAGAAGTTGTGTCATATCCACGTGTCATATGAGGTCATCGCCTCTAAAATAATAGTTGGACGCTTCTTCCGGCCCGAGAATGCCCATTGCCAAGCTGTGGGGCAGTTCTTCCATTCTCAGTGCATGCAGTCAATGCTTCCGATCATACCAGGAAATCCGCGATGCCTTGCTCTCTTTAGAAGTCGGGTTACGTCTGTGGCATTTGGAGCGCGGAGATAGAGGTCACCGTAAAGCTCGTATATAGGCATACACTACTTCTTCATGCATTGTAGTGTTGTGGATTCACCCATCCTTGTTATTTCAGCACACTGATCTGCGGCTGCGTCGTACGCCAACATACGAAGAGCGCCGGTCATCTTTTGTTGTGGAAGAAGTCCAACCAATCCGGTGGCGTCAGCTCTTTGGTGCCAAAATTGATCGTGGTTGCAGAGATCCGTCATTATACGGTTGAATAAATTCATACTCATTCGGTACATTCGACAAAAGACTTATTCGTTGAAGACGGGGCGTTCGATGAAGTAATCCTCCATCAGATTATGTCCCCTTGACTCCCTCATTCTTTCTTCATTTGGTCGGCGGCGAGGTGGTTCATCATCGAACATTGCATCGACCACGACAGCTTCGGTGATGAAAGCATTAGCAAATTCGGCATTTCGCCGACGTTGCTGTCGCCTCCTCCAGAAAAAATTCTCAAAACTAAAAGGATTCATCTTATTGGAATGTAGAATATATGGTTAGAAAAGTGTGAATGAACGATGAGCACCGATCAACAAATATATAGCCGAGTGTAGATATTCTAATTAGATATGATGATGACACGTGTCGGCTTTCAATTGGTCGGAAATCTCTCCGGGAATCTTATACAATTATTAGAGCCGATAACGATACGTGGACATGACACGTGTTGCCTCGTGATTGGTTGAAAATATTATCGGAAATTTTATACAATTATTTACCCGATAACCTTCTGTCGGCGTGACACGTGTCAACTCGCCATTCGTCGGAAATCTTACCCGAGATCTTATTCAATTATTCATACGACAACGACACGTGTCGTTTATGGATTTGTTGAAAATGATTCAAACAAAAATTTATTTTATGAACAATAATAGCACGTGCTATTTTTTGGCACCGTTGCGCGAAAAACAGAAACTACACATCTTATTCGATGAACAGTGACTGGTTCACCTTAAACAATGCCTGCTCATTCTCAAATAGCACGAGCAAGCTCCTTTTACTGGTGCGGGTGCTCTAACCAAAGTTACATTGCAGATTGAATAAGAATGAGCTAGGGTTTAGATTTGATTTGAGCTAGGTAAGTGTGAATGAATATTAAGGACTATGTATATATATTTATATATACAGACGTTTTTAGGTGCGAACGTCCACACCAACGGAATCCGTACGGATTCTGGCTTTTGACCGGCGTTCCAATCACCAAATCCGATCTCCACCGTTCAGATTATAAGTATGCATGTATAGATCAATCCTGTAAAATTTCATCCAATTTGGAGATTATTTGAGTTTTCAAAATCGTGATTTACATGAATGAAGAGAAATTAATAAAATTGGAACCGGATGCTTGAGGAGGCATATTGTTCTTTAGATTTTTTTCAGCGCTTGGTAACCTAACTTTTGATGGTTTTGTTGATTGCAGATTAAGTTTAGTAGTGTCCTGCATAAGCGGCTGCCTGCTGAATCTGGTATTAGTGTAATATGCGTGTCTCCTGGAATTGTGCAGACAAATGCTGTATCTCGATCCATTTCCCCCTGTTTATTTCTATGAAGAAGGATATATATGAGTTTTAATTAAGAGGCTAGCAGGTTGGAATAACTTTTCAGATTTTACTTTTTACTCTTCCACGTACACACACTGACACTACATTACATGGTATATGTATATGTATCCTCGTAAACTCAAGAGTCGAGACTGATAAAAGATCAAAAGTTTTATGTATCCTCTTGTTATATAACCTTTTTTTACATTTAAGTTTCGACGCTGAAGTTTAATCAATCTTTTCTCCTATTGCAGGCAAGGGATCTTCCCAAAATTGTTCAGGCTGGCTATCGTCTAATTCCCTATTTCATCTTTAGTGCTCAAGAAGGTATTTCTTCTTTATTAGATTTCATTTGTATCGTCAATGACTCCCCAATCTCGTATAATAAGTATTACTTTGCTATATTAATGATAAGAAGTACGGAGAATATGAAAACCAATCTTGTGGTGATGTATTGAAATGCAGGATAGAGGAGTGCTCTGTTTGCAGCCACTGATGATCAGCTTTCCCATAGATCGAGTACTGTCAATTGTTGAAATCAGATGACTGGCCTGTTTGCACAAAATCAGTCGATGCTTCAGCGTCGTTTTGCTCTAAATAAGATGGGTTGTTTGATAGTTGATCCCCAACATATTGAGAGACGAGACCATTCTACAGTCGGTACCCTAGCTCAAACTCCACGTACGTACCTAGCTAATACCCTGAAATCCCATGTTCTTGATTAGCAAAGCTTGATATCAAAGCATTCAAGCTCTTGGGATTTACGCTTTCGCCTATCAAAACACACACCGGTGAGACGTAAATTCATTACAGACTTTAAATTTGTACTCGATCATGCAGTTCATCCAAGTTAATTTTAGGAGAAATTGGGGTTGAAGGCAATCCGTCTCCGATCAACCATTGCAGGTACACTTTAACCCTGATCGAATTTGACTTTATCGACGAAAAATGCATGACTATATATATATGGTTAGTGCATGACTGATAGAGTTAGGCTCGTACGTCTCAATGCATGCAAGCTAGGATTTGTAATAGCTTGAGAAATTGCCTATTTAGCTAATAGAGGTGGAAATTTCAAAGTCGTTACCAAAAATTTACGGTAACAGAAAAGATCAAATATGTATGTATTAATTAGAGAACGAAAACTGAGATCATATCATATAATAATAAATAAAATATAAAAAAAACATCTGATAGTACTAATCACCTGGCCTTACTTAAGCGCATAATAATAAGGATAATAATAGAAACTAATAATGGCACGGAAGAAAGTGCAATGACACAAGGGTTTAGGGTTTATGAAATTTCAAAGTCGTTACACAAGTACTTATTCATACGGTGCACAAAGCTTTGGTACATGTTTTGCCTCTAAGAACACCTGCACCGGGGAGGAAGAAACAACACGAACAGCTGAAATTTAGTGGGACCGCGGCGGCAACCGCTTGTTGACCGAGCTGAAAAGCAGTTACACGAGCAATCCTTGGTCGCTCTTCTGCTCGAGCAGAGGAGAGGAGCAGCAGGAGCAGCTGCACCGCTGCACATGCTCTAAATGAGGCGTTATCAATTTACTATATAACATTTGTGATCCTACTGTTCACCGATGAATAGTAGGATCACTGTTCACAGATATTGTAACCCTTTTTACTTTTACTTTTTTATTTTTACAATTTTACTTTTTAACAAATTTTACAGTATTATATTTTACTTTTTACTTTACAGTTTTACTTTGATTTTTATCATTTTTTACAGTTTTTTGTTTTACTTTTTTACTTTTTTACTTTTACAGTTTTAATTTTTTACTAAAACTTTCTATCAATTTTTTTTTTACAGTTTTATAGGGTTTGATCAACTTTCTATCAATTTTCTTTACTATAACTAAGCTAGCTAATTTTTTACTATACAACATTTGTGATCTTACTGTTCACCGATGAATAGTAAAATCACTGTTCAACTGTTCATACTCACTGTTCATGGGGATATTTTGGCTTTTTCCATTTTTTTACATACCTTTTAAACTGTTTTACTATTTACGGTTTACATTTTTACTTGCATTTTAAATTATTTTTACTGTTTACTTTTTAACATTTACACATCTTTTTAACAGTTTTACTGTTAATTTTTTACTTTTTACTTAAACTTGACAATAAAAAATTTTCATACGGATTTTACCTAACCCTCCGTATTAATTTTCTTTTTTACTTTTTTTAACGGGTTTTATTTTAACTCAAATTTTGCCGCAACAAAATTTCTACCTTAACTCTAATCTCATTTATGCATTATTTCCATGTGTTGATATAGGTGGTAGAGGTTGAATAAGAGGGTGAGTCAGCAGTAAAACAATATGCTGAATTACAAGTAGTCAAGGGGAAGGTTTGTTGTGGGTTTATGATGAAATTTTATTTGTTTGATTTAGTTTAGTGATAGTTTCTTTTTTGTAGGACTCAGGATTTGAGGCGCGCTATGCAGACTGATTCGCATCTTTTCAAGTACTTAATTAAACACTCAATCAAACACGAAAACAATTAAAACCCTTCTTTGTTGATGTAGCATTGGTAAATAGGGTATCGTTCTTAACCGGGGATTGAGGGTGCATGCATATTTACGCTATGGTTAAGGGGGGATTTAAAAGGGTGTTTTCTAAGTCCTACGAAATTAGAGATATAAAATGGTTAGTAAACACATAGAGAAATCCTAGGTTCTAACATGTTTCACTCATAGACAAGTAGAAAACAATCAAGAACAAAGAACCCTAAACATGCTTACTAGACCGAAAATAAACACTAAACTATTATTTACATGTGATCGACTCATCTAGCTTACCCTTGCACATTCCTAACCTGCAAATTAAACAATGTTAATCGAAATCCTAACTTCTCAATTTTACAAAACACATGTTCATAATTTGTCGTGCTCGGGATCGCCCTATACACATACCATTGATTTAGACTCGGGATCGCCCTATATCTAAGCCAAAGCATTAAGCATAGATGAACATGTATAATAAAAACTAAGAAACTAGTACACATGAAAAACAGAGGGAAACGTTGCAAGTAAAGAAAAACCGAAATACTATAAACTACTTCACTAAACCAATAGTTCATACAAGGAGAAGCTACAAAGTAAAGAGGATTCATATTACACTTTTTAGTCTTCGGGATTGCCCTATGGAGCTAAGGTGTAAATGACTCTTCTTTGGTGGAGGAGACACTCGGGATCGCCCTATATGTCAATGGAGGTTGTTGTGGTGGCGGACAGTGGTGTAGATTGCTTCCTTGGAGAATTCCTTGGCTTCGTGGAGAGGAGATAGTGTTTAGGCAGAGCTTTGAGAGTCTAGAATGAGTGATGATCATGAATGAGTCGAGCTCCCCAATTTATAGAAGAAGATTAGGATTTTTCCTACCAAAATAAGACTTTCCTTATGTACCCGGGTAAATATGACAGTCTGTCTTCAAACGCGTTTTCCCGGAGTTTCAGATCTTGGAAAATTCTGATTCTTGTTTCATTGGAAATCTTATTCAAAGGACTATAAAATCCATATAAGGAACGCCATATTTGGAATTGAATTGGATTTACTACGGATTTTAGAAGTCAAGTGACCTGGCTGCCCTGTTTTCTTCTTCTTCAAGGAAAAGGAAATCTTCATATCTTCAAATCTTGCATTCCTTATTCCCTAATAATTCTTGGCCGAATATACCATACTCTTGCACATATTTTGGCCCTCAAATAAGGTATTTATCTTCATGGAATATCCTCCCAAAATTCGTCCATTATATGCTCCATATATTCCGCCATATTTGCTCTTTCCTGGGTCGCGCGGGAGAAATGTCTTCATCTTTTTGTGCACCATATTGGTATCCATTTCATTTGGCATTTGGTTTCCAATTCTTGACACCATATGGGAATGCATTTTAGTAACCATTTGAAGACCATTCCTCGGACCATTTCTTCTCCGAAATTAGGAATTTCCTCCTTAGCACGCTTTTAGCTCCAAATCACCTCATTTATTATTTTCTCCTTTATTTCTACCTAAAAGCATAAACTAAGTAAGAAATGATAGTACTAAGGTCAAAACAAAGCTAAATGTAAAGAGAAAGACGTTAAGAATCAAGCATAAAATGCGTAGATCACAGACCGATATTGATAAGCTTGCTAATGTTGTTGGTCTTAATCTTGGTCTCAGAGGTATAGCCAAGCACTTTCACAAATTGGTGTTCGAGTTGGTTCTACTTTGTATCTTACATGGCCAGTTTGGATGATTCATGGTGTGCGAGAATTTGTGTGTAATTGATTTTATGTGTTTTGTGTTTGTGAAGGGAGGAATGTTGTCTTAAATGAATACGGTAGCTCTAAAGTGGTGAATGGAGTTACAATTGCTAGAGCTATTGAACTACTTGATGCTTTGGAAAATGCCGGTGCAGCTCTCATTAGGGAGGTTAGTGAAATTTATAATTTGATGTTTATTGTTGTTTCCTTTGATAAGTACACTGCTATGTGTTTAGTGATTGAGGGGATTTTCGTTCTTATTTTGTAATGGGCTCGATTGTGGGATATAGGTACTTAGTATATTTGGAAACAGGCTCTCTATTTTTAGCTTGGGTGGTTGTTGTGACTTTTTTGTGTAACCTTAGTAGCAGCTTTAGCAGTGCGGCTCGGTCCAGTTCTCATGGCTGCATTTCAAGCCTGCCTACAAGTTTGGTTACATCATCGCTCTTCTCCGATAGTTTAGCTGTTGCAGAACAGGTGTATTTGGGTTCATGGGTTTAATTTCATTCTTCATTGAGTTTGATCAGCTGTTGTGAAATATTTGATGGAATTGTCTAAATGGGTTTGAGTGTTTGAGACTGCAAAATGGTCAACTTTTATTGATAAAGATGCTTATGATAGCAACCAGATTATACAGAATTGTTGACATGTTATCAAATTTGTGTGCGTATCTATATACTTAATAGTTATGTATAAGCTTTTCGCATTTGACTGAAATGATGGAAACTCTTTCTTGATGAAGGTCTATTTAGTTACTTTCATTATAAATCATGAAAACTTTCATGGTGTTGTTGTTTGGTCACAATTTATGTGTACGGTTCTTCTTGAATTATGAATTGATTACCTAGATGGTAAGTGTCATTGTTCATACTATTTTACCTCTTGAGGAGATGTAATTGGTTGTTTTTTGAAGTTGGGTGTCTGATATTTTATTGTTACTGCCATCATTATGTGTTGCTGGTGTTCACCTTAACCGTAGACCCTTTTGTCGAACCGCGTTTTAGCACAAATTCAATTTAATCGATGACCTTTCTGTTTAATCGCACGAAGCGCGGGTGTCCTGCCTAGTTTAATATATTCTTCATAAGTTGGCAAGGAGCTCATTTCTATCGCAGGTGGTATGCGTTTTGAGTGAATTTACACTTTTGTAATGTGTTGTAGGCGCTACTGCTTGAGTCAAAATTAATTTGTGGGCATTGTCTACTTTGTCCATCCGGAATAAAACTGGAATAGGAATCTGATAGAAATCTACAATGGGAATTTATATCTGCATAAACGTCTATTACCGTTTAGCTATCTCCAAACATATGGTATACTAAACATGATATTCGACTGATATCAGATTATCAACTAATACAAGCAGTGTATACACTATAGGAATCTATAAAGTTTTACTTCACCCCAAATAGTTTTTTACCAATATAGGCATCACGGCTATGCTTTAATAATAACTGTGCTTAGTAACTTTGATCCTGTGCTAAACAGATCTAAGCTCATGGATTAAGCCACATCTTAATTAGAAAAACCTGGAGAGTGCATACAATATTATCATATCTGCTTACTCTATTCAATAGTGTCATTAGCTTGTCAAGAAGTTGCTAAGGAGTTCCAGGTTAATGAGGGAACCATGTGTCATGTGTGTTAGTCTGTGTGCTATCTGAGATCATCTAATTAGCAGAAATTTACTTATCAACATATTGCACCGGAGAGTGCAAGATCATTGTCATTCTAAGGAACAGTGTTAAAATACAGAGGAGAGCTTATTTGCAAATTCATAAGTTGTAGACGTCATGTTTCAATTGTGTGCTCTCTATTTACTTCTACATATATAGTTAGTCTGTGCACCATAATACGCATCAAATTCAGAGTCTGTGTTCTACCTTTGAGATGTTAAAAGCTTCTTTCTTCATTCTGTAAGGTCAATTCTAGCCTTTTTTCTTAGGATTTTTATCTTGCATTCTTTTGTTTTTTTCCTTTCACAGTTACTTATGTTTTTGATTTGTAAATTATAACCTCCCTATCATCTCTTTCAAATGTGTACTAATCAGATGGGGATGACAAACGTATTGCGAGAAAGTGTTTCGCAGTTCTTGGAGGCGATCCAAAACCAAAGCCGAAAAGGAGAAGAGTTGAGACTTTCATAAGCCAGGAAGAACCAGGACACACTTATGATCACTGTAAGTGTCCTCTTTCTATCCATTGTCTCAATCTCCTTAATTTCCATCTCTTGTGAGTTTTAATTACTGATTTGGATTGGTGGTCTCTGCTGAGCAGATGAAAATGGCTGTGGCTGGTGGGACGGTAATATGGAAGGCATGGACAATGAAGAAGTGGGAGTCAATGAGGTGTGGGAAGGAGTTGGCTCTACTACTTTGGGAGGAATAGAATGGCATTGAACCAATCATTTTCACATTCCAACTTATATTGGAAGCTAAGGTAGGTCTACAATGGATGGCCAGAACTAAACAAAACAAGTGAGAGCAGCAGCATTATGCATTTGTAAAATATAGCTTTTTGTTGTGTACAACTGCTACGCTCCACCGCCTTGATCTCCCCCCTTTTCCTTTTTCTATTTGGAAACTTTGTCGACCTATCCCATTATCTTCTTTTTAATGTCTGTATCATTCCTATTGTTCTATTTGGATTCTGGATCATCCATTAGCATAGGATCGAAACTCTTCATTTCAATCTATTTGGAGCTAGCTAGCCTAAGAATACAACATGCATGATGTGATTGAACTCGTACATTATGCATTGGTTTGATTGTTTCTACCTTGTGGATTATAGTCATGAGTGTCAACTGATGATTTTTTCTTCTAAGATGGAATTGGAAATGTAGAATGTGGAATGTTGGTACCCTCTAGAAGCTTTAGTACGTACTTAACCTAGGTACATGGATGAACAAGTGAAGCTGCGTACATTGACTAATGGCATGAAATCATGAAACTTAAGGCAGAGTTGATTGACCGTGACTTTACCCAAGTATACATACTAGTTGACAACTTGACATCTTGACATCATATGCATGGCAATTGCACGCCTTCCACGACTTGTTCAATTCTTCCCCACATTTTGACGCACTACTATTGTTGTGTATGTTTCTTTTACAGCGCCATATATGGGCCGCCGTCCATGACTGCTCCTCCGCTCATTCTCTTCTCCATCACTTTTCACTATTTATTTTTTGATCAAGGGATATTGTAATCGCTGGTCTCAACATTCTAGATTCTCTTTAAGAAAAAAAAAATAAGAACAACTCTCTAACAATGTAACTTAATTTTTTTTATTCAATTATATAGCCAAAATTTATTTTAACTATTTACTTTCAAAATTTGCTCCACCAATGTTATTTACAAATTTAAGTATATTTAATTGTATGGTTAATTTTGATTGGTTGATGAAAAATAAATAAATAATTTATTTATTTACCTAGAAGGAAATGATTTAATGACAATAATGACTTTTATATTATCTATAAAAATAGGGAATGAAAACGTAAAATATAGAAATTCCCTATTATTATAACTAATGAGATGGATAATTTGTTAGAGTTAGTTTTGAAAGAAAAATTTTATATTTCCACTAAAAATGAAAAATATGACATCGGGTAGAGGTGCTCTAATGACCATCACATATATTCAGGCACGGAGCTCTGGCCCCCCCTCAATTTTTGGGAAAAAAATTAGTTTATTAGTATTATAATATAAATATTATAATTTATTTGAAGTATATCTAAACTTCAATTACGTGTATGAGTGTATGATTAATTCAAATTTGACGACTTTATAAGAATATTATTATATATTATTTTAATAATGAAGTCCAAATATTAGATCAATTAGGATTTAATCTCTTACCAGGTTTAGGATTTTATGGTATTTTTTTCTTTATAAAAGCTCTACCGTTCCTGAGATTAAAATACAATCATTTTTGTTAAGTTGATTAGATATGGAGAGATACTTCAAAAAAAAAATCTTCTTCTTCTACTCCAACATTAAATGAGCAACCACCTGCGAAAATTCAAAAGAAGAATAGTAACAATATGAAAAAGTTTCGTGCTAGAGATATGACAGAAAAGTATCCATCGGATCCTGCTAAACGCCCGCCAATTTCAAGTTATCATCCTAACATTTAAGAAGAAGTTCGAAGATATTATCTACAACAAGGCCCTTGTCGACCTAAACATCATACTTTTCCTTTCACGGAATTTGAAGAAAAAAGAAGAAGAAAAGAAGGTTTAATTGTGATTTGTTTATTGAATTTTCATATTGGTTAAAGTACAATATTAAAGAGGATGCTGTATTTTGTTTATGTTGTTATCTTTTCAAACCAGCTATTGGAGAACAAGGCGGTACGGTGGTGAAACTTTTGTTGGTGCTGGTCATGGATTCAGTAATTGGAAGAAGAAGCAAACGCTAATATCACATTTTGGATGATCAAATATTACTCGTAATCAGGCTGTGAGTAATTGTGATGCTTTATCAAACCAAAAACAAAACATTGAAACTGTTTGGGCAAAATATACAGATCAAGATCGAATTGACTACCCTAACCGAGATTATTTTTTAAGTTTTTCATTTAGGCCCCCCCTAACCGAAAATCCTGGCTCCGTCCCTGCATATATTGACAAAAAAGAAGAAGAAGGCCAAAACAAATGCATAGTACCAAAATTAAACCGAGCATAACAATACTAATTTAATTAGTCTACTATGAAGCTCCAAGTACATCTACCTACCTTGTAGGATTAAGCCACAAAAAACAGAAAAATCTTTGCCAAAAACACAAGTAGCAAGCTAGAATCGAATTCCTCTAATACTTGTGGAATTATGATAATGTAACAAGTCTTGGCCTGATCATTTATTTCTCATTTTTGTGTTATTTGACATACGGTGGTCATGGTCCTGCTAGGAATAAATCAGAATGGAAAGCATAAATTTCAGAAATTCAGACTATATGATGAAGAATTTTTTTCCAATAGAATAAGAAGCTACGAATCTAAACTAAGCTTGCTTTTGGCTCTCCACGCGCTCTGTTCCCAGTTTTTTGCTTTGAATAAGAAAAACCGAGAGAGAGAGAGAGAGAGAGAGAGAGAAAGTGAGAGAGAGTCTGCAGAAGAAGAAGGAAAGGAGGATTATTGAGGTGTCTCCAACTGGCGATCAGAGATAGACACGTACTCACTTCACAAGCTGCGAGATCGCCACCACCGACTTTAACGTCTCCCTTCTTCTGTCTTCTTCTTCTTCTTCTTCTTCTTCTCTGTGTTTGTTTTTGTCTCACACACCAAACCCCCAGACAGAAAGCCAAAAGCCACCAATCAAATCCAATCCCATCTCTTTCAAGCTCCGACGACGACTCCAATTTCAACGTCGTCTCCAGATTGCTTTGTTTTTGATCCAAAGCTATTATACCCTTTTGGTTCTATTCTTGTGGGGTTGAGTTTTGAGTGGTTTGGAGGCAAAGGAAGGAAGGTATACTTAGGTACCAATAATCAATTTTGGTTACAAAAAGATTGGATTTTTGAGCTCAAAGTTTCAGCCTTTTAAGAAAGATTGGATTTTTGAGCTTGAGTTTGAGATAAGACTTGTTGCTGGATCATCATCATCATGGTCAGTGGGACTTTGTTTCATCATAGAAAGAATTCATGGCCGCCTCAGGAGTATATCCCCAGAAACACTTTGCAATTGGTACTCTCTCTTTCTCTATATCTCTCTATATCTCTTTTGTTTCCTGCCCAAAAATCTAACCAAAGATTCAAACTTTGTCTATGAACTCATTATAATTGGTCAATGTAGTATCATACTTGCTTAATCTTAGTTGCTGCAACTGCTAAACTCATCACAACTATCTCGCTTTTGTTGTTGTTCTAAACTATCATGGATAAGATAAGATATGATGCATTGCATATTTGATAATTGAGTAAAAGCAATAGCTATGCTAATATTCTTTTTTATGAAATTGTGTAACACTTCTGTTGTTCTTCTTCTTCTCTTTGTGTGTAGTTTGATTTTGATAGTGCTGCCCCACCAGAACATGCCTGGAGGAGGAAGTTAAACAGCCATGCTAATATTCTTAAAGAATTTAGTATTACATTTAGGGAAGCAATTAAGATGGTAAGCCTTTTTCTACTTTTATTATTTTCTTTCTAATATAGTGTGGACTACCCTTTTTTCATTCGAGTGCTCCAACATTGTGGTGTTTGGAACTTCTTTAGATTATATCCACCATCGGCTAGCATCATTCTGATTTGCTGAACATTTTGAAACTCCAGGTTAGGTTAGGTGTACGCTTGTGGTCATATGTCAGGGAAGAGGCTTCTCATGGAAGGGTAAGTTTTCTCAACCTTCTACATAGAAGTCATTTTAGTTTTTGCTTCTTTTTCACAGCTTATAATTTATATTACTTGTATCTGTCCACAACTGTATAACTATGTCCTTGCAAGGCTGCTGAAACTTGGCCAAAATGTTGTATCTATGCAGAAAGCACCCATTGATCCTTTCACACGAGACATTTGCAAGCCATCTGCATCTCAAGGTGTTCCACTCGGAGGGATGGGGTATGTTGTGATCAGAAGGGTTCCTTAAAATCCTTGGGCTTTATTCTTTGACTTAATATAATAGGGGGCATCTGTCGAAATGTTTGCAGAAGTGGCAGCATCTCAAGAGGTTTTAGAGGCGAGTTCCGGCAATGGCAAATCCTTCCGGGAGTATGTGATAATTCTCCTGTCATGGCCAATCAATTCTCTGTAAAGCTCTACACTTATCTGCTTACTTTTGCTTCTTTGGGATGAATGTGCATCATCCATCATATATTATTTCAAGTGTGCCAGTTGAATTATTTATCATGTTTTCGGGATTTTTTCTTTTGGTCATGGAATTTACTATCTAATTATATCTTCAGTTATAGCAAGCATGTTACTGTTTGAGGTAGAAAACTAAGATACGGAAGCTCTATGAAAACCATTTTCTCTTTCTTTTCCTTATATTATCTGAAGGTTTACCTAGTATATTGCATTGACCAGAAATAGGAGATTTTTGCAGCACATTTAAAAGGATTCTGTTTCAAAATGTTGATCTACATGTTCGTGGTCATTGCTTGTATTAGTTTCATTAGAAAATCTTATAAGGGGCTCTTGGATTTACTAAAAACATCTTGTGTGGGATGGCGTTGCAAAAATCGAACATGAATACTTTTAGGAAAATAATAGTGGTTAGAGTTATCTCATTATAAGCTTTTGATCAATGTCTTGGAGAACTGAGTTAATTGTCTTTTAAGCAAAAGTTATTAATTTATTTCTTATAATGTTTGCTCATGTTGTAAAATTGCAGATCTTTATATCAAGAGATGGAGGGAGTAAAAAGTATGCATCAGTTTTGGCCCCCGGCCAACATGAAGGATTAGGGTAAGTGGATACGTGTCAGGTCTGAAAATCATATTCAGTAGTGAATTCAAATTCCATACCATCACAGAACCATATGGAAGTTCTACATGGTCTGTTATATATCTATAGCCAACAGTCTTAAACTAGCTCAAGAATCAGTCCCTTCTCTTATTGAATCAAGGCTAAGTATAAGATTTTTTCTAAAATCTGAATAGGTTGGTGAATACGAAGATTGGCTATTACTTGGTATACTATAGGCAATCTGCCATGGGAATCAGAACTCATCCTATTAAGTATGACAAGGAAATCAAATAGGTTTGTAATTATTGAAATTTTATGCAGACTTGCAACTTAAGAGGCAGTGCGACCACATTTAAGGTTTACAAAGCTTATATGTATCCTTTTCAGAGGGGATCAGATTTAGTCATTTCACTGGATTCAATTCCATTTTATATGACGTGGCTTTCTCAAAACTTTAATGTATAATGCATCTTGGATTGGTAATACTTTTTTTAGGACTTCTAAAGACACCTATAACAGTTGAATATCCCTACTATAGGTAGCCTGATTAAACGTGCTCGTTTTTATAGAAAAGCTGGTGATCAGGGTTTATCATCGTGGGGCTGGAATTTGGGTGGTCAACATTCCACGTACCATGCTCTGTTTCCAAGGGCATGGACTGTATATGATGGTACGTGTATACTTCCTTTAGTCTATTTCAATTGAGCTGCTGCCTTAGTTTTGATGCTTTTTTTTTTAATTTTAGGTGAACCTGATCCAGATTTGAAAATATCATGTCGGCAAATATCACCATTTATCCCTCATAATTATAGAGATAGCAGTCTTCCTACAGCAGTTTTTGTCTACACGGTATTTTCATATTTCCTCATATCAATTAAATGAAAAAGTCCTTTTTTCATTACATCTTTGTTGTTTAGGGAAGATGTAACCCTCAAAGTTACTGTGTGTTGGTTATTACTTGCTTCTGAGACTCTTGCATCTTATTTAGTTGGTAAACACTGGAAAAGAAAGAGCGAAAGTCAGCCTTCTCTTTACATGGGCGGTAAGAATTACATTTTCATTCCTGAATATTTTTTTTTTCAATCCAAAGCTCTCAAAGGTTCTCAGTACGTGTGGTACTTATTGCTTTTCCTGGTGTAGAACTCAATTGGAGGAATCTCACACTTGTCGGGAGACCATGTCAATGAACCTTTCATGTAAGAATAAATATCAGTGGTGATTGTTTTAGATGATTGTGGTTCTATACATTTGTTTCACATATTCTAACTTACATTTTGCTTTTATAGAGGCGAAGATGGAGTCTCCGGCGTACTTCTACATCACAAGCAAGTCATAAAACCTTATTACCCTTAATATGATGGTTGGTTTGGAGATTTATCTGCCATTCAGTAATTTAATTAGTTAATAAGGCACAAAGATTTAGACAATGTCCATGAAAGAAAAGGACAACAACTTAAATTTTTATAAAGATATCAAGAGAATTAGTCTTAAAATAGTGAAGTAGGTTAGTTTACGTATGTCATACCAGCAAGTAAGAAAAATTGATGTATAAAACTACATTTAGATTGAAAAGACCTGAAACTTATCTACCCTAGTGCAAAAGCTTGGAGGAAATTAGATGCTAAAAAGTGAAGCATGCCTTCTTATGTTTGGTGTTCATGCGGGAGATATCAAATTTTTTGGATATTTAGTATGTGGACATTCAGTTAATTTGTGATAATTTCCTCCTCCATGTCTTTGTCATAAAAACCAATAAATTGGTTGTACAAAAGAGCCAAAAGGACAACTCAGTTGTTGCAAAAAAAATAATTCCCTCTGGGTTCTCTTATATGTTTCCATGTAGTTCTATTTTCAACCAACATGTACTTATTTCCAGTGACGGTCAGTAAGTGAGGTTGAAATGTTGAAGTTGGTACTTGGGGCTCTGTACATTTGGACCAAATGAAAAGTAAATTTTTGGAAGCTTATTTGTTATTGCTTGTCTGTCTTGCTACATGTACCAAACTGTCTATAGACTCCTGTTATATATGTCCGTTTGGTCCTAGGGGCACAATGGAACATACTAATAGTAATTAAATCAGTCTTGAATTTCTAAAGTTCTTCCGAGGGTCATAGCTATAACTTTCCAACTTTAACCCAATGATTTTAACTGTCTTCATGACCAATGTCTATGTTACAGGACTGCAAAAGGGAGTCCCCCTGTTACTTTCGCGGTAGCTGCATGTGAAACACAAAATGTAAGCGTTAGTGTTTTACCATGTTTTGGGTTATCTGAAGGGAGTAGTGTTACAGCAAAAGAAATGTGGGACAAAATGGCGCAGGTATTTTTCTCAGTCATCTTCTTAATTGATGCTATCTACATATGTGCTTTTGGTAGCTCAATCCTATATCCCTCATTTTTTTTTTTTGGAAACTTAGTGAGTTGCCTTGTATAGAACATTTTGTCAATACAATCATCTGCTAGTTATAAATAACTCAGATTTTACAAAAGAATCCTACTCACATGTTTAGTTTGGAGTTTGGATGCACAAGTCTATCGTTACCATGCTCAGTGTTTTTTAATATGGTTTCTTTTTCTCAAGGATGGACAATTCGATCGGGAAAATTTTAATTCTGGGCCATGCATGTCTTCATCACCTGGAGAGACACTCTGTGCTGCAGTTTCAGCTACAGCGTGGGTAGAACCCAATGGTGGGAAATGCACTGTTGCATTTGGTCTGTCTTGGTCATCCCCAAAAGTAAAGTTTTTAAAGGGATGCTCATATCCAAGGTGAGTTCCTGTAAGAAAATTCCTTATATTAACTAATGCAAGAAAATATGCTTATAAGTGTGTACGCTGACGGTCATCTGTCTTTTGGTTTGCACCCTTGTGGCTTTATTATCTTCATTGTTACATGTACAAAATCTTAATTCTTGCCCTAGTGTGCCTGCTGGTTTTTCAAGATCCTTCCTCTATCCAATAAATAAAAAAAATATAGCTTGTTTGTGTGTTTTTTTTTTCATCGACTGTAGCAACCTGATACCAGAAGAAGTAAAAGTTAACAAAGATACATGCATTAAAAATTTTGCTCCATCGGTCCAGAAACCGATGCAAGTGATGTAGGTGTTTGCTAATATATGCTGATAAGTGTGTTGCAGGAGGTATACAAAGTTCTATGGGACCTCTGAAAGGGCAGCTCAGGACATAGTGCATGATGCACTTACAAGTACGTGTGTGGTTTTGACAAGTTGTAACACGATTAATTTGTAAAATCATTTTAAACAAGAATCTAATGTCTTGGTTTGATGATGTTTATTTTAAGTTTAATACGGGGGTATTTTCTGTGAATGCATAGATTATAAGCGATGGGAAGAAGATATTGAGAAGTGGCAAAACCCTATCCTCAGGGATGAGACACTACCAGAATGGTATTAATTACTTAAAGCATTATACTGATTCTTACTTTCATGAATAAGGATGTATCAGACACTAAATGGATGCCATAAGTAGGTGACTAACAATAAGGTAGAATCTGAGCTTGACTATAGTGTTGAAAATATAAGATCCCATGTGCATGCCGTGCTGTAAAATGCCGGCTTCTATGAAGGACAACCGTGCTAGTCTGACGTTGGAGCTAGTTGGTTATGCATCTCATTTCTTCAGAGAGAATTATGTCAGATAGTTTTCTCATGACCACCATGAATGCGGACTCTCAGATTTAACATCCCACAACTATCTCCTCTTATTCGAAACCTTAAGATGCATCAAGCTTGGTTCCTGATTGTGTTAACTATCAGTTAGGATCGTAGGATGCATCTTATGTTTACTGCAACTGTCTTTTCAAATACACTCGAGTGTTGTAGGTGCTGTACCTAAGAAAAAAATATTGTAATTACATCTTTTGCACACACCAACCATCCCCGTTATTAATAAAAATCCCTTACAACATAATATTTAATTAATGTTTTTTAGGGTTTCTTTGCACTACTTTTCACTCTAGTGTTATGATAACTTTTAGTGACGGCATGTTTTGTGCAATGTTGTAGGTACAAGTTCACGTTGTTCAATGAGCTTTACTTTTTGGTTGCTGGTGGTACAGTCTGGATTGGTATGGATACCTGATTTTTTGGTCTATCAGATCTTGACCTGTGTTCTAAGATTGTTTGTTATTTGGAAATTGGTTGCGATGCCTGAATTTATCGTGCACTTTTGAATCACCCAATACCTTTATTTTTGATTTATATTTACAAACTGAATGATGCCTTGTAATTATTGTTCATTTTCATGCAGATTCTCCCTTCCATGAAACAACCGTCAGGAAGAATCAAACGCAGGTAGCAAATGTTGAGTATTTAGACAACAAAGTTGCTGAACCTAAAGTGAACTGCAAACAAAGTGGAGTGGTTGAGGATACTGCAACTGGTTTACATTGGAATGCAATGTTGGACCCTCAGAATGACAATGAAGATGTTGGGAGGTTTCTGTATCTGGAAGGAGTTGAATATATCATGTGGTGCACCTATGATGTGCATTTTTATGCATCTTTTGCTCTTCTCGATTTGTTTCCCAAAATTGAGCTCAATATACAAAAGGATTTTGCCAAAGCTGTCTTATCTGAAGATGGGAGAAAAGTGAAGTTCCTGGCTGAGGGGAATTGGGGAATTCGTAAGGCTAGAGGAGCTGTACCCCATGACCTGGGGACACATGATCCGTGGAACGAAATGAATGCATATAATATTCACGATACTAGTAAGTGGAAGGATCTGAACCCAAAGTTTGTACTTCAGGTGTATAGAGATTTTGCTGCAACAGGGGATATGTCATTTGGAGTAGATGTGTGGCCGGCTGTTCGTGCAGCAATGGAATACATGGAACAATTTGATAGGGACAATGATGGTCTCATTGAGAATGATGGTTTCCCTGATCAGACATACGATGCTTGGACGGTTCATGGCATAAGTGCTTACTGTGGTTGCTTGTGGCTTGCTGCACTTCAAGCTGCAGCAGCAATGGCCTTTCAACTAGGTGACAAGGCCTTTGCTGAGTGGTGCAAAACCAAATTTTTGAAGGCCAAACCAGCTTTTGAGGAAAAATTATGGAATGGATCTTATTTTAATTATGATAGCGGATCCAGTAGTAACAGTAAATCTATACAAGCAGATCAACTGGCTGGACAGTGGTATACTGCATCCTCAGGTTTACCTTCACTTTTTGATGATGTTAAAATCCAAAGCTCTTTGCAGAAAATCTATGACTTCAATGTCATGAAAGTTAAAGGAGGTAGGATGGGCGCTGTAAATGGAATGCATCCCAATGGGAGGGTGGATGAGTCTTGCATGCAATCTCGTGAAATATGGACTGGTGTCACTTACGGAGTGGCTGCTACCATGATTCTTGCTGGTAAGAAGAAAGAGGCATTCACTACTGCTGAAGGAATTTTTACTGCCGGCTGGTCTGAAGAGGGCTACGGGTAAGTTGAACTTTCATTATATGCAGTACTGTAGCACATGTGTTCTCCACTTTTATTTGATAAAAACATATTCATAACGTGGATGTTTTGAAATCTTCATGTGGGAGATCACTCTGGTTTTAGAAGGTTTATCCAATTAGGCATAATGTCTTACTGTTCAAAAATCATTTCTCAACTGCATACTTTGATGATGTATATTAACCCAACATGCATGTTGTAATCTGTTCATATGTGGAATGAATATGTTTAGTTAAGACAAAGTCCAAGAATTTCAGAAAGTTAGGATAGGATTGAAACCTTGAGCATTATACTAATACCAGCTGTATTGTTAATATAAAATAAGATATACATTACAGGACTAATAGTGTGGTTTAAGCAAAGTGAATTCTCATGGAAAATGTCTAGAAAAAGAAGTATGTTCAATAAGAAGGTAGTGAGGTTAGGTGAATAGTTTTTTACTGCCTCTCATCTGATGATGCACTTTATACAGAAACCATTACTTGCTGCTGCACCTCGTGTATTTTATATGATTATTGAACTGAGAAAAGTTTAAGATATTTTTTGTTTGACCGAACTTTGGATGTCTCGTACTAAATTGGAGTCTCACATCAATCCTCTGTTGTGTGTTTGCTAGATCACCGATGTGATGTCTCTACGCACTTCTATTACTTATAGAGCACTTGAAGCTAGTTTTCTTTGATCTTACAAGATTGACGCTTGTGTTTGTTATTTATATAGATACGGGTTTCAGACTCCTGAAGGTTGGACGATGGATGGGCACTTCCGGTCTCTGATATATATGAGGCCACTGTCTATTTGGGGCATGCAGTGGGCATTAAAAATGCCAAAGGCAATTCTTGAGGCTCCACAGGCCAATATAATGGACAGAATCCAAATTTCTAATCCGAGATCCTCCCACAACGAAACAGGTGTGAGAAAGATTGCAACCAAAGCAAAGTGCTTTAGTAACTCTGTGTTTAATTGTGCATGCTGAATGTAACATGTTACTTTGAATATATTGTAAAAAAAGTGTAGTAAATTGCTGAACCCTCATGCAGTGAAATAAAGATGCTGGGAGAGAGGTTTGGGAGTAGTCTTCTAGAGATAGGTAAAAATAGGTAATAAAATATCGGAGTTGCAAGACTTGCATAATTATATGTATCGGTCCAGTCTTGCATTGTTCGATTGGAAAGGTTTTGTACAAGTATTCGGGAAATGTAACAAGTGAATAATTTGTGTTGCTATATGAACTATATAGTATCTGCAAATACAGAGCAGATTGGAACAAAGTCATTCTTGTTTTGCAACCTTTTAACATAGCATAGATTGATTCAAGTTTTCAGGAGCACCAAATCTTCAATGGCTTTCCCCAAGATTCAGTCACTTTTGAAGAGAAAAAGAAGCAAAAGCCAATTCTGAAATAACAGTAGCAACTCTCTCTTGCTTCTCTCTCAGCATAAGATGATTTTTTTTTGAGGTGAAATGATAGAATAGATAGTTTGTAAATTAGAAAAGAGTTCACTGATTATTGGCCCAATAGAAAGGATTGTCCATGAGTAGCCTATAGACGGATTAGGTGTAAAACAATAGTTAAAAAGCTACGACTAAAAAATCAAGGGTCCCATACTTTGTCTAGCACCCCCAATCATTATATCCACACACAACTCAGGACTACTCATCCATGTTCATATCTTACACAGGTTAGGTATAGGACAAAGACTACTACACTACGATTTCGGTGCACTCAGCTTTGTTATTATTAGTGTTAGCGAACATAACCTTTTTACCCTCAAACTCTAAACAACTATTCTCAACAACTTAGAAAAAACCCTAGTTGGGCCTAAAGCTACTCCCCAGGCCCAAACCATGTCCAAGGCCAGCAAAACAACAAGCAGCCCAGCCCAGGATAGGTTTTTTTTTTATGTGAGCATATCAAGCTCGCTTCTTCACTTTGAGTAGAGAAATGGATCTCCTAACCAAATAAGATAAAGTGGACAAGAATAATGATATACGACAAGCATAAACTCGATCAATGATTATAGAATTAATTGTATATGCATATTATGACTCGACACTTGGCATCATATATATATGAAGGTGTTGGAAAGACTTGATATGTGAGTGAATGGAGATGGAAGAAGAGGAGGAAGAAGCTGCTTCACTATTAGCCATAGTAAGTGTGTGAGAAATTTTGCCTCTCACAGATCCACCACGTATAACTACGAGGCAATTTCTTCGTGTGGAGAAATTTTGCTCGTCTTTTTTTTCCTTGTCTGTGTTTTGCAATAACCGCCCACCCCACCCTGTTAACCATGGTAAACCTAGCTATGGATTTAGAGAAGAGTAACAGAGGTTGAAGAAGATTCTGAGAACAAAATGAAGCAGAGCTATCTCTATTGATGTATTGTTCTTCAGTCTTAAAGATGATTACAGCCACAGAGTCTATATATATGACAAGAGCCAATCTAAGACTAGTCTATGGTCAGCATTAAGAGATAAAAATATCTACGCCAGCTGTCATTTTCCTCTAGGCACATAAACTTCAGTCACATATAAACGAAGCTACAGCTATACAAATATTGATTCTGTTAACAGCCCCCCTCAATCTCAGGTAGGGAAGCTAAACTGAGATTGACACTGTGCTGGAGAAATATAGGAGAATGCAGGCCTTTGGTTAAGATATCAGCAGTTTGCTCTGTAGTGGGAACATAATGCAGCAACAGATCTTGCTTCTGTACTCTTTCACGCACAAAATGAAAATCGTTATCCAAATGTTTAATTCTAGAGTGAAATACAGGATTTGAAGCCAAATCAATTGCAGACAGATTATCACACTTCAAGAGAGGAGGTCTAGGAATGCGCACATGCAGATCACACAACAAATGCCTTATCCAGGAAATATCTGCTGCTGTGTTAGCAAGAGATCTATACTCTGCCTCAGTTGAACTTCGAGAGACAGATCCTTGTTTCTTTGACTGCCATGAAACAGGACAACCACCTATATAGATCACAAATCCTGTAGTGGATCGTCTTTGATTTACTTCACCTGCCCAATCAGCATCGCAATAGGCACTAATACACACTCCATTGTGCACATTCTTCCCAGTATGACTGAAAAACAACCCTTTTACCAAGGTACCTTGCAAATAACGCAATATACGCTTAACTGCAGCAAAGTGGACATCAGTGGGATTAGTCATGAATTGACATACGGTGTTTACAGCAAAGGCAATGTCAGGGCGGGTAAAAGTTAGATATTGGAGAGCGCCAACAATACTTCGATATGTTGTTGGATCTGACAAGAGAACACCATCACCCTTTAACATCTGTACATGAGGCAAGCAAGGAATAACACTTGGTTTAGTATTGTGCATTCCTGCCCTAACCAGAAGATCCTTGGCATATTTTTGTTGACTCAGGAATATTCCGGTTTTAGTCTGTTTAACTTCAAGTCCCAAAAAATATGATAAGGGACCAAGATCCTTCATGTCAAAGACTGAGCTCAACTCATGTATGACATCATGAATACCTTTTGAATCAGATCCTGTTATGACAATTTCATCAACATATAATAAGAGAGCTACCAGTCCAGCAGCACTGTGTTTAACAAAGAGACTAGGATCAGAATGGGAGAACTGAAAACCGAGACCAGGAAGAAAGCTGGTAAACTTCTCATTCCATGCTCTTGGGGCCTGCTTCAAGCCATAAAGTGATTTCTTCAAAAGACACACATGATTAGGAAAATCAGAATCTACAAATCCTTGTGGTTGTCTCATGTACACTTCTTCCTTTAAGTCACCGTGAAGGAAGGCATTTTTAACATCTAACTGCCTTAACTCCCATTTATACAGAGCTGCTAATGCCAAAATAACTCTCACAGTACTATGTCTCACCACTGGACTAAAAGTCTCATCATAATCCAAACCTTTTTCTTGACTAAAACCTTGAGCAACTAGACGTGCTTTATACCGAGATACAGTTCCATCAGGTTTTTTTCTTCACTTTGTATATCCATTTACATCCAACAATATTCTTGTGTTGAGGACATGGGACAAGAATCCACGTACCTTGTTTCTGTAATGCTTGTACTTCTTCAACCATGGCCTGCTCCCATTCAATTTTGCCAGCAGCATGCTTGTAAGTTTTAGGCTCGTAGACATCTGAAATTTCAGTGACAGCTGTAAAACCACTAAAATAGGCTAGATCATTGTACTGCTTCTGATGAACTATAGCAGAATAGGCACAGTAGTCTTCAAAAGTTTTAGGCTTCACAATTCCATTTTTAGCTCTAGTGAGCATAGAGTGCTCGTTGTAGTTCTGAGCTTGAATGAACTGCAATTCCTCAGGTAAATTATTCAAGTCTAAGGCTTCTGCATGAATTCCAAACTGATCTCCAACTCCTACTACATTATGCACTTGTGGCCCAGGAGTCTCATCATGACTTTCAACAGCAACCATATTATCAATCTGTGGATCAGGAGCCATAATATGATGATCAGAATTCACATCATCAATATTAGTGGTATTATCACCAAGATCAGTATTAGCAGATTCTCCATTAATAGTATCACGTTCATCAACTCCTCCAGACTGTGAGGAAACAAAGATTGCACCAGAATTTGGAGATACAGAACTATCTTCAACAGTATCCGTAGATGTAGCACTGGTATTCGTAGATGTAGAGCTGGCTTCAATCTCACCCTCAAGGGGAACAACTCCTCCAGGAGCTCTAACATCGGCCACAGGTGATGATGCAGAAGGGACAGGCATCCAAGGAGTAGTGGAAGATCTGGGAGAAGGGACAGACAACACAGAGGACATTTTGGAGTAGGGAAAACTAGACTCACTGAAAACAACATGTCTACAAATCCACAATTTATTTTTGGAAGGACAGTAACAAAAGAAACCCTTATATCCTAAGGCATAACCAAGGAAGACACATTCGGTGGATCTTGGTTCAAGTTTGTCCTGATTATAGGGGCGTAGTAGAGGAAAGCAAGCTGAACCAAAAACCTTAAGAGAACTGACATCAGGAACTGAACCAAAAAGAGACTGAAAAGGTGAAGACATGTGCAAAGATTTACATGGCATTCTATTTATGAGGAAGGTTGCATGAGCTATGGCATGAAACCAGAAAGGTTTAGGTAAAGAGGCTGTAGATAATAATGCAATAGCAGTTTCGACTATATGTCTGTTCTTCCTCTCAGCAACTCCATTTTGCTGAGGGGTATATGGACAAGTGATAAAATGTTGAATGCCATGATTTTCAAGATACTCTTTAAACACCAAACTGTTATATTCCCCTCCCCCATCAGTTTGTAATGTTTGAATAGATGCATGAAACTGATTTTGGACAAAAGCTGAGAATTTAACAAATCTAGCAAAAACATCAGATTTATTGATTAATGGGAAAATCCAAGTAAACTTGGTACAATCATCGATGAAGGTTTCATAGTATTTGAATCCTTCAAGAGACAATGATGGTGCTGGTCCCCAAACATCTAAATGCACCTTTTGAAAAGGGAGAGCAGAATGACTACTAGACTCAGGGAAGGACAATCTATGCATTTTTCCTTCAATACAAGGGACACAAGGACTACTAGAGCTATCTTTTTGAACAGACAAATTTGATGAATTCAACATTTTGACAATGATGGCTTCAGTTGGATGGCCAAGCCGTTTATGCCACAGAGAGTGAGACACAACAGCACCAACAAAGCCAGAATGGGACAGAGACTGAATTTGAGGAAGCTTGGGAGTTTTGAAAAGAAACAGACCTTCTCCACTACTCTTTCCTTGGTATAATGGGACCTTGGATACCTTGTCCTGCACAGAGATATCATTTTCATCAAGCACAATAAAACAATGATTATCTCTACATAACTTGGTGAATGACAACAAGTTAACTGCCAATTTAGGAACATGAAGAACATTCTGCAATTTAAAAATGTGGTTTGATGGCTTGATGTAACCAGAGCCAATATTAGCTATATCCAAACCAACACCATTGCCAATAGTAATCTTACTGTCATTGGAATAAGGCTGTGCAAGAGTGAGCTTGCGAAGATCTGCTGTCATGTGATGTGTAGCCCCAGTATCACCAATCCAAATCTCAGAAGAGGAAGAAGGACCTGAGTGACCAACACTGTTGGAAGTACCAGAACTGGATCCATGTTCATACACACTGTGAGCATGAAGAGCAGTGAGAGAGGATGATGGTTCTGCTCCTTGATAGGCATAATTTGACCTATGAGTACAATCCAATGCCTTATGGCCCTTGAGACCACATATCTGACATGTAGGGATAGACAGAGAAGGGTGTCCATTTGGTACATCAGTCCTGTAGAAACAATTAGCTGCAGTATGACCTTTCTTGCTGCAAATTTGACATTCCGGTGCAGGCCCTGTGTTGGTCCTAAAGTTCTCAGCACTAGAGTTAGAAGAACCAGAATACTTGACATTATTTGGATTTTGATAGCAATTGTTAGCCAAATGTCCTTTCTTCCCACATATTGGACATTTGTTAGCTTGGTAGCATGTAGCTAAGGTATGCCCTTTCTTGCCACAGAATGTGCATTCTGGTTTGCCATTACCACCTTCGTAAGTATGAGACTTACCCTTGCTTTTATCAATGTCAGACCAGGACTTCTTAGTGTTATCTCCTTCATCAGAGTATCTTGTGCCAGACTGGTATCTATGGCAACCATTTCCTCTTGCAACCATAGCAGACATAGTAGAGGTTGCCTGAAATAGACTGTCAATACGCCTCTCCTTGGAAAGCAATTGAGACCTCAAGTCTCTAATAGAGATGGGATTTTCACGGCCTTCAACAACTGAGCGAATAGTGTCATATTCCTCTGGAAGGCCATTGAGAATCACAATGACAATATCTTCATCAGCAATTGTAACTCCAACAGCAGACAACTGATCCCTTGCACTTTTAATCCTCTGAAGATACTTATCAATGGACTCACTTCCCTTTTTGATAGTCTGAAGCTCAGTTTTAAGTTGCATTATGTTAGCTCTTGAAACTGTTGAGTAATGTTCTTCAAGGATGAGCCAAGCTTGTCTGGCAGATGTAACTCCAATCACCATGTCCTGAACATCATCTTCTAGTGTAGACATGAGGAAGCTCAGCAACGCCTTATCGGCTTGTTTCCACATTAGATAGGCTTCAGAAACATCACTGGTAACAGAACCATCCTCAGTGAGATTGTATTTTGGAGGAGACACTTCAGATCCATCAAAGTACCCAAACAATCCGCTGCCTTCCAAGGTAGACTGAAATAGAAAGCACCACTTGATGAAATTTCTTTCGCCAAGTCTAGTAGTGATACCACTCCTCAAGGCATTGATCTCAGATTGTGTAGGTCCAGTTGAGACAACAGGACGAGAACCAGACGATGATGATCCACTAGTCATCGTGTTCAATATCTTCTGTAAACAAATAATGCAGCACAATCTAACCACAATTGTATACTTCTCACAAGTTCGCAAATCAACCAGAGAAACACAACAAGAAGATTTGTACTAGACAAGTCTATCAATAAACTTTCTACAGCAATACTCACAACTTTTACCAAATGTTTCCCACAACTACTTCAATGTCTACAGCAACCTCCACAAATTTTTACGAAATTTACTACAGCAACTTCCACAAGTTTGACGAGATTTTCAGCAGCAAGTCAGATTTTACGAGATTTCTACAGCAACTCCAAGGTTTTACGAAATGTGCTACAATACTCCAAGATTTTACGAGATTTCTACAGCAACTCCAAGGTTTTACGAAATTTGCTACAATACTCCAAGATTTTACGAAGTTTTCTAATCAAGAACTCACAAATCCTCAGTATACAGTCATGATCACAATATAGAGTCAAGTAGTGACATCACCAACATCATTACAAAGCTTCAGAGAAAAGAAATGGACCTGAAACTGATTTCTGAAGTAAACGATGTCCGATTCAAACCGTGCTTGCAGATTTGAGACGAGCACTGAAACCCTTACACTCGACACTGAGAAAATCGAAGGTTGAAGACGACCTGCGAAAACCCTCGGATGAAACTTGACCGATTGCAATCTTGAACTTCAACGAAACCAGAGAGATGCGGAAGCGTAGCTAACAGGCTCAGAGCTAGGTGAGCTCTGATACCATGTTAACCATGGTAAACCTAGCTATGGATTTAGAGAAGAGTAACAGAGGTTGAAGAAGATTCTGAGAACAAAATGAAGCAGAGCTATCTCTATTGATGTATTGTTCTTCAGTCTTAAAGATGATTACAGCCACAGAGTCTATATATATGACAAGGGCCAATCTAAGACTAGTCTATGGTCAGCATTAAGAGATAAAAATATCTACGCCAGCTGTCATTTTCCTCTAGGCACATAAACTTCAGTCACATATAAACGAAGCTACAGCTATACAAATACTGATTCTGTTAACAAACCCCACCCCACCCCCCCCTCTCTCTGTGTGCTGTGTGTGTGTGTAGGTAGGTAATTAAGTGAGATAGGGATGCCAAACCCACCGTGCCTTGCTTGGCTTTAAGCCATTATATATTCGTACTCCAACATGCACCATTGCACCAAACCAACAAAGGGATCGAAGCCTCCAAACCTCTCTCTCTTTCTCTCAACCGAGTCCCATTCTAGCTCCCTCTTCTCTGCCAATTAGGTCCAAGAAAGGAGGTAAGGAGAAAGCTTTTACTTCTTCACCAAGTTGACCCAGAACTCAAAAGAATGTAAGCTCTTCTTTTCTCTAACATTTGATCTGTTTAGTTTGATTTGCTGGCCTGGCTCAGTTTGAGTTCATGTATATGATAATTCCTTACCTCCTTGGATTGAAAGAACGAGAGAGGGAGGCAAGATTGGCAAACTAGTTGCATGGCTATTTGTGATTGATGTTGTTATCAATGTTGGGAGGGTCTGCATGTATTACTATATAGTTTCTGAATGAATAAGCTGAATGCATGATATCTTTGCTCGTATGTGTATAATGGAGTTGACATGATTAGATTGAACCTCACCATGATCAAGTGCAGTAAGCTATAGTTCTAGAATTTTATACGGGATCGACAACAGTTGGATTTCTTAGGTCAGAAGCAACAACCTGGCATATGTTTTTAATCAATAACATCTATATATGCATGTGGTTAATTAGAGTAGAGAAAATTCTGGTGTATTTTTTTTTTGTTGAGGTGAAAATAGAAATTTTATTAATGCAAAGCAGAAATATATAGTCATTTCAACTATGACCTCATAAAGTCGGGCACAACGTGGTACCAAAAGGGCACCCTAGTATTCCTTAGGGCCTATTTTGCTAACTTATCTACAACTATATTGGCCTCTCTGCCTAAATGAACAAACCAACAGTTGGATAGAGTCCTGAAGGTTTGTCGAAGATCCTCACATGAGTCACAAAATATACTAGACACCGTTGTGGGGTCCTCCACTGCACGGACCACAATCAGGCTATTTGAACTAATCCGAGCAGGGCTATAGCCCAACTGACTGGCAAGATGTATCGCTCTCCAGGTTGCCTCAATCTCTACTGCCAACGCCGAGTATACATCAAAAATGCCATTAGCCGTTGCAAACACAAACTTTCTTCCTAATCCCGAACAATCATGCCTATACAACCTCTATGTGTAGACAAGCTTCTAAAAAATGCTAGGTGACCCTAGACAGTGAAGGTACATTCTAGCGCCTAGGCGGCTAGACGTGGATTAATCGAAATTATGCGTTTTCTAGGAGACTTAAAGGCGGTATTAATTCAATATATATATATATATGTGAAATAATGAATATTTAAAACACTTATATAATCAAATTAGCAATAAATATAGTCTAAATTATCATAATATCCAAACAAAATATATAATATATAGTAATAATCTCAAATGATTTGGGTTTTAATTTTTTTTTCACACTCAGCCTGTCTAAACTCGCTTAGGAGCACCTAGTCTGTCTAAACTCGCTTAGGAGCGCGTATCCCACCCAGAGAGCTTATTCTCTCATTTAGCTTCGCCTAGCGCCTAGGCATCGCCTAGGTCGCTTTTTATAACAGTGTGTGTAGAGAAATTGAAGGCTCCATCAATGCAGACACAATATCTACCCAAAGGAGGTCTTTGCCATGTCTGAAGAACTCTAGTCGAGCGGTCTGGAGTCTTATGCAAAAACACATAGTGATCATGCCAAGCTCTTGCTAACACCCTCTAAGTCTGGCTATTAAACTATTTTTTTTCTGTTCCACAGTTTGTCATTACGGCGTTTCCAAACAAACCACATCATCACCACCAGCTGAGCAAATAATTCTCTAGTAAGGCCAACAAAGAAAGCAATCATCCATTCTCTGAAGGAGCTAGTGGATTGACCGATACCTGCTAATATAGGGGACGTCATAGGCTGAACTGCAGGGCAATCTCTAAACAAGTGTAGCTCTGTCTCCCTTTCCCTCTCACACAGCAAGCACAAACCATCCACATCTACTCTGCGGCCCTGCAGTCTCGACCCTGTGGGTAGAAAGCCCTGACATGCTCTCCAGACGCACATTTTCTCCACCGGAGCTACACCCACTATCTAGAAGTGCTTCCAAAAATCACCCCACTGATCTGGTATTGCTAGTTGCAGTAGGACCATATGATCACAAACTACTTTGTACGCACTACTGATCGTGTAGTCTCCTTAGGCCGTATAGTGCCAAATTACTCGGTTTCTCCTTGCAGTATGACTCAAAAGAATCGACATAACAATAAAAGCATCCTTAGAAGATAAATACCTCTGTAAGATATCCTGATTCCAACTCCTTTGTGGTGTGATAAGCTGAGAGGCCCGATCAATAGTTGTGGGAAATCAAAGTTCCTCTAGTGTAAACGGAGGCCGAGGGATCCATCTATCACGCCATATCTGTATCTGATCACCAGAACTCACCTGCCATCTGGAGCCACGTTCAAGGACTTCTCAGGCCTTAAGGAAACTCCTCCAAGTGTAAGACGGAGAGCCTCCCGCCTTTGCATCCCAAATACCCCTTTGCGCAAAATACTAGGCTTTGTAAACCTAGGCAACCAAGGAGTCCGGGTTCTGTATTATACGCCAAACCTTCTTAGCCAATAGAGAAAGGTTAAAAGCATATAAATTTTGGAAGCCGAGAACACCCTATCCTTCGGTTTGCACATAGCATTCCATGGACACCAATGTATGCGTCTTCGTTCTGAATTATCCCCCCCCCCAAAAGAAAAATCTACTATACTTGTTTGAGAGTATGCGTTTCCTTATTTTCAATCCTCAAACAAAAATCTACTATATTTGTTAGCTTATTTTTATCACGCGATTACTTTTATCAATAGAATTGAAGAGTCGCTCTCTATCTCTCTCGGAAAATTGCTTCAATAGCAGTAGAGGACGCAAGCTCCCAAATCGGCCTCAACCTTGCCACAGTCCTCCGCCTAGCGCCGCTACTCTACTTCTCAGCCTCAAGCACACTTTGGCTTCAAGCCTTCACCCCGATCGGCCCGTTGTGACGCCTTGCCTTCCTCGTCTAACTCGCCACTTCATTAACTTCGCTCGGAGCTCTACCAAATATCTCCCTCGCCTAACTCAGCTCGTCCACCGTTGTGATGAACCAACTTTATTTCAATACCGTAAAAATTAATAAGCAAACAGGTAAATCGAGGAAATACTCGAGCAAATTCGACTAATCTACTCGAAGAACATATCCGACAAACTTGTTACGACGAAACGGTTGAAGTGATATAAGACAAACTTAATTTTTTTTGTCAGCTGCACCGCTAATAGCGGATACACTCATCACTACTATCCAACCAAACGTTGAATAAACCTCACCACTATATTTGTATCGTTGATACGAACCTAACGACATAACTTGATACAATTTTGGAATGATTTTTCCGCTCACGCGCCACCATCAGGTACCATAGTTGACAGTGAAGATTAACCCATCAAATGAAAGATCTCAACGAGGCCTACAACCTGCCTAACTGCAACGAAGTCTACTTCAGCCGAAATCCGGCTGCATCTCGTAAACCCAGACAATCAAACTCACCAGAAATATAATCGACGGTGTAGAAACACCGACGAGCCACGAAGGTCTTCGGGACCAGTCATAGTCGACTAGGGGAGGAGAGGGGAACCAAAGCCCCTAACCTCGTCGCCTAAAACCACCGACAATCGCCAATCACGGCTGAGGTCGAATAGAACCGATCGAAATCCATTTCGATGTTAATCCTGCAGTCAACAACAACAACACATAAAGAAGCTCACATTCTCTCGATTCATACCTGAATTGTAGTCGGAGAAGTCACCGACGAAGGAACCCGAAAAACCTAAACACTACTCTCATCGATTCTCTCTCTACAATCAAGAAATCCTAAAACCGATAAGTAGAAAAGAAAGAGAAGATGATGGGCTCTCGACTCTAACCAGAATCGAGGCCGGAGGTGGCCTGACAGCGCTGGTGTCACCGTCCAATGTCGACTGACCCTAAATGGGTTGGACTCGATTCTCTCTCACCCAAGAGAAAGTTGACTGAGAGTCAACCCAAACTGACTTCCCAAAAGGGAAACCCTCTTTTTTATACTCTTCCATTTACAGAAAGGTCATTCCCGATAAACTTCCGATAATCGTAATTTCATTGTCGTAACTCCTTTTTCAACATTTCTCAAGTCTATAAACTCATCTCAACCAATTCTACAACTTCTACCCGAAGTTAACCAGCTTCGTATATCCAATAAAAGGTCAACCAATACCACTCAACATTTACTGACAGTGAAATCATTTACCGTGCTTATTAAATCAGAATCGGAAATATCCAAAAATATTAAAAATTATATAAAAAGATCGGGGTACTACAATCTACCCCCGATAAAATAATTTCACCCTCGAAATTACAAATCAAATATTGCAGAACATTTTTGCGAAAAATTGGGCAAAGTTTTCCCTAAAGCCTCGTTTAGTTACTGAAATGGAAAATGTTTCCTATGCAATTTCATTTCCGTGGGAAGAGAATTACTTCACTCATTACCTATTACATTGCTTGGAATACATGGGAAGGTAATCTTGTTGATTTCCTTTCCAATGTTTGTGCTTTACCATAATAGAAAATGAATTCAATTAATTTTACATTTATATCCTTACTTTGTATTTAATAATAATTTTATTAAGGATATAATAGTCATTGTAATAACTTAATTATTGTGCAATGATGATTAGGACCCACTAGGAGGGGAAAAGAAAATGATTCCTTAGGTTTCTGGGAGGAACCAATCTCCCCCCTATTTTTCCTTCTCTTGGGAAAGCTATTCCAAACAATGGAATGACATTATTTTCCTTTCCACTCCATTCCTATGAAACAAATGTAAGATGCCTTAAAAGTAGGATGCCCAAAACCTGCAAAATGTCCAAATACACTTTAATAATCACAAGTTTCAACCTATACCACGAGCCACCGATGCTCGTCCAGATTATTAACATTTCAAAAACTATATACATAATATTCAAGTACAATCAACTACACAAAAAATTCAATAAGTCATATCGAAAGAAGTCTGGAATACTCAGAATAAATCACACAGAATAATCTGTAAACAATAGTAAACAGTACTTGTAACTCAAAGAAGTCTCGAAACTGTGAACACTCCACCATCGGGATGTACTTGCTAATGATATATCATTAGTTATGTTATGATAAAATCTCTTAATCACATTGCGATAAAATCGCTAAATCAATGTTTATAAAACCATGTAAACACGGATATTCGCGTAATCAGGTTCTCATGCTCATCTCACGAGTCCATATTGTATCATGTCAGTATGCTCATCACGTGAACGAAAAGTATATCATCATGTTCTTCGCACGAACAAATATCATAGTGTAATACTCGCATTGTGAGCTCAAGTCAAATCATGGTACTCGCCTCACAAGTACAGTAATAGAATTTGTCCTCGACGGTAGTCATATATCACGTACTCAGTATATCGTCTCGAACGTCAAATCAAATTATATGTCTAGTCAAATTGTATGTCTAGTCATCTTTTAAATTAGGGAAATTGAGCATCCCGTCCATGATGGCTCTCAGTCATGCATGTAGGCCCTTGAGCCTTAGTTGGGTTTTACGGTCTTTCACCTAGGGAGTCACAATGGAGGTCCGTTGATCTATCTCTATGAGTAAGCTAGCAAACAGCTGATATAAAATGGAGTTTGCTTTCGAAGAAGACCTGTATAATGTGCTTGATAAAAGGCCTTGGATTATCTTCAAACATAATCTTTCATGTTAGAAGGTGGACTCCCAATTTTAATCCTCTCTATGCAAAGATTGAGAATCTGAGAGTTTGGATCAGACTCCCAAATCTCCCCCAACATTTATGGTGTGACAAGCAATTGAGGAATGCTACTCAGCCACTTGGTGCATATCAATTTATAGATGAAGACACAGAGAAAATGAGACAATGTGTTTATGAAAAGGCTTGCAATGAGATTGACCTGCGATACCCTCTCACTTTGGTCCTTGTGGTTCATATTGAGGGTGCTAATGTGAGACCTGTTCGTGTGCATGTTACCTATGAAAGCTTAATCGATGTCTGCTTCCACTATGGAAGACTCTTACACAAAGTGAGGAGGTGTCCCAACCATTATGGGGGTAAGGATTACTTCCTCATGGATCAAAACTCTGATGATGATGCTGTTTACCCACCTAATAAGGAGCTAAATCAAGAACAAAATAGCCATGTCTCCAACAAAGTCATGGTGATATTCCCTTAGCCTAACATGCCCCCACTAACTAACAAAGGCCAAGAGGAATTGGTGAATAACAACAATGGTAGCAAGAATGTTCCTGCAAACTCTGTAGAGTGGAACACCAATTCAGAAGCTGAGAGAACTCAAGGTGCAAAAGTCTTCACGGGGTGGAATGGAATTGGAAGAGCTACAAGTGGAACTAGATCTCTCCCTATGCAGAACCACTACGCTAGGGGAGGCATATCTTATAGGGATGTTACAAGGGTTGGTCATGGATGATGTGGAACCATCATTATTGGCTACCCTAATACTGTTGGAACATACAAGGAGTTGTCTGAGCCATTTATGAACTCTCGGGACATGGAGGAATTTGAAGATGCCATTGGGCCTGATGGAAATGGCCATGGTAGCTACATGATGGGATCACCTGCTGTCTCAACTAGAAATGCTAAAGGGGATTGTAAAATAAGTTGGGGATGTGAATGCAATATTCACTAGTCCAAAGAAACGAACTCAAGATATGATCTTGAACTGGGAATCGGATTAGATGATGGCCATAAAGGCCGAGGAGGAGAATGATGAGCAATTTAAATGGGAGTGACATGCTGGAACAACCAGGGGAGTTCCTAGCCTGGTTTCCAAACACATGTAGCTTTTTATTAGTCTAGTCTAAGTCTGGATGTCCTATGTATCATTAATACCGGGGCACCACTTGAAAATGATAATAAGATAGTTAGGAATCTTCCCTTTGACCAACACCTTTGTATTCCTGCTATAGGACAAAGTGGTGGAATTTTCATTTGTTGGAAGTGTTAAGCTTGATGTAGTCAAGCACCATGATCGTTACGTCCATTGCTCTGTTAGTAATCCAAGTTTGAATCTTAATTATTACTTTAATTTTATTTGGATTATCCTCAGAAAGAAAAACAAAATGATTTGTGGAACAACATTACTAATCTAAGACTTTAGAATGATATGTGTGGTTCCTTGCAGGTGACTTTAATATGATCTCTTGTCTTTTAGAAAAATCTAGAGGCAAACAAGTGTTTTTTAGATATATGTTGAATTTCAATAAGTTCTTGAATGACACTGGCATGATTTCCTTACCTTGCAAAGGAGTACCTTTCACTTGGACGAATAAACACAAAGACAATTATATAATGTTTGAAAGATTAGATAGATTCTACTCTAATGCTAAAGGTTTTTCTGTTTCCCAAATATGTTTATAGAGAAATTGCCCATGAATGGTTCAGACCATAATCTTATCTGTCTTAGATTAAACCAGGGAATAAAGAAGAACAACAATAGACAATTCAAGTTTGAGGCTTTCTGGCAAAATCATCATTCTTTTATGAATTTAGTCAATTTGAGTTGGTTCTCTAATCATGATAGTGATCCCATAAAGAACTTCTCTATTATTATTGGAAAAAAGTTCACCACTAGGGTTTGAACTTTTGTAAAGTTGTCAATGTAAAGCCCACACTTTGAAAACTATCAAAGTGATGCTCAGAGTTCTAAAACAGCATTTTCATGATGCCTCTGGTCAATCGCCGCCAGAAAACAGTTAAGTGTGATGATGTGGCACCGTGAGATATGCAATATGACAATTTTTTCCTTGATAAAATAAGGCTTTACAGAGGAGAATTTGAGAGGTTGATAGGCCTATTCACTTTTTATCTTTTAGGATTTTCATTCCCTTCTTCACTGTCTCTTTCTTCACTCTGTCTCTCTTTCTAACCAGAAAGCCAGAACTTCACATTCTCAATTTCACTGTACAATTCAATCATTTTCGTACATAAACCTCATAGCTTAACCTTCAATTGGAGTTTCTAGGGTCGTTAATTGATAATTTTCAGATTGGGGGTTTTTGGCGGCTGAAATTAGGGTATGTGATTCATCAATTTTTGATGCAGAAGAGGATATGATCAGATCAGGCATAGTACAGTGAAAATCGCTACAATTAACCATTGTGGCGATTGCGGTGGAATCAAATTCCTCAGAGAGGTTTTGGTTCTTGTATGTAAACTCGTTGCCTGAAGCGGGCGGAGGCCACCTCATTAGCCCCTTCATCTTTTTCTTCTTATGGTCGCACTATTGGCTCCGATAAGCGCATTCTCATCTCTCATCCTATTGTACTGCTTTTGTGAATCTGAATCCAAACCTTTCGCCAACGATTTCGACTCACTTACAAACCACCTCTACTGCCGTCGCAGCACCCACCACCAACGTTATGGACTCAACGATCGAATCATCGAGGTCTCGAGAAAGAGGAGGCTGCCAGAGTGGAAACTCCTATAAGGATGGGTCAGATAAGGGCAAGGAGCATGAAGTTAGGGATAGGGAGATTATGGAGATAGTTTAGAAACAAAGAGGAACTTAGGGATGAATATGGATGAAGGGAATGGCAGAGACGATGATGATCTTGATAGTGAAGGTGGAGTTGAGATTCTCTCTCCAGTGCTGGCAGATTAACTCTTATTAAGGTTAGTCTTGCTGGAATTCCCAACCATATCATGTCTTGCTTTAAGTGCCCTAAAAAAATCTGTAGAGAGATTGATAAACTGTCCAGGCTATTCTTTTGGGGTAAGAGTTCCAACTTGAATCCCATTGTTTGGAACAAGGTCTGTACCCCAAAAAAGGTTGGTGGTCTAGGCTTGAAAACTGCTGAAAATTTTAATAATGCTGCTTTAGCCAAGTTAGGGTGAAAAGTGATCACTGACCACAATAATTGATAGGTACCTTAGTAAATCTGATTTCTTTGAAGCAAAAAAGAAGAATACCTGGTTATCCATCCTCACTTGAAATGAATTAGAATGGTTTGATCCCTCCATATGGTACGTAGGCAATCTAGTGACCTATTAGATGCAACCGCAAGTCTAAACTTGTCCATAAATCCACCATTCAAATTTGGCGAGCCCAAACAGTGAACCTCTAGCCATAAACAGCTGAAGCACTACAAAAGGCCAAACCAACCCAAAAATTACCACATCAAAATAAACCCCAAAATCTCAAATCATGAAATTACGAGTGACTTGATCCCTTATAGGATACGTAGGCAACCTACGATCTTCGGGTGCAGCCGCAAAAATAAATAAAAAACCTTTTTTCAGTTGGTTTCTCGTGCATGGAATCAAATAATGTTTTCCTATAATATGATATTGTTATTAAGAAACACATTTTGTCTTCAATGTCTCGAACCTGAAAATAATAAACGCTATATTTTTCCGATGAATATGAATGACATTATATTGGGTGAAATTTATACTTGTCGTGTGCAATTTTTACACAACATAACTTTTGGCGACCTCAGTGGGAGACATTCTCCTTTTCTTCCCTCCGCAATCGTGCCAACAATGTCGATACTGTCCCTAACACTGTTGCCAAGACTTGCCATAGGATCGGCCAGCCTAGATGTTGCATTCTTTACGCCATTGATCCCCTGCAAACTCTTACGTCATCTCTACCTAAAGCAACCCCACTTACTATGGCCTAGAATGAGAGCATGCAGTGGCGAGCACCCGTCGCAGCAAACGGTCAACGATTACCACGCTGATCACAAGACCTTGACTTACCGCTTGTTGCTCTTGTCATGGATGACCTTAACCCGCCGACATTAGCACCAGAAAGCCACTTATCCATCACTACCGCTTCTTTGCCCGTTCTCTATACCACAATGATCACCTTGCTCTACCCTAAAGCTGCAACCATGCTGCTCGCCCTTTCATCTAGTTGAGATGTTTGAGGAGACTTTTAATTTCTTTCCACTCTTAAACGACTGTGCACTTTTCATCTCTTATTTTTATACAAAAAATATGAATAATACTAAAATCTCAATAAATTAATACTCGCTTGTTCAACTATTTCTTTATAGAAAATTGTATCGTGGCATAATTTTATATACCAAATTTAACGTCATTCTGCGCTGCTGGATCCATAGAAAGAAAAGCTTTCATAGTCCCAAATTTCATTGCACTTTTGGTATTGGAATGTGATTGCTCAGAGCCTATTATTGGTCCCCGTCACACTGAATATATGTCTACGTTCATTGTCCTACAATTTTCATGACTTTAAATTACGTCCCCATTGACCTCATCCACTCGTCGTGTCCAATTTGATGTTCTCGATCCTATTTTGTTGTCTTGCTCTTCATCACTAATATGGTAAGAGAAAAATTAACCTAAAAGTTTTCATTTTTATTAATTGTAAGATATTGAAAAAATCAAAATAGAAAATCTAATAAATACTGTGCATAGATGCCAACTAATTGTCATATACCGATATACGTGACTCGTATAGTTTTGTATCTGCAAATTTAGCAAAGGAAAAAAGCAACAGCAGCTCCCTCCATATCGGTAATTGCGATCACCATATCTCTCTCGTCTGTAGTTCTTTGCTCTTCAGCTACCTAATTGTTCATATTAAAAAATCCACCATTATCTTCACCATTGTTGTCTCTTAAAACCCTAAACACCATTACAGTAGCTTCGCCGTCTTCATTTTCTATATTGTTACGATCCATTTTCCTTTGATTACCCACAAAAAAAGGTTCGTTCTTCATTGATATACGTATGTAAAAATCCAAGGTTTATGCAAAAATCCAAGCTTCATGCATTCATTCATTCATGGTTGTTGGTTGAGAGTGTGTTTGATTTGAAATGAGAGCAAACAAGAGTTCATTAGATTCAATATTTTGCTCAAATTTTAGCCTTTTCTGCTTTATTGGATTTTTTAGTGTAAAGATATGATTTTTGGTGATCAAATTGTGGTTGCTGTTGAATTCAGATCGAGTTAGATTGTGAATATGGCGAGGAAGATGTTGATTGATGGTGACTTGAGCAAACCAACTGAGGATGAGAACCATTATGACTTCGACTTGTTTGTGATTGGGGCCGGAAGCGGTGGTGTTCGTGCTTCCAGGTTTGCAGCTAATTTCGGAGCTAAGGTAAATTATTCGTCAAACATTGTTGTTTCCTCTGCTATGACAGAAGCATATCTGATACATAACTAATGGGTTTGTTTCATGTTGTAAGGTTGCGATATGTGAGCTTCCATTTCATCCTATCAGTTCCGAGAATATTGGTGGAGTTGGTGGAACGTAAGTTTGATACAAGTCTTTAGTTCATTTGCCAGATTGGTGATCTGTCTCATTATTCTCACTATTTGATAAAGTTGCTTAATGCATTTTTCTTTTGCACATTTTGTTTGCCAGATGTGTGATTCGTGGTTGTGTACCCAAAAAGATTCTGGTATACGGTGCTTCTTTTGGCGGTGAAATTGAGGTAAGTATTTTGGTTGTAGCTGTTAGTTTCTTAGATCTCACTGCAGAATGACGCAAACAAGCTTCTTTTGCCATGTGATGAAGTTGGAATGTTCTGATGAACTTTTGATGATAGAGTGATAGACCTTGATTTATTCGTAGTTCTCCAACTATTCTGTTAGATAGACGAAAGGAATGGTTTTATGTCCTTCCAAAACCGAAAACTCTACCCTCAAATAATAATGATTCAAATTTAGATTATCCAGTCAATTTTGTGTTTACTTTGCAATTACTGAGTGGAGAGAACGTATAAATTTTATGTGGTTTACTGTCATTCCTAGAAGCTTCAATTGTGCCAACAAGCGTTTTCTATCATAATATATTATAACCTCCTTATGGTGCATAGGCAAATATTTGTGCTGCCAGAATTAAAGGAATCACACTTTGTGCCGGCCTTCAGCTGATGTCAAACTTTAAGATCCACCGAGTTTGTGTACAGAAAACATATCTAGCATATGTTTAAGAAGCATACCTTGAGTGTTGTAAGTCATAAAGATGACTAGTTTAAGATTAACTAGCAACAAAAGAAGTGAGAAGTATAATTTGGAAGATTCAAATCCTTCACTACTGAACCTCTCTTATGTTACACAATGCTTCAGTGTCCTATAGAGGTAGTTGTCTCTCGGTATTGAACTTCTAGTGAAACTTGCGACTTATAACAGATGGAAACTTCAAGTTATTTGAGGTAGGAGGATTCGAGTAATAAAGATATAACCTTTCTATAGAGGATAAGCTGCAGCTCAATTTTATGTTTCATAAATAGTGACTACACAATTTAAAATGTGCTGAAACTAAGTGTGTTGGTGCATTATCTAGCAACTCTTGCTTTTTTTCTGATGTGTGTCTTTTCAATGTTTTCATTTTTAAATATTGATAGCTGTTTCTTGGTAAAAGAACTGGCATGACTAAAACCCTTGTCCTGTTATTGTAGGATGCCAAGAATTATGGGTGGGAAGTGAATGAGAAAGTTGATTTCAACTGGAAGAAACTTTTGGAGAAAAAGGTTGGTTACTTTACCAGTTAAGTTGTACATCTATCCTACTTGATGTCATGGATCCCTCAGGTAGAGAGGCCTATATCTGGGTTTCATTGCAAAATAATTATAGGGTTGAGATCAAAGAATAAATTTAAAGTTTTTCGATCTGAACCTTGAAATTAAATCCAATATTAGGGTCTGGACCGTCTGGTCACTAATGACCTACTCATTATCATGTTTTATTCAATCTGGTCACCCTTCGATGCTTAGTAAGTTATGCTAATTACTCAATACCTTTCCTTTCTTGTGTGTTATTTCAAACAGACAAATGAAATTGTTCGATTGAATGGCATATATAAGCGCTTGTTATCGAATGCTGGGGTTAAATCGTTTGAAGGAGAGGGTAAAGTAGTTGGTCCCAATGATGTCGAGGTAACACAGATAGATGGAACTAAGCTGAGCTTTTCAGCAAAGCACATATTAATTGCAACTGGCAGTAGGGCTCAACGACCTGGTATTCCTGGTGAGGTATATATTCTGTACTTTGGATACTGAACGCATAAGTTTCAACTCTAGTTATACATTGAACTACTACTTAGAAGAATATCATTATCTCACGCCAGAAGAAAAGTATTATAATTTACAATGGACGTAACAGGCATGCCAGTGTTGATCAATTGCTAATCCAGTGGATAAGACTATCTGAACTAAAGAGAATAATAGAACATGGTTCATGCTTTCATTCAAACATGATGTTCCCAAGGTGTTATCCTAAGAACTATTCTCTTCATTCTAACTTTTTAAACCGACTTCTCCAGGAATTGGGTATAACATCTGATGAAGCATTGAGTTTGGAAGAGTTGCCTAAACGTGCTGTGGTGCTTGGAGCAGGGTATGTTATTATCTTGTCTTCTGTATTGCTAATATTATTCTATCCTCTTTTTGCATGCTCTTGATTTTGTTCCATCACTTTCTCTTATCAGATACATCGCAGTTGAGTTTGCTTCAATATGGCGTGGGATGGGTGCCTCAGTGGATTTATTCTTTAGAAAGGAACTTCCCTTGAGGTACATATTTCGGAGTTGGAATCTGTTGTTTCCATCCGTAAATGTTAGGTTCTTTGATCTTTCAGGTGGAAACTTGAATGGTCTCTTTTCTTCTTCTGTCCACTCTTGAATGCTTGTTACAAGTCTGGTGCTTGGGGGAGGGTTTGAATTTCCTATCTCTGCACTTTGGACATTTAATGTAACAGGATATTACAATTTTGTTAGACCTATATACATCTCTGCTTCTTCCCGCTACCTGCAAAGATTCCTGATCAAAATAACTGTTGCTGTTTCATAGAATCTGCATCTTCATGATGCTCCACTTCCATGCATTTGACATATATAATCTGCATCGTTATTGCTGTTTCATAGAATCTGCATCTTCATGATGCTCCACTTCCATGCATTTGACATATATAATCTGCATCGTTATGTACTTGAAAAGCAATCCTCTTTTTCAGTATCATCCACTTGCCTTGCATTTAATGTCATCTCATGTTTGAGAAGTGGATTGCTTTTGAATAAAATTTGTCTGTAATATATACCAGTTATTCTGAGAGGCACAGTAGCTTTGTAATTGAATTAGATCCGGCAATCTTCTGTTACAGAGGTTTTGATGATGAAATGAGGGCAGTTGTTGCAAGGAATCTGGAGGCTAGGGGAATCGAGTTACATCCAAGAACAAATTTGACAGAGGTATGACAAGTCACCAGAATCCTTGTGGACATGCTTTATTAGTTATACACGTTTAGTCTTTATAGTTTAAACTAAACATCATTGTTGTAAATTCAGTTGATAAAAACAGATGATGGCATAAAAGTCATCACAGATCATGGTGAAGAGCTGATAGCAGATGTTGTTCTGTTTGCCACTGGTAACTACCAACCTTAGATCACCTTCCTTTATTGCCATATCCAAATGTTGAGTGTATAAAACTCAGTGTCTTCAACTTTCTAATCTGTTTGTTGTAAACTTGGAGAACTAATGGTGATTTCTTTTGTAATAATCTATATCCATTGTGTGAATGACAGGTCGCATTCCCAACTCAAAAAGGTTGAATTTGGAAGCTGTGGGTGTGGAACTTGACAAAACTGGTGCTGTGAAGGTGATGAGCTGTCTTTTTATTATCGTCATTTGGCATTTTGTTTAATTTTTTTTTTTGCTTAAGATGTTTTAGTATTACTTCTCTACTGCTTTAAATGTCGAAATTCTTGGAACTTAAATTCACTCATCCAGGTGTCAACTTACATATTCTGGTATCTTTATTATGATTAAGGCCGTAAATCTTTAATAAGGTTTTATTTGGGCATCTTCTTACCTGTTGTACAACTGTCGTGGCGATCAAAGGTTGTTGGTAATTGCATGCATCACGTCTGCAATTGCTTGCTTCTTTTGTTTATGTTTTTGTTTTTGTTTTGATCGATAGCCAGGGGGCAGTCATGATCTTGCATCAGCAAGTTCCAGATCGTTTTACTTAGCTGGCGTCATTCTATAATGGGAATGAGCTATTGACCGTTTGATAATTGTCATTTCCAAACTCCAATTCATGTGCTCTGTAGAGGAGTAATGAATATGATTTAAAACTATTCGTAAACATATATCGAAGATGTATTATATAAAAGAGTTAGGGTTGGGTTGTCACAGTATGCTGATATCACAAACTTTGCTTGTGAGATTTAAAATTTTGTACTTGGTCCTCGTATGCTGTGTAGAGGAGTAATGAAGATGGGTTAAAACTATTCGTAAACATATATCGAAGACCTATTATATACAAAGAGTTAGGGTTTGGATGTCACGTTATGCTGATATCTCAAACTATGCTTGTGAAGTTTTAGAATCTTGTACTTGGTCCTCAACTCCTCATATGCTGTGTAGAGGAGTAATGAAGATGGGTTAAAACTATTCGTAATTGGATAGGGAGTCACAGTTGTTCATAGTAATGCTATATTTGTCTTTTGATTTTTTTATCTGTTGTTCTTTGTCTGAGGGATGCAATAAACCATATATGTCTCTGGCTCTTTCCAGGTAGATAAGTATTCACGAACAAACATTCCTAGCATATGGGCTGTTGGTGATGTTACGAACCGTGCTAACCTTACCCCTGTTGCTTTAATGGAGGGAACGTGCTTTGCAGTATGTATCATTTTGCTGTACTGTTTATATTAGCCTCTATGTGCTGTGCTATTGTTTTTGCCTCGAACATGTGATTCCTGAAAGAAGAAGAGGGCTTCCTGCTGATTGTCATCTATTTTATGTTTTTTGTCTCACAGAAAACAGTTTTTGGTGGGGAACCTAGCAAACCGGATTACAGAGATATACCTTGTGCAGTTTTCTGGTAACAGTTTCTCCTTTTATATAATGTCATCCTCTTTTATATTATTTTTTTTATGTCGTAGGTAATAGCGAATATGTTTAGTGTATTCACTATATTATACCAGTCCAGTAGAAACTATAGCAGTGGTTGCTATTTGTTTTGTTTCCTCTTAGGTTGTTTTGAGGCTGTTATTTCTGTTGCGTTGTGCATTAATAAAATTCCAGTTTCTTCCAAACAAGAAAAAAAAACAGTTTGTTTGTTGATACATGTACTTTATTCTTTAGGAGTAATTCATGATAAATGTTGGTCTTTCTCTCAAAATTGGAGTTATCATATATACTGCTTGCTTCATGCTTTTTCATTTGAAATTTGCTATGGTTGGCAATGATTGAGTAGTGGTCTATAATTCCAATAAAACTCTCTTTTTTATATAAAACTACGCTATTAGACATGGAATGCATTTTTCTCTTCGGTACTGTTTGATCCTTTGATTTGTTCTTTATGCTAAGGCAATTATTTTCCTCCTTTTCAATGTTTATCTTTTAACTAGTTTGTGTTTGCTTTTTTTTGCAGCATACCACCTCTTTCTGTGGTAGGGCTTAGTGAAGAGCAAGCAATAGAACAGGCGAAAGGCGATGTATTGGTTTTTACATCAACCTTCAATCCAATGAAAAACACTGTATCTGGGTATGTACAGCATTGTGATCCCACTGATTTTTTTTCTTTCTTTCTAGCAAATATATGCTATAATGCTCGTGCTGCATGCCTCAGAGCAAATTGGGACAATCTTTGCATGATTTGATGGGATCTATGAGGCTGCATCGTTAAGTTCAAGTTTAAATTCTTGTCATGCTTTTGCTTGCCATAGGTCCATAACTGAGATTATTATGATGCATTAACTATCAAATATATGTTTACCTTCAATGGCAGTATTGAGTATTCTAATGTCAATTAATGTGAACTCAAACCTTCATCTAGTCATTGTGAAAAAAATAAGTGGTCCTTTCCAATGGTGTTTTAAGCACTGACATGAACTCCTTTGTTGTTTGTTTATCTTCTATTTTGTAGACGGCAAGAAAAGTCGGTTATGAAGCTTGTTGTCGATTCTGAGACGGATAAAGTTCTAGGAGCATCCATGTGCGGACCAGATTCTCCTGAGATTATGCAGGTATACTGCTTCAACATGCTGTCCATAGACTATACTACTCTCCTTTTCCTTCTATTTCTAAACATCTTTTGATTTAATAAAATCACATTATCTTGGGGTGTCTTACGATGTGTGGCATACACAGGGCATTGCTATCGCACTGAAATGTGGAGCAACCAAGGCACAGTTTGACAGTACGGTAAGTTGAACCTCCACTTGAATGAATGGTTAAGAAAGTAAATATGTCGTCTTTATCGTACTGAAACAATTTTGTTCGTTATGCAGGTAGGAATACACCCTTCTGCCGCCGAGGAATTTGTTACCATGCGTTCGGTGACAAGGCGCGTTTCTGCAAGTGGCAAACCAAAGACAAATCTATAAGTCTACAAAAAACATTAGAATGAAAGTTAATAGTTCATAAGCAGTTTTGTACTGCCAAGCTTAGGTAGTTACCTATAGGAATGCAGAGATTTGGGAAAATTGATATTAGTTGGAGACTTTGTCACAATAAAAGCCTCTCCAGCCGCATATGGCTTGATGATTTGATAAGTTTTGTGCTCATTATGCAGTGGATATTTCCACTTGATATGATACAATTTCAGTAAAGGCAATATTTGATTATGTGATATGATGATATCTTTGGTAGAGTTGTATGATTTATAACCTCTACTAACGGTTTACTGAGGGATCAAATGTGGATCAGAAATGTACATTTTTGACCAAATTGTTATTTTTTTCTCACTATTCTGTGTGTTATGTGGACATTATGCTTTGAACTTACTCATCTAAGAGACTAAGAGCATCCAGAAGAGTTTCTCTCTCTGGACTGACTAGCTAGACTCCAGTGAAGACTCTGAAGCATAATGTCCACATAACACACTTTCACTAGCCAGATTATATGATGGAAACTTCATTTATGATAGTTGGTTTTGCACGTGGTTATAAGCTGAACATTGAAACTTATCATATACTCTGACACTTCAGAAGTTGATCGAGTCCAAAATCCACTTAATACCTTATGTACACTACCAGCAAAAACATTATAGCCGACATGAAGTCGTCGGCCTGTTCCCTTAATTCGTCGGTTATGGCTATAACCGACGAGAAGTCGTCGGCTATTGGCTCGTCGGTAATGGACCGTCGGTAATATTATATCCGACGACAAGATAGGGTTGTCGTCGGTTATAGTATGGAGCTATAGCCAACGAGATCCGGTCGTCGGCTATAGTTCCATACTATAACCGATGACAAAGTCGTGGGCCATACCTCCTCCCCTGGTCAAACTGGTTGACTATGGAGGGAACTATAACTGACGATACATATGTATGTCGTCGGCTATAGTGTGTGATATTTTAATTTTTTTTTGCAGATTCTAGGTTTCATCCCAGAACCTGCATTTCCAAAAAACACCAATATTGTTCACATTTAAAATCCAAAAATATTGAAACTATACACGTAAATAAAATAAAAAACCGAAATCGTTCAAATCTATATACATATGCATACTACGGGTACTACGGGTTTCCTAAGTAAATGTGGTCAAACAGATCGCTATTGTCTCCTTGGTTCTGGTCCGGCGTCTGCTGCTGTGGCTGTGGCGGCGGCTGCGGCTGTGGCTGTGATGCACTGAAAATGGGAGAGGGAGCTATCTGGATTCCATACGCCTGCAACTGTACACAACAGTGTTGCATCTATGTCCCCATCATATCCTGCTGCTCAGCCAACCGATTATGCTCTGCGGCTCTCGCCCGCTCCAGCTCCTCCATCCGTAGCCGTTGAGATTTCATCTCCATCGCTTGCCTCTGAAGCTGCTCTTGTAGCTCATTAGTCCTTGAAGATCCCGATCCGCGAGAGAATTCAGAAGTCTTTTTCAGCAGCCCTTGACCCCACTTTCCGAGCCCCCTGCAGTAGAAAGTGTTTTTCCCTGGAGGGATCGTAGCTGCCATGATCTTGGCCGCTATGATCGGATCAGATTGATCAATCTGATCAGTTAGGAGTTCCGAATCGGAGGTGTTGGGATAACGCTCTCTCGCCACTTGAGTCAACACCTCCGGAATCACCTCCTGAACTCTCGCCTAATTGACAAAGAAAAATAAAATGTTAATTAATGTAAACAATCAAAAAAATTTAGAAATATGTTTATTTTGTTATAAGGACACTTACATCATATTCGGGGAACTGCGGATACGCGTGCTGCATTGTATAGACAAGCGGAGGGACTTCTGGGCGGTTGGCCGCCTCCTCGATCCAGCCCGAGTATGATCTAGAACCGGCATGATGATTTTTTGTGTTTTTGGCCCGGTTCCTTGTGTTGACTTCAGAAATAGCCTGCTTGATTAATCCAACATCAAAAAAATATTAGCCAAATAATTTGGGGGAAGTACGATAAAACAAAAATTTAATCGATCGAAGGTTGCGTACCTTCAATCTCGGGTTGTTGAAGTGAACCACAAGCCATCGCCACTCGTACTCTCTATAACGAAACTCACTAGTGGTACCCAAACGATCGTCGCCGTACTTTTTCCAATGTTTTTTCGGCTCGGCCTTCTACTCATTGTACCTATATTAATAAAACACAAATGTTAGTAACTTACAACATTTTATGAACATAATCAAAACAAACGAAAAAATCTAAACAAATGAATCACGTAACCTGCTCCCTTGCACTTCATCCCCCCACGTGGGTCTAATGCCGTTGTCCACGCGGAACCACCTTTGCAATGCATATATATATAATTATTAAAAAATTTATATAGAAAAGATACATAATGAATATACAATTCTACTCACCGACAACGCATTATTCAGCTCATATTTGATGGATTGCGGCACCGGATTCCAATCTGGCCACAACATTGGGACTCTATCCCGTATGATGCTGCTCGCCATCGCTACGTACTGTCGAGTGAAATTTCCCTCGATCACCTCGCCGCCATCCCCGGTCTGAATCATAACTTGGCCACCACGGTACCCCGAATCGCGTCGTCCAGTAACTTGTCGATGATGGGGCCTCTGGTCCTTTTCTGTTTTTCACCGGCCATGATCGCGCCTATCACATTTGTAGACGATTTTTTTAAACATCAACACCTAATTGAATTTAAATATTACTAAGTAAAAAGATATCACTAATTAATATTTACCTGATTTGTCGGTGCATTGTCCCAGAATCCTCGCACTCCAGAGAGGTTGCGGGAAGGGTACATACGCGTATGCTTGGTCCGGGGTAATGAACCCTAACTGTCCTGGAACAGGAATTCCCGTGGGATCGGCGAGGGGTATTGTCGGAATTTCCAAGGGTAAGAATAGGGTAGACAGTGGGCATAGTCGTATCCCGGCCGAGGACTGAGTCGATCCACCAGCCTCCTCAGAAGAATTAGGAGTCCGGTCGGTGGATGGGGAAGGCTCCGGCCGATGAATGTCTGACATTTGAACCGAGGATTGAGTCGCACTATCCGTTGAAGGCGTGCGACTGTCCTCATAAAGCCTCCTTGCGCTAGAGGGTTGGCGAGGCTCGACCTGCTGCTCCTGAAGTTGTCCCTGACCTAGAAGTGCACGGTGCCGAGAGGTGGGAGGACGGCTGTAAGTGTTGCCGATACTGGCGGATCCGGATGCGGACTGACTTCCGCTGCCCTCATCCCCACGTCCCGATCTCCCTCTCGACCCCCCCTCGACCCCCTCAATCCCCCTCGTGAAGCACCACAGTTCAACCAATTCATCGTTTCTATAAAATTTACGTAACATACTCAATTTTATATAGTTTTTAAAATTTATCTACCAAAATTAAAATTAATTCACATTAATCTACCAAATGCCATATATATTAATTCACAAATTTCCATATTAACTCACAATAATTCCATAAATTACAAAAAAATCAAATTAATTCATATATATTAATCTACCAATATCTAAATTAGTTCACATAAATCTAGAATAATAAAAATTAATTCACATAAATCTAGAATAATAAAAATTAATTCATGTAACTAAATTAATTCACATATTAATCGAAAGGACCCAACCCCGATTTAGTTTCCTAAACCGGAATCAAACCCCTTCTGAAAACACGAACTTTCAAAAACCATAGAAATTTCGGCAGATTTTCACTATATCGCGAAGTTACCATTAACCTTCATCCGAAAATACACTTCATCCTATGCCACAAAAACCAAACCGTGGGCACCAATCCCATCCGAATTTCTCAAAATCATATCATAATATAAAGCAATAAGCAAAACTGTATCTTTACAGAAATCCGGGGAAAATCATATGAAAATATAAACATCAGAGTATTCAGAGCGACGTCTAGTATATACACATAAATACACAACAGTAGGCCAAAAAAGAAACCTATTGGAAAGGAAAAGTATCTCGAATACTAAGCCTCCAACTGCGACGTGTGACACCAGAATCTGAACTGCAATCTGGGCACGAAAATCGAAAAGGTCAGGGGAAAGGCAAATAAAATCGTTAGAGTGAGTGGACGAAAATAAACATATGCCTTTCACCATTTACATAACATAAAAATAATGTGAGTTCTTAAAATAAATGGAGGTGTCGGGCGAATCTCTCAAACCCGACGGTGATAGACTAGGCGAATCTCTCAAGCCTAGTGGGCACATCAGGCGAATCTCTCAAGCCTGGAACTGGACTATCGGTGATCAGCCGAGTAGTCAATGCATCGATGCTAAGTAAATGCCATCACCAATAAAACATAAAACAATACCTCCAAAACAATAAATAATCTCAATACTGTACTAGAAATAAATACTGAAACCAAGAACTCGCTACAACAGTGTAAATAAATGTCCACTCATAGATAAGCACAGCGCGCAAACGCGCTAATCCCGAGATCCGGTGGAAAATCCCTCGCCAAACGGACGATCACGATCCCCTGAATAATCACAAATACCACTGTTCAAAATCACATTTCAAAATCCTGAACCACATCTCGAGAACCAACCATTCCCGGAAACATATAACTCGAATATCGACGAAATCGTCAAAAATCCAATAAACACACTATAAAACCTCACTACAAATTCTGATGCTCAATTCAAAATATAAACCTCACCACTGCGATCAGTGCGCGATTCTGAGCAAAACGACATAAAACTTGTCGAAAATCATCTCGGCCGGAAAATCGCCGCGCACGGCGGCGCGCCGGGCCACCGCCACCGCCGCCGGAAAATTCCATCGGCCCAGAAAATTTCAACCTACACATGAATTTGAAGATCTCGACATTTCCAACAATTTTTTAGTTCAAAGTTAAGCCCAATTTTGACCGAAAAATGTTCAAATCTCACCTTGAAGTCGAAAAACCTCGCCGGAATTCATGCACTCCGATCGGCCACCACCGGCCACGGCAAGGTGCAAGACCACTTCTAAAATCTTCCTCTCCTCAAGGGAAACAAAACCCATAACAAATTGACCTCCATCTCGGCCCACTGTCGCCACCGTCGCCGGCGATTTCGCCGGAAAACCCACCGAAATTTCTGAACTTTGACAAGCCATAACTTCTTCATCCGGCAACCAAATTGAGTGAATGAGCTATCAAAAGAAAGAGGGGCTCAAGACCAGCAACTTTTATGAAAAAACCACGGCCAAAAGACACCAAAATAAGGCACATCGAAGGAAAACAAAGCTCGGCCTGAAATGGTGAACAAGGGTGAGTCAATTCACCCGAGTTGACTCGGTCAACTCCCCAAAGTCCAAGTCTGACTTACCCAAAAAGGAAACCCACTATTTATACTTTCCATTTTTATTAACTTTCGTATTTGTTTTACGACAAATTTTGACCGAACGTAACTTTTGGATCGTAACACCGTTTTCAACGATTCTCGTGTCTATGAACTTATCTCGACAAATTCTTCAATTTCCACCTGAAGTCAACCAACTTCAAAAAATCCGATAAAAATTCAATGGCTCAATTCAACACAAGCTTATCTGATAAAAACGACCAACATTCGAAACGGATTGAAACCAATCGGATAAACACGACTAAATCCAACGGCCGAAAATATTCATAACTTATTACACGTAACTCGAAATAATCCTCCAGAAATTTCCACGAGCTCGAAATTAAATTATCTACAACTTTTGTGAAGGATCTTAAATCAAATTCTTACCCGATAATTTAGTCGTTAACACACCCGCCATAACAACCAATTACGACAAAATCGCGACTAATCGCGAAACTCGCAAATCAAGCCAATAAACATACCATTTCCGGTTCGGGTTGTCACATTAATTGATTCACATAATTGAATTAATTCCCATTAGTCAAATTAATTCATATAATTAAATTAGTTCATATTAATCTCATAAATTACTAAAAAATCAAAATGAATGATTAATCTACCAATTTAATTCATATTAATCACCAAATATTATCCAAATTAATTCATATATATATGCACATAATAATAATCCAAAAATTCATAAAAATTTCAGTAAATTACAAAAATTCATAAAAATTCCATTATATTCCAAAAATTCGTAATCCAACAATCCTATATATATATATATATTCATAATCGAATAATATCCAATAATTCTAAAAATCAACAAAATTCAACAATAATCCAATATATATTCACACAACTCATCCAAACATCCACATTATCAACAAACTAAACATAAATTGAACCTAAATAAAAAAAAATCAAAATTAGGTATTTAGGGATTTAGGGACAGGAACCTGTTTTTGGGTTGTAGAAGGACGGCGGCGGCTCTAACGGTGGCTAGGATGAACGACGACGGCGCTGCTTCAACAAAGATGGACCAGACTTTCTTCAACTTTTCGGACAATTTGTAAAAAAAAATGGGGCAGTTTCGTTGTCTGTCCAAAACGGCTGTTCTGGGGGTTAAACTCGACCACTATAGCTGACGACTATACTTATGTCGTCGGCTATACTATAGCCGATGATATTTATTATGAATGTCATCGGTTATATTTTTTTTCTTTCATTTTGCTTTTATTTTTTCTCATTTAGTAAAAAAGGCTAGGAGTTTTTTTTAGTTACTTATAAAAAAAGCTAATTAAACAAAGTTCCTACTTTACATATCACGAATGTCAGCATTATTCATTGCATGTTCATACTCAAATTGCACGTTCAAATCATCGTCCTACACATCATTTTACATTGCACGTTCATACTCAAATTAACATACGTGCACTAAGGCGCATAGTCAGGTTCATCGCTTGAGTCTGACTCGGTTTTCAAGTTAATTTCAAGTAAGATGTGTAAGTCCTCGTCACTTGAGTCTTCATTGTCTTCATTTTGATTAACATTAATAAGTTCCGGTCGAGGAATTCGTACCACACTACCCTGTATCACATTAGTAAGGCAAATTGTTGAGGATTCAGGAATACCAGTTGCATTTGGTTCTTAGTAGGCACTAACTTCTTCATTATTTGAGATCACACCAAGTGTTGAGGCACTGTATATGTTTCTTGGAAGAACATGGTTAACCACTTTCCACGCGCCTTTATGCATAAGATCATCAAGATAGAACAATTGTTTCACCGTTGTGGCCAAAACAAACGGATCATCTTCATGCCAGCTTGTAGAAGTATTCACCGAAAATATGTCGTATTGATCGATCCTTGTGTTCTCAGGGTCAGTATCAAACCATCTACACTTAAATAAGTGCATTGTCATGCCTTCTCCATAAATTAATTCGACAACTGAATGGAGAACACAGTAATAGTCAACTCCATTCTGCCCACCATGCACCATTACCCCAGAATTCTATGTTCTTCGTCTGACGTCTCTATGTTCACAAATAAATAGCACGCCATTTACCTTACACATAGGATAAACTCTGGAAGTTACCAGTTTCTTTGCCAAAAGCCTCAATTCGTGTGACCATTGAGGGATACCATCATCTTGTACATGGTTCATCTAAAAATAATTATTTATTAACTTAACTATAAATAGGATACGAGACACTTAAATTCATATACAAGTAAATATATCTATATATGTACCCATTTGCCAAAATATTTTGCGAACGTCTTGTTGTGGTACTCAACATTACCGGCAATAGCAGGGCAGTAAAGTTGCACATTTTTTCAATATTGAACTTCTGGACAGTTAATCAATACCGACCAGTGGGCAATGACTAGCTGATATGGTTCCAAATTGTACGAGTTGGGCAACTTTCCAGAAACTTCAACATCATTGGATATGATCGAAAGGTTAACCTACAGTTCATCTACCGGCATATGTTGTTGAGGGTCCTCCAACGCTCCCAAATACAACTTGGTGTACGTTACGCACTCGTGCACAAGATATGGTTCAGCGATACACCCTTCAGGTGTGGATTTGTTCATCACATAGTCTTTGTAGTCCCCTAATTGTCTATAAAGTGGTAAAGAGCATGTTATGATTATTGTAAAATAATTGAATAAATAATATTAAAGACATAACCAAATTCAAAGATGTCTTACGTACCTTTCCATGGGACACATCTATGTGTAGTGTACTGGGTCGGTAAGTAACAATTGTTTCGGAAGATGGAGCATCAAGTGAGGCATGATGTCGAATTTTTTTTGAGGAAATATCCTTTCCAATTTGCACATGATAAAAATGATGTCCTGTTGCATTTCCCACATATCTGATTTCTTCACTTCTTTCGTGCATAACTTTTGAAAGAATCTTGACAAAGCCACTAACGGCTCCACCATCTCTTGGGGCAGGTACCCTCGAATGAAAATAGGGAAGAGGCATTGAAGCAGTATATGACAGTCACGAGTCTTTAGTCCGTACATCTTATTATCTTTGAAGTTAACACACCGACTTATATTTCTTGCATAGCCGGAATGATACCTGACATTTCCCATCCAGCCAAAAATTTCATTCTTCTGGGCAGGCTTGACGGCATAAGGAGCTTGAAGCATTTTTTTCTTCCCATTCTTTTCAGATCAGTGCATGCCTTTGGGCCGTCTTTAGTTTTTTCCTCCCAATTCAACACTGTGCCGACCACACTCTCTCGCACACATTTTTCTCTATGTGCATGACATCTAAGTAGTGTCTGATTAGCAACTTGGACCAATATGGAAGTTCCCAAAAAATACTTTTGTGTGTCCAGAATTTATACATGTCGGGTTTGTCAGGTATTGACGCCACTATCTCAGGATGATTGCTGAGCTGCCCAAAATCGTATTCATTTAGCACTTCCAATATTTATCCCCTGTCCATCTCCTCGGCTACTCACATGTTTCCACACTCCCATCAAATGCCTCAATATCCTCCCGAAATGGGTGATCATGTGGAAGCCAACAACAATGACTCATCTGTACAATCTTCCTGCAATGAGGTCTGCAACACTCAACAATCATGCACTGTGGACAAGCCCTGTATCCCCTGGTAACGTTGCCCGACAACATCCCCTGTGCATGAAAATCTCTAATGGTGCCAACAAGCATGACATGCATCTGGAACGTACATCTCATTTTTAACTTGTCATAAGTGGGATGACCATGCTCACTCAGGTACTTAAGCTCCTCAATCAAGGGTCTCAAATACACATCGAGACACTTTTCTGGATAACCCGGCCTTGGAATTATCATAGTGAGCATATTGTATTCTTTCTTCATGCACATCCATGGAGGAAGGTTGTACTGTTGAAAGGACCCAACCCCGATTTAGCTTCCTAAATCGGAATCAAACCCCTTCGAAAACACGAACCAACAAAAACTTTTCGAAATTTGGGCAGAGTTTCGTTACTAACGTAGAATTGCCATTACCTGCACGCGGAAAATACACTTCATCCTATGCCACAAAAAACAAACCGTGGGCACCAATCCCATCCGGATTTCTCAATATATCAGCAATAATGTAAAGTAGTAAATATATATGCACTAAACTGAAATCCGGGTTAAAAATCGTATGACATCAACAACGGATTACTCAGAGCGACCACAATGTATAAACATATATATATATATATATATATATATACCACAGTAGGTAGAACAATAAACCTACTGGAAGAAATAAGACCGCTCGAGTACTATGCCTCCGACCACGACGTGCGACTCCAGAGTCCGAACTGCAAACTGGGCACGGAAACCGAAAAGCCCAGGGGAAAGACAATAAACACGTTAGAGTGAGTGGACGAAAATAAATGTCTTTCACCAAGTAATATATACGTATAAAATCATATGCGAGTCAAATGCATGAAAATCAAATGGTACGTGAGGAGACGCTGACTACCACTCACGTACAGAGCATGCAACGTAAAATATATCGCGGAGACTCTCGCGGGGTTCCACGCGATAGCACAGTCTGAATCACGGGATCCCAGACCCACACGTGATTCTAGCCAGAAAGGCCTCGGGTCAGGATATCTGTCCCCCCCGGAGCGTACTCGGGGATCAGCCGAGAAGCCAATGTGTATCGATACCACAACATATACTGAGACTGTACTCTGTGTAAACCAAATCATAAATCTTTTCCATGCACATGCATAAAACATAATATGTACGTATATGTATATATTCGTATACGTATATTCGTATAAGCATAGTCGTAAAACACATGCTCGTAAAATCATAATCAATCCGCATGCTCAAGTTCGTAAATCATAAATAAAAGACTCGCAATCAATCCGTGAAAATAAATGTCCACTCACAGACTGGCGTAACGCGATACGCGTTAACCCGTGATCCGGCGGAATGTCCTCGCCAAAACAACGATCACGAACCCCTGAATAATCACAATAACCATATCTCAAAATCGTAACTCGACAATACAAATCAAATCACGAGAAACCACCGTTCTCGGAAACACATAATCCAAAGTCGACGAATCGTCGAAAATCCGTATATAACACCTCAATACCTCGCTTTACGTTCGGACGCTCAACTCAAAAAACGAACCTCCCCACTGCGATCGGAGCGCGATTTCGAGTCAAATGACATGCAACTTGTCGAAAGTCCGAAAAAGTCAAACTTTGACCGTTGACCGCCGCCCACGGCGGCGCCACCGCTGACCGGAAAATTTCACGGCGGAGAAACCCCTATTCCACTCAAAATCACCCACTGAGCAACTTCCATAACTGCACCGAAGTCCAATTCTCACTCTAACTAGGTCAATTTCATGTAAAACCGAATGTACACACAAATTTCAAATCCAAAATTCTCCTTCCACAAGCAAAATTAGATCACCAAACTTACATGGTAGCTTGCTAGTGATGAGAGCTTCAAAGCCCACTCGAAATTCCAGCTCGAATCGGCCCGAATCCAAGAACCCGAATCACAAAGTTTTTCCTCCATTTTTGGCCGGATTTTCCTTCTTTTCCGGTGAGCTATGCCGGGAACGGTGACCGGGGATGGGTAGAGGGAACCGAGGCGCACCTAATGGGACCAACCCCGTGCCTTGGGGTGGCCGGAATCGTCGCGCCGCCATGAACCACTGTGAAGCACGTCGGCCACCATCCTCTCTCCACCGAGTTGACTCGGTCAACTCGGTCAACTCGGTCAACCCCCAAAATGGAAATGTTTGACTTGCCCAAAGTGGCAACTGCTATTTATAGACTTTCCCGATTTGGAAACTCATGTTTATCCATTTCGACGAACTTTAAACGCGCGTAACTTTCTCGTCGTAATTCCGATTCCAATAATTCTCACGGCCACAAACTCGTCTCAACGTACCCTTCAATAATCACCCAAAGTCAAACACATCAGCCAAACGGATAAAAAGTCAACCCTTCGAACCAACACACACTAAATCGACTAAATAACCAACAATCGGAAATAATCGTAACTAATTCTTCGTAACTCAAAATCATGCTCCGGAAGTTCTCACAAACTCGAAATTAAATTCTGAACAACTTCCGTGAAGAAGCCGAAACCAAATTCTCGTCCGGTAATTAAGTCGTTAAGTAGCTCACCATTTAAATCTGAACTTCAAATAATCATAATTAATTCCTCGGTCGTCCAAATAACGATCCGGAACCGCCCACGAACTCGAAATCACATGTACAACGACTCTCGAGAAGAGACCCAGCTCAAATTCTTGGCCAATAATTTAGTCGTTAAGAAGCTTCGGCGATTCAAATAACTGCCGAACAGCTGCGACTACGCAGTAACTCACTTACATAGCTGATCAAACTGCTGATTCTGGTCCGGGTCGTCACAACAGTACCAAAATAACTGGCCATATACTGTATTAAAGACTCATGTTGCCAAAAAGGTTGAATCTGTCAGATGAAAACCCCAACCAAACATTTCGAACCTCTGATGCAAAATAAGAAAACTCCCTCACCATGTGCTTCCAAGCCTCTCCGTCAGCAGGGTGTATAAGAGTATCACCGTCGGGCAAATTCCTTTGGACCCACCATTTCATAGCTTCAGCTGTGTGTGCATACATGAACAACCGTTCTAGCCTATCTATCAACGGAAAATACCGGAGTATCTTCACAGCTTTCTTGTTTCTGACAAGAGTCAACTTATACCTATCTGTACCACATACCGGGCAACCATCAAGGGATTCAAGATCATTCCCGTAAGCATCTTCACCCCAGAAGAGAACGCAATCATATCTACAAGCATGGATTTTGATGTAGAGAATGCCAAGATGTTTCAGGATCTGTCGCACCCTACGATGAGTGGTAGGAAGGCGATGACTGGGAGGGCAACAACGAACCAGACCACTTCAGCCAATCATCAACAGCCTTCACACTCATTTTGTTCTCCACTTTGAGCTTCATTACTCCCATAACACTTTCAATAACAGTCTTATTACACTCGTTGTACAACGGGGTCTGTTGGAAGACAATGAGGTTGTTGTACTTGTCCATACCAGCAGTGTTGACAACTGTAGGTAATTGTTGGACTGGCTCAATATGAGGGAAACCCCCAACGGCGTGAGGGATATCTGGTGCTTGAGAAAATACACCGCTCTCATGAGGAAACATATCGTTGATCAATCTTGTTGTTGGATCATTGGATGTACTGACACTCTCAAAAAATTGTCCCTGATCATGCTGACCAACTGATGAGCTCTCACCGTGATAAATCCAACATGTGTACTTATCCCAAAACCCGTTTTTCTTCAAGTGCTTCAATACTTTATCGACGTGAAAACGATATCGCTCGCTACGACACTGACATTTCATACACGGAAAATAATGAATTGTCATCCCTCCACATATTCCACAAAACTCCTAATTCCACGGTGATATCTTACATCCCATCTTGGAAGACACATTCAACTCTTGTCCATCCTGAAAATTATAGCTGTATATATACCCATGATCTAATTAATTAAAAATTCATCATTATATATATATATCGATATTTAAATTACAAATTACATAATTTAATTATTCTATTCGATCAATCCCTAATTACAAATGAACATATATATTTTGTCTAATTTATATTCATATATAAAACTTATTTTTGTCTAATTATATATTCTACTCGATCTCTAATTATTCGATCATATATTTATTTTCGTCTAATTTAAATCAAATTAAATCAACAACAATCAATTAATATATATATATATATATATGATTATATAGCACGTACAATTCTCATAATTTTAATATATATACCCTAACAATAATCACAAAAATCTAAATAATAACCACACTACAATCACAATTAACCAAAACACACAATAATCACAATATATATTAACCATAATAATCACAATTAACCCTATAATAATCACAATAATCAACGACAATTACTACAAATCAACTATATATCAATCACTCAAAATCAACCATCAATCACTCAAACTCAACAATCAACTCAAAATTAACAATATATATCTCAACTCTATATGTACATCATGCATATATATATATGTACCACAATCAACACGTACACGTACACATGCACATATATATACCTATATATATAATATGTACGTACGTACGTACCTATATAATGAATCATGAACTCATTGTGGACAATTTTCGACAACACCCAATGATTTCAGAGCATTTTCAGTTTTCGCGGGAGAATTTTTTTTTAATGACCGAGCTGTTGTCCAGATTGGATCTATAAACACCTATAGCCGACGATAATATAAATTCGTCAGTTATAGTCAAAAACACTCGTCGGTAATAGTTACAAATTATACCCAACGATTTTTCGGCTACTATAGCCGACAACTAGAATCAAGTCGTCGGCTATAGTACTATGACCGACGACTGGAGAATCTCATCGGTTATACCCTACTATACCCGACGACAAGGATTGTCGTCGGCTTGTTTTCTGGCAAGTTGTCGGTTATACTGTTTTCTCTGGTAGTGGTATATAAGTATATTGTACTGTAGACTTGAAAGATAAGTGAGTCCTCATTCTAGGACCTTGTCGTCGGCTTGTTTTCCGGCAAGTCGTCGGTTTTTCTCTGGTAGTGGTACATAAGTATATTGTACTGTAGACTTGAAAGATAAGTGAGTCCTCAATCTGTCCTAGAATGAAGCCCAAAAGATAACAGCACAATTTTTTTTAATTTTTTTTTAAGTGTTTCTAGTCTTTTATTTCTTATCCATATAGAAGTGATGCACAAATTTGAGACCGAGTATTGACTGAAAGGGAAAAGGTTTGAATCATTCCTCCTGGCTTATGAGTAGTCTTGAATTTGTTTCAATAGATAATGATTGAAACCAACTATTTTATATCAACTAACTTTGCGATGTAGTCTATAATTTGATCATCGTCTATTGGTCTTATAACCGCAAATCAGTAATCTGGCTGGAAACCAAGTTCCAAGCTATTTTATTTGGGAAGTACTTTTTACAATGGCCATTATTGGCCTAGGTCTCCTGCTTTTCGCTCTTCTCATTGAAAATATACAGAACTTTCTGCAGGCGCTTGGCAGGAGGTACAACTTTTTTCCGTTCATAAAACTTATACTGCTCAACAAGTTCCGAAGACTTCTGATGACGATGATAATATTGATGATTCTATCAAGTCGTGTAAGCAGTGTAGCAAATCGGAGAGCGTACTGAGAATGTTGCTCTGCATGTCATGTTTCTTGCTGCAAACCCGAGGTGGTTTTGCCGATTGACGAGTGGTTTTGTTTGGCTTGTAAGGTTTTCCATGTATGATTTCATGCACCAGCTTCGATCTGCAAGTAGATATACTTGTCGGGTAATCTTACATCACCCTTCTCCATCATCTGGTGATGTCTTGATCTTCATATACCAAGCGGAAAAATGATTCTATCTTCTAACCCTGCAAATGAATACTTGATGAGTTGATGCCATCCTCTACCAAGAAATAAAGCGAATTGATGTACATGTCATAACAACAATCACATCAGCTAGCTATTTAAGTGAGATCCGTTGAGAGGTAGAGCTGTGCTTTTCTAGTGTAGCTTTGGTTGGACACTTGGACACGACACACCTCTATTTTCACTTCTCGCAGTAGAGCCACATGTGAAGCAATTTGCCTGCTCCCATCACTGTTATATCAATAGGATTTGCCGCATACTCTCATTCCATGATAGATGCATTTTGGCGAGATTTTCTTCGATCTACAATAGGCCAATAGATACGTGGTTAGAGGGCCGGACTTCACTAGTAAAAAAAACAAATGCTTCAAGTTCAAATCTGCATAAGGGGACGCACCCCAGCACAGCACAAGTACACCAAAGATACACTGTCTTGTCGAACTTTCTCCCATGAAAGCACATTTTTACAACCTTGCACTCCAAAAGATGAGCATCAGCTGCGACTGGCTCCGGACTCGCTACATCTCGATCAACCAAAAGGTTAAGCGATTCAAAATTTTGAACTTCAAATGATGCAATACACTTCAGATGTATATATAGCTTACCAACCAAGAATTTCTGCAGCTTGAAAACTCTGATGTCATTCAAAGTGTTTCAAGCAGCATTGTGAAAAGCACAAGTCGACTGGTGCATAACTAGAGGACAGAGACGAAAGAAGGCAATCAATTACACATCTATATATGTTTGGAAATTCCGTATCTGAAACTTCAACTAAATAAAGACAGACCTGAAGGGGGCTGATGAACCATCTTAATATATTGTGTTGGGAAATCAAGCACACGTGGCCATGAATCTTCATTATCTGTAAATAAGCTACTTAAATATGTCTGGAGACTAGAAAGATAGAAGAGAGCACAACACCTATCCCAGTTCTATTGCTGCATGGAAGCCAACTCGCATCCTTGATCATATCATTGCCTGGTGCATAACTAGAGGACTGAATCAAAAAAGATGGCAATCAATTACACATCAAAAGTTGTATTTGAAAAGTAAAAATTTATGAGAATTTTCTGAAATCAATTTTAAATTAGGATATATATACAAATATTTACATTCCTAAAAGGAAACTAAATCAATTATTGAATTTTATTTAATTACAGAATATACATATCCTAACTATACATGGAGTGAGACACACTCCAACACTCCTTCTCAAGTTGGAGCATACAAGTCTTGAATGCCCAACTTGTCAAGATAATCATTGAACGTCTTACATGAAACCGCCTTAGTGAGAATATCAGCCAATTGCTCTTCTGATCGAACAAAAGGGAACAAGATGATCCGAGCATCCAGCTTCTCTTTAATAAAATGTCTATCAATCTCCACATATTTTGTTCGATCATGTTGAACAAGATTATGTGCAATCTCAACTACAGCGGTGTTGTCACAATAAAGAGGCATAGGATGTTCCTGCTTAAAACCCAAATCTCCCAACAAATACTTGAGCCATAATAACTCACAGACTTCTTGAGCCATTCCCCTGTATTCAGCTTCTGCACTAGATCTAGCCACAACATTTTGCTTCTTGCTCCTCCAAATAACCAAATTCTCACAAAAAAATGTGAAATAGCCAGAAGTCGAATGTCTGTCAGTGATGTTACCTGCCCAATCAGCATCGGTGTAGCCACAGGTTCCCAAATTTCTATTCTTTTGAAACACAAGACCTTTACCAAGAGCGGACTTCAAGTACCTTAGGATTCTCACCACCACATTCATATGATCTTCACTAGGATTATGCATATACTGACTTACCACACTAACAGCATAAGCAAGATCGGGCCTAGTATGGGACAAGTAAATTAGCTTTCCGACTAATCTTTGGTACTTCGACTTGTCTGTGGGGACCTGATCCTGATATTCTGCAATCTGATGATTCTGCTCAATGGGAGTATCAACTGGTTTACAATCAAGCATACCAGTTTCAGCTAACAAATCTAGAACGTACTTTCTTTGGCTCAACATAATGCAACCTCCGTTCTTAGCTACTTCAATACCTAGGAAGTACTTCAAATTTCCAAGGTCTTTCATTTCGAACTCAGATGACAGCTGAACTTTCAATCTCTTGATCTCGTCTAGATCGTCACATGTTACCACCATGTCATCCACATAAATAATCAATGCTGTCAGCTTGTTCTGTTAGTGTTTGAAGAATAGGATGTGATCTGAATTGCTTTGTCTGTACCCAATTTTCTTCATGAAAGTTGTGAACCTACAACCAGGCTCTTGGAGATTGTTTCAATCCATACAAGGATTTCTTTAACTTACACACCATCTTTTCTTCTATAGAAGTTCCATATCCTGAAGGAAGATCCATGTAAATTTTCTCATTCAAGTATCTATGGAGAAAAGCATTCTTCACATCAAACTGTTGCAAGGGCCAGTCTAGATTAGCTAGCAGGGACATGAGAACACGAATAGTATTCATTTTTCTACTGGTGCGAATGTTTCATCATAATCCACTCCATACTTCTGATTGTATCCTTTTGCCACCAATCTTGCCTTATACATGTCCACTGATCCATCTGCATTATGTTTCAAAGCATAAACTCATCGGCACCCAACAGTTTTCTTGTCATGCGGTAGTGGTACCACATCCCATGTATCATTCTTGTTGAGAGCATCCATCTCAACCTCCATCGCCTTAGCCTACTTCTTCTCCTTGATTGCATCCTGTACTTTACTAGGAAGAGATACAACAGATAATTGATTCACAAATGCTACATAAGGTTTGGATAGTCTATGTGTTGATACATAATTAGCCACATGATACTTGGCTTTAGCTGACATGAGAGGTTCAATTTTTTTGGAGGATTGACCGCGAGTTGACCTAACAGGTAATACTCTCTCAGCAATACTAGAACTAGGCAAAGGAATACATACCTCAGGTGATGACAGTTCAAGGAACATCGTTGATAGATGACTGTGCTTGCATGCACATCTTCTAGAACGGGTTGCTAATCATTGATTATTTCTTCTCCTCCTTTCCACGGGTCAACATTGACACGCGGAACACCGGCCGTCTGGGATTTTTCGATTGGTCGATCAATACTCTCGACCGGTCGATGATGAGAGTTTGTCTGTTCTGGATGATCAGATTCGACCGGTCGAAAAAATTCCTCGACCGGTCGAAAAAATTCCTCGACCGGTCGATGCGCCGGGACTGTCTCGTCAAAAGAATTTTCGACCGGTCGAAAAATGGCCTCAACACGTCGATGAGCTGAATCTGTCTGGACCGAAGGATTTTCGACCGGTTAAAAAATTGCCTCGACCGGTCGAAAAGGCTATCTGGTTGGGGCACTCTCCGCAGGACTGTGTTCTTCTTGAGCCCCAAATTGGTCTTCATAAAATCCACTATTCTCCTCCTCGCAAGGAGTAACTGATGGAGAGAAATAACACATGTCTTCACTAAAAGTGACATCCATAGTGACGTAGAATCTTTGAGACGGGGGTGATAACACTTGTACCCTTTTTGGTGAGTGTCATAGCCAACAAAAACACACACTTAAGGGCACGAGCATCTAACTTGGTCCGTTGATTTGGATGAAGATGAACATAGGCCACACAACCAAAGACTCATGCAGGAAGCTTGTTCAGAGATGGAAGTACAACTGTTTGAGACAACACCTCAAATGAGATCTGATTTTGTAGAGCTGCAGATAGTAGTCTGTTAATGAGATGAGAGGAACATAAGACAGCTTCACCCCACAGATATTTGGACATGTTGGCACTCAGCAAGAGAGCTCGGCCCATCTCCAATAAATGATGATTCTTTCGTTCAGAGACTCCATTTTGTTCAGGTGTCTGAGGACAAGTGGTCTGATGGATGATTCCATATTGTCGAAAATAGTCGTGGAAAGAATGGTTGACAAACTCCCTACCATTATCAGTTCGAAAGATCTTTACACAAGCACCATACTGATTTCGGATAAGATTATGGAAAGCAGTGAAAGCAAAAAACACAGCATCTTTGGTCTTTAATAACATAACCCATGTCAATCGTGTAAAGTCATCAATAAACAAAACAAAGTATCACATTCCTGACAATGTTACATTTTTGGAAGGACCCCATACATCAGAGTGAATTAATTCGAAAGGTGCTGTACTAGAAGATACCCGAGAAGGATAACTTGATTTATGACTTTTAGCAAAAACACAAGTTTCACATCGGAGAGTGGACTCTTTTATTCCTACAAATAAAGATGGCATAGACTTCTTCATAACCCCAAATGATGGATGGCCCAATCAACGATGCCAAAGCCAATTTCCTCTACTCGATCAGAACTCGAAGTCAGGGCAACCGTGGGCGATGTTGTTCTTATTTTCCCGTTGTACATGCAATCCAAGTGAAACAATCTCTCCCTCATATCTCCCTTGCCTATTATCGCTTGAGATGACAGATCCTGGAAGATGGCATACATGGGAAAAAAGGTTACAGAACAATTGTTTTGTAAATTCAATTCAAAGACCGATAAGAGATGATGAGATAGAGAATGCACATAAAGAGCATTATGTAATATGATGGTAAAAGTAACTTGGATTGACCCTATACCTAAAACAGGAAAAGACACACCATTTGCATTGGAGACTTCAGATATAGGAGAGGAAGACAAATTTAAAAACAAGGACTTGTCAAAGGTCATATGGTCAGACGCACCTGAATCAATTATCTATGTATTACTACTAGTAAAGTCAGAAATTTTAAGGGCAATACCAATTTTACCTCTGCTCGCAGGAGCATAAATACCTGCTGTCAGGTCTTGGCCCTCTATTCCACAGAAGTCAGGTGTTTGGACTAGTTGTACTGCTGCCTTGCCACTACGATTCTTATCTTGAATTGGTTTACGAGGACATGAGATTTTGTAGTGGCCAAATTCTTTGCATTAAAAACACTGTACCTTACTCAGATCAGGACTACGAGCAGGTGAAATTCGTGGTTGAGTGTCTTGTGATTTTGGCTTCCACCCTTGTTGTGATTGTACTGCTAGATTTGACATAGCATCATGAAGTTCCTTGGGTTGATTTGATTCTTCTTTACGGATATAGGCATAGGCTTGTTCAAGAGTTAGTGGTGTGACATGTCTCAGTAGTTCTCCTTTGACATTAGCAAATCTTGAATCCAACCCTTTCAGAAAGATATGGACTCGCATCTTGTCGGTGGTCCTATTATGTGTAGCAGTATCAATGTCACACACCATAGGATTTGGATCTCGTTCATTGAGTTCTTGCCAAATAGCTTTTAGATTGGCGTAGTACTCTGCTAAGGATTGGCTGTTCTGAGAAGTGGTAAAGGCTTGACATGTCAACTCATGTACCCGAGCAAAATCATTCCCATCATAATAGGTAGTTGCTACAGCATCCCAGATAGCTTTTGGAGATGAGTAGCTAGAGAATAAAATCATCACCGATCTTGTTATAGACTTCGTGAGGGTCATCATTGTATTGGAGTTCATAGTATCCCATAAAGCTTGTTCTTTACCAACCACAGTAGGCCGTGGTAGAGTTCTGGCCACTTCCCGACACCGCCAAGATACATCTTCATCAATCGTCTCCATAATTGATAGTTATTGTCATCCAACAGTCTCCACATCCTGTGTGCCCCGTTTGAAGGGCCATCATCTGATCATGAGAGAGTTCAGGTTGCTCAAAGATTGAAAGCTCCATTGCTCAAAGTAGTTCAAGTCAGAAGATCAAATTTTAGATTTCAAGTCAGGAATTCTCAGATGGCAAATTTCGACCTGTCGAAGGTTTTTTTTTACGGGTCGAATAAGGGGCAAAATTCAGATCAGGTTTTAGGTTCAAGTCAGGCAGTGGAAGTCAGGTCGGGTCAGATTTTCAGGATCAGATTGGCTCTGACACCAAGTCAAAGTTTATGAGAATTTTCTGATATATTGATCAATCCCAAATTGGGGTACATATATACAAGTACTTACATTCCTAAAAGAAAACTAAATCAACTATTGAATCCTACTTAATTACAGAATATACATCTCTTAACTATACACAGAGTGAGGCACACTCCAACATGAAATACAGTATCTGGAATTTTGAGCATAACAAAGACAAACCTGAGGAGGGCTAAGGACAATCTTAATTTTGTTGGGCCGGGACATCAACTGTTAGTCTGTTTCGTACAATGATTGAAACAAAGAAGAAGCTTGCAACTAGTCAGTCAATTGAATTCCTCTACCTCCACAATCATACACTGCCAATACATATAATCCAAAATCATTCAGATAAGTATTTTAGAAACAACTGAATGCAGACAATATCAAAAAATGTTCTATGGGGACATTTCACCGAACACCTTGCGTGCAAAAACTCAGAAAATGCAACAGAAAGAGCGGAAAGAAAACATGCATACCTCATGAATTATTAATTGGTGGCGTGAAATATGAAATCATATTTGCTCATATTCATCTCCTCCCCCATCTTCATTTCTTGTAATTTTCCCCCGTATTTGTCTTGGATACTGTGAGACCAACTAATGTCAACTCTCTGTAGTGGAGCCTTCCACAGGAATTCTGGCAGTTGTTCTAGCAAATAGCAATTCCAAATAGTCAATTTAGAAAGGCATGACATGATTCTTGAAGTAGTAGTAGTCTAAGGATCCTCGTCCACTCCTTCCCACGATTCCCAGTCGTACATGTCAGAAAAAATGAGTTGTTTGAGTTTCGGGAATAATATAAATGTGGGTGTTTGCATTTTCGATGGGTCGTTTGTTCCCAAGAACTCAACTCCTACCTTTCTCACCTTCCGAAGGTCACGAATTGTCAATGATTCAAGGGATGCCAGTTTTTCTATAGGAGGCAGAAACTTATAATTCCAGCAATATCTAATGGCAAGGCTTCTCAAGTTGCTTAAAGACGACCACCAATCAGTTGTTAAGGTAGGTGCCTTTATAAAAAGCAATAGAAAAGGATTCCAAACCTGGATGTGGTTGTAAGGCATCCAGTAATTCTCTATCCTTCATCTTCTCTGAGAATTTTATCGAAAAATGTTGGAAGCGCGCCTTATTCACCATAATTGTTTTTTCGCCCGAATATCTATCCCTCGTACAAAATATCTCAAGCCTCCCTTGAAGCTGAATCAAGTCTTTCAGATCTTCTACCTTGTTCCTTGTCTTCTAAATCCCCATTAGCTTCATAGCCTCACAGTGTTCAACATGAAGATGCCTCAAGTTAATCATCCTTCTCAAAAATACTTTCTTGAGTTTGAAGCAGCTAACAAGTCTCAAGGTTTGCAAATTGTATAAACTGCTACTCATGGCGTCGGGTAATTCTTCCAAATCCCCGTTCAAAGATATATCAAGATACCTCAATTGTAACAACCCACATATATCATTTGGAATTTCCCGAAGATCACAACCACTCAAGTTTAATGTCCTAAGGCATTTTAACTGCATAATTAACTCGAGACTACTTGAGGTTATAGACCTATCCAATGCTACAAAGGTACGCAGATTTAAAAATTTGAGAAGAGAATCCAAAGATTCACTCTCAACTGAATGCATCAAGGTCAAATGACGAACTTTATCATTCAGATCCTCAATCCTTTCACCAACACCCAACTCAAAATCTATAATCTGGAATTCATTTTTAGTGAGGTATTGTAAAAACTCCTGTACAACATCATGAATTTTGCACCTGATATTTCCAATATATAGTTCCTCACATTCTTGAAAGAAAGATCCCATTACTAAGTTATCAAAGTATTGTTTGCCTAGAACTGTGTTGTCGTGACGACCCGGACCAGAATTGGTATAGTAATCGGCTTAATCCGCGAGTTTTACGAGTAATTATGGTTTAGCGTAATTAATCAGATATACAACTTCATTCACGACTTAATTTTCGGACACGAATTTGATTTGGGTTTGTTCGTGGGAAATGTAGAGAATTTGATTTCGAGTTCGTGGGAGCTTTCCGAGGATTTTTCTGATAATCGAGGAATATAAAATGAATATTTGAAATTATTGCTGAGTTAGTCGTGTTTATCCGTTCGAGTTTGAGTTATCCGAATTGTGGATAGAGTTGATTCACGACATATAAATAGCCGAATACTCCGAATTGTGGATAGAGTTGACCGATTCAACCCGTGGTGGTCTTGGTCGTCGGAAAATCTCTCCGGTGACGGCGGGCGGCGGCGGCGGTCAACGACAGAGCTCCGGCGACACTTTGACTTTTTGGATTTTGACAAGTTTTATGCTGTTTTACTCGTAATCGTGCCTCAATCGTCGCCTTGAGGTTTTCGAGTGGATTTGGATGCTGGATTTTAAGTCGAGGGTTTATGTGGAGTATTTTGAGATTTTCGGAGATTATTTTGTTATGCGAGTTATATGTTTCCGGAAATGGTTGGTTTCCGAGGTGTGGTTCAGAGTAATGAATTGTAATTTTGATCAGTGATGTTTTGTGATTATTCAGGGAATCGAGATCGTACGTTGGGCGAGGGATCTTTCGCCGGATCTCAGGATTAGCGCGTCTGCGCGCTGTGCTTATCTGTGAGTGGACATTTATTTACACTGTCGTAGCGAGTTCTTGGTTTCAGTATTTATTTCCAGTACAGTATTGAGATTATTTATTGTTTTGGGCGTATTGTTTTATGTTTTATTGGTGATGGCATTTATTTGGCATCAATGCATTGACTACTCGGCTGATCACCGGTAATCCAGTTCCAGGCTTGAGAGATTCGCCTGATGTGCCCACTAGGCTTGAGAGATTCGCTCGACACCTTCATTTATTTTAAGAACTCGCAATATTTTTATGTTATGTAAATGGTGAAAGACATATGTTTATTTTCGTCCACTCACTCTAACGATTTTATTTGCTTTTCCCCTGGGCTTTTCAGTTTCCGTGCCCAGTTTGCAGTTCGAATTCTGTTGTCGCACATCGCAGTCGGAGACGTAGTATTCGAGCTACTTTTCTTTCTCAATAGATTTCTTGTTTAGCCTACTGTTGTATAATTCTGAATACTCTGATGTTTACATTTTCCTATGATTTTCCCGGATTTCTGTAAAGTTACAGTTTTACTTATTACTTTATATTTTGATTATATGATTTTGAGAAATCCGGATGGGATTGGTGCCCACGGTTTGACTTTTGTGGCATAGGATGAAGTGTGTTTTCGGGTGCAGGTTAATGGTAATTCCGCGATATAGTGAAACTCTGCCGAAATTTCTATTGTTTTTGCAAGTTCGTGTTTTCAGAAGGGGTTTGATTCCGGTTTAGGAAACGAAATCGGGGTTGGGTCCTTTCAGCTTGGCATCCGAGCATTAGGTTTTAGGTTCTGTAGACTTCTGTAGTTGTGATACTAAGGGTATTTGAGATTATACAGCATGTCTAGAGCGATGACCCGACTGGCCAGCGGTAACTCATCAATGCTTCGGGTGTTGTATGTTTTCAAATGTCCGAAGTTTCATGATTATGTTCCTTGTGCTTTGTGAATAATACTTTTCTTTTATCATTAGGATGCCTCCTAGACGTGGTCCCTGTGTCAATAGGGATGTGGATCCTGATGAGGATCGCCAGACGCATGACTTGCTTAAGCGAGTATTGTGTTTGGAGGAGCGTTTTGACCCTGTGGTCAAAGCTCGAACTGCTGGAGCGACTGTTTTCTCGGGTTTAGCTGATCCAGAGATATGTGAGGTTTTGTTGGTTCAGGTTGAACGAGTTTGTGAGCGTATGCGTTTTACTCCTGAGCAGATGACAGTGGCAGCAGTTGGTTTACTTGAGTCTGATGCTTATTTCTGGTGGGTTAGCACCGATAGAGTTCTGATTGATACTCCATGGACTTTGTTCAGGGATTTGTTTACGCAGAGGTATTTCAACCAGGCTACACAGCAGCGGAAGTATGAGGAGTTCACCAACTTAAGACAGGGTAGTATGTCAGTACTTGAATACCGGGATAGATTTACTCGTTTATCCCAGTTTGCTCGTGACATGGTGGCCTCAGAGGAAGCAAAGTGCCGGAGATTTGAGTTGGGCTTGAACCTGAACATCAAGGGAACATTGACTACGATGCCTCAGAATAACTTTGATGAGTTCGTGAATGCTGCACTTCGAGGCGAGGACATAGAGAAGCAAAGGCAGATGAGATTCCAGTCTCGACGATTTGAAGAGGGTGGACCGAGTCAGGGATCTTCCAAGAGGCTGAGTTCAGGCACTTCCGGATCGACATCATCATCTGGCAGTGGACCATTTAGACCATCAGTTAGTACGCCTAAACAGAGACAGAGATGGAGGAGGGATCGGCCACAGAGACCACAGTCCAGTGGAAGTTCTAGCGGATCCAGCTATCCTTGACGTACCGGCGGCACTTTTGCTGTACTGAGGGAGTATCCATTGTGCAATCTCTGCAATAGGCATCACTTTGGTCCTTGTCAGCGAGGCCCTATCATATGTTATCGTTGTGGCCAGGAGGGTCACTATGCGGGGGAATGTTTCCAGTCTACTGGTGTTGGTGGACAGGTAGCTCAGAGTTCAGGAGGAGATCGAGGTACTACTTCTGGAGCTCGACCAGTGCAGTCTTCTAGTCAGGGCGGACAACAGAGTCACCATCAGCGTGGACGACCAGCTGGGCAAGCCAGGGTTCATGCTATGTCATTGCGCGAGGGCAGAGCTTCACCGGAGGTGGTTATTGGTACGTTGCATGTTTTTGGCTATTCAGTACTTACTTTGCTAAATCTAGGTGCTACGCATTCATTCATATCATATAGATTGTCATCTTTAGCTACTATGCCTGCATCTCCACTTCCGGGGTTATGGAGGGTGTTGTATCCATCCGGTGAGGTTGTGAGTATTGGTTGGGTATATAGGGATTGTGAGATTTTTGTTGGAGGTTATGGTTTAGCCGCGGATTTGTTATTGCTGGATATTGTCGATTTTGATGTGATTTTGGGGATGGACTTCTTGGAAACACATTGGGCTATGTTTGATTGTCACAAGAAGGAGATGGTGTTTCGACGTCCAGATTTCCCAGAGATACTGTTTTGCGGTAAGAAGAATACTTCATTGCCATGTGTGATTTCAGCGATGAAGGCCGAGCGGATGATGAAGAAGGGTTATGTTGCATACTTAGCTCATGTTGTGGATACAAAGGCTGCTGTACCAGACATTGGTGAGATTGAGGTTGTTTCCGAGTTTCCAGACGTATTTCTGGAGGAGTTACCAGGTGTTCCTCCAGTTCGAGAAATCGATTTCACTATTGAGCTTTTACTAGGCACTGGACATATATCACAGGCACCTTATCGTATGGCGCCGGCGGAGTTGAAAGAGTTACAGATTCAACTTCAAGAGTTGCTGGAGAAAGGTTTCATTCGACCCAGTGTATCACCGTGGGGCGCTCCTGTACTGTTTGTGAGAAAGAATGATGGTTCTATGCGGTTGTGTATTGATTCCCGGAAGCTGAATCAAGTCACCGTGAAGAACAAGTATCCGTTACCGCGGATTGATGATTTGTTTGATCAGCTCAAGGGAGCTTCAGTCTTTTCGAAGATTGATATCAAGTATGGGTACCATCAGTTGAGGATCAGAGAGTCAGATATGGCCAGGACAGTTTTCAGATCACGGTACGAACATTATGAGTTCTTGGTTATGCCGTTTGGGTTGACTAATGCTCCTGCAGCTTTCATGGACTTGATGAACCTGGTGTTTAGGCGATTCCTAGACAAGTTTGTGATCGTGTTTATCGATGACATCCTGATTTACTCCAAGAGTGTGGGCCAGCACAAGAAGCATTTGCAAGTTATTTTGCGGACTTTGCGAGATAATCAGTTGTTTGCGAAGTTCAGCAAGTGTGAGTTTTGGTTTAATAGCGTGAAGTTTTTGGGTCACGTGATATCTGCTGAGGGAGTTAGTGTGGATCCTGACAAGATTCAAGCCATGTGGAATTGGAGTAGACCTACCATAGTACCAGAGATCAGGAGTTTCTTAGGTTTGGCAGGTTACTATCGGCGCTTTGTGCAGGATTTTTCACGGATTGCCACTCCCCTTACTAGAATGACGAAGAAAGGCGTCAAGTTCGAGTGGTCCGATACATGTGAGGAGAGTTACTTGCTCTTGAAGGAAAAGTTGACTCCTGCACCAGTTCTGACTCTACCTGACGACAGTGGAGAGTTTGTGGTTTATAACGATGCATCGAAATTGGGACTTGGTTGTGTTTTGATGCAGCATGGCAGAGTAGTGGCTTACGGTTCCAGGAAGTTGAAACCACATGAAATCAATTATCCTACACATGATTTGGAGTTAGCTACTATTGTTTTACCCTTGAAGAGTTGGAGACACTACTTGCATGGAGCTCAGTGCAAGATATACACAGATCACAAGAGTCTCACTTATTTGCGCACGCAGCCAGATTTGAATATGAGACAGCGCAGATGGATGGAGTTGATTAATGACTATGATTGCACCTTTGAGTACCATCCAATGAAGGCTAATGTTGTAGCTAATGCACTCAGTCGGAAAACTGGAGCCTCATTGTTTCATGTGTGTGTGGCCAGAGTTTCCATGCTAGCAGAGTTACGAGCTACGGGAGCTGAATTAGAGTGGGATGATGATGGAGCCTTGTTGACTAGTTTCCAGGTTCGAGTGGTATTGGTTGATCAGGTTCGTGAAGCTCAGGATGCGGATTCCTATCTGTTGGACAAGAAGACCATGATTCAGAATGGTGTGCCAACAGAGTTTTGATTGAGTGATGATGGTACATTACTATTCAGAGGCAGATTATGTGTACCCAGAGACAAGAGTTTAAAGAAGGAGATCTTAGACGAAGCTCATTGTTCTGCTTATGCTATGCATCCCGGCGGTACGAAGATGTTTCGTACACTCAAAGCCTATTACTGGTGGCGAAATATGAAGAGGGAGATTGCAGTATATGTAAGCAGATGTCTTATTTGTTAGCAGGTTAAAGCAGAGAGACAGAAGCCCGCGGGAAAGTTACAGCCCTTGGAGATTCCGGTTTGGAAGTGGGAGCACATCACCATGGATTTCGTGTATCAGTTACTACGTACTTCGGCTGGTAATACTGGTATTTGGGTTATTGCAGACCGTTTGACGAAATCAGCTCATTTTCTTGCACTTCCAGGGAAGATTTCAGTGGGCAGATTGGCAAAGCTGTATTTGGCCGAGATCGTTCGTTTGCATGGTGTGCCTGTATCTATTGTTTCTGACCGAGACAGTCAGTTCACCTTAGAATTTTGGCAGGCATTACAGCGAGTTTTGGGTACCAGATTGCGTTTCAGTACAGCTTTCCATCCTCAGACTGATGGGCAGTCTGAGATGACTATTTAGACCCTCGATGATATGTTGCGGTCCTGCGTATTGCAGTTTAGAGGGAATTGGGACCAGCAACTGCATTTGATTGAGTTTGCTTACAACAACAGTTATCAGGCCAGTATTGATATGGCACCTTATGAGGCTCTATACGGGAGGCAATGTCGTACTCCATTGTGTTGGAGTGAGGTAGATGAGCGATGGCTTATTGGTCCTAATTTGGTGAAGAGCACCATAGAGGATATTCAGATTATCAGAGACAGATTGAAGATTGCCCAAGATTGTCAAAAAAGTTATGCAGATGTGAGAAGAAAGAGTCTCGAGTTCGAGGTGGGCAATTAGGTCTTCCTGAAGTTGTCTTCTTGGCGAGGAGTTGTTCATTTCGGGAAGCGTGGCAAGCTTCAGCCACGGTATATTGGTCCTTATGAGATTACAGAGAAAGTTGGTGTCGTGGCTTACAGATTGGAGTTGCCTCTAGAGATGGCGAGAGTGCTCGATGTTTTCCATGTCTCGATGTTGCGGAAATACATTCCAGATCCATCACATGTTTTAGCGTCATATCAGCTTCCTATCTGGGAAGATTTGACATACGTGGAGGAGCCAGTATAGATTCTCGATCGGCGTGAGCAGGAGTTGAGACACAGAGTCATACCGCTTGTGAAGGTCTCATGGCAGAATCATTCAGTTGAGGAAGCCACTTGGGAGACCGAGCAGCATATGCGGGAGCAGTATTTTCATCTGTTCACTTAGTAGGTATGTAAATTTCGAGGTTGAAATTTTTCTAAGGGGGGTAGATTTGTGACGACCCGGACCGGAATTGGTATAGTAATCGGCTTACTTCGCGAGTTTTACGAGTAATTGTGGTTTAGCATAATTAATCGAATATACAACTTCGTTCACGACTTAATTTTCGGACACGAATTTGATTTGGGTTTGTTCGTGGGAAATGTAGAGAATTTGATTTCGAGTTCGTGGGAGCTTTCCGAGGATTTTTTGGATAATCGAGGAATATAAAATGAATATTTGAAATTATCGCCGAGTTAGTCATTTTTATCCGTTCGAGTTTGAGTTATCCGAATTATGGATAGAGTTGATTCGCGACGTATAAATAGCCGAATATTCGTAAAGTTGTCGCAAAAGTTCGAAAATGGGCCGTTTGACCGAGTTGACTGAACTGGGCCGAGTTGACCGAGTCAACCCGTGGTTGACTCAGTGAGTCTGTGACTCGCCGTCAAGGTGGCTGCCGGAATACGGCGCGGTTGCCGGATTTTAAGGTATGGATTTGAAGCTTGTCTTATGGGCTTTCGATTGATATATATATATATATATATGGTATGATTTGGTGGTGGTTTGGTTGGAGATTTTTGAGGGGAAAGTTTGCCGAAATCGGGTTTAACGGTGGGTTGTTCTCCAGCGTGTTTCCGGTGAGTTCTTGGGGTGGAACGGACTGGGCTCGAGCCAAGGGTGAAAACCCCCTTGGTTTGAAGCATTTTGGTGGCGTGACGGCGCCGAAATCGGCCGGGAAAGTTTTCGGGCGATTCTTGGCCGTGGGACTTTTGGGGAGGTTTTGGGCAGGTTGCCGGCCGATTTGGGTCTAGGTGTAGAAGAGTTTTAGACTTGGATTGAAGAGAAGAAGCTGTGGTGGTCTTGGTCGCCGGAAAATCTCTCCGGTGACGGCGGCGGCGGTCAACAGCGGAGCTCTGGCGACACGTTGACTTTTTGGATTTTGACAAGTTTTATGCCGTTTTACTCGTAATCGCGCCCCGATCGTCGCCTTGATGTTTTCGAGTTGATTTGGATGTCGGACTTTATGTCGAGGGTTTATGTGGAGTATTTTGGGATTTTCGGAGATTATTTTGTTATCCGAGTTATATGTTTCCGGAAATGGTTGGTTTCCGAGGTGTGGTTCAGAGTAATGAATTGTAATTTTGATCAGTGATATTTTGTGATTATTCAGGGGATCGAGATCGTACGTTGGGCGAGGGATCTTCCGCCGGATCTCAGGATTAGCGCATCTGCGCGCTATGCTTATCTGTGAGTGGACATTTATTTACACTGTCGTAGCGAGTTCTTGGTTTCAGTATTTATTTCGAGTACAGTATTGAGATTATTTATTGTTTTGGAGGTATTGTTTTATGTTTTATTGGTGATGGCATTTACTTGGCATCGATGTATTGACTACTCGGCTGATCACCGATAGTCCAGTTCCAGGCTTGAGAGATTCACCTGATGTGCCCATTAAGCTTGAGAGATTCGCCTAGTCTATCACCGTCGGGCTTGAGAGATTCGCCCGACACCTCCATTTATTTTAAGAACTCACAATATTTTTAAGTTATGTAAATGGTGAAAGACATATGTTTATTTTCGTCCACTCACTCTAACGATTTTATTTGCCTTTCCCCTGGGCTTTTCGGTTTCCGTGCCCAGTTTGTAGTTCGGATTCTGTTGTCGCACGTCGCAGTCGGAGGCTTAGTATTCGAGCACTTTTCTTTCTCAGTAGGTTTCTTGTTTAGTCTACTATTGTATAATTATGTATATATATACTAGAGGTCGCTCTGAATACTCTGATGTTTATATTTTCCTATGATTTTCCCGGATTTCTGTAAAGTTACAGTTTTACTTATTACTTTATATTTTGATGATATGATTTTGAGAAATGCGGATGGGATTGGTGTCCACGGTTTGACTTTTGTGGCATATGATGAAGTGTGTTTTCGGGTGCAGGTTAATGGTAATTCCACGATATAGTGAAACTCTGCCAAAATTTCTATGGTTTTTGCAAGTTCGTGTTTTCAGAAGTGGTTTGATTCCGGTTTAGGAAACTAAATCGGGGTTGGTCCTTTTAGTTTTTTCCTTTGACATTCAAATAATCTTGTGAGCTCCACAACTCAATCAAGTTGTCCCTGTCTAATTTGTAATCTTTTAGGAATACAACACAATATAAAAGACAATGTTTGATTGTTGGGGCCAGGTCATGATAACTTAGCAACAAGAGTCGGAAGACATCTTGTTCAAAATCTTCCAATTTCCATATCTTACTATCTAGAACATCTTGCCACTCCTTGATTGTTTTCTTGCCACGCATGTGATTACCTAATGTCTTTGCAGCAAGAGGTAACCCTTTACACTGTTTTACAATCAATTTACCAATGGCTTGAATCATACTAGACTCGCCCTCATCAATGTCCGCATTGTAATAGAACAATGCGAAGCAATAACCTTGACTCAACTCCTTCAAATGAACTATATGATCACTGGAAGTTTTCATTATAGTGGCAACATCCGCAATTCGGGTAGTCACCATTACTCTACTTCCTAAGGCTCCAGTACATAAAGGTTTAATTAGTTCATCCCACTGACTATGGTTTGGATGCCACACATCATCTAAGACAAGGAGATACTTTTTACCTTCAATCAATTCATATATGTATTGCGTTAAAGTTTGCAACTCATTTGAATATCTAGATGGACTATTTTTGTCTAAACCTTCAACAATAGCCCTAGCAATTTTGAGCTCTTCAAAAGGGTCTGAAACACAAAACCCATATTCTACGATCAAAATGGCTTTTCACCCTCTCATCATTATAGACTAGTGGAGCGAGTGTTGTTTTGCCCATTCCCCCATCCCTACTATAGGGATGATAGTAGGGATCTTTTTTCCTACTTCAATACTCTCACCAAGCAACTTGCTTAGTATCATGTTTTTTTCCTCATCTCGACCAAACGTCTTCTCATCAGGAAAAGAAGTTGTATTTCGGCGTTCAGGAAGGTCGGGTATTCTTGTGATGTTTTGAAAGCTAAAATCTTGTTTTTGTTTAGCAATCAAAGATATTTTTTCATTTAGTTCTTTTATCCTCTCAACAATTTCACGACGAAGCATTAATTGATTAACTTGGCCAGAGCAAAAGCAACAAGAAGGAAATAGGAAACATGCCTTTTTCTTAGTAGTAGTAACAAGAAGAGCATGTTCACCTTGGTTTTCTTGTTTCTCCATTTTATGCTTTTCAACTTCAGTGATCCATTCATCCGAGACGTCATCCATATCGAAAGAAACTTGATTCAGTTTCTCTAGCCACGATCTCACGCTGGCATCGGTGACTCGTCTCTGCTCGGCATCCTCCAACACTGCTTTAATGGCTCCCAGATTGCTGGTGAGGTTCTCGACTTTTTTCTTGACCCCAACCACCATTTTCAGTTTGCTTTCGATCTTGTCAAGGGCAAGAGTAGCCAAACACTCTACCAGAACATTAACCAGTACTGCAGCCAGGTATTGAAACTAATTGAGAATGTATGGAAGAGGATAGAAGAAATGGAGACAACTATGGGAATTGAAGTAAACACTTGCAAGTTTACAACTGCTGTGTGCTATCATGCATGTTCTAGTTGCTTATAAAGGAGAAGAGGAGGTGAAGATTGGGACCTTGTATATTCCGTACTTGTTCATACAAGAAAAGAAAAGGAAAAAGAGGAAGATAAAGATAAAGGTGAGACACTTGCATGTTGAAGCATCTCAATCATTCATGTCGGAAAGAAAAACGTGCTGTTTGGTTTTTGGTTCATGTTGAAAGAAAAAGGCAATCAGGTGGCCCATGCCAATGCTCAAGATCGAGTCAAGAAGCAAATTTTCTTTGGTTTCTTATTATTTTTATTTTTTTCATTATTATTCAGCAACAGGAATAGAACATGAAACACCTTAGTGGGATTACAGCAAAAGCTTTCAGCAGAGACTCAAATGAAGTTGGAAATTAATAAATAGAGAAACAGCTGCAGGGTATTTGAAAAATTAAAAACCAATATACTGGGCAAGACAAAAGCATCTCTCTCCTCCTATATTACCTATCAACCTCGATCTCTGCCTATTCATGGAGACAAGGATATATATGTAGTGGGGAGGCTTACAATTTCTCTTCTGAGGGATCGAGGTTAATACTTCCAAAACTCAGAGGTTTCTGATTAGTTTTAGTATTTTCATTTTTCTTCGTTTCTTTTATCTAATTCATTTCATTAAAACTTTTTAAGGCACTTCACTCTCTAGCTACTTGAATCCTGAAAAAGGTTCTATCTGCATCACTGTACATATACCTAGTTTATCACCCCATTCAGTGCGTACTTAACGACTTAATTATAGTTATAATTGTATCTCACCGCTAACATGATAGCAACCACTGACAAGATAGCTCAAACTTCAATGACCAGCTCGACCCCTATATTGATAGGATAGCACCTACGCGCCGAGCAAAGAACCGGTCAGAGCGCACCTCAACAAAAAGGGTATGCACACTAATCCCACATCGAAGAAACGGTAAGAACCCAAGTCTCAACCACCCATATATACCGATCAGCTCATCATTAATGGTACGCATTCAATACTCAATCTCGTCGTTACTCTATAAAGCTCACATCTCGTTTCTGACTTAGGCATCAGAGGTTGAAGGCGTATCACTCTCGTTTCTCCTTAACCGTTGTTCATCTTAGCAGCAGGAGCGATCTGGATCAGAGTAATCGTAGAGCGAAATTGAAAGCAAAGCGACCGATAACGTCAAGTACTCATAAACCAACAAAGCGACAACGAGATCGAAGGACTATCCAGCGACAGCGATATCGATCCTAAGACAACACCAGCGATATAGCTATTACTGTTTCCATTATATCTAATCTTCTTGTTCAATATCCGATATCCATATCGATATCAGGTATTAAAATTTGCCCCGTATGTGGGAATATCACATTGGAAATTGTTTTCCCAACCACGAAGTCTACAACGAGCGACGAGCATGGATACCAGCCTAACACTCGGTATGACACCCGACACCCGACGAGAACTTCTCCATCAAACGCCGGTCACGAATGAGCACAGCGGACAGCCGAGCTTACCCAACGATCGGGGAAGTAGGACTAGGATGCCGCTAACAACGCAGATAGGCGCATTAGCGACATGGAACACTGATACAAAATAGCCATGGAAAAGTGTCTCAAGCTAGAAAGAACCCGGGAATTTGAGCATCAGCGGTACATACAAACCGAGGCAAGGTTAAGAGCCGCAGAGTAACATCGGCTCAATTCAGAATCAACGACCGACTCCGAATGCATGGAACCTCATGATGTGATCCGACATCGCGAAATGGTCATCCTATCACTATGACCCCATCACCTACAAGGAATTGGATCACCCCTAAGACCGGAAAGACTACAATGGAACCTCGAGTCAGAATTGGATAATGTCGCGCGCATCCCATCGCTACTCGTTTGGGTACAGCTCCCACCACCACCGCAACGCGAGATCGCCCCGGCAGCAAATCAGGCCGATACAGGTATGGTGACAAGGATCGCTGGCCTCGAAGCAATGGTGCTACAGTTATCACAACCTGAGGCGAGCTACCTGGATCGCACACTCCTGGCAGTACGTGTCGAACCGTTTTTGACTGACATTATGCGCCGAGGGCGACACCCACTAGCCAAGATCAAGCTCGAGCGGTACAAAGGAAAACGGACCCCTCCCTCCATATCGACATTTTTATCTCGGCGACAACCGACCGAGGATACGATGACGCTACCAACTGTTACTTATTCATGAAAAGCTTCACCGGCGAAGCGCTTAGCTGGCTCTTCAGCCTACCTCCGAAATCCATAAAATCTTTTCCGGAACTTATTACAGCTTTCCTAAAGCGATATATAACGTTGGGTACCTTCTCACTAACTTACAATCAATTGCAGGCTATTCAACAAGAACCCTCAGAAGGACTGTCCGCGTTCATCTCACGGTGGAACACAGCTATCGCGAATTGCCGAGGCATCATCGACGATTTGGCATTTTTCATGCTCAGGAATGCACTACAACCCGGATTGCTAACGTAGAAACTTAACGAGAACCCAGCGATTACATATGGTGACCTACTCGACCGAGTGACATCCCACGTCTAACTGGAATTACAGACTTTTGGCTCCAACCCCACACCGACACAGCAGGTAAACACATTTACTAACATCGCAATAATCAATGTACATAAGTGCGCTTCCCGCACCAGAACCTATATGGGCGACATCGCCTAGGTATAGAGCTGAATCGCGCGATCAGGACCGGCAGGATTGGAAGCATAACGGTCGAAGAGCGGGAGGAAGTCAAAGATATCATAGCGGCAGGAACAACTACGCTAACAACAATGGAAAACAGTTGTGGGACGAAAAGAACGACTGACCCCACAACATCGTAGCACCACTACCACAACCAGTCTTCAGCATATTGAACGCCAAATATGCCGACATCCTAGCAGCTCACTTGGAATTATTCACCTTACCGAAGAAGTCATACCGGGCAACAAAGTATAGAAACACAGGAAAGTGGTGTAACTTCCATCAAAACTAATCACATGATATAGAGAAGTGCCAAGGCGTGAAGAAGGCGGTAGAGGTGCAACTAAAAAAAGGAAACTTATCGGAGTTCAAGGCGGGAAGCCATAACCCACCAATGGCAGTAGTAGCAAACATCGGAAGCATTAGGAGAATCAACGCCATCACGGGTGGTAAGTCTAAAATAGAACGAAGAAACAAGCGGGCAATATGTAGCCTACGGCAAGGACCGGCCAAAGCTACCAAGACCGGGTGGGGATCCATCACGTTCTATAAATATGAGGAGCAGAAACGACCACTAGTATCGAAGGCCTATCCTTTCCTAGTCGACGCCGTCATCGACCTATGCAGCGTCGGGAGATGTCTCATAGACACGGGATACTCCGTCAACGTCATATTTCGGCCCACGTACGAAGCCCACGAACGACTTTCGTCCAAACTCAAGAAGGACCACCACCCGTTAGTAAGCTTCTCTGGCGACCAAATCCAACCATTAGGAAGTGACTACCTGAGAATCGCCTTAAGACAGGAAGGCTACAGCGCAGAAACCCGCATCAAGTTCCTAGTAGTGGATGCTCCATCATTCTACAACGTCATTATCGGGTGCAATACACTACACATGATCAACGCTATCGTATCACAGAAGATGCTGACGATGAAATTCTCCACACCCGGAGGTATATGCATCGTTAGGGGAACGACGCCCACGTTACCAGGATAAAAAAGAAATACCAACTACCCAGCATGGGAAGTGTGTCTACTTAAACACAACTCATCGACAGAAACTCTAGATGACCCAAGAGAGGGATCACTCACAGCTCAGCCCGTTAGCAAAGAGTCAACAAAGCTCATCCCGATATCGGACGAACACCCTGAGCGAACAGTCAAAATAAGAACCAACCTGGATCCGACAACTGAAACTGCCCTCATCAACACCTTCAGAGAGTGCTGCGATGTATTTGCATGGTCTTACACCAACATGCCAGGAATATCAACGGACATCTTTTCACACAAGTTAGGAATCTCGCCCGACGTCGTGCCTAAGAAACAAAAACGAAGGGATTACAACAAAGAACAGTATGCCGCCATGCAGGAAGAAGTGACCAAGCTCCTCGATATCAGATTCATTAAGAAGGTCTATTACCCGGCATGGGTCTCGAACGTCGTCATGGTCAAGAAAAGCAACAATAAATGGAGGATGTGTTTCGATTAGACCGATGTCAACAAAGCCTGCCCAAAGGACTCCTTCCCATTACCAAGAATTGACCAACTCGTCGATCCCACCAGTGGATTACTACTCCGGATACAACTAAATCAAAATGAACCCAGTAGACGCCGAAGCAACATGTTTTATCACCGACCGGGGGCTATACTATTACAATGTCATGCCGTTCGGAATGAAGAACGCGGGAGCAACATATCAACAATTCATGACAGAACTACTGACCTCATTGGATAACGATACGGTAGCAGTTTACATCGACGACCTAATAGTCAAAAACCGACACCGAGAGAACCACGTTAAAAACCTAAAAGCGGTTTTGTATACCCTCATCAGCAGCGAGATGAGGCTCAACCCGGCGAGATGTGTCTTCGGAGTATCAGTGGCCAAGTTCTTAGGATACATGGTAAACTAGAGGGGAATAGAGGCCAACTTGGAGAAGGTCCAAGCCGTCCTCAACACAACACAACCAATAATGAAAAAATAACTTCAAGCTCTGACCGTTAAACTAGCATCACTAGCTCGATTCATCTCACGCTATACCGACAAGTGCAATCCATTCTTCAAAATAATAAGGGTCATGGAGAAAAAAGCGGTGGAATGGATTGACGAGTGAGAAATAGTGTTGGCCGACATCAAGCAGTATCTCGCCCACATTTCATTCCTCTCAGCTCCTATACCAGATGAAATTTTATACATTTACTTAGCTATTTCAGTAACCGCCGTTAGCTCCGCCCTGGTTAGGCGGGAAGCGGACACGGAAATGCCAGTGTTTTTTGCAGGAAAGGGACTGGACAAAGCAGAGGCAAGATACCCGGCGTTAGAACAACTGGCCTTAACACTTATAGTATCGGCGAGACGCTTAAGACCATACTTTCAATCACACACCATCCATGTTCTAACAGACCAACCACTCCGCCAAGGACGATAAAGGGTTAAGTGATAGCGGACTTCATAGCAGAACTCACACCGGCGTCAGAAGACAAGTCCTAACCAACAACATGCACGTCATCCTCCAAGACGCCCACACCGCCACTTGCACCAGTCCAGCTGTCACACTGGAACCTATACATAGATGGATCATGAACGGTGATAGCAGTAGGAGCAGGAGCAATCTTAACCGACCCTGGAAGAACATACGCCGAATACCCCCTACGATTTACATTCCCAACATCCAACAACGAGGCATAATAGAAAGCTCTGATCGCCGGACTGCAGCTCCCCATCGACACGGGAGCCAAAGATATTAACATATTTAGCGACTCCCAGTTAGCGGTAAATCACATGACTGGGGACTTTGAGGCAAGAGAGACACAGATGTCGGCATACCTACGATACGTAAAGGCGCTGTTAAGCAAATTCTCTTTCTATAACATAACTCACATCCCCAGAGAGCAAAACAGGAGGGATGACGCCCTAGCAAGACTAGAAACAACACCATTGATCACGGCAAGAGGGCACACAATGGTGGAAACGTTAGAAAAGCCAAGCATCTCCAAAATTTTCCAAGAAGTATTCACACTCACACTAGCAGCACCACCGGCACAAGAGGAAGACTAGAGAAGGGTCATGGTCAATTATTTGGCGGACGGAAAGATACCAGCTGACCGCATAAAAGCAAGGAAACTCGCTCAACGTGCGGCATACTACATCTTGCACAACGACCAACTATACATGAGTAAAAAAGGTTTCCCAATGCTCAAATGTGTCACGGAATCAGAAGGGCGCAAGATACTAGAAGATGTTCACGGCTACAGGTATGGCAACCATAGCGGACCAAACAGCATAATACACAAACTCCTTCACTACGGTTTATACTATAAAGGAAGGAGAAAAGACACAAGAGATATCGTAAACCAGTGTCGGATGTGCACCCAGTATGCTAATAAGATACACGCCCCGAGAGCGCCAATGTCCATCATCATCAGCTCGATACCGTTCGCACAGTGGGGACTCGATCTCATTGGACCACTAAAAGCATCATCCTGCCAATTCAAATACATCGTCGTCTACATCGACTACTACATGAAGTACATCGAAGCAAGGCCACTCGTGCTCATGACAACAAAGAAAGTAATCAACTTCCTTTGGATGGACATATATTGCTGATACGGAGCTCCTCTCACAATAGTCACAGATAACGGGAAGCAATTCAACAACGATGAAATGAAGAAATTCACAAGCGGCTTGGTGACTCGGTTTGTATTTGCATCGGTGTACTACCCTTAGATGAACAGACAGGTAGAAGCGGGGAACAAGAAAATAAAAGACGGGCTTAAAAAAAGAATGGAAGACTACAACCACAAGTGGGCAGAATGCCTGTATGAAGTATTATGGTCAATACGGACGACACCGACAGAAGCAACATGCGCCTCACCGTTCTCGCTAGTCTACGGAGCAGAAGCGGTCCAGCCATTGGAAATCACGCACCGAAGCCCGGGACTCGAATGATATAACGAAGACTGCAGGCACTGATCGGCACCAATGGCGATGTCGGCCACAGTATTCACAGCAGGGGGAAGGAGAGCTAGGATCTCAGCTGAGTATGGCGGCTGCCCTTCCCAGGTACTGGATCGAGTGATGACGACGCTACTGCCCACGTCAACGTTAGGATCGCCAGAAGAGGCACCGGCTACTAAAGCATAAGGAGGAGGGTCAAGATCAACAATCGCCCAAGTAGGAATGCAGTCTTCCATATCAATAAACCAAAGGTTATCATCATCACCTGTTTCAACGCCAGACACGGCGGCATTATCAGAAGGCATGGCGATGGTAACCTGGGCAGCATCGGCATCAACTGCGATACCGATAGGAGTGCTAGAGGCAGCACCCTGCCTCTTCAACTGCTTCTGAAGTGCATCGACGGCCTCAGGCTTTCGCTTGATGGACACAAGCGGGCTCGAGGAAGGCTCGGCGGAGGCAGCCACAATCTTCACCGGCACGTTGCTGCCTACGCGATCAGTTTGGGACTCGGGCGGTGGAGGAATATTGATCAACTCAGCAAGAGTAAGACTCCTACCAGAGCGGACGTTTAAGTAGATCTTCTTGGCGGTAGTAGCTTCCTTCGCAAGCTCGGCAATAAGATCATCAATATCGTCGTACGAGCTACTCATCTTTCTATCTCGCTTTTGATTCTTGTAACCAACTACAAAGAACACAAGTAAAGATCAACACTGTGGTAACACAACAACAGCGGAATAAACCAAACGCGCAACAATACAAAAGCAAGAAACAGGGCGGCATACTAGGCGTCTTTGCGAGACCGATCATCTGCACAATACGATAGTCGGCGAGAAGGTACATGCTCTTAAATTTTTCACTAAAGCCCTTCTCAATCCTATGACATCGCCGCTTTTTAACAGCAGACAGGGCGTACTGGCGGGTAACTACAAAATATGGATGAATAAGAAAAGAAAGAATTCCATGCCGCCATGCAAAACAGAGCGTCATACTGGGCGTCTTTGCGAGACCGGTCATCTGCACAATACGATAGTCGGCGAGAAGGTACATGCTGTTAAATTTTTCATTAAAGCCCTTCTCAATCCTATGACATCGCCGCTTTTTAGCAACAGACAGGGCGTACTGGCGGGTAACTACAAAATATGGATGAATAAGAAAAAAAAGAATTTCATGCCGCCATGCAAAACAGGGCGGCATACTGGGCGTCATTGCGAGACCGGTCATCTGCACAATACGATAGTCGACAAGAAGGTACATGCTCTTAAATTTTTCACTAAAGCCCTTCTCAATCCTATGACATCGCCGCTTTTTAGCAGCAGACATGGCGTACTGGCAGGTAACTACAAAATATGGATGAATAAGAAAATAAAGAATTTCATAACGCCATGCAAAACAGAAAGGAAGAGGGGCAAAGAACACCGAGATAAATAATCACCTCGGGCCAGAAAACGGCTGGGAATGTGACTGTTTGCAAATGAGGACCACCCGCTCGCAAAAAAGTGCTCACCCTCCAATTCGGGCATGAGCTTGCTAAGTCTGAAAGACCAAGGGAACTTCTACGCTGTCGTCGAAGCGAGAGAGTCCCGCTACACCCCTTCTTGGTTGAATATGCAACATCAAAGTAAAACAGCACTTCGTTGAGAGTAGGATAATCCAAACCAGCGAGCTTCCACAATGCAAACATGGCACTCAGAACCTAAAACATCAATGGCGAAACTTGGCCCATCGCGCAGTTGAGCTCCCCAAAGATATACTCATGAAAGGGGTGGAGCGGGAGACGCACATCGTAACGCATCTGAGCCCTTTCTAGGGCAATGAAGCCCTTGGGCAGCCTCGAAAACAGTTCACCTTTCCCTAGCAACCTGAGCACAACGTTACCGCCCACTTGAAACTCGGACCTCATTTTTTCCAACTCGGCCTACTACAGCGACTTGGAGGGTTCATTGACCTCTTGACCATCCCTCAAAGTCCACAACAGCGGCTCGTCTAATCCTAGCCGTCGCGACCCAAAACCAACAGCACTACCACCGGCGAGTGCTGGTGTCACCTCCTCAACAACGTTGACATCGGGTTGGGAAGAGGAAGTCATGTCACCTGCGAAACAATCACGGATAAGGTCAAGCCTAGTGGTTCACCGATATCAGATCCCTAGTCCGTAAGTGGCTTCCTAAGCGACATACCCAGCCTCCTCAACACCAATAAATGCAGTAACACGATAAACATAAACAAAAATTAAACAAATACTACACACGACGGGACACACATCAACACGACCGTTATCTGGACCCGGGGGCTGGTTCGGACCCAACAACAAAAAGAAAAAACTCCCAGAAAACCTAAATGGCATATCGGCAACACAACAAGGCGGCGAGAAACACTTTATCAAATTACGATTACATAAAGAAGCATTAAAACTAGAGGAAAGAACCCAGAAAAAGAAAAACCAAAAGCTTCAACAGTAAGAAGCAACAAAACCAAGTACAACCAAAAAGTAAAGAAGAGCAAGCGACGACGTGAGTTACCTGATATAGCACAACAGAAACAAGGGAAATGATGACGGAGCAATGGCGAAGAAGAATCATGACATGACGGAGTCACAGCAATGCAGATAAGATCTCTCTGCCTCAAAGAAACCCTAAATTTTCAGATGAGAATGAAAAGTGTGGGAAGGAAGTACGGGCGAAGTCTTAAATACAAACAGATCGGCGAGATCGCGACCGTTGAAAAAGACACGTCGATCTGGCAGATGGTCACGCGTGTTGTATGGCGTCACTGGAATTAGAAGGGTCTGGAACGATAACCGGTAAGCACCATTTCAAACAAACACGACCTTCGAGGTACATGCAATGATCACGCTTTATAGCTACGACGAGACATTTGGGTACTCCGAGACACCCTACAGCAACACGTGCAACCTAATATTTGACGGCATTTAATGACCGCAGTAAGTAGCTGCACCTACCACACCGGCTAAAGAAGCACTCCTAAAGTGCGGCAAACCCATCTGTAAAAGTTTCACCATCACCGATATAGCAAAGACTTGCCGTCTTGGATCCCATCACGATACTATTTTGATCTCAGAATACTTGCTTCATTACAGATACTCTATACCTGCTAACGATCCACGTACTACAAAGCTGCTCAGAGGAATGGACTCGGGACTTAAGGGTTACCAATTCAAACAAGCTCCCCATACCGTAGTGCCCCCAATGGTTTGAGCTACCCGCAACAGAAAAAAATAGCTATCGGCCTGGGCAGGACCGAGTGTTTGAGCGCCGTCAAGCGACTCCCTAAATCGGTGCAATGTAGTCGCTCATTCACACCCCCGACACTGACCAGTCCTTACATGTAAGCCTGCCAGGAAGGACTTCATTGGGAACAGGCCTATTGAGTTAAACCGTTACTTGGAGGAACTCTGATATGAATTCATGCCTCTATCGGGAGGAAACTTTGTTACCATTATCTGTTCTACCTCGGCAGAACGGTGAATTACCTACTCACCGATCTCGCTGCTAACCAACTAATCAAATATCGCTCACTTACAAACTTGCAGGTACACCTCTTGCCAAGCATCACAACCTAGGTCGCCGAGTTTGGGGACTGTATGGTATGATACCCGACTCTAACAAGGTAATATCGTCGTTAAGTATGTACAGGTGATTTTGCTGGTATCACTTCTTACAACTCACCAACCAAGGTTGATCTCCTTGGCTAAGCGAGTTTGGGGACTTGTACATATACCTAGCTTATCACCCCACTCAGTACGTACTTAACGGCTTGATTATAGTTATAATTGTATCTCTCCGCTAACATGATAGCAACCACCGGCAAGATAGCTCCAACTTCAATGACCAGCCCGACCCCCATATTGATAAGAATAGCGCCCACGCGCCGAGCAAAGAACCGGTCAGAGAGCACCTCAATAAAAAGGGTATGCACATTAATCCCACATCGAAGAAACGGTAAGAACCTAAGTCTCAACCACTCATATATACCGATCATCTCAACATTAATGGTACGCATTTAATACTCAATCTCGCTGTTACTCTATAAAGCTCACATCTCGTTTCTAACTTAGGCATCGGAAGGTTGAAGGCGGGTCACGCTCGTCTCTCATTAACTGTTGTTGATCTTAGCAGCGGGAGCGATCTAGATAAGAGTAATCGTGGAGCGATATTGAAAGCAAAGGGACCAATAGCGACAAGTACTCAAAAACCAACAAAGCGAAAATGAGTTTGAAAGACTATCCGACGACAGCGATATCAATCCTAAGACAACACCAGCATATAGTTATTACTGTTTCCATTATATCTAATCTTCTTGTTCAATATCTGATATCCATATCGGAATCAGGTATTAACAGTCACATTAATACACCGATACATTAAGCAAAATAACTCAATACAGGTTTCTCCAAATCACATATTCATTTTTAAGCATTTGTATATTAATCTTTAGGAGCCATATACTTTGGCCTACTATAACAGCAAAGAAAATCTCAATCACTATAATGGGCCTGTGTTATTTTTTCTCACTATTCTGTGTGTTAATTATATGGACATTATGCTTTGAACTTACTCGTCTAACAGACTAAGACCATCCAAAAGAGCTTCTCTTTGGACTGACTTGATTCCAGTGAAGACTCTAAAATACTCCCTCCTCCATGTGTTTTCTTGATCCCGAATTAAGAAGTTTTCTAAATGAAAATCTATCTCTTCTCCCTCTTCGCAACTTTGTGATTCTATTTTATTTGGGGATTTAAACACCATTTTTCATCTCCGTCTTTATGATTTCTTTGATCAAAGACGTTAAAGAAAATCTGTCTTTACAATTTAGTCGTAGATCGACATTAAAGAATCCTATAATGGGGACATACTTAGCAAGAAATTTCAAAAGGATCGTCCTACATAGAGTTCTGATTAACAAATCCAGACCTAGAACCAAATTTTTTTTCTTTTACCTTTCAGATTTTCCAAAACCATTATGAGAATCTAAGAGAATCTTCGTTCTAAGAATGTAAACGGGTATATCATGACTTTTAGTCAATTGATTTCATGGAAAAAGTAAAAACTGAAAGAGAGTTTCGATTAAATCCTAAATAAGAATTGAAGGCTTGAATATGCCAAAAGAAGAAGGATCCAAAAACTAGAAAATTTCATAAGTGTATTGTTCATGGTACGATGGTGACTCTTAGTTTTCTCCTTCGATTTTATTCTTCTTTATAAAATTTCAAAGTTTGACATATGGATTAAGACATCTTTATCCACCTTCTTCCTGATATCCTTGCATAGCAAGACACATCACGTGGTATCTTCAGTTGGATTACATATGTAATTGATAACTGCTAAAAGATATAAAATTCATGTGATTAACTACAACGTAATACCTATCTATGAAAGCATAATATGCTTAAGATATGCATTACGTTAAGGTACACACAATACATGATTCATGTGTGTATTTGAAGGTATAAGTCGTTATAACCGCTTGTAAAAGTTTTGATCAATCAAAGTTTGTATGCATGATTCTAAATTCTAGTACGGCGCACCTTGGTAATTTATGATGACTAGAAAAATGACTTTTGATAAGTGCTTTGAGAGAGCTTCCCCGCCAACATAAAGTTCCTTGGACTATCTTGTCATAGATAAAAAGAGTTACCCGAACGATTTTAAAAAATAACAATTACGCTTTTGATTTGAGAAAATACTTTTACTTATCAGGTTAGGTTGTGTGAAATTATATGAATTCTAAATACAATTCAATAATAGGGAGAAATTCTCAAAATTTAATGATGAATCATACAAATTTTTATCTTGAAATTCTATGGAATATGTACATAACATATAAGTGTTTCGATATCTCTACCATTAGAGAAGCCTGAAAAAAATATGTCCAAACACTTGGTCGAAATGTCCATAAACTGCACATTTTTCAAGAAAAATCAGACACGTTTTGGAATCAGAATCGTGCAAGGGAATTTTGGTAATTTTAGAAGAACTAACGGCATTCTGGTGAAAACCAGAAACCCGAGGGAAATTTGGTAATTTCTGGAGAAACCCAGAAAAACACACCGACCGGATCCGAGGAGATTCGCCACCGTCTCCGGCGACAAAGCTCGATCGGAGTTAGCTAGAACTGGAGTCCCCAACTCTGGAACCGTCTCTCTCCCACCGTCTCCTCTACCGTGTCGTTCTCGGACGACATCGGGGGAGAAATCGATCGAGAACGAACGGAGATCGAAACCGATTCCAATCGGGTTTGATTCTCTCCGCCGCCTCCTCCTCCGGTCAAGGCCAAACCCGCCTGGTCGACGTCACGAAATCGAGCGGTGCTCCTCACCGTTTCGAGACCGAGCTCCGTCTATCGCCGAACGGAAAACGGCCGAAAACATAATCGATTTCGATCGCCAGAATCCGAGATCGAATCGATCTCACCTACGAGGAATCTCGGTGTATCTCCACGATCGCCGCCTTCCAACGTCATCCGTCCACCCCTCTCTCTCCTCCTCACCGAAGAAATCGCCACCGCGCGTTTTTTCCGGCCACGTAGAGGATTTCCGACGAAATCCACAACCCAGATCTTAAGATCCACGGGTTACGGGTCAAACCCGACCCGAGTTGACCAAGTGGATCAGCCCAGGTGCAAACCGGGCCGAACCCAAACCAAAACAGGCCCAACCGATTCAAATCTATTTGGGATTCTTCTGATGACGTGGCGACACGTCAGCCACCAACACTGACGTGGAAAATTATGATTGCTCCACCAATTCTATATAGGACCGACTAATATTTTTCAAAAATTCGTATTATGTACTTATTTACTTATGTACATTGATTTAAATCAAACCCAGACTTTAATTTTTCGGAATTTGATTTTAATGTGATACTTGTTTACATTAGAGCTTTTAATCATAGCATTAATTTCGGGTTACAAGTGCGACATTCTATATGAAAGTCGAGAAGTAAAGTAGAGAATCAGACATACAGGCTATTAAATGTGAAACATTAAATATGTCTGAATTCAAAGTGACAACATTGGTCGTCTGTTGATCTACCATCCACAAACCAATTACGCTAAACTAGTGGTTTCGTAAGCTATTTCAATTAGCAAGTACCAAACTAATCGTTGAGTTTTTCAAATCCGCAAAATAGTGGTGAAATGGTATATATCGGCATTCTTTATTAAATGAACTAACACCATAATCGCGTACAATGCTCGTGATGTCTTATCAAGCGCCGTCTCTTCAAATCGCCTTGCATTGAAAGAGGTTGAAGATAAGGCATTCCAAGTACATTGATGATAGGAATAAAAATCTCCAACCTATCATTGTTTAGTTGACATAGATGCAGAAAGCATTCTAATGCAACCATTCGATCTAGAGTAGGACGAAATCAATCCACACTATGTATTGCACAACGGGATCGAATCATTCGACATACTCAAAGTCATCATAATGAGTCAGTCTTCCACCGTTTAGGGGGAGATAGGAACAAAGCTCTTCAATTAAAACGATAGGAATTATCGTGATCAAACCCCACTCTGTCTCATTATAATCCTAGAATCTCAATGTCCAAAACTGAATTCACTGGTGACATCGATGGTTCTTCTCATACATACCACGCTACTAAGTGCAAATACATAGCCATGAAAATGAAACTACACCGGCACGACCTAGGTGGCGCCACTGTGACACCAAGTGTCTCAAGGCCGAGATGGTCGGAGCCTTGGCGGCCACAAAATGGTGATTTTAATTCTATGTGGGGTTTAGGCACATGACTTGTGAAGATAAAACACGACCTATTTTCACTTCGGTTGTTGGAAGATAATACTTATCTGGAAGAACCCGAAACCAAGTTAGTTACATCCGCATGTACACAGATATGGTCATCATGAATATCTGAGCAAGAAATGTATCTGAAAGGTACATAGGTTTAACATAAAATGGAAATTCATTCAAGGGAACTTTGGCGAAGTTTAATATAGTAGGATAATTTTGGTATGGTTTCTCCAATGTTTCAAACGCGATATCAAACATTGAGAGAATCAAGAAGGCTCTTCTTGTCAACCTAGAGGTTCTTAAAAGGTCCTTGAAAGAGAAGAAATTTATCGTTTGGCAGTTAATGGTATTTTCGATAAACTATTAGTAGCACGTGTTGCCTCTTCAATTGAGAATATTCTTTCAAGATAACAATGGACTTAAGAGTTGAGAAGTCTGATTCAAATATGGCTCTTGCCAAAGCATTGATGGCATAACACGTTGGAATCCAACGTTGGCTATATGATATACACTTCGAATCGACATGATTCGATAGATGGTAATTGTGTTGACAACTGACTACTTGATAAGAGTAAGTAAGCATCATATTGATGTGTGACAAGTTCACATGCATATCAAAGTTCTTCTGGTTAAGAGTTTAACTCCAAGTACGCACAATGATTGTAACTTAGTACTTGATATCGCAGAAGCGGAGAAAGTGTCGAACCAACTGAGTCATGTCTCAAACGGTCTGCAAGTTGTTGTCTGCGTGTAGCTTCTTTCTAGCATCATTGTAATCATTTGTCTATCTTGAACTTGCTTTATGTAAAGTAAAGTTCCTCTTCGAAATGAATATAGACAAAGTAGAAGGGAAGTCTGACTTTGGTACGAATTCATCCCAAAATATACTATTGGTCATTGAGCTTGGATTGTCTCATTATCAGCAGAGTTTGAAATTATGCACCAAGTAAAGTTGGATTCGGATGAAACATTCGCGGATTGTGTTTCTGTGACTACTTACATTAAGAGAAGTTTTCTTCTTGACATGAGTTCAGACCTCATGATCGAAGCAATATTGGATTGTAATGCCAAAACGTGGCAATGGATGTTTGAAAATCAATGAAAATTTAGAATCATTCGACTTAGTCTAAACGTCTGGATATAAGTCACCACATAAGATACAACTTGACTACCACAGAAGGTGGAAGCGCCACTGCCAATGATGGCGTCATCGATGATGGAAACGTCTGCGGACTGCTTAAGGCCGGACTTCCTCATTTGTTAGTCAATATTCTCATGTAAAATATATTTAGTATCTCAATAGGATTCTACATCCATTCTCATTATAGACTAGGATTTCCATTTCATATGAGGTCTAGCTTGTAACACTATATAAAGGTCATTGGTGCCTTGTACCAAACACAGAATATTAATCAATACAAATCAGTTTTACCTTCGACCATTGCATTGATATTCCAACGAATTTTATTTATTTATTTTGTACTATGTTGAAGCATCAATTGATAGTAGTTTATAAATACATGATTATAGGTTTGGATTATGATTAGCAAATCAAATATTTACTTTTATTTTTTTATGTACTATGTCGAAACGTCGACTTATATTAGTTTGGTTTATAATTACATGATTATAGTTTTGTATTTTGCTTATGATTAATAAATCAAACATAAATGTTAGTGTCGTTGATTTAGATTTATTTTTGTAGATACAAGAATAATTTAAGAGTGGATTAGTTTGAATACCAATGTAACATGATTTTGTACATTATTCGTTTTATTTGTATGTCCATGAGAAATCACAATTTTCAATTCTCGCCTCAGATATCAAATTCGCAGGTCCGGCTCTGGCTCTCACTTATGATTCACACTCTTTACCGTATGTAGAGCTTGGCAGGCTCCTCCGTTACGTCTTCTCCGAAACTAATATGAGCCACTCGGAGACAACTTCTCCACCATGTTCTTTAGCAAGTGATCGATCAAGCCAGTATCCCCAATCACCTTTTATGCCTCATCTCTCAGTTGTGCTCTCATAACTGGGTTGTCAGCGGAAGCACGTAAAATCTTCAACACATTAAAGTTTTTTTGCCTGTTTTGAACGTTTTGCGGCTTGGGACGATGACTCTGCTGATTCGTGCCCTAAAAGATGGCTCAAGATTGTCCACAAACTCCCCATATTGATAGGTTCCTCGTTCAGGCCGGAAGTGGATTCATATGGGTGGTTTTGAGATAAAAACTCATCTTCTAGCTTCTTCTTCTTTCTCCAATTATAAGTACTAAAATGACTTCGGTCAAGTTATAAAGAACCACTAACAATTATATTTGACTTGTTAATTATAAGTCAAATACCAACCTATAAACCAAACAAATATAAACATATGGATATTTGACATAGTGCATAATCAAATAAAACTAACAATATTCAAACACCTTTCGAACAAAAAAAAACTAATGTGCATAACTATACTAACTAAAAAGACATTCTCATGTCATAACTTCTTTTAAGCATCACTACTTTTAGTCACACAAATATTCAAATTAATATACTCTCGCGTCTTCTCGTATTTACTAATTCAGGTAAACACAAGAATAAATCCAAATCATACGTATACAAACATTTATATTTCATTTGTTAATCACAAACCAAATGCAAAATTATTATCAAATACTTGTTAATCAAACAAATATTAACTAATGTTCCAACATAGTACATCTTCCTTCTCTTATCTTCCGCATCTCTTCAGAAAAAATTAGCACATTTGCTGTTACTCAGCACAAAAGATTTTTGGAATCAAGACTAAGACTATTTAAAGTAGTTTTACTAATGAATGATGGAGCCTCTTAGTTTTAGATTCTTTGCCAGTGTTTTGATATTTGTAATGAATGCCTCTTTGAACTCTGAGGCATATAAACGCCTGACGTTGTTGCAATCGGACCTTTTCATCGTCCTCCACGGTGCAAGGAAGCCAAAGAAGGCAAAAGAGGAGTTCGAACTCATGGATCAGGTAAAAATGGAGGTACATTAAAGAAAATTTCTGGGATGAAGAAAGTAAAACTAGAGGAGCTGAAGAGGGTTTTGAGAAACTCTACCACTTAGATCATCTTTCGTGCAAAGAATTCATGGAGATGATGATTCTAGACAATTGCTTCCTCATTCAACCATTTAGGTTATGTAAGTATGGGGATCTAAAGAAAGATGATGAAACGGTATACAGAAAGAAGACTCTTCTCTTCAAGTGCATAGTGCCCTAGTAACATCTTTTGTTACAACAGAAGCTATACGCTTAACATAACAAAAAACTATGCAAAACAAGAACGGTATTCAATTACATTCTACATATTATTTGATACTTGAATTATGATAAAGAAAAAAAAAATATAACCATTTTGTTTATTTCAGAACTGAGGGATACAAAAGCACCATATCAAAAGCTAGATTCATATCCAGTTATTCACCAATTACATGAGAGATGAGTCCTCTGAGAAAGCCAGTGATGATAACTGACTTCCAAGCTCCATTAATTGATTCCCAGTTTCTATCAATAATTCACAAAAGAGAGACACCCGTTGAGTAGCTAGACAGTGGGAACCTTGGCCTCTTCTGCCACTTGAAAACACATGTACTAACTAGTTCCCTTCATGCTTAGTCCAGCTTGACATTAGAGTACAGTAACGTATCCTTGGTAATTGGCATATTCACAAGGAAGCATACCTACACACAAGCGAAAATTGTTAGCTACTTGTTAACTGCATCCCAGCCTCCACAGCCAAACATAAGAGAATCTTATAATAACTAGAGGATTGGATATAAACATATATTTGAAAAACTGAACATCGTTTTAATAGTCTAGTTTACAAACGTTATCTAGGTTAATAAAAATTGATTTGAGAAGGCTCCTTTAACATTGTATTTAGGAACCAGTACAATTAATGAAGATAATTCCAGTATGAACCGGTATATAACCCTAAGTAGATCATGATAGACAAAATAATCCATGGCCACTGTGTTCATTCTTATAATCATTTGTTCTTTTAACTAACACTTACTCCCAAGAGAGTTGAAACGAGTAGGATAATTCCTGTGATCCAAGCAAGTATTCTTCTGACCAGAAGTACTTCCACAATACTCATATCGGAGGGAACTTTTGATTCTGCCAACACACGAGCAGATGGGTGACCATTAAACTTCACATTCAACATCCTTCCTGAATCACCATGTGCATCTTCGGTACATAGGAAAGCTCCAACAATTTGACCTGCCAAATCGTTATTTTACTGTCAGATTCAATGACTGAGGATAGCTTCAACCAACATACTGAAGGCAGACAATACATTTACTTCAGAATATTTGATATACAATATACATTGGAACTTTGAGAGGCGATAATTACTGTATTGGGACAAAATGCAACAAAGTGAAGAATGTTGCAATATTACCTTTGTATGCATGTTCAAGTGAATCAACAAGCTTAGTCATAGCAGCAACTAGTAGCTGCATTCCTTGTTGAGCAATACCTTCAGATCCATACTGCTCCTTCAAAACCTATCATAATTTTACAAATGATGTACCAGGTTATGAAATAGAAGAGTCAGACAGGGAGTCACATGAAAAGACTACACCACAACACATATCCTAACCAGAAGAAAATAAAGAAAAGGTTCATGTAGAATTATAATTTTAGAATCATTGCTGGCTGAAAAGAAGAAGAAATCTTTGTTGTACTCCCTAGTTTTATGAACCCCAAATCAACTAAACAAACATGCACACAACAACAGCACCCCATACTTGGAGCTTTGACATAGTTCATGCAGATCAGAAACATCATTGTCCATGTCTAAACTCTTATGTGACTACTTTGACATAGTTCGTGCAGATCAGAAACATCATTGTCCATGTCTAAACTCTTTATGTGACTAAAGTACAGAGTATATAATATTTCAATCATAAAGTCACAGGAATGATGAATTATAAATTTGTAATTAACATATATTATAATAGAAGATAACAACACCTTGATGCCATCGAAACTGCCTATTAATAGCTCTGCTGGAATGCGAATACTATGTAACAAATCTCCATGCAACTGCATTGCCCTTCTAAAATTCTGAATGAGCGCCAAAAGGCTAGTTGTGAATTTCCTGTCTGCTTCCTGTATAGATAGAAAAATTCAACCATCCACTATTAGTGGTCAAACTAATTTACATATGCAAGAAGATATACTATGGTAGCAGATAGTAGTAGAGCATAAACTGAATGTAAATCAAACCTTGGACAATTGAAGCTTTAATTGATCACCACTGGTCAGGGGAATGTTCAACTCTCCATTTAGTGCTTCCAACATATCAGCGACATATGAACCACCCATCCATGATGCCTAAAGAGCAGAACCAAGTTGAGTTAGTATGAAATAAAGTAAATTTAAGTTTTGATGTAAGCAGGGAGAAAGCCGCCCATATAGAAAGATAAACAAAGCGGCTAAAAGATACAATAAAGAACACCTCGATGGATAACTTACAAAATCCCCAACTTCTTTGTTGGTATAATCTGCTAATTGCTCATCTAAAGAAAACAAAGAGACTTCACTCACATCTGCAGCAAGCCAGTAACTCATATCAAGAACAAAATCAGGTAATTCTCTAGCTTTAGCCAACTCATAAATTCAGATAAGATCATTTACCGGAAAGCTCAATGTTAGCTTTGTTCGAGCCTTCTAGGTCAATTCTGGTTTTGTAGGCACCTTTAAACAAAGCATTGTCTTTGACAGCTAGAGTAGGATCTGCATGAGCAAGTCATCCATATTGTTATTAACTACTCAAACAACTTTAAAAAAATATCGCTACTATCGGAGTGGCAGCTTAACAGGGACAAGTGTAACATACCACTAACTCCTCCGACTTCCAGCACGAAAACAGCACGGGGTCTATTAAACGGATTTGGCACAAGAACCTCATTCAACTACCAAAAACAACATCAACAAAATCTCGAAATTAGACCTCTCGAATTAGCAACTAGGGAAACCACCAATCACATATCACTTGAATCACCTTAGATGAACCGGCAGCGGACAGCTCAGCAGGTGGTGCAAATCCAAGCAGAACCGACACAACAGCACTCACTTCCGAGAGTGACAACGAATCAGGCTGTAAAAGTACAGTAAATACATGTAATCATTAGCATCCAAAATCTCCAAAATGATATAAATTGAACTTAAAAAACTGATTCAGCTTCAATTCTAATTCCATTTTGATAAAAAATTCCACAAAAGCATTAGAATTGGAGCGATGTCAACAAACACGTGGATTGGATGAGAAGGAAAGCAAACCTGAACGACGTCGTTTGAGGCCGCCAGACTGCGAAGAAATCGATGAGTCGAGCTGTCGATGAAGAAGACCGAAGCAGTACTATCTTCTTCAGCCTAAATCAAATTCCAACCACACATTTTACCAGATCAACAACAACAACAAAATCCACATCGCTACAGATCACATAGAGAGAGAGAGAGAGAGAGAGAGAGACGAACCGTATATTGCGAGAAGAAGAAGAAGGAAACGGTGAGGAGATAGAAGCAGACGCAGCGAGCGATTGAATCCATAGCCATGGGAGATGAGATTGAAATTGAATTACAGAGAGACAGAGAAAGAGAGGATCTGATTATTCCCAGAAAATAATTAAAGCTTTTATTATGATTTTGTATAATATAAAAATTTAAACGGCGTCGTTTCGTCACTCACGTGGTGCGCACGTGATACCAGTTGGATAGAAAGAAACCCGAGAGAGAGAGAGAGACAGTACGCGAAGCGCAGCCAAAGCCAGTCATCGATCTTCATCATCTCTTCTCTCTTAGTATCGATCGATCGATCGATCAGGTTTGCTCTTCTGCTGGACTCAAATGCGTTTAGTTCGTATCAATATGTTTTGATTTATTGATATTAATTTGAACTGAATTGAGACTTTGGAATTTGGGAAGTTGGGGGATTTTAGAGAAAATCAATGGCGGAATTGAACTTGGGGATACTGATAGATGTTGTGGATGAAGAATGGATGAAAGACACTCTTCCTGATGATGGTATGTATAATTTGTACAAATACAATGTATTTGATCAGAAAAATAAATAAATTAGATATTAATGTTAAATTGTTTGTTGCAGATCTTCCATTGCCGCCAATGCTGGCTATAAGACCAGATGACACTGAGGATTCAAGTATGTCTCTTTACTCTCATCACTTTTTATTTTTTGAAGAACACGGATTTTATAATTTCATATATTTGGGTTGTGTGTCCTATAGTATCTTTTGGGAGCTTGATTAGCTACAGTATCTTTTTTAACTGATCTTACTTTTGTTAGACTATTGAACATAGAGAGATACATGTTGTGCTAGTATGTGTTTGGAGCTTGATGAGCTAGAGCATCTTTCTGTGTAAATATTACTCTTGTTATACTCTTGAGCATAGTTAAGCAATTAGCTGAAGATACTTTCTTTTTAAGCCTATGTGTAATGGTATAATGAGTGAGGATATACTCGTGTTCTGGAATTATTGGAGAATCTTTTTTGATTTGCTCGTATGATATATTAGGGAGGAACGGTTAGAGTTATCTTAATTAAAGCCATAAAACTATCTATGATAAAGAGCATGTTCACTGATTCTCTTTAGTTTTCTGGTTTTATATATGAACATAGTATGAACAATGAACAGAGTTTACTTGCTGGATTGTTGTAGTCCATCGATTAGTCTCCTTATTTCACCTTTAGTTCTTCATAAAGCAGTGGGGCAATTTTCAGAATGAAGATTTTGTGTGCATAGGGCGGCCATCTCGATCAGTTTGTATAAATAGTCTTAGTTGATAAGGCAGTTTTCTTCCACAAAGAAAACTGCTCCATAACTAATTAATTGAATTTATACTTCAGTAACTGTTTTGCTTATAACAGATTGATGCATTTAAATTCATAACTTCCGTTTACAAATCAGCTTCTCACTATGTCAATATTCACTCCAACAGGAATTTGATTATCATCTTTTTCATTGTCTGACCTGAGTACTGTTGTTTGATATAATGTTGACACAGTGGGAAATGTTATATCCTTATTTGGTATTTTGTTTGTTTCTCAAATTTTCAGATCAGGAGACTCGGAAAGTTGAGGGAGATACTTGGCATGATCTTGCATTAGGTAATCAATGAATTCTCTTGCTTTAAGAAAGCTTTGTAAGATGGTGCTCTAGTCAAAGTGATTAAACTGGTGTTGTATGGATATGTATGTTTTAATTGGGTCATGAATATAATATGGATTTGTTGGACATGAGGTTTTTGGAGGCTATGTTTCTACCTGAAGTTGATTATATAAAATTTATGAGCCAACAGTAACTAGTTTGTTTCTCTTCAAATTTGAAAATAGAGCCCAAATTTGGCTATGTTTCTACACGAACAGTTGCTCTGATATACAACTTGTGTTTATAAATGTTTCCTTTTCCGCAAAAGCTCAACTTGGTTCATCAGAAATCAGCTGATGTTCCACGGATTTTAGTGATGCTTAAACATTAGCTGTGGCTGCTGAAAATTAGACTACAGTCTTTAGTTCCCAAAATACACATCATCGAACTTTTGGTGAAAGTTTACTCTAGACCTTTTCCTGTGATTGCCAATCTGTCAAAGATGAGCAATTACAACAATTTACTCTCTTTTTGAGTAAAAATTACAATGTTTTACGCTACACTGAATGTCAATGGTGAGCAAGGGAGTGAGCTAATCTTGATTCTGAATGTCAATGGTGAGCAAGGGAGTGAGCTAATCTTGATTTTGTGCATCAGTGGACTTGTGAAAAAGGGTTTCTACAGTTCTAATGAATTCGCAAACACGGTGTTAGATACTAATGGTAAGACAATCGATTTCACCAGGTTCGGTTTTCATTTGTACTGCTATGATGCTAGTACATAGTGTGATACTTGAACATGAGTACTATTGTAGTTCCTGTGTGATGATTCATGTGTTTCGACACGAATCTCATTTAGTTTGTGTTACAATAATGTCTGTTTAAAGTTTCAAACTTTGGACTATAGAATCCTCGGTGTCATGTAGAGTTTGCATTTGCATCAAAATGTCACTCTCTTCAAGGTTTGCCAATTGAAGGTGCTTTTGATTTGAGTGCACTCCAAGTTCTACAAAGGGGTTGGGGATTCAGATTTGTGGTATGTATGTATAAAATGTACCTATCTTCTATATTCTAGGATCTGAACTAGTAGATTGATAGTATCTTAATTTCATGTGTGTTCATTTCTTTGCTAATTTTTCTGTGTTGCTATACAAAATTGACATGAATGACTTCACAATTTCATTGACTACATCATTTAGGGCTCTCTTGCCCTCCAACTTTACAATTTAGGTACTTTTAATACAGTTTGACGTTTGCTGTCGAAAAAAGCAGATCGTAATCTAGGCATTAGATTTTTCCAGTGACTGCATTTAGAACCGTCACGCCAACTAACCAACAACTCTAACTTTCCAAAACACTTGACCTTTTCTTCAAAACTAAGATGAGGTCAAGCCTGGTGTTCAAACTTCAAAACCAGCCTAGCTAGCTAGTCGATCATGTACTCTTGTGTAGCGATCGAGCATTATATTGGAGTATGCAAAGCTACAAGTCTGATAATGCAGGCATCATATCGATCATGCTTGCAGGTGTGTGAGTGTGTGTATGTCTCTATGTACGTATATCATGATCAAGGTAAAGGAGACAAGAACGTCTGCCACATTCACCTATGAATTGATCGAAAATTGGCAAACGATCGACACACACACACACACACACATATATATATATATCAGGGAAGGACATCCTTACGGAGCGGATGGTACGAATTTGATTATTTTGATCATCTCACATTTGATTTCAACAATTTAAACCGTTGATGTTATAGGTATCCATTAAAGGAGTAGATCTACAAAATTTCAGACAAATTGGTAATCGTTTGGTCATCCAAAATGGCGAAACATTACAAACAAATAAGGAGCGTCAGATTAATGCTGACCATATATAAATGGCGAATCAAATGGCCAAACAATTTCCCATTGGCCTCAAATTTTGTAAGTAACTTAGTTAAAGTAGTATCTATACCATGAATGGTCTTGATTGTCAAGATTTGATGTCCAAGTGAGATAAAATAAAAAATCTGCATGATAAAGATGTCCTTAGCTGAAAAATAACTATAATGGAATGGATATAGATACTGATAAAGATCTGGCTGGATATAGATACTTAGCTGCATGATATAGATACTTCAAGATGTCCTTAGCTGCAAGATTTGATGACCATCAAATATCTATATCATCCATTCATGGATGATATAGACACTTCTATCAAAATCTGCATGATAAAGATGTCCTTAGCTGATAAAGATATGGCTGGAACTTACTTAATTACCAACGTGCAATGGAATGGATATATTTCGAAGTAAGTTGAGGCTCTTATTTTGTTTTGGTATTGATGATTTTCGATCTCAACTAAGTCTTAGTTGAGGGTCAACTGATACTCAGTTGAGGCTCAACTTACACTCAGTTGAGGCTCTTGTTTTGTTTTGTTTTATTTTGATATTAATGAATTTTCGATCTCAAATGAGTCTTAGTTGAGGCTCAACTGATACTCAGTTGAGGCTCTTGTTTCGTTTTGTTTTGGTATTGGATAATTGAGTTTCCATCTCAACTGAGTCTTAGTTGAGGCTATTGTTTTGTTTTATTTTGGTATTAATGAATTTTCGATCTCAACTAAGTCTTAGTTAAGGGTCAACTGATACTCAGTTGATGCTCAACTTATACTCAGTTGATGCTCAACTTATACTCAGTTGGGACTATTATTTTGTTTTGTTTTGTTTTGATATTAATGAATTTTCGATCTCAACTGATACTCAGTTGAGGCTCAACTTATACTCAGTTGAGACTCAACTTATGCTCAGTTTAACGTCAACTGACATTCAGTTGAGGGTCAGATGATACTCAGTTTACGCTCTTGTTTGTTCTGAAATTGATGATTTTTGATCTAAACTAACACTGAGTTTGTTTTCTATTGATGCCTAGTATGTCGTCATCGTCATCTGATGTACAAAGCCACAGAAAAGATAAGGAAATGGTAAGAACTTTAGTATTGAGAGAGAACAATAAAAAGAAGAAAGCAAAGCATGACAAGGCAATGATCTTCTCATTGAAGGAAGACAAGAAGGGATCACAGATAAAAAAGTAGAAAGTTGATACACGGGTTTGCAACCATTAAATAATCACTTAACACTCAACAAAAACGTATAAACAATTAAAACCCTTTTGTGTAGATGTAGCATTGATAAGTAGGGTATCGTTCTTAACCGGGGATTGAGGGTGCATGCATATTTACGCTATGTTTTGAAAGGGGGGTTTAAAAAGGTTATTTATTATCTACGAAAATAAAGACAAGAACATGGCATAGCAAACACATCGTGGCTTCTAAGTTCTAACATGCTTAAACTCATAGACAAGCAAAACAAACAAGAACATAGAATCCTAAACATGCTTACTAAAACCGAAAATAAAGTCTAATTACATATATACATGATCAACTCGTCACACTTACCTCATTTCTTTATAACCTAATCATATTATATGCAACCTAAGTTTTATCTAGGCCTTTACTATGTGGTTCGCATGCATCTTTCAAAATTAAGTGACTAAACCAAGATTGCTCGCATTTAGACACATCATAACTTAAACCAAGATTGCTCGCATTTAAGTTAAGCATTAAGTGAAGAAGACACATTATCTAACCTAAACCAAGATTGCTCGCATTTAGATTAGCACATAGAAAAGACTTAGACTCGAAATAGATGACATAAAATAGAATTAGAATTATATTACAAAAACATGTCTTTACACTCTACAAAACTGAAATTCATACAAGGAGAAGGTAGAGGGATCGAAATACACCCTTTGTGTCGTGATTGCAGTCGGCAAAGCATGCACAAGATCCTTCTTTGGATGGCGAGGTGGAGGCCGAGTGAAGATGGTGTGGAGAATGGCGTTCCTTGAAGAAATTTCGAGATTTGTGGAGAGGAAGTGTCTAAGGCAGAGACTTGGCTTGTATGATGAGTGATGAGAATGAATGAGTCGAGCTCCCCTTTATATAGGAGAAGAGTAGGGTTTTTCCTACCAAAACAAGACTTTCCTTATGTACCCGGGCAAATCTGACAGTCTGTCTTCAAATACGTTTTCCCGGAGTTTCAGATCTTGGAAAATTCCGATTCTTGTTTCATTGGAAATCTTATTCAAAGGGCTATAAAATCCATATAAGGAACGCCATATTTGGAATTGAATTGGATTTACTACGGATTTTAGAAGTTAAGTGACCTGGCTACCCTGTTTTCTTCTTCTTCAAGGAAAAGGAAATCTTCATATCTTCAAATCTTGCATTCCTTATTCCCTAATAATTCTTGGCCGAATATACCATATTCTTGCACATATTTTGGCCCTCAAATCAGGTATTTATCTTCATGGAATATCCTCCAAAATTCGTCCATTATATGCTCCATATATTCCGCCATATTTGCTCTTTCCTGGGTCGCGCAGGAGAAATGTCTTCATCTTTTTGTCCACCATTTTGGTATCCATTTCTTTTGGCATTTGGTCTTCAATTTTTGACACCATGTGGGAAAGCATTTTAGTAACCATTTGAAGACCATTCATCGGACCATTTCTTCTCCGAAATTAGGAACTTCCTCCTTAGCACGCTTTTAGCTCCAAAACGCCTCCTTTATTATTTTCTCCTTTATTTCTACCTAAAAGCACAAAGTAAGTTAGAAACATATTTATTAAGCATAAAATAAAGTTAAATGTAGAGAGAATTGCGTTAAGAATCAAGTATGAAATGCGTTGATCAAAAGTTGAAAAGAAATAGTTAAAAATAAAGGCATCCCAAGACGATGAACACACTATTCAATACTTAATTACAACAGAGATGTGGTCTCACATCTTTCCATACGCTACTTGAAGCAAAGAAGATACCAAATGAGACATGGGATCATCTTCAAAAAACCATTTTCTGGCCAATGTTGCAGCCCTTTCAAGATAGGACTGTAACATTAGAGCAACTCATTAAGAATGAAGTGGATTTAGATATTATTCTGAATCACTACGACAATGAAGGCAAGCAGTTCATCTTTGGTGATAAGAAGATGAAGATGACTGAAGAATTTATGGAAGGGCTTCTAGGTTTTCCAAATGAAGGGGTTGCCTTTGATGCAGAGCTTGAAAAAGATAAGCAATTGAAGTCGTTGATTTTTAAGAAGATTGGCAAAGAGAGAGCTTGGAGAAAAAGGATATAGATGAAGCTCTGAATGAAGAATTGGAAAGAAAAAAAAGGCTAATCCTAAAAAGATAGCTTCACTCCTACTTATGGAACTTTGTGTGACTTTCTTCTTCCCGAAATCGTCTAACAGAATAAGTTTTTGTGTCGCGGAAATATGTGAAGATCTTGAAAGAGTGAACAACTACAATTGGTGTAAATCAACTCTAAACTACTTGTATTCTGGCCTCAAGATGAAAAAAAAAGGAGAACCAACCACATATCAAGGATGCATGCTTCTTTTCTATGTAAGTTCTACACAACTATTTTGTTTACTTTTGTAATTACTTGACATTGTGTACTGAGTTAATAACACTGGTTCAATGTTAATTTTGTTTGTAGTACTGATTCTTGGAGAACACTTCTATCAAGAGCATGATCACTGGAAAAGAACACAAAAACCCAAGATTCCTCCGATGGAGTATCAAAGAGATCTTCAATTGGAGATAGGTGGCCAGAAACCCAAAAGTTATAGAAGAAATGATCCAGAAGGGCCGATCATCGGACTATGATGTCATTAACTTGTCCGACGATGAGGATGAGGATATGACTAGACAACAGGAACCTTCATTCAACCTATGGGTAAGTTTCTGATACTAACAAGATGTTTTATCGATAACTTATGTCACAACAGGAACTAAAATCATACTCAGTTGATGGTCAACAGACACCCAGATGAGGGTCACCTGACACCCAGATGAGGATCACCTGACACCCAGTTCAGTGTGAGTTAAGGATGAAATGAGATTACTCTTTAGTTGTTTTTTGATATATTTTGGAGTTTATACTTATATTGTTCCCTTCCTCATTTCAGGTCCCACAAGCAAGTCAAGAAGTGAAAAACTTGACCTCTAAGTTTACTACAAAGCTTCGCACACTGATTGATCAGTTGAGCAAGAATGATGATCAAGAGAAGATGAAAGAGAAGTATGAGAATATGCTCAATATTTCAAAAAGTCTTCTAATTCATTCAACAGAACTATGGAGCAAACTGGACAAAGACGATGATCAAATCTTGATAATGGCAAATAAACTGGACCAAAAGGAAAAACAAAATAGGTCACTCAAGAATCAAGTGATGACACTCAAGAGGAAGCTGAGACTTGTTACTACAAGGACGGGGGACCAAACACAAACCAAAGATGCTTGTCAAGCACAAGTGAACATCAGCCAACAGGAACAAGTTAATAAGACTGTCACTGAACATAATAATGTAGAAGAGGAGGCAGTGACCGAAACAATGGCACTAATAATATCAGCCAAGAAGAAAAGGTTGAGAAGACAGAGGCTGAGAAAGAAAATGCAGAAGAGGAGACGGTGACCAAAATAGTGGCACCAATGAACAACAACCAGGAAGAACTAGTTGATAATACAGTGGCTGAGAAAGACAACGAAGTAGAGAAGACAGTAATTGAAAGGGATGAAGTACTAGAGAATATCCCTGGGCCGGAAAAGGAGAGTAATGAAAATGTTGGCCAGTGACCGACAACAGAGTATAGAGGTACTCCGATTGTCCCTAAATCTAATGAACTTGGTTCAATAGAAAAGGGTGCTAAGCAGTACAAAATGATTAACATAAAAAAAAATCCAAGACACTAAAAACTACTGCTACGACACTCCCAAGGAAGCGAAGATGAGACAAGGGAAGAAAACGAGAGAGCCACCTGTGAAAGAGAACAAGGAGGTGAAGTTGCTTAAGAATGTGTGCTTATTTGATAAAATCAATCAGAAAAAAAAAACATGGAAACTCCTGAATCAAGAAGAGCAACAGAAAATCAAGGATTTCTTTGATACAAACAAAGACATAACCACAAAGTAAGTTGATTACCTCTGATACTCAGTTGAAGCTCTTGTTTTGTTTTGGTATTGATAATTTTTGATCTCAACTGAATCTTAGTTGAGGGTCAACTTATATTCAGTTGAGGGTCAACTTATACTCAGTTGAGGGTCAACTTATATTCAGTTGAGGCTCTTGTTTTGTTCTGGTATTAATGATTTTTTATCTCAACCGAGTCTTAGTGGAGGGTCAACTAAGTGTTAGTTGAGCGTAAAACCATTGTCAATTTAGTATCAACTGAGTATCATTCATTGTAAAGTACTAAATTGTGTTTTGTGTTTCTGCAGCTTCACGTACTGGTGTTCGTATTTAAACAGTAGACTCACTATCAGTGTTCAGGATCTCAAAGAGCTCATCAATGAGGATACCATAGAAGCTACTGTATGTTGTTGTTGTTGTTGTTGTTGTTGTTGTATGTGTCTTGCTATCGCAGATAATGGATGCTTACAAAGAGAAGATAGAAAAGGATTTTTACTTCCAATTCCCAATACTTAGCATCTACTGCACAGTAAGTAACAAAACAACATTGATTAAAAAGCTCTTCACTTTTATTGTTCATTAGTAAAAATATATGGTTTCTTGCTATTTTACAATGTCCCATTGTTGATCATGAAAAGGAGGTGCAACAGTTCAAAAAGATGGAGAAGGGTACTTCTGACTCAAATTTCAAAGGGAAAAAGAATACCATCTATCTTCAATTCAACATGAAGCTTCTGGAAGCATTTTATTATAATCTCATCCTCATCCCAATGAACCATTCTCGAGACATCCACTACTCTTTGTTAGTGATTGACAATAACCGGATGCGCATCAGACATTTCAACTCCCACAAACATCCCATAGCCAAGTACAAACCTAACCATAAGTACTGAAAGAATGTGGATTTCATAGTAAGTTTTTTTATTCTTTCCCAAGTTTCTATTTTACACAAACTAAATTTAAGTTTTACATCAACTAAGTATCAGTTGAGGTTCAACTGAGTGTCATTTGAGGTTCAAGTGAGTGTTAGTTTTACATCAAAATAATGGTTTTTGAACTTATATTTCTATTCATCTTGATTGAACAGAAAAAACACCTTGACATATTCTTTGAAGAGGTCCATAATTCAGTAATGTTCAAAGAAAATGACAGTCAAGATGTGGAGAACACCATAGAGGCAGGTGTCAGGGTTGACAATGAAGGGGAGATTATTTTTGAAAAGCGTCTAATAACGGACATGGAGAGAAGATCAAGGGAATTCATCATCAGCAATAAAGTTCGACTCGATAAATACAATTTTGGTGAATTTCTCAATTGCATTGAGCAAAATGAAGGATCGTAAGTACAAGGCTCTTAATGTTCTATTTCTGATTAGTAAACAGATCCTTATAAAAAAAATTGATGAAATCAAAATGACTGAAAAATGAATGAATTTGCAGGTTAGATTGTGGGGCATACGTTTTGTATTTTATCGAGGCACTTGCATCCAGAGGACCACCTATTAAAGATGAAGCTGACAAGATGAGGGTTAAGATAGTCAGATATTAGATGGACACGAGAGAATCAAATACAGATTTGCTTGCAGCATGCCTCAAATGAAAAACACTCTGATTTATATTAAAAGCAATCCGACCTTAGAATTCTAATTAAAAGTTTAGAATTTAACTAGATTACCACTTTGAATTGTACTTGACAATATGGATTTAACTAGAATGATGTGTGAATATATCAAATGGAACAGGTTTAGGTATGAATACATAAAATTGTGGTTCAACTGAATACCAATTGAGAGTCAACTGAATCTAAGTTGAGGGTAAACTGAGTCTTAGTTGAGGGTCAACTGATACTCTCAGTTGACGGCAGTGTAAACATACATAAAGTAAATCTCTTTTCTAAAAAATGGTTTAACTGAGTTCAGTTGAGGGGAGTTTAAAAATAATACTAATACACAACTGCGTTATAAAAATGGTTCAACTTATACTCAGTTGAGCGTTAATTGAGTATAAGTTGTGGGTCATTTTTGTGCACATTTTTTTTTCAAAAATGAAACATGAGACATTGACGCGTGGCTCTCGTGCGTGTCCTCATCGAGGAGTCTTTCAGTCTACCCATTTTTCTCTATAAAAATCAAAGCAATCTATCCCAGCACAACAGTTCTCACTTGCTCTTCCCTCTGAAAACCCTAACCCTAAACACAAATCTTATCTCCCAGCCTCCCCAGAAAAACAATGGCCAAACGCAAGAGCGCTTCAACTTCCTCTGCCCCAAAGGAAGAGCCACCATCACCGCCACGGCCACCGGCGATGGAGGAACAGTTTCAACACTTCAAGGGTATTCCGGAGGTAAATTTCGAAATGAGCTTGCAAGAGATCCGTAATCTGGGTTGGAAAGTTGATCAGATGTCTAGGAATGTTGATAACATTGACTATGATAGTGCGAAGATTGATAAAATGATGGAGAGGATAAAGAATATGGATAAAAAAATCGAAGACCTTACTGATATTGTGCTCAAAATCAAAGAAGTACGTGGAGAATAAGCGTTTTAGGTTGTTTATGATATGTTGCTGTTTCTAGGGTGTTTTTATGTGTAAATTTATGTTTAAGGTATGACTATGTTTATATCTATGACTGTGTTTAAGTGTTAATGTTGAACTTATGAACATCAATCTTTTATGTTTAAGATCTGGTTGTGTTTTGTGGATGATAATTTGGTTCAACTAAGACTCAGGTGACAGCTAACTGAGACTCAGTTGACGTTTAGATTCAAAGTCGTTCCATTATGTGGATGATAATTTGGTTCAATTGACACTCAGTTGATGGCCAACTGATAGTCAGTTGATGCTCAACTGAGACTTAGTTGACGTTCAGATTCAAAACCGTTCCTTAAAAAAAATACAGATTCAACACATAATTAACACAGTTACTTAACAACTAAGCAATGGATGCTTTGCGGGGATACTCGTACATGGTGAATACCCAAATTCCAATTGAAAATACAAGATCTGTTTGGGAAGTATGAAGCCCCTTTTTGCTTCTCTTCATCTGCAAAGAAATATTAAAGTTATGAAAAGATTCAATTCAACTTATACTCAGTTGATGTCAACTGACACTTATTTTAGGTTCACTACACTATAAAAAAAAAAAAATTCTTCTACTCAACAGAACCTGCAGTCATAGGCTCATTACAAGTTGACCTGTTATGATGCCCCATTCTCAGACACCGACTACATCAAATCAACTTCTTCTCAATCTCTCCTGCAGACTTGATCCTCTTGTTCTTTGGCCTGCCCGGTGCTCTCTTTACGTTGGGAGGAAGTATTAAGAAATCATTCAAGGACTCCACAGCAACCATGTCTGCATTGCATACTGGATTGATAGGAAACTCATAGCACTTCAAGTAATAGTCGACATGAAAATGCTTGTCCATAAAATCAGAGATGTTGGCCTTGGAAGCATGCATAGCAGTAAGACAATGTGCACATGGGAAGCATTCAACCTCCCACTTCTGGCAAGAATAAGAGCAAGAACCAAGGTCGACGACATATGAGTACTTTGATCTCACCTCATACACATTTGTATGTGAGTAGTGCACATAGTATTTCAAAGCTACATCCATATTCTCCTTCAAACGTTGTTCCATTGAAGAAGTGAGTTGTGATGTCCATTGCAAAGTTTCATCTATTCTCTTAGCCAATAGCTCCATTATCTTGATCCAAGTCTGGTCCAGTATGGCGTACACAAGCATCTCACGCTCAACTGAAATCCAGGAATTAAAAGATTCAGCAATGTTGTTTGCCATAACTCCATAACGGGATCCCCGAAAAAAAGCACAAGACCAACATTCAAGAGGCAAGTCTTTCAGAAAATCAATTATAGTAGAATCCCCACTGACTTCTTTTAGCTCTCTCAAATGAAAATGGTATTCATTGTCAGAACATGAATATGCCAACCGAAAAAAATTGTCTCTCTCTAAAGTTTTGTGATCAGCAGTTGTATACTGGATCTTGCCCATCAGATTTTGTACCAAATGCTTGTAGCAGAAAAGGTAAGGATTACCAGGAAACACTTTATTAAAAGCGCTCAAAAGTCCAGCTCAATGGTCGCTGATATATGTTATCTCTCTACTTTATGGTTCGAGCAAAGTCTTCAAGTTTTGGAAGAAATACAACCAGTTATCTTCTGTCTCAGAATCACATACACAGATCGATTGCTAAAGGAAAGAAGCCTACACACATTAAACACAAAACAGAAACACAAAAAAATTTCAGTTAGTTTATTTATCAATAGAGAATGTTCAACTGACACTTAGTTGATGGTCAATTGATATTTAGTTGATGGTCAACTTTGTATCAGTTGAGAGTTGACTGAGTATCAGTTGAGGCTAAAACACATTATGTTCAACAACAATACAACACAGCAGCCTTCAACTGACACTCATTTTAGGGTCAACTGAGTATCAGTTGAGTGTCAACTGAGTATCATCTGAGACTACTAAGTCTGCATATATATTCATTTCAACAAAAAGAAAACTAATATCAGTTGAGGCTCAAATATGAAGAAGAAAAATTTACCTTTGTTTGTTGTCCTGCTAGTTGCAACAAGGATCTGCCCTTTGTATAAGCTCTTCCCAAATGTGCCATCAACATACAACAAGGGTAAACAGTATTCAAAACTTTTAACACACCCAACATATGCAACAAAAAAACTCTGAAATTGATTAGTTTTTGGATCCACATCCAAAACAAATGTTGAGCCAGGGTTACTCTCTAAAACATATTCTTTATACCAACTTAATTTGTTAAAAGATTTGGTCTCGGATCCATAAATCATTTCCTTGACTTTTTGCTTTGTTAACCAAGCAACCTTGTAAGATATACTAAGACCATATGTTGTCTTCAACTTGTTGATGATATCCCTCGGCTTCATTGCCATGTTGTATGTCATGTCCTCCAAGATGCAAGTCTTAACAATCTTCGAGTCAAGCAAATGATGAGTCTCATTCCTCATAACACCTTGACAAGTATGTGAGTTTTTCATGTCATCAACAAAAAAATAGCCATTAGGGGAATTGGAATACCCTGCAACATGCCAATCATAATGCTCTATACTAACATTTAAGCACACTGCCACAATCTTGTACCAACCATTCCTTAAATAGACAAACTCGAAACCAAGTTGAATAGAATACTTGGCATTTCTCTAAACTCATCAGCACCTCCTCGAAATTTTTTCCCTTTGGAATGGATGTAAGTTTCTCACTAGCTCCTTCGACAAGTAGGTCTTGCTGGATTCATTCCTATATGCCTCGGTGAGGTAATCATTTTCATCAATTACACAAGAAGTCTCATCATCATTCACCGAAAATCTCTTGCTTGTGCTTCCACCATTCTTAGACACATTGACATCAAAAAAATTCACTTTATACAAAGTTGCACTGGTCAGCAGCATCTTCAAATCATTCTCGCTGTTCAGAGAGCAACCGCTGCATACAGGAAGTGAGTAATCAAGTTTGATTACATCACTTTCATAGAACTCAAACCTCTGACAAATGTACTTGAAAAGAATGGCATAACTCATGTGCTCATTACATGATAAAACGAATCATTTCCCTGAATACAGGAACTTAACAGCAACACTACAACACAAAAATAAATAACAAAAAAAGTTATTATTGAAACACAGAATCATTCAAAAATGGTCTAAACAAAGAAACATTCAACTAAGTATCATTTGAGCATCAACTGATACTCAATTCACCGCAGAACCTAAACACATCAACTTCAACTGAGTATCAGTTGGGGGTTAACTGATACTCAATTGATAATCAACTGATACTCCATTGAGAGTCACTCATATTCAGTTTCTTCCCAGAATATAAATAGAGCAACCGTCAACTGAGTATCAGTTTAGAGTAAACCGACTATCAGTTGATACCAAAATCGGAAAAATTTCAGAAAATACACAACAAATCGCATACATCTCCACGCACATAAACAACGTAACATACGAAAACAAGGAATTAAGCACTATATCATCATCACAAAATCAAAATTCACAGATAAAAATGCAAACCATATCAAAAATCTGAAATAAAGAGAGATAATAGAGATCGAACCTAGCTCCATTGTTTGAATAGAGAAGAAAATCATTGATTGATGTTCCCATTGCATATCCAGAAAGAAAATCGTTGTTTGAATCTGTGTCTCTCACGAAATAAAAATTTTTGTGGAGCGTTTGAATCTCCACTCAAAGCCTCTCTCTCTCTCTCTCTCTCTCTGAAAGTCGGTTTCAACACTCAAAAATCAAATCGAACTGATTTAAAGATAAGGAAAGTTTGGACCACATATATAGAAGGGCAAAAAGGGAAAGAAAATATGACAGATTAGGTGATATTTGGTGGATGGAAAAAAATTTCTTAGAATTCTCCTAAAGTTAATTGACTGATGATAATATTATAATCTTATTTAGACTAGTGGAAAAGAATTCTTGAAAATTTGGGCTGATGGGAATAACCTCGAAATTTTATGTAAAGCTAGTACTACAAGCTTCCTAATTCCCATGCAAGAAGATCTGATGCACAATTTGGCTTCGCCTTAGAAGAAAAGCATTGATTGATCGAGACCTGCATGTATGTACGTCGAATATTTGCCATGATCGAATTGACGTAAGGTAACAACTTAATTCAATAAAACATCGATTCGGGGTGGTTAAAGAGCTTGAAATATTACAGTTCAGAGCTAATTTAGAAGAATAATACAACTCCAGATACTTAATTGTGAATAATAATAATTAAAAAAGGAGTAGCTATAGCTCATTAAGTGCATGCAGCAGAAACTCGGTCATGAATTCATTGAATTTGATTAGGTAGCTGGCTAGTGACCGCCGCCACCTCCGAATCCAGCTCCACCGCCAAAGCCAGCCCCACCACCAGCACCGAAACCGCCTCCTCCGCCGCCAAGATCTCCTCCACCTCCTACTCCACCACCAGCTCCAAATCCTCCTCCTGCACCTGCTCCACCACCAACTCCTCCACCTCCCCCGCCTTCAGCTCCACCGCCAAGTCCACCGCCAAGTCCTCCACCCCCACCTAGACCACCACCATGTCCAAGTCCCTCCTCCACCTAGACCGCCACCGTGTCCAAGTCCACCTCCTCCCCCTAAACCACCACCATGTCCAAGTCCTCCTCCGCCACCTAAACCTCCTCCAGCACCACCCCCAAGTCCGCCTCCTGCACCACCACCTCCAGCACTTCCTCCTAGACCACCACCACCTCCTACACCGCCTCCTCCTAGTCCTCCTCCACCACCTACACCCCCTCCACCACCGAGTCCATCTCCATGCTTAAAACCCTTCTTTTAAATTCCATGCCCTAGGCCACCACCACCTCCTAGTCCTCCTCCACCACCAAGACCACCCCCGCCTTCTAATCCACCTCCACCTCCAAGACCTCCACCACCACCAATGCCTCCGCCAAGTCCTCCACGTGGCCCCTACACGAAATGCGGACTTGGTTTATAGATCGGACGCTGCTTAACAAAGATCGGATGTGGCTTCTTAAAGAACAAGTGCTTATCGTCCTCATTAACCTTTTTAGGATCTTGATGATTCTCACCAACGACGAAATCGCTCAAAAGAAAAACACAGACTAAAACAGCCAAGGCAACACAGCCAGCAGCTGAAACCCTAAACCGGCCCCTCATTGTTGATAGAGTAACTTTCAGTGGTAGTGTAGAAGCTGGTGAAGTACGTCTATATACATATAGAGAGAGAGAGAGCTAACTAGTGAAGCAGTGAGCTGAGTTAGGGATTGTTAACGGAAACCCGTTTCTCTCCGTTAAGTCTATCAAGCTTCTAAGGTTACAGGCTGTCAAGCAGTGGCGTAGCCGATGAGGGGTGTCAAATGACAATTCTCAACTTTTGAATTAGTATTAATGAAAGATATATTTTTATATAATTATCAAGAATTAAAATAATAAAATTTATTTTGGGTATATTAAAAAAAAGACCTTAATTTGTCTTAACTATTTTGCCTTAACCAATCAAATAAATTCTCAAATTTTGTTATTATTGTCATATATTGAATCAATAATTTAATAAAATTTTAACTTTACAACATTTACTAGTTGATTGATAGCTATAATTTAATTTTTTTATTTTATCATTTCGTTTAATAAATTAATTCAAAAATAAAATAGATTTCGATCTATATGATGTTCGGATTATGAATTCACAACTGTTATCCTCGTGAATAATTTTGTTGAAAATAAAAATAGACGCGTCATGCGTCTTTTATATATAAAAGAAATGACACTGCTGCACGAAAATTTTGACCACTTTGCTGCTGTCAAGTTTGTTTTTTTTTAGATATTTTCATTATCTGGTCCTCAGCTTCGGTGGAGATAAATAGTTGGATTCTTCCTCTCCCTTGTAAGCTTTGAATGACTAGCAAAGCTCTGTAAAATTTTCTACTCGATACAAAATTGGAGATTCTTCTCTGTTTTCCTTTATGTTTTGCTGTGAGATTGATACCATGGTTAGCAGGGATGAGATGAGATCAATGGAGGTCCAGCTAGCAAGGTACAATAATATTGACCCAACTGTCACAGAGCTAAGCGTAAGTGGATACGAAGTAAATGAGTCTCATCTGTCATTGGAGAATTGGGGCACCAGGTAATAAATCTAGTAATGTCATCCAACTGTCCTCACCCTCCAAAACTCAAAAACACAGAGGCCATATATCTTCCTCTTCCTCCTCTTGTTTCTTCTTCTGACGCTGCAAAGCATTATACGAAGTTATCTCTTAGCATTGTTAGGGTAAACTTATTGGATCAACAATTTCCAAGTTGAACTGATTATTTAAGTTTGAAATTGATGAAAGTTGCAAATTTAAGAGGGAGTTCGATTTGGGATAGGTTGTTCAATTATTCGATCAGGGCTTTGCTAGTTAGCTTACACTACCGGCAGAAACACTATAGTCAACGACACGAAGTCGTCGGTCGGTCCCCAAATATCGTCCGCTATAGTATCGTCGATAATTGACTGTCGGTGATATTATAACCGACGACAAGATATGGTTATCGTCGGTTATAGTATGGAGCTATAGCCAACGAGATCAGGTCGTCGACTATAGTTTCATACTATAACCGACGACTTTGTCGTCGGCCATACCTCCTCCCCTGGTCAAACTGGTTGACCATGGAGGAAACTATAGCCGACGATATAAGTGTATATCGTCGGCTATAGTGTGTATTATTTTAATTTTTTTTGCAGGTTCTGGGTTTCATCCCAAAACCTGCATTTCCAAAAAGTCACCAATATTGTTCACATTTAAAATCCAAAAATATTGAAACTATACACGTAAATAAAATAAAAAACCGAAATCATTCAAATCTATATACATATGTGTACTACGAGTACTACGGGTTTCCTAAGTCAATGTGGTCAAACGGATCGCCAAAACTTCGTTTGTCCTGGTTTGGCGGCTGCGGTTGCAGTTGCGGCTATGGCTGTGGCTGTGGCTGTGGCTGTGGCGCACTGAAAATGGGCGGGGGAGCTATGTAGATTCCAGATGCATGCAACTGTGCATAACAATGCTGCATCCATGTCCCCATCATCTGCTGCTGCTCAGCCAACCGAATTTGCTCTGTGGCTCGCGCCTCCTCACTACAACAGAAAAAGCCATTTGCGATAGCAATTTGCCGTCGCAACAGAGTCAAATGCCGTCGCAAATGCTCTTTTACGATGGCAAAATGTGTTTTTGCGACGGCAACCTGTCCGTCGCAATTAGTGGCGACGCAATTGATATTAGCAACGGTTTTTACCGTCGTCCTTATTCTTTTGCGACGGCAAATGTTTGCCGTAGCTATTGATTTATTTTGCAACGGTAGTTTACCACGACTAACACCGTCGCAAAAATTTGACAATGCGTAGTGTTAAAATTACTTTTTTGCGACGGTAAGGGTGTCGTCGCAAAATATTTTCCCTCCAAAATTATTTTAGCACCAATACTGGCAACGGTATGCATGCTGTCGTAAAAACATTTCCCGCCAAAATTAATTTTGAGATAGTATTTGCGACGGTAAAATTGCTGTCGCAAAAAAAATTATAGTTGCCCTGCTTATAACCTGCTACTTTCATCCACAAATTTGTAATCCAAAGTCAATAACAACTGAATACAACATCCAATTCAAAAGAATTTCTCAATTCATACAACATCCAATTCACAAATTAGATGCATCAGTAATCTACCTATAATGTTCTTAACTTACATGAGTTCCAACTTACATCAATTCACAAACTTACATCAGTTCCAATCTCTGCAACTTACCCAACTTACATCAGTTCACCACAGTACACAAAATAGATCAAAATAACAGTACACTGAATGAGCAATCTAGCCAATCTAGATTTTTTTGCACATTTGTGCTGTATACTTCAGATTTCTGGCCAACTTACAGCAGTTCAGTTTTCTTTGTGACTTTCTGCTGTATCCCTCGCATTTCTGGCCAATCTAGATTATTTTTCAATAATCACCTATGCAACAATACATAACACACATCATAAGTGTATATCAATCTATTTAACGAATTGATTGAATGAGCAAATGAGCATATATAAGTGTTCCATGAGTTGACTCAAAGAAACATGTATATCAATCTGTAATGACAAATGGTGTGCTAGTCATACTTTAAAAATGATGGACCATTAATTAGTACATTTCATAAGTACCAGTCTTTTCACAGTACCCTGTGTTTTCCAACTCAGAGGTTAATGCTATGCATGTCTCCGTAACCTCAAGGATATTTTGATTATGCAGTACATTTACAAGATGGAAAGCATACACAAAGCTAATGAGTTAGCTACTTTAACATTTCACAGATCAAAGCAATCCCAGATTTAAGGCAGAAGAAGAAACATGTTTACTAAAACATAAACCACTACAAACTGCAGATTCAAAAGATTGGCCAAACAGATCATATCCAGATATCTACTGGTTAATGCCAAAAGATCTAATGTCAACCCACCAAATTTCAAATTTATTCCTCTCATAACATGGTTATGATTAGATGCACAATTAAGTGGCGACATGTTGGCGAAAAATAGCCATTTTCAAATACCAAGTAGCAGACAAAACAACGCATTATTTCTTTATGACTGCCCATAAATCAGTGTTTTTTGTATCATGCATTCACCATCTTTTTTTGCTTGTAGCTTTGTAGTGTTATCTATTAAACTTATCCTTTGAGCACCCTTTTGAGTAGAGAGCGATGTTTCGATGAGATTTTGAACAGGTTCCAGGTTCATTGGTTGGCTGCAATTATCACTGGAACCTCGTTGGTCTCCCACAGACTCCCTTATTGCTTCTGGACACTGAAATTCATAATAGACCCCATTAAATTATGCTTCAATACTATATCAAATCCACCGCTTCATCTATAAAGTATAAAAACAATCGAGTACAATATACCAATGAGCTCAAATCAATGGTATAAATCCAAAAAATTGAAAGCATAAGTTAAAGTAAGGCACAGAATATAACTCATATAGTTGTTGAACCTCTCAAATTGATACCCTCACTATACTTGTTTTGATTATATGATATCTTAACGTAGCAACAAGGCAAGGTGGGCCTACGCGGCCCACGGATGTGTCATCCCACTCTGAAAACGTAGCTCCAGCAAATATTTCAGTCAAACCATATGCTTGGCCAATTGGAGCCCTGTTTAAAAGCCACAGCATGCAATAATTAGCTAGTGTATTGCAACTACTCTGGAGTAGTAATGAGAAAAGGAAACATCATGCTATATTGGCGTCAGTTCTCTATCAAGATGTATTACAGTAACCAGCTAGCACCACAAAAAGGTTAATGACTGACAAGCAATTACCCCATGCATATATTAATGAATCGTTGTGAATCAGCAGACAAAGGAGCTCCGCCACAGATCATAAACCAGACACGCCCTCGCCCTCCCAGTCCTAAACGTGTAACTTTGAAGACAACGCTATCCCAAAACGAGATTGCACATAGCATTGACTCTTTTGGGCCAGCCTAGAAAATTCTGCATATATCAATGAAATTTGTCTCACACTCACTCTGCAATTTAGCTTATAATTTTTTAACTCAGCCATTAATGAAATAAGCAATATACCACAACAGAGATCTAGAGCCTTGGACCTACTTTACACACTGACAAGATGACTTTGTAGTTTCCAGAAAGTGATTATGGATAGTTATACAGCTGAAAGATATCTATGCCATTTCTAGCTTACAAATGATTTTTGCATCACATAAAAGTAGATACGGCAATTACCTTTCTTATTCTTAACATCAATGAATCCTTCCATCTTGATTACTTTCATAAAGTTTTCTCCTAAGCGCTCTTTAATGCCTCTTTTCAAATCATAACACCCAGAAACATTGACAACGGTCAGAATGTCATGGTACTTAGAAGCATACAAGAGCACTACGTCGCCTCCTGCAATAGCACATTTAAGCAATTGGCATAAGCTAAACAAAGTATGTTTTCAACAGAGTTCCACCCAGTATGAACAACATCACAGAAATTCCTCAAGCTAATGTACTATCCAGACTGTACTAACAGATATTACACCACTAAGATGAGTTTAATTCTAGTGAAATTTCACAAGAATGTCAAAGCATTCTGACCCACCTTTACTGTGCCCAAGAATTGCACTTGGTATGCAGTCTAGACTAGAGAAGTGTTGGACGACAGAATGTATGTCCTCCGCCTCTCTACGATAGTGACCATACTCGAAGGAGCCTTCACTTTCCCTGGAAACAAAATTACCACAATTAAATCAATACCAACTATTGTAATGCTAGATTGTAAGCTCTTAACAAAACATGTTAAACCCAAATACCAAGGTCTAAAGCATTACCCATTTCCAGAAAAGTCAAACCGAAAGGAACTAATTCCTTCATTTTCCAATGCAACAGCAATGTTTGCTATACTAGTTGTTTCTTGCAATTCGAAAGAGCGGCTATTCATTATAGAACTTTTTCTCATGAATAATGTACCAATCAAATTTCATCGCCATTTCCTAATGTGCTAAGCTAAACTCAATTTCAATGAGAAAGAAACACTCTTTCTTCATATATCACAATAGCCAAACCTTGGAGGATTGAAAACCATGACATAAGATTACAACATCCGAAGAGCCGATGTCATGGAATAAGCTCACAATTTTTTCACCATGTTTGTTGGGAACTGTGATTCTTAGTTGCTGGCTCACTGAAAATCACAAAGCAACCATTAAAATTTCTTATAAAGTTTTTAACTTCATTAAAAATAGCGGCCACCCAATCAAAAATTCAGTCTTAGTCTCTCAGATTGATTCTTGAATCAAATGAAATCATAGTGGCACCTTATGAATGAGATAATGAGATTTCTACCTGGGTTTTGTACAATCTGGGCCATTCTCACGATTCGTTTTGTTTTGCAATTCTGGTGATGAGAGTGTTTTGGCTAAGGCAACTTCATTGAAGTTAAAGAATAAGAATTTGAGATTTTTCAAGACCCCAGGTGCCAAACCAGCTTCCTTCTACAGCTACCAGTTGCTGTTTAAATCCAATGTCAAATAGATTCTTTGTTATACTTCCTTTCTCCTCAACCGACAATGCTCACAATGATTAGACAATTGTATATGGAACCCATGAGAAAATTTTCAAACCAGTGAATGATACCCACTTCACACCTTTTTATAAACTGCATCTTTAATACGATATATAATAGCAGGAACTGTCATCACGAGAGTCGGCTTTAATGCAGAAACATCCCCCTTGGCTCCTTTCTTAATTTTATTTGAAGTGTTTATTAAAGTCAGTGCTGGACCATAACCAATTTGAACACCTGCAGCCATCATCACAGACTGGAATACTACACCCAATTAAAATAAAAACAACAAAAACTAATGTAGTTGGTGAAACAAAAGTTTGCTTCCATTAAACTCATTTCAACTCGGAAAGAAACGATGCAGCTAAGCAAATCAATAGAGATTAAATTAATAATAGCCAAACACAGATCAGGAACAAAACTAAATCCAGGAGAAAGAGACAAACCTGTTTACCATTACTGACTTACGAGCTTGAAGCTCGGGTAATCCACAGTCTGCTGATTTGGTAAAGCCTACAAAATAATGCAAACATGAAATCGATTTCTGAGCTGAAAAACAAAGACAAAGATCATAACCAACATAAAAAAAATCGACGAGAGCAATAAGGACTGAGCCAATACATTTAACACAAGATTCTACTGATTTAAGCCAAAAACCCCAACTGGAGCACCAAAAAACCTAAACTCTCGAATCAAACAAACCTAGTTAGCACCACTTAAACAGTTTGAGACTGTGGACCTAAATTAGGAGCTTCGGATGTTCCAGGTCCGACCCGTGAGGCAAAATGGGTCACTGAGCTTTGATAATAGAAGGCAAGGCGGTCTTAACCTTATCCGGTAGAGTGGCTCGGAACTCGTGAATCTTCTCTGCGATTTCTTCAACTTGACTCTTCAATTTCAGCAGCTCCAATTTCTTCTCCACCAACAGAGCCTCTTTCTCAATCAGGTAAACAAACGACATCACGAAGTCCTCCGGTTCATCCAGCCCGATCTGGCTGAGCTCCGCCACGATCGAGGTCTTGCTCCAAGCCCTCTCATGCTGTAAACAAAAAAATTGGGGAGGCTGCAATTTCAAGTTAGGAACTAATAAATTTGGGGGATAGAGAAGGAATCGTACTTTTGAAGAGAGCCCAGCAAGCTTCGATTTGGGGAGGCTGCAAATTAGCGAAGAGCGAGATGGCTTTTCGCCGTTTTCGGTGTGTGTGACCTTTTCGATTTGGGGAGGCTGCAAATCAGCCCAGCAAACTTAAATATTTAATCTTTTCTATTCTCTTTAATTTATTTATTTTTAAAGTGTTTAGGGTTTAAATTTAGGGTTTAGAATTTAGAAAATTTATTTTATATGGTTAGATAGAATTGAATCCCAGGAGAATGTGTGTGAGGTATTTGGTCTAAAATTATTTTTGATGGAGTGAGAAATTATATTTTAGCTTTAGGGGCATTATTAGCACAATGGTAGGGTGCACCGATCGAAATCGAATTCAAGTCAAAAAGTTCTAATTTTTTTACAGCGTGCTTAAATTAGTTTGATCATCTCATCCAACCGTCAAATTTTCAAAATAATTACTTGTTAGTGATTTAGTTTCATAAAGGTTTGGTTTTTGTATAACCAACAAATATTTGTAAGTAACGTACATTAGTAACTATATATGGATTAAAGACATATGAGAAACCGAAATAGTCTAATGAGAAATGTGTCCATACACATGCATTAACCTTGTAATAACATATAATTTTCAAAAAACTTACTCTCATCGAAGTTCGTTTAGAGATAGGTCAATGAGGTCAAATCTTACCAAAAGACTAAAATAGTCATTTTCAAGGATTTTGCTCATTCTCCTATGAGAGGAGTACCTAAATTAATCTTTTTTGGGTTATTTTTTTCATATAGTAAGATAGATATGAGCTCCACGATAATATATGTGAGGAAATTTGTCTCAAATAAATTTTTTACATAGTTGCAAATCGAGTTTTAGTCTAAAACGTCTTGGGAACACAACAATTTAATGCACGGATCGACATTGAATTCAATTTAAAAAATTATAAATTTTTAATACCATACTTAGAGTATTCTAACCATCCTATCCAACGGTCATTTTTGAGTAAAAAATTTATTTGTCGCTAAAACTGATTTTGCGACGGCGTAAAAGTGCCGTCGCAATTAGTGAAACCTTTTGCGACGGTGAAAAATTCTATTCCAATTGATGAATCATTATGCGACGGCGTCGGTTTGCCGTCACAAAATGTCTACCCATTCGCGACGGTGAATTTTCCGTCGCCATTGGTAGGTATTTGCGACGACATTCATTGGCATCGCAAAAAAGTGTAGCAAATTGAATTTTTTGTTATAGTGCCTGCTCGGCGGCTCTCGCCCGCTCCAGCTCCTCCATCCGTAGCCGTTGAGATTTCATCTCCATCGCTTGCCTCTGAAGCTGCTCCTGTAGTTCATTAGTCTTCGAAGATCCCGATCCGCGAGAGAATTCAAGAGTCTTCTTCAGTAGCTCTTGACCCCACTTTTCGAGCCCCCTGCAGTAGAAAGTGTTCTTCCTTAGAGGGATCGCGGCTGCCATAATCTCGGCTGCTATGATCGGATCAGATTGATCAGTCTGATCAGTCGGGAGTTCCGCATCGGGGGTGTTGGGATAGCGCTCTCTCGCCACTTGAGTCAACACCTCTGGAATCACCTCCTGAACTCTCGCCTAATTGACAAAGAAAAATAAAATGTTAATTAATGTAAACAATCTAAAAAAGAAAGAAATATGTTTATTTTGTTATAAGGACACTTACAGCATCTTCAGGGGACTGCGGATACGCGTGCTGCATCGTATAGATAAGCGGAGGGACTTCTGGGTGGTTGGCCGCCTCCTCGATCCAACCTGAGCATGATCTGGAACCGGCATGATGATTTTTTGTGTTTTTGGCCCGGTTCCTTGTGTTGACTTCAAAAATAGCCCGTTCGATTAATCCAACATCAAAAAAATATTAGTCAAATAATTTGGGGGAAGTACGATAAAAATTTTTTTTAATCGATCGAGGGTTGCGTACCTTTAATTTCGGGTTGTTGAAGTGAACAACAAGCCATCGCCACTCGTACTCCCCATAACGAAACTCGATAGGGGTACCCGAACGATCGTCGCTGTACTTTTTCTAATGTTTTTTCAGCTCGCCCTTCCACTCCTTGTACCTATATTAATAGAACACAAATGTTAGTAACTTACAATATTTTATGAACATAATCAAAATAAACGAAAAAATTGAAACAAATGAATCACGTAATCTGCTTCCTTGCACTTCATCCGCCCACGTGGGTCTAATGTCGTTGTCCACACGGAACCACATCTGCAATGCATATATATATATAATATAACAATATTAAAAATTTATATAGAATATATACATAATGAATATACAATTCTACTCACCGACAGCGCATTATTCATCTCATATTTGACGGATTGCGGCACCGAATTCCAATCTAGCCACAACATAGAGACTCTATCCCATATGATGCTGCCCGCCATCCCTGCATACTGTCAAGGCTCGCCTCCATCCCCGGTCGTCCAGTAACTTGCCGACGACGGGACCTCTGGTCCTCTTTTATTTTTCACCGGGCACGATCTTGCCTATCACATTTGTAGATGATTTTTTAAACATCAATACCTATTTGAATTTAAATATTACTAAGTAAAAAGATATCACTAATTAATATTTACTTGATTCGTCGGTGCATTGTCCCGGAATCCTCACACTCCAGAGATGTTGCGGGAAGGGTACATACACGTATGCCTGGTCCGGGGTAATGATTAGCTGTCTTAGAACAGGCATTCTTGTGGAATCGACGAGGGATCGTCAGGATTTCCAAGGGTAAGAATAGGGTAGACGGCGGGCATAGTTGTATCATGGCCGAGGACTAAGTCGATCCACCAGCCTCCTCGAAAGAATGAGGAGTGTGGTCGGTAGATGGGGAAGGGTCCCGCCGATGAATGTCCGGCATTCGGACCGAGGATTGAGTCGCACTATCCGTTGAAGGCGTGCGACTGTCCTCATAAAGCCTCCTCGTGCTGGAGGGTGGACGAGGCTCGACCTGCTGCTGCTGAGGTTGTCCCTGACCTAGAAGTGTACGGTGCCGAGAGGTAGGAGGAACGCTGTAAGTGTTGCCGATACTGGCGGATCCTGAGGCGGACTGACTTCCACTGCCATCATCCCCACGTCCCGATCTCCCTCTCGACCCCCTCGATCCCCCTCGCGAAGCACCGCACTTCAACTAATTCATCATTTCTATAAAATTTACGTAACATACTCAATTTTATATAGTTTTTAAAATCAACAATAAAATTAAAGTTAATTCACATTAATTTACAAAATGTCAGAATATATTAATTTACATATTTCCATATTTAACTGAAAATAATTCCATAAATTACAAAAAATTCAAATTAATTCATATATATTAATCTACCAATCAAATTCTAAATTAATTCACATAAATCTAGAATAAATGAAATTAATTCACATAAATCTAGAATAAATCAAAATTAATTATTAATCTTCCAATTTAATTCATATTAACACCAAACATTAATTCGGTATTAATTCATAAATATATGTTCATAATAATAATCTAAAAATTATAAAAATACAAAAAAAATTCAGTAAATTACAAAAATTCAAAAAAAAAAAATCCTTGCAGTCACATAAAATTTCCATTATATACCACATATTGACTCATTGCCAGCGACTTTTAAGTCGCCGGCAATGTTTTTGGACATTACCGGCGATTTTTGCCGGAAAAATCGCCGGTTATGTTTTTTTTTTTTTAACATTACCGGCGACATAAATGTATGTCGCCGGCAATGTCTCGATGGTAATGTTAAAAAAAAAAGACATTATCGCCGACAATGAGTTAATATATTCCAAAATTTTCATTATATATTCCTTCATATAAAATTTCATTAAATTACAAAAATTCAAAATAATTCCTAATCCAAAAATTCGAACTCCTAATCCAACAATCTCATATACATATATATTTTTTCATAATCCAATAATATCCAATATCTAATCCAATAATTAATATCCAATAGATATATAATCCAATAATTCTAAAAATCCAAAAAAATCAACAATAATTCCAAAAAGCAACAAAATTCAACAATAATCCAATATATATTCACACAATTCATCCAAACATCCACATTATCAACAAACTAAACATAATCAAAAATAATCAAAAATGAGGATTTAGAGATTTAGGAATTCGAACAGGCCTGTTTTTGGGTTATAGGATGAACGGCGGCGGCTGAATCGGTGGCTAGGATGAATGACGGCGGCTAGGATGAAGGATGGCCCGTGCTTTAAGTCGGCGTCGCTTGAAATCGAACGGAAGGTTTGGAAGAAAAAAAATGGCAGTTTCGTTTCTGCCCAAAACGGCTGTTCTGGGGATATGACCTGAGAACTATAGCCGACGACATAAGTATAGTCGTCGGCTATAGTTCTCGGGTTGTATCCCCGGAACAGCCGTTTTGGGAAGTATAACCGACGATATTTATTTTGAATATCGTCGGCTATATTTTTTTTTCCTTTCACTTTGCTTTAATTTGTTTTTTTTTCTCATGCATTTATACAAAAAGGCTATGAGTTTTTTTTAGTTACTTATAAAAAGACTAATTAAACAAAGTGGCTACTTTACATATCACGAATGTAGACATATATTATTAATTAATTCATTACATGCTCATACTCAAATTGCACGCCAAAGTCATCGTCGTACGTACACATCATTTTACATTGCACGTTCATACTCAAATTAACATACATACACTAAGGCGCATAATCAGAATCATCGCTTCAGTCTGACTCGATTTTCGAGTTAATTTCAGGTAAGATGTGTAAGCCCTCGTCACTTAAGTCTTCATTGTCTTCATTTTGATTAACATCAATAAGTTCCGGTCGAGGAATTCATACTACACTGCCCTGTATCACATTATTAAGTTGAATTGTTGAGGATTCAGGAATACCAGTTGCGTTCGGCTCTTGGTATGCACTAACTTCTTCATTATCCGAGGACATACTAAGTATCGAGGCACAGTATATGTTTCTTGGAAGAACATGGCTAACCACTTTCCACGCTCCTTTATGCACAAGATCATCAAGATAGAACAATTGTTTCACCGTCGTGGCCAAAACAAACGGATCATCTTCATACCAGGTTGTAGCAGTATTCACCGAAAATATGTCGTATTGATCGGTCCTTGTGTTCTCAGGGTCAGTATCAAACTATCTACATTTAAACAAGTGCACTGTCATGCCTTCCCCATAAATTAATTCGACAACTGAATGGAGAATACCGTAATAGTCAACTCCATTCTTCCCACCATGCACCATTACCCCAGAATTCTGTGTTCTTCATCTGACATCTCTATGTTCACAAATAAATAGCACGCCATTTACCTTACACATAGGATAAATTCTAGAAGTTATCAGTTTCTACGCTAAGAGCCTCAATTCGTGTAACCACTGAGGGATACCATCATCTTGTACATGGTTCATCTGAAAATAATCATGTATTAACTTAACTATAAATAGGATACGAGACACTTAAATTCATATACAAGTAAATATATCTATATACATACCCATTTGCCAAAATAGTTTGCGAACGTCTTGTTGTGGTACTCAACATCACCAACAATAGCAGGGCAGTAAAGGTGCACATTTTTTCAATATTGAGCTTCTGGACAGTTAATCAATACCGACCAGTGTGCAATGACTAGCTCATATGATTCCAAATTGTACGAGTTGGACAACTTTCCAGAAACTTCAACATCATTAGAGATGATCGAAAGGTTGAACTGCGGTTCATCTACCGGCGTATGTTGTGGAGGGTCCTCCAACGCTCCCAAATACAACTTAGTGTATGTTACGCACTCGCGCGTAATATATGCTTCAGCGATACACCCTTCGGGTGTGGATTTGTTCATCACATAGTCTTTGTAGTCCCCTAATTGTCTATAAAGTGGTAATTAAAGAGCATGTTATGATTATTGTAAAATAAGTGAATAAATAATAATAAAGACATAGCCAAATTCATAGATGTGTTACGTACCTTTCCATGGGATACATCCATGTGTAGTGTATAGGACCGGTAAACAACAATTTTTCCGGAAGATGGAGCATCAGATGAGGCATGATGTCAAAATTTTTTGGAGGAAATATCCTTTCCAATTTGCACATGATAAAAATGATGTCCTATTGCATTTCCCACATATCTGATTTCTTCACTTCTTTCGTGCATAACTTCTGAAAGAATCTTGACAAAGCCACTAACGGCTCCACCATCTCTGTGCATTTCCCACATTACCCATCCAGCCAAAAATTTCATTCTTCAAGGCAGGCTTAACGGTATAAGGAGCTTGAGGCATGTGACGACCCGGACCAGAATCAGAAGTATAATTAGCTTGATTCGTGAGTTACAGTGTAGTCGCGGGCTTTCGACAGTTATTGGAATCGCCAAGCTTGTTAACGACTTAATTATTGGCCAAGAATTGGAGCTGGGTCTCTTCTCGAGAGTTGTTCTACATGTGATTACGAGTTCGTGGGCGGTTCCGGATTGTTATTTGGACGACCGAAGAATTAGTTATGAATATTTGAAGTTTCGACGGAAATAGATTTTAATGGCAGGTTTGTTCGCGACTAAATTACCGGACGAGAATTTGGTTTCGGCTTCTTCACAGAAGTTGTTCAGAATCTAATTTCGAGTTCGTAGGAACTTCCGGAGCATTTTTCCGAATTACGAAGATTAAGTTGTGATTATTTCCGATTGTTGGTTATTATGTCGATTTAATATGTGTTGATGTGAACCGTTGAATTTTTATCCGATTGGCCGATGTGTTTGACTTCGGGTGATTATTGAAGAATATGTCGAGACGAGTTTATGGCCGCGAGAATTATCGGAATCGGAATTACGACGAGAAAGTTACGGGAGTTTAAAGTTTGTCGCGAAATGTATTTATTGGGGTTTCCATTTTGGGAAACTATAAATAGTGGGCTTACCTGATTTGGAAAGTCAAAAGTTGAATTAATTACTTTGACCTGGTGAGTTGACTCGGTTTGACTGAGTGGGAGGAGGAGGCGCGACGCCGTACGGTGCTCGCCGACGACGTTGTTTTTCCGGCCACCCTACGGTTTAAACCATATACCGTTCAACTCGCCTAGCCTTCCTCATCCCAATTCCGACCTCCTTTTCCGGTGAGTCTCACGGTGGAGAGAGAAATAGTGAATCAAAGTTTGTGAAATTTTGGGTTAATGGTGGTTTTCGATTCGGGACGAGTTGAGCTCAAACAAGCACTGAGTTTTGTAGCTCTCTTCTCCATGATTCTAACCATATAGGTATGGTGTTCTAATTCGATTTGTGTTTGGAGAATTTTGGATTTGAAATTTTGGGAACAATTCGGTTTTGCTTGAAATTGGATGAGTTAGAGTGAGAATTGGACTTCGGTGCAGTTGACAAAGTTGCTCAGTGGACGATTTGGAGTGGAATATGGGTGGCTCCGCCGTGAAATTTCACGTCCGGCGGCGGCGGCGCCGTGGACGGCGGTCAACGGTCAACAGGTTTGACTTTTTGGATTTTCGACAAGTCGCATGTCATTTGACTCGAAATCGCGCCCCGATCGCAGTGGGGAGGTTCGTTTCTCGATTTGAGCATCCGAATGTATAGCGAGGTATTGAGGTGTACATATACGGATTTTCGACGATTCGTCGACTTTGGATTATGTGTTTCCGAGAACGGTGGTTTCTCGTGATTTGAATTGTACTGTCGAGTTATGACTTTGAATAATGGACTTTGTGAATATTCAGGGGTTCGTGTTTGTTTGTTTGGCGAGGGACATTCCGCCGGATCACGGGTTAACGCGAACTGCGTTACGCCAGACTGTGAGTGGACAAGTTTCTATTTTCACTGTTGATTTTGCGAGTTCGTGGATTTATTGATTTCCGTATTTAAATTATACGATGATTGTGATATATGTTATTTTCGGAGGTATGTTATTATGTGTTATTGGTGATTGGCATTTATTGCATCGATGCTACCAGAGTTGAGAGATTCCTCTGGCCCAGAGTTGAGAGATTCCTCTGAAGCAGGGTTGAGAGATTCCCCTGAGTGCCGCCGGGGTTGAGAGATTCCCCTGGCCTTTCACCGTCAGGTTTGAGCGATTCACCTGACGTCGGGCTTGAGAGATTCGCCAGTAGGTTTATTGTTCTACCTACTGTGGTATACGTATATGATTATGTATTAGAGGTCGCTCTGTGTTTCCTGTTGAATACGTTATACGATTTACTCCGAATTTCAGTAAAGTACTATTATATGTATTGTTTTACTTTACTGTTGATATATTGAGAAATCCGGATGGGATTGGTGCCCACGGTTTGCTTTTTGTGGCATAGGATGAAGTGTATTTTCCGCGTGCAGGTAATGGTAATTCTACGTTAGTAGTGAAACTCTGCCCAATTTTCGAAAAGTTTTTGTTGGTTCGTGTTTTCGAAGGGGTTTGATTCCGATTTAGGAAGCTAAATCGGGGTTGGGTCCTTTCAAGGCATTTTTTTTCCCATCTCTCAACCACAAATATTTTCGCAGTCCCATTCTTTTCAGATCAATGCGTGCCTTCTGGCCGTCTTTAGTTTTTCCCTCCCAATTCAACACTGTGCTGACCACACTCTCGCACACATTTTTCTCTATGTGCATGACATCTAAGTAGTGTCTGATTAGCAACTTGGACCAATACGGAAGTTCCCAAAAAATACTTTTGTGTGTCCAAAATTTATACTTATCGAGTTTGTCAGGTATTGACGCCACTATCTCAGGATGATTGCTGAGCTGCCAAAAATCGTATTCATTTAGCACTTCCAATATTTCATCCCCCGTCCATCTCCTTGGATGCTCACATGTTTCCACATTCTCATCAAATGCCTCAATATCCTCCCGAAATGGGTGATCATGTGGAAGCGAACAACGATGACGCATCTGTACAATCTTCCTACAATAAGTTTTGCAACACTCAACAGTCATGCACTCTGGACAAGCCCTGTATCCTCTGGTAACGTTGCCCGACAACATCCCGCGTGCAGGAAAATCGCTAATGGTGCCAACAAGCATGGCATGCATCTGGAACATCTCATTTTTGAACTTATCATAAGTGGGATGACCATGCTCACTCAGGTACTGAAGCTCCTCAATCAAGGGTCTCAAATACACATCGAGACACTTTCCTGGATAACCCGGCCCTGGAATTATCATAGTGAGCATATTGTATTCTTTCTTCATGCACATCCATGGAGGAAGGTTATACGGTACCAAAATAACTGGCCATATACTGTATTGAAGACTCATGTTGCCAAAATGGTTGAATCCGTCAGATCAAAACCCCAACCAAAAATTTTGAACCTCTGATGCAAAATAAGAAAACTCCATCACCATGTGCTTCTAAGCCTCTCCGTCAGCATGGTGTATAAGGGTATCACCGTCGGGCAAATTCCTCTCCGCCCACCATCTCATAGCTTCAGCCGTGTGTGCAGACATGAACAACCGTTCTAGTCTATCTATCAACGAAAAATACCAAAGTATCTTTACAGCTTTCTTGTTTCCGGCAGGAGTCAACTTATACCTATTTGTACCACATACCGGGCAACCATCAAGGGATTCAAGATCATTCCCATAAGTATCTTCACCCCAGAATAGAACGCAATCATATCTACAAGCATGAATTTTTATGTAGGAAATGCCAAGATGTTTCAGGATCTGTCGCACCTTACGATGAGTGGTAGGAAGGCGATGACCGGGGGGCAACAACGAACCAGACCACTTCAGCCAATCATCAACAGCCTTCACACTCATTTTGTTCTCCACTTTCAGCTTCATTACTCCCATAACACTTTCAAGAACAGTCTTATTACACTCGTTGTACAACGGGGTCTGTTAGAAGGCAATGAGGTTGTTGTACTTGTCCATACCAGCAGTGTTAACAGCTGTAAGTAATTGCTGGACTGGCTCAATATGAGGGAAACCCCCAACGGCGGAAGGGATATCTAGTGCTGCAGCAAATACACCGCTCTCATGAGGAAACATATCGTTGATCAACCTCGTTGGATCATTAGATGTACTGCCACTCTCAAAAAATTGTCCATGATCATGCTAACCAACTGATGAGCTCTCATTGTGATAAATCCAACATGTGCACTTATCCCAAAACTCATTTTTCTTCAAGTGGTCCAATACTTTATCGATGTGAAAACGATATCGCTCGCTGCGACACTGACATTTCATACACGGACAATAATGAATTGTCATCCCTCCACAATTAACCTTCACATATTCCACAAAACTCTGGCCCAATTATTTCGGAGTGTTTTTAGTTTTCGCAGGAAATTTTTTTTTTGAATGACCGAGCTGCTGCCCATATTGGATCTATAAACCACCCATATAGTCGACGATACTAAAAAGTCGTTGATCATAGTAAAAAACCTCGTCGGTAATAGTTACAAACTATACCTGACGATTTTCCGGCTACTATAGCCGACGACTAGAATCACGTCGTCGGTTATAGTACTATGACCGACGACTGGAGAACCTCGTTGGCTATACAATACTATAATCAACGATAAGGATTGTCGTCGGCCTATTTTCCGATAAATCGTCGACTATAGTGTTTCTGCTGGTAGTGTTAGCCTCAAAAATATAATATGCATGTGTTGTGAATGTGATTTCATTCAATGTGCTTGTGGTGCCATTATTGCTGCAACCAAACTCCGATCTTACTTTATAACCTCTTGTTCATATATATCTTGCCGCAGAAACAAACAAACTTCGATTATCTATATATATCTAGCCGGTTCTCAGTCTCATATATTTATTCTCTTGAAGTACGTGTTTGGGCCTAAAATAAAGTATTTCATTTTGGGCTTGGATGGCCAAGGTCTTCGCGAGCGGCCCACTATATTATAGACGCTTGGCGAAGGGTCAAGTGAGAACAACGCCTGGCGAGCATTCGCTAGGAGCAGGTTTTGAGTTCTGTTAAGAACTATGTCTTATTAATTAGCCGGTTCCATGCGGCTTGGATTCTATCATAGCTTGTTCTATTTTAGATAGACTTCTTAGAGGAGTTATGATAGTATTAGAAGATCTACGAGGATTACAACACGTATGCTGGTGTTAGATTCAGACTGTGATTACGAGAGCAGAGAGAGTTTGAAACAGAGTGAATGACTGTTGTTTAAGCGAGTATGTAAGGAGAGTAAGAGCCTTGTGGAAAAGGTCCCTGATCAAATACAAAACATTTGCTATACGCAAGTACACCTAGACAGACGTCTCGTCTTCGAGATTTCTATCTTCTTTGCAACTAGAAGGTCGAAGAGCTTGTCACATAATGGTGAGAGTTCGGGCACACGAAGGAAGCAGTGTTCTCAACACTCTGTCAGTGGGATTGCTCTGCTTTGCACGGATAAGGGCGTGTGGAGTATCGATTTCAAAGACTAAGCTAGAGATTCACATATTAAGTCCTAGGACACTAGGCAGGAATGACCTATTCGAGTGGGGTTGGTGCTCTCCCCATTCTAATCGCTTATATAAGAAGTCAGGCGGCTATAAACAGTCCATATTCCATTGAAAGACGGTGGCACGCCAGCATACGAAGCACAAACAGGATAAACCGGCTCACGCGGTTAAAACATCCGGAATCATAAAAGAGACTGCTTTGCGAGAAGGACCTCTTTGCGAGAGATATTTTTGCATCGAACATTTTGGCACGCCCAGTGGGACCATATCTCTTAGCATCTCTAAGCGACAATTGGAGATCCTTATCGAAGGGTCTACCCTCAGTGTCGCAAACATCCACAACCGGCTTACCGTGAACATACATCTAGTCAGTGTCGTTCATTGAGCAATCAAGCGGTTGAAGTTATTTTCGCTAACAATTTCGACACCATGACGTTCAAATCTTTGATTGCAGCGGAAATAGCAGAACTTACGTTCGAACAATACTTGGCTTACGCGGCTAGGCGCGATAGCCACCAGGCTAATTACCATTTGGCCCTCGAGGAGAGGATCGAGCAACAGGCAGCTCTTCTCACCACCCAGAGAAATTTAATAGATGCAGCGGCAGCTGGAATCCAATCGATGCGGGTGGACTTAAATCAAGATCGAGAGGAAAGAGAGGCCATGAGAGCCCAGGTAACTAGTTTGGTGGAAGGTCAAGATAGGCTACGGATAGATATCCTTCACCAATTGGAAAAAGGTTTGGAGGAATACCGTCGGTACGCGGCAACTCTATCACAAAGGGTAGACAGAGACATAGCGTCTCTAACCAAATCCGTATCGGACTTGGCCAGGAAAACTAGACAAGCGGAGTCCTTTCCTCTTGCTTGGGAGCAACGGTTAAATAGGTTCCTAGACGATTATAACATACACTTATCCGAGATGCATGAAACCTACGAGACACTGTTTCCTCCAATGGTGAAAGACGATCCTAATGCGTGGCGGTGACCAAAATTCTACAAGCACCAGAGCTTCCAAACTTTCTCTGGCGACGACGATGCAAACGCAGCAACACACCTGGCCTATTTTACTCTACAATTAGGGCAATTTGCCGAAGATGAGGGGCTCATGTTAAGAGTCTTCGGATCATCGTTGTCAGGATCAGCCCTTGTATGGTATACAGGAATAGAGAAGGGCTCGGTCAGTGAATGGAAGGACATGGAGGCCTTATTCATAGATCACTTCAGAACAGCAAGACCAGAAACCAGCGTAGGAAAGCTGGCTTCCTTGAGCCAATCAACGACAGAAAGCCTGGTTACCTTTCTACACCGTTTCCGGTCAGAATATAATATATGCAAGACCCCTCTGAGTAAGGAGGAGGTGGTCGAGATGGCCAAGAATGGTTTGGAGGACACGTTCCACCAGTTATTCTTAAACACCAAGTATTTCTCCTTGAATGAGTTCATCACGGCTGTAACTAAGGCTCATAGTAACATGCAGGAAAGAGACAACAGAAGGAATGCATCCAAGGGGACGTACAATAACAGAACCTATGATAGGTTAAAGCCAAAGACAGTGGCTTATATTGAAGGTGTAGAAGATCAAGAGTCGGACTCTGATTGCGAGCAAGTGGGTGCCGTTGATTTGTCAACAAACAAAGTTCTAAAACCCCGCAAGCTTCAAAAGAGTAAGGGCACAATCAAGCTCTCAACAATGGCTTTTACTAAGCCAGAATTTGAGACATACACCTATGACGCCAATATGGCCCATGAAATTTTGGACGAGCTGTATAGTCTGCGTGTCGTCAAAGCAGACTTTGGACCACTTCCTACAGCTGAGCAGTTAAAAGGTAAAAAATACTGCAAGTTCCATGGAGCATGGAACCACACCACAAAGGACTGCATCAAGCTTAAAGACCAGATCCGGAGATGGATCAACGAAGGAAGATTAGAGCTGGAAGGATTGTCCAAAACAGCTGCATTAGTAGATTCCGAGCCCTTCCCTACCGCACAGGTGAATATGGTTGAGGTGGATTGGACATCACCTAATAGGCATCTCGAAGGTGCGGAGGCCTGGACTCGACCATCCTTTTCAGCCTACTCATTCAGACTCGATATGATAGAAGAATTTTTCGATAGGCTAAAGGACATGGGGCTGATCTTCTTTTACCCAATTAATAAACTCAGACAATTACGGTTCAAAGAGCCAGCCCAGCACTTGTGCAGGTTTCATAATCACTTTGGTCATCGAACAACAATGTGTTCAACCTTGAGAGATGAAATCCAAGGATTGAGCAATTGGGAAGTGATTGAAATCAACGACAGGGGCAAGGTAGATTTCCACCCACAGTATCCTCACAGGGCATCACCTCCTCCAGTTGCAACTTCTCCTACCGTCGGCATTTCTTCAGGGGGTAGCCAAATTGAGCCAACATATGCGAAGAAGAGGTCAAGACGGAGGTCTGGATAACATATAGCATTTGTTCGACCTAAGCGGACTCAAATCACATACGATGCGTCTAGGCGAGAGGAGATATTCAACGAGCTGTGCCAAGTAGGAATAGCTGTGGTTCCTGACAATTGGGGAACACCCGACCCACATCCTGAGGATGTCAGGGGTTTGCTTTATTGTCGGTACCACCATAAATGGGGACGCCACGCCACAAGTGCTTGTCAAGATTTGAAGTTCAAGATACAGCAGTGGATTGACGAGGGGGTAATAATGATAGAACAAAAACCCTCGCAGGGCCTAGCGACCTCCATACCGATGATAGTTGGAATGTTGGAGCTAACGCATGACAAGTCAAACAAAAGAAACCAATCCAACGATCATCCAACTACTGGCGAAAGTGCACTATACATACTAAGAACTAAAGGAAAAGAAAAGTTGGACCCCAAGGCGGAATCGCCAGTAGCCCTTTGCGCGCATTGCAAACTGAGAAGCGGGCTGAAGATCTCTTATGAAGAACTGGCTGATGCAGCCAAGTTTTTCCCAGAGTTATTTTCGAATGCAAATCATCAGCCCCAGCAAACAAAACAAAGGGATACTCCAACTCCCAAGCGTTCACGAGCAACAGACAAAGCCAGTTTAGCTAGAACAACTGAGTCCAAGGTTGCAAGTACGCTCGCGAGACCATATATACCTCCAGCTTCAAGAAATATTACAAAGGAGGATGTCTGATACGAAAGGGAAAAAGGAAAAACCATTGAGGTGACTCCAAGCAGGAGAAGAAATCTTTAACAACGCTTTGGAAGAGCCAAGAGAGCACTAAAGGCTTATGAAGCAGGCTTGATCAAAGAGGAAGAGCTAGAGTGTTCTCCAGAAGCGTTGCAGAGGCGAATGAACGCCCTTGCAGCGAACCCACTGGCGGTTTTTGGGAAAAAGTCTCGCGAGCCCAAAGTGAGAACCCAGCGACCAGGAGTCTTTGACCGAAACCCAGAATTAGGACCCAAAGGCAAAGAGCCCGAATCTACTCCTTAGATTCATCGTGAACCTACACAACTGAAGCCAATGAGGAGACGCCTCACTTTTGAAGAAGATACGATTAAAACAGTAGGGCTACATACATCCCCTAAGGGAAAGAAGGACATTCAGAAACAGAACGTTCCAAGCAAGCCCCCAGTCTTGCGATGGAAACCTAGGCCTTTAGTTGTGGAAGAACAAAAGAAGGCCCGACAACTGTTTCCTGATCCCAAGGGGCAAAATCCACCATTACTACTGCCAGCAGCCATTGATCCTATTCCTGAGGGTCAGTTACAACAGGTGGCTTATCTCGAGGTTACTACAACTTCGAACGAAGACGGACATCAGGCTGAAGCTGACAACTACAAAGAGGATGAGCAGTTGGTGGATTACGGTGAAGACGAAGATGAAGAAGCAGAAGATTGCATTGAAGAAGACGATTTCGCCATTAATATGGTGTTTGTCTTATCCTCCAAATACGCTTTATCTCCGTCAGCCTCGACAGTTGAATCCATTACAAGCAAAAGCGTCAACAACTTGGTATTACCAGAAGAAGAACCAGATCTAACAAGTGGTCCGACATCAACCGAAATACCAGAGCTGGATTCAGCACACACGAAAGGACAGATGATGTTCTCCAAACCCACTATAGATATGGCCATGCACATGCGGTCGTTATACGTCACAGGAAAAGTCCAAGGGATTCAGTTAAACAAACTCCTAGTGGACTTGGCGGCAGCGGTGAACATCATCACAGTCAAGGCACTGGCCTTATTAGGCATCCCCAAGTCTGCTATCCAAGAAACCTCGTTGAGCGTCAGAAATTTTCAGGGTAGCATAACCAAGACTTTGGGCATTGTTTTCTTACAGGTACACATCGGTCTAGCCTCAGGCACTTACACATTCTTTGTAGCAGAGTGTACATCTCCATACAGTGCAATTCTGGGACGTGACTGGATTCATCGGAGCTATTGCGTACTTTCTTCCCTCCATCAGCAGATGTTACTCTGGAATATGGAGTCAGGTGAAGCAGAACTTATCAATGCTAACCCTCGACCATATTCTGTTTCTGCTAATGTGTTAGAAGCCAGATATTACCACAGTGACCTTAGGCCATTGGAGGTATGTGGCGTCGATAATAAAGGCCGCCCAGTTGGTGTTACGACCTCTGAACTAGCTCAGTGGGGTATAATTCAAGCAAATCAAGATAGCAAAAGACCCTACACCATTGAGCTACCATCCAAATGTTCCCAATGACTGGGTCTCTATCAAGTATAGAGGCCGAGGCTTGTCACTCTCTACACGAACGCTTTCATAATTTTCTGCTAGAGAGCCAAGCCTTTGAGAAAGTTCTGATGGTTGCAGCCTTGGAATACGTGGATGAAGATGTTTTGCAAGACTTCGAGGAGGAGGACGAGATTAAATTAGCTCCAGCAGCTTTAGATGATTTACCTCCTAAAGTCAAGGATCCCATTGATTACATCAATCTTGGGACAGATAAAGAGCCAATCTCTGTGGCCATCAGTACCTTCCTGGAGCCTGAGGAGAGACTCAAGCTTATTGAATTACTACAAGAATATGCAGATTGTTTTGCAGAAAAATACGACGACATGCCCGGACTGTCACCAGATTTGGTTTGTCACAACTTGCCCATCATAGAAGGGAAGAAACCTGTGAAACAAGAGATGCGTCGCATGAATACATAGACGGCAATTCTAGTCAAGGAAGAGGTCGAGAAGATGCTCAAGTCAGGGATCATACGTGTAGCCAAATATAATGAATGACTTTCTAATGTAGTCCCGGTTAAGAAAAAGAATGGAAAGATGCGAGTGTGCGTTGATTACAGAGACTTGAACAATGCAACCCCAAAGGATGCATAGCCCATGCCAGTAGCAGATTTGTTGATAGACTCAGTTGCCCGCCATGAAATGTTGATGTTTATGGATGCCACTGCTGGATACCATCAAATTCCAGTGGCTGAATCAGATCGACATAAAACAGCGTTTCGGTGCCCAGGATTTACAGGAGTTTTTGAGTACGTGGATATGCCATTTGGACTTAAGAATGCAGGGGCAACTTACCAGCGAGCAATGAATTTGATCTTCCATGATCTTATTGGTAAAATCATGGAAGTATATATTGATGATGTGGTAGTCAAAACGAAGCGCATAAGTGACCATTTTGAAGACTTACGAGAGTTGTTTCTCAGAATGAGGCAACATCAACTAAAGATGAATCCAGCCAAGTGTGTGTTTGGTGTCCAGGCAGGAGATTTCCTGGGTTTTTTGGTTCATCAGCGTGGGATTGAGATACCGGACGACAAGAAACAAGCGGTTCTTAATGCAGTCCCGCCATAGAGTAAGAAAGAACTACAGCGTTTATTGGGAAAGATCAATTTCTTACGACGGTTTATTGCCAATACTGCTGGGAAGACACAACCATTCTCAACTCTGCTCAAGCTTCAGAATCAAAAGGACTTTGCATGGGAGCCTATACATCAAGAGGCCTTTGATACCATTAAAGCATACTTAATGAACCCACCCGTCTTAGTGCCCCCAAGACCCGGGGTTCCTCTCAAGCTGTATATATCAGCTACCGCACTCTCCATTAGAAGTTTACTAGCTCAGGACGACACGACAGGAGTTGAACGTGCTATTTTCTATCTAAGTCGTACCTTGAACAATTGTGAAACAAGATACTCTCCAATGGAAAGACTCTGCCTAGCCTTATACTTTTCAGGGTGTAAATTGAGGCACTATATGCTTTCCTTCACTACATGTGTCATTGCCCAAACAGATTTAGTGAAGTACATGCTGTCCAGACCGATTCTCCGGGGGCGCATTGGGAAGTGGATTCTGGCTTTGTCAGAATTTTCTTTGCAATATGTTCCCCAGAAGGCGGTAAAAGGCCAAGCCGTGGCTGATTTTTTGGCTCATCATCCAATGGAGGAGGTTGTTGAAGGGCCAGAACTGGACCTTGCTCGTATTGATTTGGCTCCTTGGTGTCTGTACTTTGATGGGTCCAGTATGAGTACTATGGCTGGGGCAGGAGTAGCTTTAACTTCCCCACGCGGCCAAAATTTTTCTTATTCTTTCAGTTTGGACTTCAGATGCACAAATAATCAAGCAGAATATGAAGCTTTAATCATTGGATTAGAACTTTTGTTGGATATGGAAATCACCGATGTGCATATTTTTGGAGATTCCCAACTAGTGATCAGGCAACTTGAAACGAAGTATAAAGTAGGCCCAGTCTTAGAGCCTTATGCTAAGAAGGCGTGTGACCTGCTCAGGTTATTTACAGAAGTAGAGTTGAGTCATGTTCCTCGCGAAAAGAACTATGCAGCCTATGAGCTGGCTCAACTAGCAACGGGTGTAAGTTTGCAAGATGGAGTACGCGAACGAATATTAAAGGTTGAAAGAAGAACCCTTCCATCTTTCTTTACACGTCAAGAAGATAAAAACGAATGGTATGTTGCTACACTTGATCACATTGACGTGGATTGGAGACAAAAAAATCATCTCTTATCTCCAGAATCCCAATAATCCGGTAGACAAGCGGATTCGATTTTTAGCCCCTAATTATGTGCTCAAGGATGTTGAGTTATATCGAAGGGGAGAAGAAGGCATACTATTGCGGTGTGTCTTTGGACGTGAAGCTAAGCGGTTAATGAGAGAGGCCCACCTTGGGATAGCAGGGGCACATCAGGCTGGTCCCAAGATGAGATAGTTATAAGAAGACATGGCTTTTATTGGCCAGGAATGCTCAGAGATTGCATCACGTTCGCAAGAGGTTGTGAAGAATGCCAGAAACATGGTCCGGTCAACCATATGCCCAGCATACCATTACAGCCAATAATCAAGCCTTGGCCAGCTCGAGGATGGGCTTTGGACTTAATAGGAATGATTCATCCTCATTCATCTGAAGAGCACAAGTTTATCATAGTGGCTACTGATTTCTTCACAAAATGGGTTGAAGCTCGACCTCTCAGGGTATCGTCAGCAAAGGCCATCCGCCAGTTCCTATTCGAAGATATCATTTGTCAGTTTGGCATTCCTGAGAGTTTTGTTTCAGACCGAGGGGCAGCGTTTATGTTTGGAGAAGTGGACACACTTATGAAGGATCTTGGGATTCACTTTCTTCATTCTTCTCCATATTATGTCCAATCCAATGGTCAAGCTGAAGCAAGCAATAAAATCATTATTCACATTCTTAAACGGATGCTTGCGAGCAATGCCAGACTGTGGCATGAAGAACTATTTAACACCTTGTGGGCTTATAAGACTAGTAAGAGGACACCCACGGGTACGACTCCTTATGCACTAATGTTTGGGCACGATGCGGTTTTGCCTTTAGAAACCAGTGTTCAGTCTTTACGAGTAATGGAGTAACACAACGTGATTGGTGAAGACTATGTACAAGCAATGTGACAGGAACATGAAGACTTAGATGAGAAACGTATACAAGCTTACGATAGTCTACGTGCTGAGAAACAGAAGGTGGCTCGTGCCTATGACCAACGTACCAGGGGCATGAGTTTTGTAGAAGGAGAACTCGTCTGGCGAGTCATTTTGCCTGTTGGCGAGAAGACTGAAGGACGAGGAAAATGGTCAGAGAAATGGGAAGGACCATACATTATCGATTGATTGTTGGGTAAAGGAGCTGTTCGTTTGCGAGATCGAGATGGTTCAATACACGCTAATCCAATAAATGGTCGTTTCCTCAAGAAATTTATACAACCAGTTTGGGAGTATGAAGATCCTCCAACTACAGCTTAAATCTAGTTTATTCATGCCTTCGCATGAGTAAACTACAGGGGCAACACATACCGAGGATCATGTACATCATAACAGCCTATTCATGGGGCTAAGTAGCTAGAGCCTGTATCCGAGGCAAATTTTTTAGAAAATTTCTGTATTTCTTCCAAGTCAAAAAGTTCATGTTAGCCAGTTATTGTGGCCTAAGTTTTGAACAAACTACATCTGAGTTTATCAATATAAGGAAATTTTGTGCTTCAAATAAAATATTACATTCAACATATTAGAAGAATACAAAAGCTTTGCTGCCTCAAGCTATGATACCATGCGGAAAAACAAACTATGAATCAGCAACAGAACAGAAAGATAAAATAGTTTGTTTCTCACAAATCCTCTTAGTTGATAGCCATCCCTTGGGGTCGATGTATCAAATATGTATACATGGATATCGACCTCGGCGAGGGGATGGAGAGGATTTGAAACGCCAAGGAAGCTAGTTCATTTGATCAAAAGAATCTTTATACTAGACTTGGCGTTTGTTGCCTTTTTTTCCCGGGATGACGCCCCTATCTTTCCTCATCTTTACAGGCCATATTCAAGAGGCCTACCACCTCCAATGCATATCGACACCGAGCAGGTGCACTGGAGGAAGACGAGGACATCTCTACCTCGGGATTGTGGCTTCTCCCTTCTTCCACTGATTCAAGTTGGGATAGCCAAGGCAACGCCTGGACGTAGATATTGCAATCTAGTCCAGGTTTAGACGTGGATATTGCTATCTAAGGAACACAACATGGAAGGATTTATCTGGAGGTTTCTTTAGATAGGAAGACCAGAGCAAATAAATAGAAGGGTAATTCATTCTTGCGAAAGAGTTGATTCATAACACAAGGGAAAAGAAACCTTTTATAGCCAGGAGTCACAACGGTATGGCTTCATGAGAGTAATTACACCCAAGAATAGAGTACACGTGTCCAAATAAAAGTGGACCACGAAGACGGTTTATCTACCCGCAAGAAGTGCATGATAAATGAAGAGATTTCTGGGGCAGGTGAAACGTATTTCAAAAGATTTTGATTGTTTGACACGATACGGATTCCAAGCTTGGAATTAAAATTCCATTTATTGTCGAACAGTCAGAGTGGTCAAAACAGTTACAGCTTAAATATGAGGCTGGACTAAAGGTGAAAAGGGGATTATTAGAAAGGCCCAATGTGGTCTTTGGACCCAATTCATGCTTTGTCATCGAAATCAATTTGAATACATAAATAGTTGAATAGTTTTGGACAAGTAAATAGGACCTACATCTGAGGCCCGAAAGATTTACAATAGGAGGAAAAAGTTCTTTACTGAGATTTTGGCAATCTCTGAGGCCACCCAGGCTTGTTGAGCTGCTTGGCGAGCATTGTTGGCTTCTTCGCGTGCCTCTTGTAGGAGTTGAGCTTGGCTCTCGCCTTCTATCATAACTTGGTGCATTTTGTCCTGACGCTTTGGGGTGTTAGCTTCCAGTGCACTTACTTCAGCTTCATGGGAGGCAAGTTCAGCTTTAATAGCAGTTATTCTAGCCCGCTTGGCTGCTAAAGTTTCTTGCTGGGTAGAGTCATCCTCCAATATTTTCTGAATTCTCTCCTTCTCTCTTCGAGTTTGTCGCTCCAAAGTCTCTGCTGCTTCATTCTTATGCTCGACCTCGAGCTTTAGATGATGGTAGGCTTCATTTGGACTCAGGAATAAAGAGAGATTCTCCTCAAGTTCATCTAGACGAGGGATGAAATTTGCTGGGGCAGTGACCTTCATGATTTTCACTTGCTCATAGATAGCTTGAATGTCTGGTGGAGAATCCAAGGGCCCAGAGAGGATTTTTCGAAGCATGACATCAGTGTCAGAAGGAGTGCTCAGCGTACCCAGTTTGCCTACAAGCTCTTGTAACTTTGTGGTGGTTTCTTGCACACTGAGTAGCTGAGGGTTGCTTTCTTGCGATGAGGTTGGTATAAGATTTTCTTTGATTTGAGGTACAGGACCTTCATCGTTGACACCTGGAGGATTGCTAGGCTGATCCTCGGCGGCCATTATAGAAGATTGGTCTGATGAGCTTATCTGGTTCTTGGGACTGTTGGAGGTTATCTCGCGAACAGCCGGGTCCACAGGAACATGTTTGGACTACAGTATGAATAACAGAGTGTCAGGACCAATTAAGAAATCATTAATCCAGAGGTGAGTATAGAAAGTTCTTACTTGTTGGGGAGACAATAATTGTGCTCCTTCAGTTGCTTGAACTTGGAGCTTTGGCGAGGAAGGACTCGGTTCCTCGCGTTCTGGATTACTCTTAACCAAAATTGGTGGTTGTGTGACTAAGTGCTCTGGCGAGGAGAAGATTTGATGCTCAGGCTCTGAAATGACTTGCTCATTTTCAGTGCTGGTGCCTTCGCCAGAGGAGGAAGGAATGCAGCAAGATTGGACTTCAATTTGCAAACGCCGAAACAAAACGGCGGAATTAACAGGCTTTGTTTTCTCCTTTTCCTTAAGTTATGTTCGATGGATTCCAGCCAGAAATTGGGCTATGAAATTTTTACAACATTTTTTTAGCGCTGTTGATGATTTCAGGGCCTGTATCATGATCCTCATTGTCAAGTATGATGCTGGAATCGTCGAACTTCAAAATGAAAGCTTTACAGCATCCTTCAGAAAGCCTTTCTCCCAGTGAGTCTATTATGTAATAAGCTCCGTCTTCAGCTTTGAGGACGAATAAATGGTCGTTCCAACTCACTATGAATACTCGAGGCTTGCGGCCGTTCCAGATTTGCTCCCATAAAGCATCGAAAGAGGGGAGGCCGTTCAGAGCTGTAAACTTTTCTGGGTCAAAGTACCCAATGAAGGAGTCATCAGATGAGAACTTTAGTGGTCTGATGTTAGCCTTCAAAATTACGTCTAGATCAAAGTGTTGATCTGGGTAATTGCTTGCAAGGGCCTCGTCCTTGCATAGTTCTTGCCACTCCTTTGAACCTTGAATCAGGAGGTCGTCAAATTGGGAGAGCGTGGGCATGCTGTTCGGGTTTGCACATAACCAGTGTGCAATGGTGAAAGCCAAGGTTGAACAGGCACTTGCCCCTGAGGCTTTGTCACTCCTCTGATCAAATGAGGCAATAAAGACTCGAGCTTAGAGCTTCGCTTGTTTATCCCTGCTGGTGACTTTTGTATCTAGCCAGGTTCCACTTTGAGGTCCTTTGGGTTTCAATATAATCTTTCTGCGTTTTGGAGACTGTCAAAGGATTGGGGTTAGTTACAGGGTCAGTGGCAAAATCAGATTGTGCTGGGAAAAGCAGGTTCAAGTACTTACGGAGGACCCAGAGGGGTTCGATCTTTTCTTCTTGAGAGACTGAATGGCCACAGTCACGTCTGGCTCAAGGGTGTGCTGTGCAAGGAAGATTGAAGAAAAGGGTGGTCAGTTACGATACGAAGAATTGCTAATTCATGTGGCAATTTTTAGAGTGAAGGGGCATACCTGTGGCCATGGAGTAGACTTTATGTTCGGGTATGATCTATTTATTGTAGCCAAGTCTTCTTCATTCGAAAATCTCTAGCCGAAGTCATAGAAAATGGCGGCAAAACACGAGAGCGGTCCTTGGTGTCGTATTTCTTCCCAAAGCTGGGAGCACCATGCGAGGTACGACTGGGTGACCGATTGAGAGATCACTAGTGGCTTTGTTATGAGTGGAAGTATTATTGCTGGGAAGCCAAAGTGTTCATCTCACACTTCTGCTGCAAGAGGGTGACCGTTTCCTCGCCAAAGAGTATATTTGTTAACAGAGCAGGCGAGGGGCATGGGGGCATCCTGGCTGAGCCCAAACTGTCTGGAGAAGTGATTTGGGGCATAGAGCTCATACCCGGAGCTGGCTGAGTCTGGAACTGGCAGGTCTTGGCAAGTGTTGAATTGAATGAAAAGGTTTCTTGCAAGAGTGCTTTGTTCTGGCGAAGGCATAAATCCACTCGCAAGGAGCCCAGGGTGGCGACGATTCAGAATTATCTCAACTGCTGTAGTTGGGAAGTCCTTATGCAGACAGAGGTGCTTGAAGCAGTGGAGGTAGGACCATTGTCTGATCCTGGGTGGTGCAGAGACCAATGTCTGGCCTAGCAGCTTGTGTTCTTCGTGGGCAGGAGGTGTTGAGGGACGGAAGAAAGGAAAGTTGATCCGCAACCAGAGCTCTACCATCCAAAGTGGTCCTGGTTGGTTCAGGTCAAGCTTTGATAGTGTGACTTGCCTTAAGCCATAATAGATGTAGGCGAGAACAGATTCAACCAAGCTTAGTTTTTCACTATTGAAGAGGCGTTCAGCAAGGTTGGTCCAGGATTTAGTGACCTTGGCGGAGGTTGAGCAGAAGAGGTACTTTGCTAGCCAGTACTCCAAAAAGGCTATTCCTCCTTGAGCCGTGTCTTTTTCCTCGCGAGCAAAATGTTTCATCCAGGAGGAGTAGGAAGAAGGGCGTTCAGGGGAGGCTTGGATTGGTGTTTTGTGGTGTTGTTGAAGAGACCAGATATCTTCAAAAGCAGGAACTCCAAATATGGTATACAGGTCGAGCATTGTGATGCTCACATTACCACATGGAAGACGGAAGCAGTTAGCCGAACAGTCCCAAAAGCACATGGTAGTGGCGAAAGGAGCTCTGTTGCCTCCAGCTGGGAGAGAAAAGCATAAGTCAATGAGTTGGGCTATTCCAGCTGTCTCCCACCGGTCGATATCTTGCCCACGGCGGTGCCGGTACCAAGCGAGATCTTCTGCACTTGAGTGTGGCCATTTTCCGATAAGACAGAGAGTGTCTTTGTGGGTCCATTCCTTTGGGTCTGCTTTGGGGTTGTCTTGGATTATGAGGGATGAGCTACAGATGGGTTGGCGGAGGATATTGAAAAGCTCTGGATCGAATGGAGTGTCCAGAAAAGGACCGAGAAGGCCTGTATTTTCAACAGGGGCTATAGAAAGGGTACAAACAGCTTCTGGGTTGTGTCGTCTGGCGACGACTTTGAGTTGTTTGGAAAACTTCTTAGCGTCATGGGATTCATAAAGGTTGGGAATGTCTTTGCGAGGAGGCATTTTTTCTGGAATGTAAGGATTGACGGCGGTGAGAAAGGAAGGTTTGAACTTTTTGACTGAGAGGGTTAGAAAGTGTAGGATCAGAGCAGGTGAAAGGGTTTCGTTGAAAAATGAGATTTGTGGATATGGACTGGTGCTTTTATATTGTGTCAGTCGAGTGACACACCCTTTTTGAAAGTTTGTGTGACGTGGCGTTTGAGTGATGGGATACCGTTTTAAAGTCTTAGCACGTCAGTCAAGTTATATTCAAGTCTTTTCGCTTGTTCAAGAAGTTCCAAGTTCAAGACCTGAGGGGCAATGTTTGGGCCTAAAATAAAGTATTTCATTTTGGGCTTGGATGGCCAAGGTCTTCGCGAGCGGCCCACTATATTATAGACGTTTGGCGAAGGGTCAAGTGAGAACAACGCCTAGCGAGCGTTCACCAGGAGCAGGCTTTGAGTTTTGTTAAGAACTATGTCTTATTAATTAGCCGGTTCCATGCGGCTTAGATTCTATCATAGCTTGTTCTATTTTAGATAGACTTCTTAGAGGAGTTATGATAGTATTAGAAGATCTACGAGGATTACAACACGTATGCTGGTGTTAGATTCAGACTGTGATTACGAGAGCAGAGAGAGTTTGAAATAGAGTGAATGACTGTTGTTTAAGCGAGTATATAAGGAGAGTAAGAGCCTTGTGGAAAAGGTCCCCGATCAAATACAAAACATTTGTTATACGCAAGTACACCTAGACAGACGTCTCGTCTTCGAGATTTCTATCTTCTTTGCAACCAGAAGGTCGAAGAGCTTGTCACATAAGGGTGAGAGTTCGGGCACACGAAGGAAACAGTGTTCTCAACACTCTGTCAGCGGGATTGCTCTGCTTTGCACGAATAAGGGCGTGTGGAGTATCGATTTCAAAGACTAAGCTAGAGATTCACATATCAAGTCCTAGGACACTAGGCAGCAAGGACCTATTCGAGTGGGGTTGGTGCTCTCCCCATTCTAATCGCTTATATAAGAAGTCAGGCGGCTGTAAACAGTCCATATTCCGTTGAAAGACGGTGGCACGTCAGCATACGAAGCACAAACAGGATAAACCGGCTCACGTGGTTAAAACATCAGGAATCATAAAAGAGACTGCTTCGCGAGAAGGACTTCTCCGCGAGAGATATTTTTGCATCGAACAGTACGTATCTCGATCATTTTAAGGTTAATATAGATTGATATAGTTTGTTATTCTCATACGTACAGTATATATATGCATGTGGTTAAGTTAATAGAATCGAAGAAGAAGAAGAAGACGAGTACGTACTTCGCTAGCTATTTATCTTTGATGGTATTGAATTTCAACGCATGCAGTATTGCATGCTTTGAATCCATGCATGTCTAATAGAATCGGCATTGCTAAATATATAGTGTTAATTTGCAATGTGGGGCAATGGATCTCTCTTATTTTGCTGCAAGAAATAGATCACATCCATCGAGTAGAATACGTTAATTATCTGTGTATTCTTCCACGAGTTCCATCAATAACACATCGATCAATAAAGGAATTATATATGCGTACATCAAGCTAATTAGGGCAAGTGTTTGGTGTTGATTATAAATTAAAGTGTTTACCATTATTGGTTACGTATGATAACAATAGACTCTGATCAAATTCGACGGTATACATCGTAATACTTTGTTTCTTTTTGAAACTTGAAAGGTTAACGTTGGTGAGAGATAATTAGGGACTAGTATGTATATATGGTACTATTGAGTTCGAGAAAATGCTTATGAAAATGGCGTAAAATTTCTAAATATGAGAAAAAAGTAATGAAAAGACACTAGCTACATTGGTTTGCAAAAACTCGATTAATTACTTCACATATTATTTTCTCAGATTCGAATTCACGTGTGACAGTGCAATGAGGCCCTGTGAGTGTAGGATCTGCATATTGGTAAAGCAAATACAGTGTCAATAGATAGAAGCAAAACATGATGGAGTCGAGATTCATACATACACATCAATAGCCGCATCAAGTACTCTGTCAAAAGAAGTTAGAGGCGACCTCACGCAATGCAGTTTGACTCTCCGGGAGACTATTTGAGGCATTTCCCATACTTCAATCTTATTAGGAAAAGGTTTGAGTTCTAATTCCATTCACATTATATAGTGTGAACGGCAATTTCTTATAGGATCTCTTTTACTTACTTTATTATTGTATTTTGGACTAAATAGAGAACATATGTAAGTGTGGAAGGAATCTTTTCCTCGCACCCTAAATCATTGGACTTTTTTTCTTTTAATTCAATTTTTCCGAAAATTATTTTATGTAAAATTGAACTCCTGACTTTTCAGCCTATAAGAGTAATATGAGCCTAAATCATTGGACTTGGTATCACAAGTTTTATTATTTGACTACTTTAGCTAGGCATTCAACTTCCGTAATCATCCACGTATGAAAACACTTCCATAATCCATACTCGTGCATAAAGATGAATTCCATCTTATTTGATCATAAAACAACTTGTAACTTGTTATTCTTGATTCTTTACGCATACGTAACTTGAAATACTACACACAGAAAATACATGTACATGTATGATTATTTGGAGGTAATATATTATGGCTCAATGCATGTACAAGTAATTGTGGAGAAAATCAAAAGAACAATTGCAGAAAATGAAGACAGTTAAAAGTTATTTTACCTACATAAAAAGAGTTTATACTGCTGTAGAATAGTGCAAAAAATTATAGTGCATTGTAATAACAGAAAGGTTACATTTGAGCACAACGTACCTATTAGGTGAAAAGTCAAAACATATATATGAAATCCAATACCCGGTTAATATTAAACTTGGTCAGGAAATCTTATATCCATCAATAATATAGTAGAAAAAAGATCTTACGGCATGAAGCACCCATTTTCAGTTGCCAATTAAAATTTAGGTACGTACTAAACAGTGTCATCCAAATCCCAAATGCTAGCTAGCTATAAATACATGGTAAAGCCTCCTCGATTTCAAAACACAAACCGCTCTAAGCTGGACACAACAATTGTTCATATATATATATATACACACACACACTACTGATCGACCACACATGGCTTCCTTCCAAATGATCAGCAACTTGGAATCACAAATTCCTACTGAGCTGCTCATCGATCACATTATGCAACTCCATGCAAGCATATCCAAGCTCGACTCCCTTCTCCCTTCGAAGCAAGTCAACATTCTCTTCACACAGCTGGTGAAGTTATGCACTCTACCATCATCGGTAGATGTTCATGACTTACCCGAAGAGGTTCAAGTCATGCGTGAGAGTCTCATTAATCTAGCCGGACATGCCGAAGGACTGTTAGAGCTTGAGTTCTCCACACTCCTAGGTAAAACCTCCAAACCTCTCGGCAACCTAAATCTCTTTCCTTACTACGGTAACTATGTCCTACTCGCCAATCTGGAGAACAAAATTCTCAATGGCAATGGGTTGGTGCATCCCAACAAGGTGGGCTTTATAGGCTCCGGACCTATGCCTCTTACTTCCATCATAATGGCTACCCATCACATGAAATCCACCCACTTTGATAACTTCGATATCGATGACAAGGCCAATGAGATGGCTCGCCGGCTAGTTGCGCCGGACGTTGAGTTAGAGAAGCGCATGAAGTTTGAGACCTGTGATATACTGAAAGTTCGAGAGAGGCTCGCGGAGTATGACTGCATATTTCTGGCAGCTCTGGTGGGATTGAACAAGAAAGATAAGATGAAGATTCTGGGGCATATTAGGAAGTATATGAAGGATGGAAGCTTTTTGCTTGTGAGGAGTGCAAAAGGGGCTAGGGCATTCTTGTACCCCGTTATTGAGGAGCATGACTTGGCAGGGTTCGAACTTCTCACAATTTTCCATCCGGACAATGAGGTCATCAACTCAGTTGTTCTTGTGCGCAAGCCCATCTTCTAAAATCATCTTCCACTTTCGTACATGTTTGGAATTATTTTTGAGTGTGGTTTACTTTTTTGAGGAGAATAAAAGTCAAAAGCTCTTGGTCCGAACCCAGTCGGGCTTGACCTTAAAGTCTTCTTAGCCAACAACAAATCTCTGAAATGTTTCAATAGTGTATTGTGAGTTTGCAACCGAGCGGTCTGGCTACTTTGACAGTCATGATGTGAAGTCAGATGGGAGCGGTTGGCACTTTCTTATTTCTAGACGATGGTCCGAACTTTGACGTCTTGTTGATGAAATTATTGAATACATTTTGAGCAGTAAAATTAAATTGAATATTCTTACCTTTTAAAAAATCAAATTAAATTAGTCAAAGTCACCTGAGTGATTTTTGAGAACCCTATTTTATATTCTCTCCTCTCTCTCTACCCTACCCTCGCCGTCAAACACCATCTCCTAGTCAAAACTTCTACCGATCCCTCCATAGATGAGGAATCCATTCGTAGTTGATCTCTCCATCTCTACACCGATCCCCTCACTTTTCCTTTCATCGATTCCATGTTTCCTCACCATCAATTTTCTCCGACTCCAACACTAAGTCAGGCTGACTTTAGACTTCTCCTTCAATCCATGGCATTTTTTAGGCCAACCGAAATTGATATCTTCTATGGTGCCAAGGAGGAGGACGATGAGTTTTTCTATGCGGTCATACGTATTTTTTGTCCCAAAACTCTTTTTGTTAAGAGAATGAAATCTCTCAAGCATTGCTTGCTTCGATTTTAGTGTGGTATGTCCAACACCAACTAGACTAGTATCACAAACTGCTATCATGATCATCTTGTGGGAAATTTTAGAAACAAGGATGTTCTTTCCGAGCGGTCTCGCGAGGCCCTTGGTTCTATGAGAACGCAACTATTGTGGTAGAACAGTTCGATGGCTTCACTCTAGTGCATTTGGTTCCAGCAACTACTACAAGGGCTTGGGCGAGAGTGCATGTGGTTGGTAGCGATCTGACAGGTCATATCACTGTTTCAAATTGGTGGGTTAACCTAGGAAACAGCCTAGGCAAGTATGTAGATTATGATAAATATAGTCTGCAAGATTTTGGAGATTGTCGCTGACCTTTGGAATAGGTTGGCAACCAAGGGTAGATTGCGGTTGGGACCGTATGCTTGGATTGACTGTGTTATTGAATATCTTACTTTGAAAGACTATAGCAAAGGTTACGGCTATGACCACTCCATTAACGGTTGTTTGGTCCCTCATGTTATTGCGGCAAAGTAGGTGGGAGTGGCCTATGAAACTCAGATGGAGTCTAAAATCTTGGGCCTTGATCGAGAGATCCCACATCTTGCAGGTTTTAGAGGTGGCGTTGGCTCCCGAGAGGGGGAGGTGGCCGACAACTGGTCGGCACCAGCTAGTTTGGACCCTTCGGTGACCCATATAGACATGGTTGCTGAAGGGGTCGGTGACATTTTTGCTGTCGGTGGAACTTGGCCACCATACAGGTAAGGTCTTAGAGGCGGATATGGATGTTGTGCAAGCTCCACTACCACATTTGTGAACATTACCGGCGAAATCACCGGAGACAAGGCCGGCGACCGGAAAATCGCCGGTAATGTCACCGGAAAATCGCCGGTAATGTTTCAAAACATTACCGGCGACTCCAACCGTCGCCGGCAATGTCAAGCCGAACATTTCCGGCGATTTTCCGGCCAAAATTTCGCCGGAAATGTGTGGCTCGACATTGCCGGCGACGGTTGGAGTCGCCGGTAATGTTTTGAAACATTACCGGCGATTTTCCGGCGTAAAGTCGCCGGTAATGTCTTCATTTCCGGCGACTTACTCCGTCGCCGACAATGTCTCTTACATTAGACGCAGATTGCAGTAGCTCGATCATTCATTCATTTTGATCGAAAAAAATCCAGAGAAATCGAAAGAAGGAAAACGTACGCTCTGAAATCGATCCTTCGGTATATTGTCAAAATTAAGGCGCGCGTCGAAAACTCGATCACTCGGGAAGCTATATATATAGGTATGTGTATATATATATATACGTATATGTGTATGTATATATATATATGTGTGTGTGTTGATCAAATCCAATTCGTGAGATATATATGAAATGTTGTTGATGTCACCGAAACGAGAAAACTGCTTGTAGTTAATCTTATCTTGTGTATGAATCAACGACTGGTATTATCGTAGTGCTATCGGAGCCACACTTAACAGAGCCTCCTACCTAGTCAAATACGTTTTGAATTGAAAAAAGAAGAATACCATCATCGAGTACTGAATCGAATTCAGAGATTAGATCGATATATATATATATATGCATGCATGTGTTGATTTAATTAGAGTTGAATTGAGATATCGCGTCGATTATTAGTAGTGAATGTGTGTGTATATATAAATAATTAATACGTAAATTTGTTAGAATTTTCAGGATGGACAAGAGTTGGATGAGCCTCGAAAGATGGGATGTCAGATATCACCAGGGAATTAGGAGTTTTGTGGATTTTGTGAAGGCTAATTGTGGAGACAATACACTTCATTATTGCCCGTGTAAAGAATGTAAGTGTTTCAGCGATCGATTTCGTTTTCCTATTGATAAAGTCCAGAGGCACCTGAGTAAATACGGGTTTTGGGATAAGTACACTTGTTGGATTTATCATGGTGAAACATCGTTAGCGGGTCCGCATGATCATGGACAATTTGGTGAGAGGGCCAGTCCACACTATGATCATGGAGATTTTGCTGAGAGGGGCAGTTCATCCTATGATCCAACAGCGATGTTAATCAATGATATGTTTCCTCATGAGAGCGGTGTATTTGCTGATGAAACACCAAATGTCCCTCCCGTCGTTGAGGGTTTCCCCCATATCTAGCCAGTCGAGCCATTACCTGGAGCTCATGTCAACTCAAGCAGTATGGACAAGTACAACAACCTGATTGCATTGCAACAGACTCCGTTGTACGACGGTTGTAGTAAGACTGCTCTTGAAAGTGTGATGGGAGTGATGCAGCTCAAAATGGAGAACAAAATGTCTGTCAAAGCTGTTGATTCTTGGTTGAAGTGGACTGCTTCGCTACTGCCACCCGGTCATCGTCTTCCTACCACTTATCATAAGGTGCGACATATCCTGAAAGATCTTGGGCTTTCCTACATCAAAATCCATGCATGCAGATATGATTGTATTCTCTTCTGGGGAAAAGATCTCGAAGACCTTGAAGCATGCCCGGTATGCTATACAGAAAGGTATAAGTTGACTCCTGCAGGCAACAAGAAAGCTGTGAAGATACTTCGATATTTCCCGCTTATTGATAGGCTGGAGCGGTTGTTCATGTGTGCTTTCACGGCCGAGACAATGAGATGGCGGGCTGAGAGAAATTTGTCTGACGATGACACCCTTATACACCCTTCCGACGGAGAGGCTTGGAAGCACATGGTCAGGGAGTTTGATCATTTTGCAGCAGAGGTCCGAAATGTTTGGCTAGGGCTCTCATCTGACGGATTCAACCCTTTTGGCAACATGAGTCTTCAATACAGTATATGGCCAGTTATTTTGGTACCGTACAACCTTCCACCATGGATGTGCATGAAGAAGGAATACAATATGCTCACTCTGTTAATTCCGGGCCCGGGTTATCCAGGAAAGTGTCTCGATGTGTATTTGAGGCCTTTGATTGAGGAGCTTAAGTACCTGAGTGAGTGTGGCCACCCCACTTACGATAGGTTCAAAAACGAGATGTTCCAGATGCATGCCATGCTTGTTGGCACCATCAGTGATTTTCCTGCCCGCGGTATGTTGTCGAGCAACGTTACCAGGGGTTACAGGGCTTGTTCAGAGTGCATGACGGTTGATTGTTGCAGTCCTCATTGCAGTAAAATTATTCAGATGCGTCACCGTTGTTGGCTTCCATATGATCACCCATTTAGGCAGGATCCAGACGCGTTTGATGGGACTGTGGAAACAGGTGTGGCACCCAGGCGATGGACAAGGGAAGAAATTTTGGAAGTGTTGAATGAATATGATTTTGGCCAGCTGAGCAATCATCCTGACATAGTGGCGTCAATTCCAGACAAGCCCGAAAGGTATAAGTTTTGGACATACAAGAGCATATTTTGGGAACTCCCCTACTGGCCCAGGTTGCCTATCAGACATTACCTAGATGTCATGCACATAGAGAAGAATGTGTGTGAAAGTGTGGTGGGCACAGTTCTTAACTTGGAGGGGAAAACAAAAGACATCCCTAAGGCACGTATTGATCTGAAAGCTATGTGACTGCGGAAACATTTGTGGTTAAGAGATGGTAAGAGAAAAATGCCGCAAGCTCCTTACACCGTCAAGCCGAAGCATAAGCAGGAAATTTTTCGGTGGCTAAGTAATGTCAGGTAAATATTCTTATATATGACTATGCAGTACAGAAATTGGTTTGCCTTTAATTTTTACCGGATTATGGTGATATGCGAGAAATATAATTGTTGCCTATGGCTATATATATATATATATATATATATACATGCAGGTATCCTTATGGCTATGCAGGAAATATAAGTAGGTGTGTTAACTACCGGGACAATAAGATGTACGGATTAAAGAGTCATGACTGCCATGTACTGCTTCAACGCCTTTTCCCTATTTTCATTCGAGGGTACCTGCCCAAGGAGGTGGTGGAGCCGTTGGTGGCCTTGTCAAGATTCTTTCAGAAGTTATGCACCAGGGAAGTTAAAAAATCAGATCTCAGGGAGATGCAAGATGACATAATTTTTATCATGTGCAAGCTTGAGAGGATATTTCTGCCAAATTTTTTCGACATCATGCCTCACCTAACGATCCATCTTCCCGAACAATTGTTGCTTACCGGTCCCGTACACTACACTTGGATGTATCCCATGGAAAGGTACATTTGGTTTGCCTCTGTTTTTATATGTAAAGTCTTATTTTTACCCCTTTTAACATGCACTTGTTAACTTGTAGACAATTGGGAGCCTATAAGGACTATGTGAAGAATAAATATGCACCTGAAGGGTGTATCGCTGAAGCATATGTTGCGCACGAGTGTGTAACGTACACCAAAGTGTATTTGGGAGCGCTTGAGGACCCCCAACAACAGATGCCGATAGATGAACCTCAGTTCAACCTTTCTATCATCTCCAATGACGTTGTAGTACAGGGAAGCTTGCCAAAGTCGTACAAGTTGGATGAAAATGAGGTAGTCATTGCCCACTGGTCGGTACTGATTAACTGTGAAGAAGTACAATATTGGAAAAACTATCATCTTCACTGCCCTGCTATTGCCGGAAATGTTGAATACCACAACAGGACGTTTGCAAACTACTTTGGTCCATGGGTAAAGGTATATGTGTATATGTCTTTATTTTTATTGCCATTTTCCTTATATAGCATGTGTGGACGTACGTGGTTTTGTGGTTTCTATGTTCATAATTTCTTGTGTGGTTTCTTATCATTTGCAGATGAACCATGTAGCAGATGATGGTTACCCAGAGTGGTCAAACGAATTGAGGGTCCTTGCGATGAAACCGATAGCTTCAAAAGTTTACTCGATGTGTCAAGTCAATGGCGTTAAATTTATATGTGAAAATCGAGACGACCGACTGAAAACACAGAATTGTGGGGTGATGGTCCATGGTGGGCAGGATGGCGTTGACTATTATGGTGTCTTTCATTCAGTTGTTGAACTAATTTATGGGAACCGCATGAAAGTGCACTTGTTCAAGTGTAGATGGTTTGATACTAGCCCGGAGAACACAAGGACCGATCAGCACGGAACATTTTCGGTGAATACTGCTACTACCTGGTATGAAGAAGACCCTTTCGTTCTTGCCTCATCAATAAAACAAGTGTTTTACCTGGACGATCTTCTTAACAAAGTCCCGTGGAAGGTGGTTAACCATGTTGTTCATAGAAACATATACAGTGCTGCCACACTTGGTGATACCGCAGATGATGAGGAAGTTACTGCATACCAAGAGCCGAACGCTTTTGATATTCCGGAATCATCTACGATTCGCCTTAATAATGTGAGATCTGGGAGTGTGGTTCGAATTACTGGGGCAGAACTTCTCAATGTTAATCCATATGAAGTTGACGCTGATTCAGATGACGAGGAGAGGCACATATTGCCAGAGGTTACCTATGAAACCGAGTCAGACTCAAGTGATGACGATGATTACGATTATCATCCTTAGTACGTTAATGATGTCGTCGGAAATTGTAGACGGAAAATGTAGTCGGAAAATATAGACGGAAAATGTAGTCGGAAAATGTAGTCGGAAATTCTAGTCGGAAAATGTAGTCGGAAAATGTAGACGGAAATCGTAGACAGAAAATGTAGTCGGAAAATGTAGACGGAAATCGTAGATGAAAAATGTAGTCGGAAAATGTTGTCGGATATTTTTTGGGAAATGTCAACATTACCAACGAGTTATAAGCAACTCGTTGGTAATGACATTACCAACGACGAGTTAACTCGTTGGTAATGTCATTACCAACGAGTTGCTTATAACTCGTTGGTAATGTTGACATTACCAACGAGTTGAAGTCGTTGGTAATGACATTACCAACGAGTTATAAGAAACTCGCCGGCAATGTTGTCTGGATAGAAACTACCCAGTCAAGCCCGAGCTTCATTTCTCCTCCTCCTCCTCTCCCTCTCCTCCTCCTTCGTTTTCCTCTACTCCTCCTTATCCTCTCCTCCTCCTATTTCTCCTCCTCCTCCTCTCCACCGATTCTCATCTCCTCTCCTCCTCCGATCCTCTCCTCCTCTCCTCCTCCCCTCCTCCCCTCCTCTCCTCCCCTCACCTCCGTCGCCGGCAAAGCAGATCGGACTCCACCATGGCAGGTCCGATCCTCTCTCTCTCCCTCTCTCTCTCTCTCTCAATTTTTAATTATTTTTGTGTATGTGTATGTGTATGTGTATGTGTATGTGTATGTGTATGTGTAAATTAATTAGGGTGCTAAGTTGGAAATTAGGGTGATAAGTTGTAAATTTATATGCAATGTATATATATGTGATGTATATATATATAGGTATGTGAAAATTATGTGATGTATATATATGTGATAATTATGTATATATGTGGTTTGGATGAATATGTGATGTATATATATGTGAAAATTAAACCTAATTAAAATGCATGATGTATATATATGTGTGAAAAATGTGGAAAATTAATTAGGGTTTGTGATTTGGATGAATATGTGAAAATTAAATTTAATTAAGATGCATGATGTATATATATATATACATCGAAAATGTATATATGTTAATTTAGGTGATATAGTTGTTAATTAATCGTATAAATGAAGGTGGAAATCGGGATCGGAACGGTTTAGAACCAGAACGGTTTTAAACCGGAACCGTGCGGAACCGGAACCGTTTGGAACCGGAACTGTTTGTAACCGGAACCGTTATGTTACAAACGTTTCCAGTTACAAACAGTTCTGGTTTCTAACGGTTCCGGTTCCAAACCGTTCCGGTTCCGATTTGTTATTGAACCGAATCCATGACTATTACGGTGTCCAGGAGGTTTTGCGGCGAATTGGATTCGGAGAGGTTCCCGAAATAGTGGAGGGAACAGTAGTCAAGCTTCCTCCTCGCCCGCAGTTAGCAACACGCCCAGTGGGCCAATGATGACTGCTCGCACGAGAGCCTTGCTAGAGGCGCGAGCTGAGGAGGAAGCTGCACGACCAAGAGCCGTGGAACCAGAAGTCGAGGCTCGAGCCTCAGTCTCCAGACGCTCAATCAGTAGACGTCCCTCCGGTGGCAGAGCCTCAGACGAGCGACAGTCAACGGGGGCATCAGAAACTCCCTCAATCCGAATGCCCCATATTCGCCCAGTGCCTACTCCCGTTTCACGGGAACCATCTGAGACACATAGTGGTGCTGGCGCCTTATCGTCTAGGCCTCGTCTATCTCCGCCGTCCGGTCTCTTCCTACCCGACGAGATTCCTGTCATCCCTGAATTCGATGATAGGGGGATGCCTGTTTATGTTGAAGGACGGCCGGAGTTCCTAACCGTGGAGGAAGCGTATAACTTCCTCCCGTTCGACCCCGTGTATCTTTGGAGTGTGAGGTGCACCAACCAACAAACGGACGATGCAGGTAAATTTTATTTAACATCAGATTGATTACTTAATTATTACTTAAGACTTGCGATAGGTTCAATTAATGATATCAATTTTTTGACATTGTATTATTAGGCAATTTCGTTAATGGGACTGGAAAACGGAAAGGGGCTAGACGCACCTGCACCGGGAAGAGACTTGAGCAGGCCACCGGCGGAAGGAAAACGCCCATAAGGGCCAATGAGGATGGCGAGGTGATCGAGGCATTCGACACCACGCGCAAATATGTCAGCATGGCCGGTGCGATCGTGCGGGACAAGGTCCCAATGCTTTGGCCAGATTGGGAATCTGTGCCTATCTACGTGAAGATGCAAGTGCATAATGCACTCAGTGTGAGTAAAATCGTATTTTCATTACGTAAATTTTACATTTATTAATTAAGTCCGAATAAATATATAATTTTACCTTTTATATATTCATATTGCAGGTGTGGTTTGACGTGGATGAAGTTCTTATTCACACGTGGGTAGAGCGTCAACTACATATGAGGTGATGTGCTTTGACTTATTTGAATATATATCGAGTTAGATATTTATTTATCAAGTGTTTTAATATCTCTAACTTGTTTTCCTTGTTTTAATATAGGTATAAAGAGTGGAAGAACGAGCTTTCTTCCCATTACACTGTATACAAGGAGCTAGGCCGAGGTTCTACCCCTAGAGAATTCCGGTTTAGGGAGTACGAGTGGCTGTGGCTGATAGCCCACTTCGAGCACCCCAAAGCTCAGGTATGCATCCTTAATATATCTTACAAGCCTAATGTATCGTATCAGATTGAAATAGTTAGTTACTAATTTTTTTCCATATGTTTATCAAACAAGACGATTTCGAAGACGAACCGGGCGAATAGATTGAAAAACACCAGGGCCCATCATGCAGGTTCACTCAACTACATGGGTTGGTCGACTAAGGCGCAGCAACAACAAGAAGTGAACCCCTTGGTGTATATTCATCAGAAGTTCTATCCGCAGTGCCCTGACGAAGCGGTAAGTCTTTCGCCTCTCCATGTGTTAATAAAACTATTTTTCGATATTAATAGATTTTGTTAGTTAATACGTTGTTCATTTTCGCTTTTCAATTAGGTGAGAGTGGAGGAGGCGACCGCAGAAGTGACCATGAGTATAGCTCGGACTAACCATCCTGACTGCTCCGAGGAAGAAGTCACCCAGTATGCCTCTCAGATCGATCCGCTTGATCCCCCGATAGCGGCTCAGATCATGGAAAAAGCGTGCGGGACTGGAAAGAATACCTACTACTGTAGGGGAATGGGCTCGGCGGGCGAATGAGTATTGAAAAACACTTCACAATACTCTACCGGGTCAAGAAGTTCAACTTCTAGTCGTAACCTCGTAGCGGAGCTTCAGAGGACGCAGAGGGAGTTGGAGGAGCAAAAGAGGCAGATGGCCGAGTACCAAAACATGGTCCAGCAGCAGACACAGATGCAGGCTCAAATGTACACATGGATGCGGACGATGTACGAAGCTCAGACTACCGGACAACCGTTCCCCACACCTCCCCCGGTCCCGGTCCCTCCGTTCCCTAGCTATCCACCACCACCACCGCACCAGTCAACGCCAGAGCAAGACCAAGGTAGCCACCGGAATTCAAATGAGTACATGGATTACTTCGACCCTGACCCGCAAGTTCCTCGACCCTGACCTGTAGTTGTAGTTAATTTTCGTATCGTCGTTGCTATTTGTACTGTACGTTGGACATTTATGTGTATTGTTGAACTTGTATGATTGTACGGTTTATGTCTTTCAATGCAGGTTCTGGAATTGGGCCCAATCCAGAACCGCGTTTTTTTTTCAAAATTTTTCCAGACATTGCCGGCGACATGGACCTCAGTCGCCGGCAATGTCTCACATTCCAGCCATGGCGGCGCTGCCATTGCCGGCGACGGGAGTCGCCGGTGATGTCAAGACATTACCGGCGACGTGAAACTCCGTCGCCGGCAATGTTAATACCGGCGGGGGATTTCCGGCGACGTCATTGCCGGCGACTTGTCGCCGGTAATGACAATTCCGGCGAAAAAAAAAAGACAAGGCCGGCGACGGCAAGTCGCCGGTAATGTCTCCATTTCTGGTAGTGCTCGTCGGAAGAAATTGAAGTTAAGGGCCCGTATTACTGTACGTGACCCCAGGTGGAAGGCTTAGAAGGCCCTTGGTGGGTATACTAAGTCAAGTCTTACCTCTATTGCTCGGGATTAACTAGTGCGCTATGGACCTTCTCTTATAGGTATACTGTGTGTACAACCAGAGTTGAGCAAGGCCTCTACAGGTAATAAAGATGGAAAGTAGGTTGTTACTGGTCAGATTGGAGGGGCAGACCCCAATTTGACATTGTTATTAGAATAGAGAAGACACATGGCTAGCTAAGGGACGGTACAACCACTTTTTTTTTATGTTTCTCGTGCTATCCCGGCTTGCTAGTTAGACTCTTAAATGTCAAGTGAGAAGCACGTGCCCTGTTGGTGTCATAACTGTGGGTCATAAAGAGACGTTTGCGTTTCAAGTTTGAAACGACGTGTGACACGTGTTTCGAATTGACGGTGACTGGGTGAAATATTGGACGGCCAGGATGGTTCAAGGTTACTTAGTGCTAATCCGTTCGTTTTACAGGTTAGCAGAGCGTTCGAGGATCATCTCCCAGACGCTCAGGAGCGATCCATTCCCAACATCTCTTGCTTTTTTCACGGGATCCCTCACGGATTCTGACCGAAACATCTAGTATAGTAGTGCGTGTAAGACTTCAATTTATTGGGTCGGATAATCCAGTGGAGTCTTGTACTATTATCACATTTCAATGAGATTTTCGCTTTCTTTGAAAAAAAACCCCTTATATTATCCATTTTATCTTAAGTAAACACTTCCTCATCTAACAACAAGCACATCTTTTAACATTCAACACAGATAATTAAAGCGAACAAATAGGTTTCACATTAATAATCATCATGTACATTACTTTATCTTTATTACTATAACTCATAAGTGAAAACATGTCAACTTATTATTTTCAAGGTAGATGAAATACATTAGAAATCAAACAATATGATAATAACCATAAATAATTTTGAATTCATTTATTCTAACATATATTTATCTTGTTTTTTAGTCATATTCCATAGATAATTTAATCTAGCCTCGTCAAAATGGGAGACGAGATAGCTAAGCCAAATCAGGTATGTGAGAGTATATTTCGTCTCCCTCTAGCTTGAATCTTTGTGAACCTACAAAATAAGTCGGAGCATGGTGTGGTACCGTGTTTAGACCCTCCGATGCTTAAATTAGAACTTATCTCAAGAATCAAGAAGTGATTAAGGAAGAATAACGTTACCTGAGACTATGTATAGATGGTCTATATATAGTGATCGTGTTAGGTCTAAGCATAGTCTCTATCATACCAGACTACTTTACATTAGGAAAGGAGGAATCCATTAAGGAATGGATCTCTATATCCTGAAGTAATCAAGTCTCATGATTACCACAAGCCATTTGGCATAATCCCCCTAGGATACGTTCAAATCTTACCATTTCCCTCACAGATTTTGTTAATCCCCCGAGGTCCGATCAAATGGTCCCCCATGGTAAGATTGTCCAGCCTCTTTAAAGTCTAATCTTACCTTGGGATTGTTATGCTACTGAACATTTTAGAAGCCTCTACATCGTTCCATACTTCCAGAAGTCTCTAGATAACTCATTCTTTAATTATAACTCTAGTTATCCAAGTTCAGGCTCATTATCTTCCTTATCGGACTTCATCCAGAGTCGGATCCACTGAGCTCATCCTTCTCTAGCTCAAGCGGTCAAAACTGACTCCTACAAATACTCCTACAACAATGTGAGGTCTGTCGCGTTCTGGCCTCGCGTTATTGTTATCAAGCTCCACTAACCCAGATTTTAAAAACTCCTCAGCTTTCCCATCAAGCTGGGCGCGAAACGCCAAGCACGTGCCTCCACTATTCCACCTTCATCATGACGAATGAGTCATCAAACTTCGTCAGCATTCATGCCTGCTTTAATTGTCATGACTTTTTCCCTTCTCATCACATTTCAAACTCAATCGCATCCCTTGAAATCCGAAACCATATATCTCCTCAAACGGTCATCCCTCATCGCATCACATCCCTTCACCATATATAAATCAAAACCCTCCTTCTCTTTTCACTTTTCACATCTTTTTGCTCACACAGACTTCCTACTAAACCCAGAAAACTTCTCTGCAACCTCCAAAATTCCAAACCTTCATGCTTCAGAAAAAAAACCCAGAAAAACCCAGAAAAAAAACCCAGAAAAACCCAGAACTTCAGAAACCCAGAAAACTTTAATGGCTTCCAACAACTCATCTCCCAACTACCCAAACAAAATCATCAGCCACATTATCACTCTCCTCCAAGACCCCAATGTTATCGATCAGATCAACATCTCAAACGTCATCACTGAACCTAACTTCCAAACGTCGTCATCCACTGCTACTTTGGCCATCATCCTACCTAGCAGGAAATGTTCTCCATAATCTATTCAGAGTCCTTCCTCGCCTACTACTTTCAAAGTGGATGAGGTCGAGATCGTTCAACCCCCAGTTTTGGAGGCCGAGGCATATCCTACCCACGTACAGCTCCAGCCGTGCACTGCCAAGGCCACCTCAAAGAAAGCTCGGGAGGAGGTGTATCCATCTACCTTGTAAATCGACTCTGATGAAGCTCTGAGTGCCTTCATTCACTCCTTCCACCATGGGGAAAACGAGAAATTTCAGTTCACTTTTGTTAAAGACGAAGTGAAAGTATCGGAGATTAAGAAAGCTCATAGTTTGGGACTGCCCGTCCATCCCTTCCAGATTATCTATGGTCTTACCTTCCCTATCCTGACTTTTATCTGCTCTACCTTAGAGTTCTATGGCGTGGCTATAGAGCAGTGGTGATCTACGCATTTTATGCTTGATTATTAATCACTTTCTCTCTATATTTAGCTTTGTTTTGTGCTTAGTAAATATGTTTTTAACTTACTTTATGTTTGTAGGTAGAAATAAAGGAGGAATCCGTAAAGGAGGCAGAAATGAGCTCAAAACCTACTAAGGAGGAAGTTCCTAAAATGAGGAGGAAAGATGAAGAAGAATGGGCCACGATTTATAAATAATGGATCAAAGATCACTAAGATGGGTCAAGACCATGCTCATATGTCCAAGAAGGTCCAAGATCATGTCAAGAGTCGCCCACAAAGAAGCCCAAAAGAAGAAAATAGATCAAAAGCTAGAAATCAGGAAATCTGCCTGTGCAGATCAGCCCACTTCAACAGGCCACCAAAATCAATTGAAAACGAATTTGGACACATGTGAGGCATTCTTAGAAAGATATGGAAGTCTAGTTTCCAACCCCACTGGAATCATGCCGTTACAATGTGTAAATATTCAGCAATCCCGGATTTCGTAGGTACAGGTCATTCTGCGTACCAGCCAACTTTAAATGGGCAGTGAAGGCGCGTTAGCAGAAATTATGGCACGATTAATACATAGCTGGAAAACCCTGGAAGTCTATTTTCTAGTGCCGAAAGAATCACGCCGTTTGAAGTTGTAAAACGTCCGAAACGTAGCTTTTAATACAGAAGGGTCAGATTTGACAGCTTTCAGAAGGTGGGAAGTTTCCTAATCTTCTTCTATATAAAGGGAAGCTCGACTCTTTCAAGGGGGATCACACACTCTATAGCCGAAGCCTTGTCTCTACATCACCTCCTCTCATACTTAGCCAAGAAATAATACCCTAGCCGAAATACCATCTCCACCACCATCCAAAATATCCTTCCTCCGTACGTGACACTCTTTTGCTAGATGATTTGGCTGAGAGTTCTTGCGTCTCCATCATCCACCAAGGAGCGGTTGCACTCGAAGCTTGCGGAGAGAGACTACCTCGGAGCCAAAAAGTGTAACAACAACTTGTATTTTATTTTGGTTTTGTGTATTGTTTTCTTTACTTTTTGTAGAAAGACAACATGTTGTAGTGTAAAGATGATTGTTTTCGATTTCCATGACAACTTCCATGTGTTTATAATTTCAAGGTCTTTTGTGCATGATTGGTTTAAACTTAATGCTTTGATGCTTGCGTTAGATGATACGCGAAGTCCCTCTCTTTTGCAGGTTTCAATGAACTTATTTAGGGTGTTTAGACGTCGTTGTAGTATAGTGGAAAGTATTCCTGCCGGTCACGCAGGCGGCCCGGGTTCGAATCCCGGCAACAAGTGTCAAGACACACTTCTATGCAATAATCAACCATGTGTACTTCACTTTGTTTTTATGAATTTCGTAGCTTGTTGTGGAGTATCAAAATATGAAAAAGGATAGGTTAAATAGATGTGATGATCACTTGTAAATAATAGACTTAGAAACTTATTTTCGGCTAGATGCATGTTTAGGATTATGTGTTCTGGATTGTTTGCTTGTCTATGAGTTTAAACATGTTAGAACTTGTGATTTCTTGATATGTATCTAACCAACTTTCTGTTTTTAATTTGTAGGAACTTAGAACAAAACTCACGCACCCCCCTAATACCTTAGCATAGTTATGCATGCACCCTCAATCCCCGGTTAAGAACGATCCCTACTTACCAATGCTACATCTACAAAGAAGGGTTTTAATTGTTTTCGCGTCTCTTTGAGTGTTTAAATTAAGTACTTGAAAAGATGTGAATCAATTTTGGCGCCGTTTCCGGGGATTGAAAAGAATTGTGTGATTATGCTTGTACATTATGTTAATAACTTTCTGTTTTGCAGGGCTGCACACTGCCCAGTTTTGGGTAAATTTCTTGACGTAGCTACATGTCTCGGAATTTTCTGAAAATTTACAGAGTTTTGTATATATATGTCTAGTTTTTGCTCGTAAATTTTCAGCCCCATCGGATTAACCAATAATTCTGCAGAAAATCAACAAGCAGCTGCGCGCAATTTCCGTGAATCTGGAATTTGTATGTGTCCTTTGTTTTGAAATTTGTACATGTTTGTAATTTTTAGTTTTTGTTCATACTAACCTCTGTTTTGCAGGCCACACTAACTCTAATTTACTAACATGAATTGACTAACATAACATTTTTTTTAACTCATTTTATATGAATATATAAATTTTGTGCATAATACATTAGTGTTCATAAATTTTCGAGATTTACTGACTGACAATTTTTCTGTTTTGTGAATTTTTTTTGACATAGCTACAGGTCTCGGAATTTTCTGAAAATTTACAGAGTTTTGTATATATGTGTCTAGTTTTTGCTCGTAAATTTTCGTTGCATTCTGAAGTACCATTAATTCTACATGAATTTTACTTGCAGCTGTGCTCATTTTCTAAGATTTCTAACTTGTGATTATACGTTTTGTGATTACTAACTTGTGTACATTCTTCTTAAGAGCTCATTAAAGGACCAAACGTGGAGGAGATGCCCTCAAGATCAGGCTATTCCTAGAGCAAAAATGATGCATCAAGTCTAGGCTGCAAGACTTTAAAAAAAAAGCGCTTGTTGGGAGGCAACCCAATGGAGGAGACGACAACAGATTTGCTTTCTCTTCCCTTTATCTTTTTATTTCGAAATTTCTAGTGTTTTTAGTGTTTTTTGTTAGCTTAGTTTCGTAAATCTTAGTTGAGTCATAAGTAGTGTATTTTGAGAGTCTAATTAGTGTAGTGGATGAATACTTGTCTTTGAGTAAGAAATCCTTGTGACTTGGTGTCTAGAAGGGGACGGTTTCTAAGACGGGTTTTGGATGTGAGAAAGAACTTGTTCGAAATCACTCCTACCTCTCTTGGTCTCTCTCGCCAACTGGCCATTTCAATAAGGTTGCCCAAAGAAGATGAGGACTAAATCTACACTTGTTTGAGTGTCTTGAGTCTTTTTGTTTAACTTAGTGTTTTAAAGAGTCTTTAGGATGAATTTGAACCAGAAATGAATACATATGGCGTTTCAAGATTTCTTGTGCTAATAGAAGTATTTTGAGTGTCATGACATGTAGTAGATATGGATTTAAACTTGGTACAGATTTCGCATGTTAGAATAAGTTCTTAGATCATATGAACCTTAAAGTGAGTTTTTGAGCCTATACATTTCTTGAGAGTGAATTTCGTGCATATTAGTCTCAAAAATAGTCATATGCCTCCTTTGATTACTTGCCATAGATTTTAATGAACTAGAGATTACTAGAACTTACTCATGTAAATTTGCAAAGCTTTTAAGTCAATATATACTCTGATTTTGGATATGATTAAAGGCACTTAGGTTTTCCACCACTTAGCCAAAATAGCCATGAGTCCCTTATGTGCGCACAAGTTGCGACACCCCTAGATAAACCATTTGAGCCCACGTTAAGCTTTCTTTCATCACCCGTAATACCTAAACACTTTGCCTAGTGTAGGACTTCTTTACCCTATGTTCTGCAAACTTGGTGTGAAGTAATGTCGACAAGAGGAGAAGATGACAATTTTGGTGATGTACATTGATTGTTATGATGTGTGTATGGGGATAGACTTGTCCAAATAGCTTAAAAAATTGTGTTATTGCCAAAAAAAAAAATTGAGAGAATGAAAAGAAAAAGAAAAAAAATGTGTAATCTCTCATGGCAATGTGTTCTGTTCTGTAAATGTTTGGATTAATGTCCCCCATACTTGTGAATCTGGAGTATGCCACGAATTGAAGGCCCAAAGATGAAGAAATATGACCTTTGTCCTATTCACAAAGCTCAATGGAAGTTTAGAATGAAGTCCGGGCCCAAAATGATGCGATTAGGCCCCCGAAATAGAAATCTGACCATGGTAACGTGGGAATGAAGAAAAGTGACGAATTTGATAAAGATTTTTGTGCTAGACTAAGTCTTTGGAACGTTGTTACCACCACATATCTATATTCCGAATGCTTTAGCCTTAGCCCCATTACAACCACTTTGAAGTCCTTTATGATCCTTAAGATGAGTAGCCTTCGATTGGTTGAGTAAGTTGCATGAGTAAGCATATGGTTTGGTTCATTTGTGCAAGTATTTCATTCATGAGGTTTTCAATTACTTTTATCCATTTTGAGTGAAAATATGATGAGTGCATCCATGTGAGTTGATTTAAGTCTTGTTCGAAACATGCACAGCTTTAACATCACCATTGCTTTCTCCACGTCTTACTTGTTCATGATATGATCATATCTCTATTGTCTCTTGAAATCTTGTGATTCCATCGCCATATATAAAAAAAAAAAAAAGCTTGTGATTCCATCTCTTTTAATGTGTAGAAAGTCTTTGTTTTGTTTAGTATTTGCTAGGGACTAGCAAAGTTTAAGTGTGGGGGAATTCAATTTCTCTCTACATTTGACTAAGTTATGGCCTTAGTTTTAGGTGTGGTCTTACTAACTTAGTGTTTTCAGCGTTTTAAACATGTTAACATGATGATATGCGGCTTTGAAACGTTGAAATGTTTTTCCCTTTTGTTATTTTCCCTTTATTGTTTTTCTTTGTTTTTGAGTCCTTATTTTGTTTTGTATTTGCTAGGGACTAGCAAAGTCTAAGTGTGGGGGAATTTGATCTACGCATTTTATGCTTGATTATTAATCACTTTCTCTCTATATTTAGCTTTGTTTTGTGCTTAGTAAATATGTTTTTAACTTACTTTATGTTTGTAGGTAGAAATAAAGGAGGAATCCGTAAAGGAGGCAGAAATGAGCTCAAAACCTACTAAGGAGGAAGTTCCTAAAATGAGGAGGAAAGATGAAGAAGAATGGGCCACGATTTATAAATAATGGATCAAAGATCACTAAGATGGGTCAAGACCATGCTCATATGTCCAAGAAGGTCCAAGATCATGTCAAGAGTCGCCCACAAAGAAGCCCAAAAGAAGAAAATAGATCAAAAGCTAGAAATCAGGAAATCTGCCTGTGCAGATCAGCCCACTTCAACAGGCCACCAAAATCAATTGAAAACGAATTTGGACACATGTGAGGCATTCTTAGAAATATATGGAAGTCTAGTTTCCAACCCCACTGGAATCATGCCGTTACAATGTGTAAATATTCAGCAATCCCGGATTTCGTAGGTACAGGTCATTCTGCGTACCAGCCAACTTTAAATGGGCAGTGAAGGCGCGTTAGCAGAAATTATGGCACGATTAATACATAGCTGGAAAACCCTGGAAGTCTATTTTCTAGTGCCGAAAGAATCACGCCGTTTGAAGTTGTAAAACGTCCGAAACGTAGCTTTTAATACAGAAGGGTCAGATTTGACAGCTTTCAGAAGGTGGGAAGTTTCCTAATCTTCTTCTATATAAAGGGAAGCTCGACTCTTTCAAGGGGGATCACACACTCTATAGCCGAAGCCTTGTCTCTACATCACCTCCTCTCATACTTAGCCAAGAAATAATACCCTAGCCGAAATACCATCTCCACCACCATCCAAAATATCATTCCTCCGTACGTGACACTCTTTTGCTAGATGATTTGGCTGAGAGTTCTTGCGTCTCCATCATCCACCAAGGAGCGGTTGCACTCGAAGCTTGCGGAGAGAGACTACCTCGGAGCCAAAAAGTGTAACAACAACTTGTATTTTATTTCGGTTTTGTGTATTGTTTTCTTTACTTTTTGTAGAAAGACAACATGTTGTAGTGTAAAGATGATTGTTTTCGATTTCCATGACAACTTCCATGTGTTTATAATTTCAAGGTCTTTTGTGCATGATTGGTTTAAACTTAATGCTTTGATGCTTGCGTTAGATGATACGCGAAGTCCCTCTCTTTTGCAGGTTTCAATGAACTTATTTAGGGTGTTTAGACGTCGTTGTAGTATAGTGGAAAGTATTCCTGCCGGTCACGCAGGCGGCCCGGGTTCGAATCCCGGCAACAAGTGTCAAGACACACTTCTATGCAATAATCAACCATGTGTACTTCACTTTGTTTTTATGAATTTCGTAGCTTGTTGTGGAGTATCAAAATATGAAAAAGGATAGGTTAAATAGATGTGATGATCACTTGTAAATAATAGACTTAGGAACTTATTTTCGGCTAGATGCATGTTTAGGATTATGTGTTCTGGATTGTTTGCTTGTCTATGAGTTTAAACATGTTAGAACTTGTGATTTCTTGATATGTATCTAACCAACTTTCTGTTTTTAATTTGTAGGAACTTAGAACAAAACTCACGCACCCCCCTAATACCTTAGCATAGTTATGCATGCACCCTCAATCCCCGGTTAAGAACGATCCCTACTTACCAATGCTACATCTACAAAGAAGGGTTTTAATTGTTTTCGCGTCTCTTTGAGTGTTTAAATTAAGTACTTGAAAAGATGTGAATCAAGTGGTGCCCAGAAAACTTTCGTTGTCTCTCTTGCTTCGATTGACTCAACCGGTGGTTCGACTGTCGTATGAGGCTGCCGGAGTTTAAGCTGCTCTTTCAAGCTAAGCTCCCTCTAGTCAATCAGTTCTACCTCTCTTAATGAATCATGTACATCAAGGACTCACTGCTGATCGATCATCCCTACTTCCCCAAGGACTGGAAGAAGACTTCCATCCTCATCTTCGAGGATTGGGAAAAGCTTGGCAGGGAGGCCGACTTCAAGGTCCCTACCACCATCAATCGTACCTCCAAGTTGCCGGATAAGCTATCCAAGGTCATCGACTTCTATCGTGATCTTGTGAACGATGCTTTTTTCATTCCCGCCAAATATCACAAGTGTCGGTGGTTATGGAGCAATGAGCACCTTAGCCCTAGATGTCTGGTAGGCATCGAGCCCCTTCTACATGAGAATTGCCAGGAACTGACCGAGGTCCCTTGGGCCCCTCAAGTTCACAAGGCTGGCAGAGGCCCTACCCCCAATCTTCCAAACGTCCAAGCTCTAACAGAGCAGGGGGAGGCCTCTAAGCCTAAGAAGATGAAGCTTGTGAAGACTTCTGAGCCTGCCAAGGACAAGGTCCAAGCTCCAGCCTCGGCTAGGGAGCCCAAGGAAGTCCTCCAACCGATCATTCCTACTATTGGTGCTACTGCTGTTGAAATCTTTCCTCCTCGTCTAAAAAATCTTTTACCTCTATCTCCACCGTCCAAGAAGGTGAAGTCTACCGCCTTTGCTCTACCCCAGCCCACATCATCCAAGCCGGGGTCTTCCAAGCCTGCAGATTTCTCTCTGGGTAAGTTCACCCTTGACTTGCTATGAGATTATACTCATGCTTTAATTTCTTACATGTCTTGTCGTTTGGTAATTCGTACAATCTCTATTGTTGCTATAGTTGGATATGTGTGAATACTGTATTCTTGCTTGTGCAGGTTCCCTCAAGGAGTTGATCCTGATCTCCCCAGGGTCTACTTTAAAAGGATCCAACCAGACTAAGGCTACATCGTCTAGCCTCCTCGTGATCTAACTGAGGAGGAAATCGAGTCCCTTGGTGAGGGTGTTGTGCTCCCCTGTGTGTGTGTATGGGGGAGGCATATCCCTTCCCATTTCTACTCTGGCTTGGCTCATGCTGATGTGGCCTAGTCTTTCTTGACCTCAATGATGCTTGAGCAGGATGCTAAGGACCTTGGGTCCTTGGAGGCCGAGGATCTGATGACGCTCTCCTGGACTTCCCTCTATATGGTAACCCCTCATTTTCTGTCTTATGTGTTTCTTCATATTGTTCTCTTCCTTTCGTTGCCTAACATATTGTCTTGATCTGCTTTTATGCTACCCTTAGTTCCACCCTTGGATGCATCTATGCCACAGCTCGCGAGGCAGACAAGAGGGTTGCAGAGGCAGAGAAGAAGGCTAAGGAGTCTGCCTTTAAGATCATCGAGTTAGAGGGTGAGGTTCACAAGCTCGAGGACGCTCAAGATTATGCTTGCTGTATCATCAATCAGAGGGAGAGGGCCCTCGAGGACAAATATTCTTCTCATGAGGATGAAGTGAAGGCCTTGAAGTCAGAGCTTGAGAAGGTCTAATCTGAGGTAAGAGAGGTAGCTGAGGCAGCCCAGGCTAAGCTCGAGGAAGCCCTAGATGCCAAGGACTGGGAGTGCGAAGATCATATTCCAGCTCAGGAGGAGGCTCATGGCCTCCAGCTCGAATCTCAGAGGGTGGACTGGGAGCAAGAAAGTAAGGAGCTCATTCGTTCTTATGACCCTTCTGCTACTCTGAGTTCGAATCAGAATGAAGCCCCATGCTTGTCTTTAGGGTTGAACTCATGTAATAGCTTAGGATCCTTCATCAATCAACTGTTAACTTTATAACTTATCTATTCTGTTAACCTTGGCCTGAGCCTTAGCTTAGATAACTTATGCCAGGGGTAAATATAAATATTGATATCGTACTTAGCTATTTTATGCTTTCTTTTCGTTCATACCCTCTCGTTTTCTCATCAGAGTTAGGAGATTTGCCTCTGAGTGCCTGTGGCCTCAATGTGACTCTCGAATTCCTAAATTTCCATGTTATTGCTCTCGGAAGAGGCTTAAGGAGAACCTTAGTAACTTTAAGGTCTCTTGGGAGGTGCTCGTAATTTTGAGACTGCCTCCTCATTAAGATTTTACATGTTTAGCCCCGGATTTGTACAAAAACCATCGTTTTCCAGACCTTTCCCACGACTAGGTCCTTGACTGGTTAGGTATCCCTCTGCCTTCATATAGCCTCTATGATGTTATCACAAAGACCATATCAGAATTACCCTCCAGCTTGGATTCTTCCCAGGAGACCTGCCTGCAGTGTCGTGTTGGGGTCTATCATCTCTTTGCTAATCGACTTTGGCTTATCCCTAAGGCGTCGCCAGATGTGAACGCTTGGGACTTAGAATGCCCAAAATGCCAAGATATGGCTAAGTCACCTCTAGGGTGTTTGTTAATCTGACCATGTGTAATCTTCCCACGTGCAATCTAACCTCGAGGCCCTACTAACCCAAGATTACTTTGAACTCTTATGGGATTTTTCTCTGAGTGTTTTGGTCATTCTATGAGTGTCCTTCTCAATGCCCTAACTTTCCTCCCTTAGGATGTCTTACCTTTGGGGGGGGGGGGGGGGGGGGGGGGGGGGTTAGTTAGCTCACAGAGTGAAATTCCTTCTCATAGGAACCAACGTCGTCTTCCTCACACGACCTCGTTGCCTTTCCTAGGCGTTAAGCTCCTCCCGATCGTACACATCAAACCATTAAACTCTTTTACACAAGTCCAGTATTTTCTAAAGAAAAAACGAGAATCGAATATAAATCACAGTGAAAAGTGCAGTTATTGAAAACAAAAGCTTTTATTGGTTGATCTATAAATAGTACAATGTCTATCAAACGAGCAAGGAAGTATCTGACATGCCTTGTCAAACCTGCCAACTCGTAAAACAATCGTCCTAAAAACCAAGCTGGTTAGGAAGAGTACGTGCCCCTTCTAGACACTCGCTAACTTCTGTCTTCATGTCTTCAGCTCTGCTCCGAGCGATATTCCTTCAGGTAAAGGGCATTCCATCGTTTTTCTACCAAGTCTCCCGTTCTCGAGTTCTTCATCTCGTACGATCCGTTGTAGCCCTCTTCGACGATCCTGTAGGGTCCTTCCCAGTTTGTCCCAATTTTTCCTCTCTTGGTACCTTGATATTTTTGAACACCTTGGGTAAGACTATGGTGCCTAGGAGGAAAACTCTAGGTTGAACCTTCCTATCATAGTAAGCTTTTATCTTTTGTTGGTAGGAGGTCACTATAATCTGAGCTTGTTCTTTGCGTTCTTCCAACAAATCAAGCTCATGTCTCAGGCACTCTGCATTACTCTCTATTTTTCATGTTGCGAGCTTGAGGTTTGAAATCTTGTGGTTGATGAGGATGACAGCCTCTGTTCTGTATACTAAGCCCAAAAAGGACTATCTCCCATGGGTTTCCTCTTGGTTGTCCTATACACCCAAAGCACGTTCAGTAACTGAGATACCCACAACCCATTTGTTAGCTAATCTAGCCTCATCCTTAAGCCCTGGAGTATCATCTTATTTGAAGCCTCTACTTGTCCATTACCTTGGGGGTACCTTGGAGTAGAGAATCTAATTTTGATCCCGTGCTCGGCACAATAGTCCCTGACCTCCTGGTAGTTAAACTGAGGGTCATTGTCTGTTATGATCGTTTGTGGGATCCCAAACCTGCATATAATGAATTTTCAAATGAAATTCTTTACCTTTGTTCCCCTTATCTTTGACAGAGCCTCAGCTTCGATCCACTTGGAATGATAATCTGTGGCGACAAAGAGGTACTTCTTTTGCCCACCCCCAGCTTTGGTTAAGAATTCTCTCATTATATCCAATCCCCACTATGCAAAGGCGCACGAGATTGAGACTAGATATAGCTCTCTGGGTGCAGGGGTGGCTGAGGGGCATGCCTCTGACAGGCCTCGCAAGCACTAGCATATTCTATACAGTCGTTCTTTATTGTGGTATAATAATACCCCTCAGTTAAACACCTGACCACGAGGTTTTTGCCCCCGATGTGCATGCCACATATCCCTGAGTGTAGTTCCTGCATGATAGTTCTAACCTGGTTTGGATGTGCTGCTAGCTGATCTGATCCACTGAATGATCATCGATACAATTTTCCATCTCTGACGTTGTACCTTGCTGCATGTCGAACGACCTTTCTGGCCTCTACACATCCTTCTGGTAGGGTACCAGACTCTATGTAGTTCGTTATCTCGTCTATCCAAGAAGGTCCCAGTTGTACTGGCATTACTATCATCATCTCTTCCTCGTACGTGCTTGGTATAAGCAAGTGTTATACTGAGATCGTTCTCCTAAGCTGGTAATCGATGCTGGAGGCCATATTTTCCAATGTGTTAGCGTGTGTATTTTCAGAGCTGGGGAGCTTCATGATAAAGAACTCTTCGAACTGGCCAACCATCCTCTTTGCTAACCTGAGGTATGCCTCCATGGATGCATGATGAGCTGCATATTCTCCAAGCACCTAGTTTGCTATCATTTGAGAGTCACAGAATACTTTGATCTTTTTTATATTCATCTCTAGTGCTAGTCTTAGCCCTGCTAGAAGTGCCTCGTATTCGGCTCCATTGTTGGTGGCCTTCCATCCACTACAAAAAAAAAGCCTTTTGCGACGGCACATTGCCGTTGGAAAAGAGTCAAATGCCGTTGCAAATGCTCTTTTGCGACGGCAAAATGTGCTTTTGCGACGGCAACCCGTCCGTCGCAATTGGTGGCGACGCAATTGATATTAGCAACGGTTTTTACCGTCGTCCTTATTCTTTTGCGACGGCAAACCTTTGCCGTAGCTATTGATTTATTTTGCGACGGCAGTTTACCACGACTAACACCGTCGCAAAAATTTGACAAGGCGTAGTGTTAAAATCGTTTTTTGCAACGGTAAGGGTGCCGTCGCAAAATATTTTCCCGCCAAAATTAGTTTGGCGCCAATACTTGCAACGGTATGCATGCTGTCGTAAAAACATTTCACGCCAAAATTAATTTTGAGATAGTATTTGCGACACTAAAATTGTCGTCGCAAAAAAAACTACAGTTGCCCTACTTATAACCTGCTACTTCATCCACAAATCTGTAATGCAAAGTCAATTCAAACTGCTTATAACAACAACTGAATATAACATCCAATTCAAAAGAATTTCTCAAGTCATACAACATCCAATTCACATTAGATGCATCAGTAATCTACCTATATTGTTCTTAACTTACATGAGTTCCAACTTACATTAATTCACAAACTTACATCAGTTCCAATCTCTGCAACTTACCCAACTTACATCAGTTCACCACAGTACACAAAATAGATCAAAATAATAGTACACTAGATGAGCAATCTGGCCAATCTAGATTTTTTTGCAACTTTGTGCTGTATACTTCAGATTTCTGGCCAACTTACAGCAGTTCAGTTTTCTTTGCGACTTTCTGCTGTTTCCCTCGCATTTCTGGCCAATCTAGATTTTTTTGCCATAATCACCTATGCAACAATACATAACACGCATCATAAGTGTATATCAATATGTTTAATGAATTGATTGAATGAGCAAATGAGCATATATAAGTGTTCCATGAGTTGACTCAAAGAAACATGTATATCAATCTGTAATGACAAATGGTGTGCTAGTCATACTTTAAAAATGATGGACCATTAATTAGTCCATTTCATAAGTACCAGTCTGTTCACAGTACCCTGTGTTTTCCAACTCAGAGGTTCATGATATGCATGTCTCCATAACCCCAAGGATATTTTGATTATGTAGTACACTTACAAGATGGAAAGCATAAGATGATATATTGAGACGCAAACTGTAATCAACACCCAACTACTAGACAATATAATGGATAAGAAAAAGTAGATGGGGCACTCAATTATCCTAACCCCTTCGTTCAGATGGCTTGCAATATTCCCTAGCAGTATAGTGGTGTTTGCTCTAATTGCTGGTTCTTCATCAACCTGCCAAATGGACATCAAACAGATTTAATATACGAGATAAAAGGGAAAAAGTTTTAGCGTTGATATTTATCAACAGACATATATTATACAGTATGAGAAATTCTAGCGATGGCTGTTATTTCAGTATTTAGAGTCATACCTGTAATTTTGACAGGTACTTCAACAAAGACCCTGAAATGGTACGTTGAGATAGCTACAAAGTAAGCAGACAACCTGTCAGAAGATAGCACTCATAGTTTGACATTAAGAGGGTGAATCAATGACCTCTTAGAAGAACAAAAACAAGAAAAGGTATTCTAGAAGCACATAATTGCACTGACCTTAGGCGCGAGTACGAGCATCGACTTTAATGTCAGTTCCCGCAGAAAAGCATATGTATCAGAGAAACCAGTAGCAACATGGGGATAAACCTAATTCCAAATATCGTGCACATTCAGAACTTTGGAACCAGTAGGCTACCGGGGAACAGTAACAAAATGAAACAAGAATTTGCTTGATCAATGAAAAAAACCATTGATTTCATACTTGCTCGTCAACAATTTGTGATGATAATGATTCACCAAACTGATCAACATGTTGCAAGAGACCAACTCGAATAGCTCGATCATTGGAGGCAAACAGTTTCACAATGGTTGGCAGTACCTATATTGCAGTATATATACAAATGAGATGGTTACCCAAACTATAATGAATAGAAGAATCATACGTAACAGAGAACATCCAAGGAGCAACAATTCAACTATTCAAGAGAAGTTTAGGTCAAATGCAAAAATAGAATGTATAAAGTTAAAGCAGAGAGTACTGGAACACAATAACCTTTGCACTAAATTCTTATGTTGAAAGTCAGGAACCCATTTTTAACAGTGCAGTCAAAGCAGGTGCAGCAGCTGAACCAAATTCAAGGGCAGAAGCTAGTAAAGGAAGTAACTGTAAAAACAAGGAGTTGAAGTCAAAAGATCATACTGAAAGAGTATTATATACTTCAAGTGAAAAATTCACATGATAATTCCAAAAACGCACCTTTTTGAGCATAATCTGACGAGGTAGCAGCTCTGCCAAATTTGGAAGCTTGCGGAAGAAGGTATCTTTCTCAACACTATCTTTTAGATTTAGAATTTCCATGAAGTGTATTGTATCCACCAACATATTTTGGAAATAGGCTGCCAATCAATTTGTTGCAACACTCAGTAGGATAAAAAAAAATTGGCTAATAATAGGGTGAAACACATTAGGCAGTCTGTGAAAGAAAAAAAAAGCCATAAAATCACCTATATAACAAAAACAGGGGAAATAGCACAATATTTGAACACCGATGGTATGATTTCCAAGAGCGACTAAAGCTTCACTCATATTTTGAAAAAAGACTATTACTTCCTAACATGCACTTAAGATCAGGAGCTTCAACTGTGAGACCCATGGCTTAAGTGTAAAATTAGTGACTGTTGACAAATGTTTTTTAGTTACAAAATCAAAAGTGTTGATATTTGGGATCGGTCACACAAACAAGCCATAAAACAACGAGTACGTATTCATACTACATGGACTGAAGTCTGGGAACTAATAGGTGTTGTATAAGAGATTACCAAATGTTGATCAATCCTTGAAATACAAAGCAACATAGTATTCTGAAAACTAAGGTTTAGTTAGAAATATAAGCGTTAACTAATTCAAGTTGGGAAAGATATATCACCATTGTTTTCTATAAGCTAGGACGGAACTTAGGAGCCGCTGGTAATCTGGAAGCAGAGACTGTGAGACAAGAAAATGGAGAGATGAAAATGAAAATGAAAATGAATCTTCACAAAAGATCAAGTCAAATGAAACTAACACAGACTTTAGACAACATCCAAAATACATATATACATGAGTATATAAGGGAAACCTTCAGAATAAACTTTAAAAGGCTCACCTTTGGAATAGAACCAGTGTTTCTCAGCTCTTCTGTGGTGCTTAACTTCGAACCAGAGAAGAGCTCATAGATAAGGCAACCTATCAGTTTAAGAAAGAAAATCAAAACTATATAAAATAAAGAGTTCAGATTCTCAAGGGAAGCCTATGGAACAGCTAATAGCACTAGAAAATACATAATATCTAAAGTAGTACAAACTAATCAGCAGTATGTCAACACTGGACCAACAGCCACTGAAAACACAATCAACAAGTTGTTGGGATTTACATCCCTGATAGCACGATTAGCACCACACGTGAGACATATTATAATCACCAACTAATGACCTGCAAGTAAACTTCTTGATATGAAAGGCATACCTGTGCAGAGGGAATTAGTAGATGATCTAAGTTCATGTCAAGACCTACATTGTGTGTGTGTGTATATATATATCATAGAATGGAAAAAAAAGTTTTAAATTAATTAAACTTACACAGGTAACTGTTGACAACTAGCTTTAGGTGATCCGATAAAATTGTTGTAAGACAAGTCCCTGGAACATATTGTTCATGACAATGGTGAGAAGTCTTAAATATCAAAGAAAAAAGAAATATAATTCATCTCGACATTAGACATGTCCACAAGGGTTATATGAATTGTTCAGTTGAGTCCAACAAAGACAGTTAAGATTCGAAGATTCATAGATTGCTAGAAAAGAAGACTAACAAGTGATGTTTGCTATCCAATATCCAATTTGGTACTTCTTCAGTGACCACTAAATTATAAGATGGTGAACTACTTTCGTGAACTTTATACTGAACAGATGTCAAAAACTGCCCATCATCTACACCTATAATGAACAATCAAATATTCAAATTTTAGAACAGGCGATGTTTATTATCACTACTTCTGAAGTATATGCTCCCTCATGCAAATGAGAAACACTGCTCAAAATGAAGAATGAAGAAATACCCTAAACTTACATGGAATGGAATATAAGCATGTCTTCCGTTAACAGAGCCAACGGTGAAGCCTGTGTATCCTGCCATTGCACTGTGAATGACACTATGAGCTAGAAGGGTGCAGTATTCATTGTCAGATGCATTGCTAGGAACAGCACGGATCATGTAAGTGGGATCTGCCAAGGATACACAACATTAACGATTAGAGTCTTTGCACGACCGAAAGATGAAATATGAAGAATCAATCCAATCACACAGTACCAAGGGAATGTTTCAGTAAACTAACCTATATATTTCAGATTTATAGCCATCTTGTTCAGCTTTGAGAAGTGGGCCTAGAAAAATATAATGACAGATCAAAAACTGCGATGCATACAGTCAAAATGATTTACAAAAATTTTGCATGGTAAGAAGCCTCAGCTGATATAACAATTAAATACACATATAGTGTTCACATCATAAAGAAAAAAGAAAAGGTACATTGACCTTGAACTTCTGAAATCCCACTAAGTGGTTGAAAGGACCAAACCCCGATTTAGCTCCCTAAATCGGAATCAAACCCTTTTGAAAACACGAACCAACAAAAACTTTTCAAAATTTGGGCAGAGTTTCGTTACTAACGTTGAATTACCATTACCTGCACGCGGAAAATACACTTCATCCTATGCCACAAAAAGCAAACCGTGGGCACCAATCCCATCCGGATTTCTCAATATATCAACAGTAAAGTAAATCAATAAATATATATATACTTTACTGAAATCCGGTATAAAATCGTATAACGTATTCAATAGGAAGCTCAGAGCGACATCTAATACACAATCGTATACGCATACCACAGTAGGTAGAACAATAAACCTACTGGATGAAACAAAGTAGCTCGAGCACTATGCCTCCGACCACGACGTGCGACACCAGAGCCTGAACTGCAAACTGGGCACGGAAACCAAAAAGCCCAGGTGAAAGACAATAAACACGTTAGAGTGAGTGGACGAAAATAAATGTCTTTCACCAAGTAGTATATGTTATAAAAACATATGCGAGTCGAAATATAAATAAATCATATAGTATACGAGGAGACGCTGACTCCAACTCGTAAACAGAGCATGCAAGGAAAATCTCACGGGGTCACTCGTGGACACATCCGTGCTAGTACAGTCGGAATCACGGAGTCCCTGACTTCCACGTGATCCATAGCCAGAAAGGCCTCGGTTCCGGGGTACTGCCCCTCGCCGGTCAGGTAGGGGTACTGCCCCTCCTGGTAGCCTACCATCGGGGATCAGCCGAGAGGCAAGTGTATCGATACAACAACGTAACTGAGACTGTACTCTGTGTAAACCAAATCATAAACAGTTCGATGCAAATGCATGAAACAACATATAAATGTATGTATACTCGTATACGTATATTCGTATAAGTATAATCGTAACACATGCTTATATAATCATAATCTCGTATGAAATCTCATGCTCGTAAAACCATAATCATGCTGCATGCTCAAGTTCATAAAACGTATATAAAAGACTCGCAATCATTCCGTGAAAATAAAATGTCCACTCACAGACTGGCGTAACGCGTATCGCGTTAACCCGTGATCCGGCGGAAAGTCCCTCGCCAAATAAATGATCACGAACCCCTGAATATTCACAATGTCCAATATTCAAAGTCACAATCCGACAATTCGAATCAAACCACGAGAAACCACCGTTCTCGGAAATACACAATTCGAATACGACGAATCGTCGAAAATCCATATATACCACCTCAATACCTCGTTTTACGTTCGGACGCTCAACTCGAAAAACGAACCTCCCCACTGCGATCGGAGCGCGATTTCGAGTCAAATGACATGCGACTTGTCGAAAATCAAAAAGTCAACTCTGACCGTTGACCGCCGCCGTTGACCGCCGTCCACGGCGGCGCCACTGTTGACCGGAGAATTTCACGGCGGAGATGCTCCAATTCCACTCAAAATCGTCCACTGAGCAACTTCTATAACTGCACCGAAGTCCAATTCTCACTCTAACTAAGTCAATTTCATGTAAAACCGAATGAACACACAAATTTCAATTCCAAAATTCTCCAAACACAAGATGAATTGGATCACCAAACTTACATGGTAGCTTCACAATGATGAGGGCTACAAAGCCCACCCCAAAATTCAGCTCAAATCGAACCCGAAATCACCCCAAAATTCCTCATTTTTGATCGGATTTTCCTTCCCCTCCGGCGAACCACGCCGTGGAGGGAGGCCGGAGTCATGCTCGGAAGACCGAGGCGCAGCTTTTGGGATCAACATCATGGTCAAAGATGACCGGACGGAGGACCAACGCCGGTGAGGCCGTGGCTCCGTCGAGAGCCTTCCACCACCACGGTCAAACGTGGTCAAACAAAGTCAACTTCCCATTTCAGTCAATGACTTTCCCATTATAGAAACTTCACTATTTATAGCCTTTCCCAAAGAGGAAACTTCATAATTATCCATTTCGGCAAACTTGAAATGCGCGTAACTTTCTCGTCGTGATTCCGATTCCTATAATTCTTGCGGTCACAAACTCGTCTCGACATAATCTTCAATAATCACCCGAAGTCAAACATATCGGCCAATCGAATAAAAAGTCAACCCTTCAAAACAACACACATTAAATCGACTAAATAGTCAACAAACGGCAAAATTCGCAACTAATTCCTCGTAACTCAAAATCATGCTCCGAAAGTTCCTACGAACTAGAAATTAAATTCTGAACAACTTTCGTGAAGAAGCCGAGACCAAATTCTTGTCCGGTAACTTAGTCGTGAACAAACCCGCCATTTAAATCCGTTTCCGTCGAAACTTCAAATATTCATAACTAATTCATCGGTCGTCCAAATAACGAACCGGAACCGCCCACGAACTCGTAATCACATATAGAACGACTCTCGAGAAGAGACCCAGCTCCAATTCTCGGCCAATAATTTAGTCGTTTACGAGTCTGGCGATACAAATAACTACCAACAAACTGCGACTACACAGTAACTCATCAATCAAGCTGATCATACTGCTGATTCTGGTCCGGGTCGTCACAGTGGTAGCAACCAAAATTTCTGGCTGTTTTAGGACTACTTTATTGCTTAGTAAGAAAAGGGACTATTAGGCAATTGACAATTCATCTGATTCAGAACTGAGATGCTCACACCAGCTAGTGCAAAACAAACGAGGAATCACACGAATGGGGGCATGAGATGCTACAAACCTAGCGTAAGTCATAAAGCTACTATACCTTAATCTTCTGTGATATCCAGAGACCAGAGTCTTGGAGAAGTTTATTTCCAGAAGCATCCTTATGGTTCATGTCAAGCATGCTTTCAGCAATAAGCTCTTGTCCTGCACCTTCTGCTATTACTATAACCATGTGGCCGTGCTCTTTCGGACTTTTCTCAATGTATTCAAAGAGTCCACAGGGTGACTCTGAAATCAGGCAACAATCCACATCTCGGCTGGCAAGAGTAGCATACATTGCTATGAATCCTGCATGACGAACAGTCAGATAATATGAATTAATTGACACTAGATTGGAGATTACTTCGCTGAACAGTGTTAATGGAAGCTACTTTTGGTTGGTGACTTGAACACTTGTGCAACTAGACCATAAATTGAACAACTTGAAAGTATATATACAGAAACAAAATGAAAAGTAGACTTGCTGTTCTTTTTACTTTTGTTTTGCTTTTTCTGTTCATCGTATATCAAGTCACTCTGTTGGAATCATGTTTGGTCGAATACTCTTTAAACCAAATAACTTGAAATGATACATGGAGAAATGAAAATTTACCACTATGGCGACCCATTAACTTGACGACGCCAATACCATTCTCAACACTTTCTGATTCCACATGAGCTGCATTAATAGCTCGTTGAGCCTCCTCAAGAGCAGTGTCAAAACCAAAAGACTTGTCTATAACCTGAACAGAAAAGTATGTATAGTCTAAATTAAGAATGGTTCCAGGAACAATTCCATGAAATAATCAAACCTGGTCTCATAGGTACCGGAATGTCATTATCAATAGTTTTGGGAATTCCTGCCACTGCAACTTTGAGGCCACGCCTCCTGATTTCCTACATTTGATAGTGAGATATAGATAAGTAAAGGTTTTCTGAGATCAATTGTGGCCTCATACTGTTAAGATTATCAATTTATTGAAATTACATATGCCAATCCTGATCAAACTGCATTACCTCAAAAATCACAGAAGCTCCTTTCTGAGTGCCATCTCCTCCAAGTATGTAAACCTGAGGAGCATAAATACAAGCTATGGGTCTATATGGAAAATACTAACCTCTATTCCAGATATGCAGTGGATGCCATACATATAGTACAATCCACATACAATTTCTCTTATTACTGTATTTACCCGGACATAGACAACCGCATGTCACAATACATGCATGAACATCATCTGGTTCAAAAAAATACCTGAGAATCATAGTATAACATGTCATTTGATGCAACACAAACATACAAAACAGCAATGTATTAAGACTGTAAAACCTTCTGACGGGGTCCAGCACGTCTAAAATGAGTTCATCTTGCACCATCCTTGTAAAGTCACATACAAGCCCACATAAGAGTTGTCTTGATGAACTACAGATATAAGTAGAAATATAGAGCTGTTTTTCCTGAGTTATAACACAAATTATACGACTAACCTACACCATCCCTAATCAATCAAACAAGCATAAGCTTTCTACTTTCTCATTTCTACTACCAGCCCACATTTCCATTATTCCTTCTAAGCCTTATTTTATTATAACCCAACTAAGAAATCAAGCATCATTATCTATACAGTTTCATCTCAAGTTTCACTTCATAAAACAGCTATATAAACACATAAAAATCAGAAATTTAACCTCTTCAGAACCCTACAACTCAAATTTTCCACACATATACATAAACACAAGCAATTCTAAGACCCTAAAATTAGAAAATTTTAAAACTAAAGGAGCGGCGTCACCTCCCAGCTCTATACAACGATCTCCTCACAGCACCACCAAAACTCCGATTACCAAAGAAATTGAAGTCGTCACTATCAACACTGTCATGTCCGTCAACGAGCCTCCAAACAAAACCCCCAGCGCCAACTCCAGCGAATGTCATCCGCCTCCATCGCCCTATCACCACAACTGAGAACACGATGAGACAGAGAGGTGAATACGCGAGAGCGAGGATAAGTCCAGGCTCGCATCTCGGGTCGAGGTCGACGGCTTTTATGGTCGAAGAAGGCGAAAGAGAGAGAGAGAGAGAGAGAGAGAGAGAGAGAGAGAGAGAGGCGTACGACAAGGTCGATGAGCTGCGGAGCTCGAGGATGAGTTTTCTCTTTTTTTTAGAGAGGCGGCGAGTGTTGGTGAGAGAGGGAAACTAAAAAAAAGACCCAAGTGTAAACTAATAAGTAAATACATGATTTTTAAATTTCTTTTAATTTTTTTTAGGGTTTAGGGTTTAGAGATTAGGGTTTAGTGTTTAGGGTTTTGGTCATTTTTTTACATAGTGAGATAGATATAAATCCCATGATAACACGTGTGAGGTACTTGTGATGAAATTATTTTTGATGAAACGGAAAATCGCGTTTTATTCTTTAGGGCAATATGCTCACGATAGTTAGGTGCACTGATCAAGGTTAAATTCAACTTAAAAACTTCTAATTTTTTTACAACATGCATAGATAAGTCCGATTATATCATCCAATTGTCACATTTTCAAAATGATTATTTGTTAATAATTTAGTTTCAAAAAGATTTGTTTTTCCATATATATAACCAACAAACAATTAATGTCATAACACTAGTAATCATATGTGGAATTTAAGAAATACGAAAACTAAAATGGTCTAATGAGAATTGAAAAATGTGTCCATATACATACGTTAATCTTGTAATAAATGAGATCTTGCGAAAAAAGTAGCTTTGTCGAAATTCGTTTAGTATAGAGCCTGGTCAATGAGGTCAAATATGACCAAAAGACTAAAATAACATTTTTGAAGTATATATCTCATTCCTCTATGGGGGGAGTAGCTAAATCGACTATTTTTATCTTGTTTTTTACATGGTAAGATAGATATGAACCCCACGAGAAAGCCTATGCGGAACTTGGTTTCAAATTAATTTTTTACATAGTGACAAATGGAGTTTAATTGATAAAAAAAATTTGCAACGGCGTAACCATGCCGTCGCAATTGATAAAACCTTTTTGTGACGACATAACCATGCCGTCGCAATTGATGAAACTTTTTGCGACGGCGTAAAACTGCCGTCGCAATTGGTGAAACCTTTTGCGACGGTGTCGGTTTGCCGTCGCTAAAGGTCTACTCATTCGCGACGGTGAATTTGTCGTCGCCATTGGTAGGTATTTTCCACGGCATTCATTTCCGTCGCAAAAAAGCGTAGCAAATTGAACTTTTTTTTGTAGTGATCCTAAGGTTAAAGCTTGCTCCATGATCGTCCCATCTGGGGTTTTTAGTACCATGCCTAACCCTGCTTATTTGTCTTTTGAGGATCCATCTTTGTATAGTGTCCAGTGATCGACCCCCTGCTCATCTGCTTCCTCGTCCATTTCTCTTCTTTCTTGTACCTTTGGCTCTGGCATGATAAACTCGGCTAGAAAATATGCCAAAGCATGCCCCTTCATTGCTGGGGTATGCAAGATCGTTCTCAATGGATACTCAGTCATGACGACTATTTTGAAAGCCTGGAAATACAGTCGGAGCTTACGTGATGACATGACTAGAGCCAATATTAATCTCTCTAGCTTGGGGTCACAAGTTTTTGGGTCGAGAAGAGCTTTAGACATGTAGTATATGGGTAGCTGCCCTCTAGTATCTTCTCGGATCAGAGCTCCACTCATTTCTACCTTTGAAATGACCTGGTAAAAGTATAATTGTTCCCCCCAGCACAGGCTTGCTTAGGATGAGTGGTGAGACAAGGTAGTGCTTAAGGGCTTGGAACGCTTATTCACAGTTATCCGTCCACATCTCCCCTTTTGTCTTCTTGAGGACCTCAAAGAATGGTTTACACTTGTCTGTTGACCTAGATAGGAACCTGCTTAGAGCCGCTAATTTCCCGTTCAAGCTCTGGATCTCCTTGACCATGGACGGGGACTTCATCTTGACAATCATCGCTACCTGGTCCGAGTTTACCTCTATCCCATGTTGGGTCACCAAGTACCCTAAGAACTTTTAAGATCCTACACCGAATGTGTACTTCTCTGGGTTCAGCTTCATCCCATGCTTTCGTAGGAGGTCGAAACACCCCCTTAGGTCAGACACATGATCCTGCATTTTCTTGCTTTTGAATAGCATATCATCCATGTACACCTCCATAGTATCCTCAATCAGGGGCTTGAACACCTTGTACACCAGCCTCTGGTACATCGCTCATGCATTCTTCAAGCCAAAGGGCATCACCTCATAGGTGTGGACCCCATTATCGGTTACAAACGCTGTCTTTGCTACAACGTCCTCTGCCATCTTGATCTGGTTGTATCCCCTATATGCGTCTGTGAAGCTGAGGAGCTCATGCCTTACTGTAGAGTCTACCAACTGGTAAATCCTGGGTAGGGGAAACCATCTTTAGGGCATGCCTTGTTCAGGTCTGTAAAGTCAACACAGAGTCTAGGTTTCCCATTCTTTTTCTTGACAAGGACCACGTTAGAGAACCACTCGGAGTGTGGGGCTTCCTTGATGAACCCTGCTGTAAGCAATTTTTTCACCTCCTACTCGATTATCCTATTACGTTCGGCAGCAAAGGTTCTCTTCTTCTGTGCTACGGGATTCACCTTGGGGTCCACATGAAGTTGGTGCTCGATCACCATTCTATCTATCCCTGCTATGTCCCCTAATGACCATGTAAACACGTTCATGTACTCTCTCAGCAGATCCATCAGTCTTTTACGCTCGGCCCTACTCAGTCTAGATCTAATCCTCGCACACTGATTAGGCCTATCTTGATCGAAAGGTTTGTGTACCACATCTTCCTCAGCCATTTCCTTGAAAGGCAATTCCTGAAGGTTGAACTCAATGTCTAACTCATTGATCGTGCTCTCTCGACCCCCTTCATATGATTATGATGCTGGGGGGGGGAGGCTAGAGTGGTCGTGCCCCCAGCTTCACCTACCGTTTCCTTTTCTATGCCCTTAGTGGCCAGCACCGTACATAACCTTGCGACAGATCTGCCCCCCTTAATAATGATGGGATCTTCTAGGGTCGGATATTTCAGGACCTTATGGTAGGTTGACGCCGCAGCCCTCATCTGGTGGAGCCATGGTCTTCCCAAGATCGCGTTGTGGGAGGAAGGGTCTTCGACCACAACAAACCATGTGGTTGGATTGGTGATGGGTGTTCCAATCTAAAGGGGGATGGTTCCCATGGTCCTCACTTTTGATCCTTCAAATCCCATGAGAGTCGTGCGATAATCCTAGACTGCACCCATCAAACCTATTCTCTCCACCGCATCCTTAAATATGACGTTCACAACGGCTCCGTTGTCGACCAGGACCCTGGCCACCCTCATGTGGGCCATTCGGATGTTGACGACCAGGGCATCATCGTGATCCTCATCCTCCTCAAGGAGGTCTGTATCTAAGAATTCAAGCATATTCATCCTTGTTCTGACCTTGGGTTCACCCCCAGCTCTAAGCTTCTTCAACGCGTGTTCTTTCTTCTTTAAGGTTGCCCCCAACTCTCCTGCCTCCGCTATGATACAGTTCAAGTTGGGAAAGATGTTATCCCAGGGGTACTCAGGGGCCTGGAGGATACAACTCAGCACCGGGTACTTCTCCTCTTGGCCCTTAGGTGGTTGTGGTAAGGTCTCATTGTTCCTTTGATGTTTACCATTGCCTTGCGGCTTTAATGAATCTTCAAGCTTTTTTCTTTATTCCTCTGTTAGGTATTCCCAGTAGTACTCCTGGTCCACCAGCTTTGCGAAGTGTCGTTTGATAACCCCACAATCAACCGTCTTGTGCCCATTGGCCTTGTGGTATACGCAGAAGTCTTTCAAATCATTCTTGTTGGTCATCAGTGGTGGCCTTTTGAGCCATGGCTCGCTCTTGATGTGATAGAGTATAGTTGAAATTGGTATCGTTGTGGGAGGAACAAATAACTTTCTCTTCGAGTTGGAAGGTTGGCACCCTGGGGCCTTCCTCTTGTTGTCATGGTCGCTCCTGCCCTGGCTTGAGCCGTTACTGCTCCTGTTTCTCCTTGTATCGGTGCTATCCCTAGATGTTTTCTCGATTTGGGAGTCTCTACTATTGTAAGTCCTCATTTCCTCCACCCGAGTGTAATCTAGGGCCTCATGGTAGATCGTGGACAAGTCCTTGGTCTTCTTTCTGATCAACTTACTAGCCAGCTCCAAATTCATGTCCAACCCATTGATGAGTCCTGTGACTGTGACGGTATCATCCTTATAGTAAACTGTCACATATTCCTTCCTGAACCTTGTGACCCAATCTCCCAGGCCCTCTCCTCGCTTCATCTTGAGGGTCGTGAGGTAAGTCACGTCTTTATTTCCATCGGCGTTGCTCTCGTACCTTTTAAAGAACACTGCTTTCAAGCTTCTCTAATCAATGATCAAACCTGGGGGAAAGGTTTTGTACCACTGTAGTGTGTGGTCCTTAAAGCTTGCCTAGAACATCTTGCACCTCCAAGCATCATTCGACTAGCTGGTAGCCATGGTTGACTAGTAATTTCTCACATGCTGGTACGAATCTGAGTCCCTCGAATACCTGTCGAATCTGGGGTGACTTCACTTTTAAGAAGGCTCAGCATTCTTGATGAACTGAGCCAGAGGTTTTTGGGACATCCTCCGGGCCCTCTGCTCTGCTTCAAACTCTTTTTATACATCCATTCCTTCCTCAACCTTTCATTCTCTTAGTAGGTCTGGACGTTATAGGCACGTTGTATTTCCATGAACTCTTCCATCATGCTCCTAAGGGCTGTTACCCCGGAGGTCTCCGCATTTGTTGGCCCATATGTTGTTTGTTTTGCTCAATAGTCGAGGCTTCTTTTTCCTCCTCCACGGGAAGTTCGGGTATAACTAGCCCTTGTTCCTTCAGGAGGTCTACCAGATCCAGCAAAGTGGCCTGAAGAATAGCCACGATGCTCGCTAAATAGTTTGTGCTCCTAGCGGCACCCTCCATGGATTGTTGTAGCGCTGCCATAGTGATCCTCAGATTTGCGTATCATTCCTCAGCTCGATAGAGGTTCTGATCGACCTTAGCCCTCCATCATCTGGTTCCTTCGTTCTCTTAGTCGGAACCTTCTTCTTCGCTTATATGCCCCTCGTTTGCAAGGTTTCTTATTTGAATCTGATGGGAGAGGGTGCTTCCATACTTCGATGCACTGGTGTCAGGGGTGATTTAGTTGTCCCTTGTGGGCGAGGTTGTGTCCTTATCACTTTGATCACTCGCGTCGATGTTGTCTTCCATGTTCTTCTGTTCACGAGAGGTAGCCTAGGGTTCTGCTCTTAATGAAAGCACAAATTTGTGAGAGCAGATTTCGTCTCCCTTTATCTTGGATCTCTGTGAACCTGCAAAATAAGTTGGAGCATGGTGTGGTACTGTGCTTAGACCCTCTGATACTTAAGTTAGAACTTATCTCAAAAATCAAGAAGTGATTAGGGCAGAATAACGTTACCTAAGACCATGTATGGATGGTCTATATATAATGATCGTGCTAGGTCTAAGCATAGTCCCTATTGAACCAAACTACTTTACATTAGGAAAAGAGGAATCCATTAAGGAATATATCTCCATATCCTAGGACAATTAAGTCTCATGATTACCACATGCCCTTTGGCATAATCCCCCTAGGATACGTTCAAATCTTACCATTTCCCTCACAGATTATGAAAGGACCCAATCCCGATTCAGTCACCTAAACCGGAATCAAACCCTTTCGAAAATACGAACCAACAAAAAAATTTCAAAATTTCGGCAGAGTTTCGTTACTAACGTGGAATTGCCATAACCTGCACCCATAAATTAACACTATGCCACAAAAGCCAAACCGTGGGCACCAATCCCATCCGGATTTCTCAACATCAATATAATCAACAACAGTAAACAAACTGTACTATGTATATATGTTTATCTGAGAAAATCCGTATAAACAAGTATCAGAATGTATCAGAGCGACCTCTAAAGTAAAACATATACAATATATACATCAGTAGGCGAAACAAGAAGCTACTGGAAAAAAAAACACAGATAGCTCTGATCACTAGCCTCCAAACCGCAACGTGAAAACACCAAATCCTGAACTGCAACTGGGCACGGAAACCGAAAAGCCCAGGGGAAAGACATAAAACACGTTAGAGTGAGTGGACGAAAATAAATGTCTTTCACCAAGTAATATATACGTATCAAATCATATACGAGTCAAATGTATAAGTAAAGAAATGGTACACGAGGGAGACTCCAACTCCTCACGCGTCCAGGTACACGAGGGAGACTCCAACTCCTCACGCGTACAGAGCATGCAATATAAAATCGCGGAATCACTCATGGACTACCACGCGATAGCACAGTCTGAATCACGGGATCCCAGACCCACACGTGATTCCTAGCCAGAAAGGCCTCGGGTCAGGATATCTGTCCCCCCCGGAGCGTACTCGGGGATCAGCCGAGAAGCCAATGTGTATCGATACCACAACATATACTGAGACTGTACTCTGTGTAAACCAAATCATAAATTTTTTCTATGCACATGCTTAAAACTTAATATGTACGTATGAATATATTCGTATACGTATATTCGTATATGCATAATCGTAAAACACATGCTCGTAAAATCATAATCAATCTGCATGCTCAAGTTCGTAAATCATAAATAAAAGACTCGCAATCAATCCGTGAAAATAAATTGTCCACTCACAGACTCGCGTAACGCGCACTCGCGCTAAACACGTGGTCCGGCGGAAGATCCCTCGCCAGAAGCACGATCTCGATCACCTGAATGTTCACAAAACATAATTGATCAAAATCATAATTCTCAACACTGTACTGATGTACGGAAACCAACCGTTCCCGGAAATATGCAATGCGATACAAAATGAATTACGGAAATCCCGAAATCCCCACTCGAAATCTCGATTGAATATCGGCTAACCAAAACAACCCAAAAACCTCTGGACGATAACCAGGGCGCGATTACGAGAAAAATGACATTAAAATTGTCGAAATCTGAAAAGTTGACTTTTTCCTCGCCGTTGACCGCCGCCGCCGACGGCGGCGCACCGTCAACCATGAAATCACACGGCGGGAAGCTCCAGAATCCATGGTCTCATCCAGGCGAACACATTCCTCTTCTACCTCTTAAGCCAATTCACACTCTAACCCTTCCGAAATTCAACAAACCCGAATGAAACACAAACCAAAATCCCAAATCGGGTTCCTCCCCAAACGCCTCCTTGTCCAAAACCAAGCCACTAGGAAGCACCACCGAGGTGTGGGGAACAAAACCCCCAACCTCACGACCCTCAACACTCGCCGGAACCACCTCCACCGTCACCGGCGAAACCATCCAACTCGGCCTTAATCGAACCCATCCAAAACGACATCAATTTTATCCAAACCAAATACCAACGTACTCGAAATCATTCAAGGAAGCGATTCCTACCTTTCACTTGGCCGGAGGTGGCCGGAATTTGGTCGCCGGACTTCAAAGCCGAAACGGGAAACTTTTCCTTATCGGTCAAACTGGTCAACTTCCAAAAATAGTAAGTCAACGTCTGGTCAACGAAAAACAGTGTTTTTACGACAATTCACGACTATTCCGATATTTATACTCGTCCCTCGGGTCGATCGACAATCCAAAACGAATATACGAAATGATTCGGATAAGCTCGAAACAATCGGATAAACTCGTCGAAACCCGAAACTTCAAATAATCATAAAATATTCCTCGGTTATCGGAAAAATCTTCCGGAACCGCCCACGAACTCGAAATCATGTACTCTACAATTTCCGTGAAGACACTCAACTCAAATTCTCGACTGAAAATATAGTCACGAAACAAATCGACAAACCACACAATGTCGTAAAACTGCGACTATAACCAAATCTCGAGAATCGTGCTAAACACACATCTGATTCTTGTTCGGGTCGTCACAGATTATGTCAATCCCCCAAGGTCCGATCAAATAATCCCTCGTGGTCAGATTGCCCAGCCTCCTTAAGATCCCATCTTGCCTTGGGATTGTCATGCCACCGAACATTCTAGAAGCCTCTACTTCATTTCAGATACTTCCAGAAGTCTCTAGATAACTCGTTCTTTAATTAAATCCCTAGTCGTCCAAGCCCAGGCTCATTATCTGCCTTATCGGACCTCATCTAGTGTGGGATCCACCGAGCCCATCCTTCCCTAGCTCAGGCGGCCAAAACCAATTCCTACAAGGTATACTCCAAGATCTTTTGCTGTCCATATAGCATGATCTCCTCCACAATCTTCTAAAAATCTCATGTTAACTTTAAACGCAACAAAAGTTACTTCTTTGTTTGGAAATCACAAATGACACCAAAATTTTGTGCGTTGCCAAAAGTTGATCCTGAAGCTGAATTCTCATTGTTGGTCTACAACAAAAGTGTGAACATCAAGATCATTATCGGTGGATTGATATCAATAATGAAGCAATTTTCCATCGGTTACATTGTTGCAAATGCGCACAAATTTCTTTGTCCGTGGATCATTTTTCCAGGCACTACTTGAACGAAATAAGGCTAGACACAGAAGAAGAAGAAGCAAGGCAATAATATAAATTTCTCCCTGCATCATATATTCTCAATGGTAACTAAACTAAAAGGGTTAGTTACCTAGCTAAAGAGACTCATAAAATGTGTATGCTGAATACTCTTATATGAATTTTATAGGAAGATCATATAGCTTACTTATGTATTACATTAATTTCTTACTAGTTTAAAACCTATGGCCTAAATCATTCGTTTGAATAATACCTAGTCAATGGTAAAGTTAAAAAATGAATTCATATTTAAGGCGATGCATATAACCTGGTTTATGTTATGTATAGTTTTTTTTTCTATGTATATACAAAGAGATATTTTGGCAAGTTTTATGCATGTGATTGAATTTGACACCTCATCTTAATCTCAACTATCACAACAATCGGTCTAAGCGCTTACTAATTATTTTGAAGTTTTTTATTTTTCATACTACCTTCTTCTTCTTTTTATTTTTCACAACACCAGAATCAAAATATGATTCAATTACTCACTATTAGGGCTAGGGTTAGGGTTTACCTTTCGATGCCGAATGTTTCGCCGGGAAGGAGATGAATTAAGTCGAGGTCTAATTGCGAGAGATTGATTCTGAGTCAAGTTGTCGTTGCCTTTATTGACTTGTTCATCAACATCATGTTCACCATGGTCAGTAGGTCGTCTTTGTGTTTTTTCTCGGAGAAGTGCTTTTTCTCATAGCAGATTCACCATTGTAGCTTTTTACAGTAGTCTTGGAAACAAAGGTCTTAGTCCAAGCCAAGTCAGCCTGACCTTAAAATTGTGTAACGTTCATTTATTTACTTGGGTAACACAAAGTCTTCTCAGTCAAAAATAAATCTTCGAAATGTTTTACTTGTGCATTGTAAGTTTGCAACCGAGTGGTCTGAATACTTTGACAGAGTCGTGATTTTAAGAAAATTGCTGAATAGATTACAAAGTTACCTGATATAATTTTCAAATAAATATCACAAGGTTTGAATCACCACACATCAATTTGTCATAAGTAAACACTTCTGCACCCAATAAGTACATCATTCAAGTTTCAACATTAAACGCATATGAAGCTAGACAAATAAATTGACGAAAAAACAAATATCTTTTAAATATTAATAATCATAACGTACATCACCTTATTATTATTAAACTATAACTCATAAGTGAAAATATGTTCCATTATTATTTTGAACGTAGATGATTTTTTTTTTTTTGAAGTAAGGTCTTGCGGCTACCCTTAAGTTTCGATTGATGAAATGATAGAATACAATGGGGGACATAAAACCTGAACCCCAAAAGAAGAGAAACACCCAAAATAATACCAGGAGACTCAACTAATATATTGTTTCCTAGACTGTACCATTCAGCAAAGAGTACAACAGTGGCTACTCCAATTGCTTTACAATAAAGGCGACACAGTACTGGAAAGACAATGCCACTAAAACGACACATTAATTCACTCTTAATAGTTTTTCAACTATGTTGCCGACTAATACTATATCCCATTCTGCCACTAAGAGGGTGTGCCCAGGCAATATACCAACGAACGTCTTGACCTAAAGCAGACAAAGCACCAAAGATGCACAACACAAGACAAACCCCATTTCTGCCTACCACACACAAGTGTAGATTTATTTTCGATAACATAAATAAAGACAGAAAATAAAAATAACTAAACTTTAGATAATTAAATAGGGTTTGAGTCAGGCCCAAACAATGAACCCAAACCCAAACCATTATTAGGGAAAACCAGAGCATAACTCGGCCCAGATACCAGGCCCAATAGCGGCTGAAGCTTCTACCATTATGCCGCCGTCCTTGCGGCAACTAATCCCTCAAACACTGACCACCAACCATGCCATGTTTATATGGAGAGAGCCCGTTGAAAACCAAGGTGGGATGCCAATTAGAGAAGAAGACCCCGTCACGCCTAACCAGCAACACCTCATCACCAAGATCGTAGGATCGATTTATAAGCTCCATCCAAAATGTGCCGCCACACACACCACTACCCCTATCAATCACTGAGGTCGGAACTGACACACAAGAAAGAGCACCAACCCTGACCAAGAAACCAATGGTCAAACCTCCTCTATTTCCCAACACCTCAGATCTCTAAACGTGTGATCGAGATAACCTCCACCACTACTAGGCACTCCCATCAAACACAGGTTCACCAGCTCCATTTGGCTGCACCTGCAGACACCGATGATGTTGAGGCCAGCGCCAGCCGCAGGCTGCCGGACGAAGTCACAGGGTTTCGCAAGAGACTTTTTCTTTTGCACGTGAGGCACGTATGGTGTGAAGCTTTGGTCAAATTATATCCTTTTATGTGTATACACGAGTGTACGTAGATGAAATATATTAGGATAAAAATAATTTGATAATAATTCTAGATGAATCAAATTCATTTATTCAACATATATGTATCTTGTTTTCTTGTCATATTCCAAAAATACTTTAATTTAGCCTCGTCAAAAAAGGGGTTGGTGCTAAGATGAGTTTGGTCTAAGAGCATGCTGATTATTTTGAAGTTTTATATTTTTCATACTAACTTCTTCTTCTTTTTAATTTTCACAACACCGGAATCAAAATCCGATTCAACTACTCACTATTTGGGTTAGGGTTAGGGTTAGGGTTAGGGTTAGGGTTAGGGTTAGGGTTTGCCTTTCGATGCCTAATGTTTCACTGGTAGGGAGACAAATTGAGTTGAGGTCTAATTGCGAGAGAACGATTCCGAGTCGAGCTGTTATCGCCTCAATTGACTCGTTCATCAGCATCATGTCCGCCATGGTCAGTCGGTCATCTTTGTACTTTTTCTTAGAGTAGAAGTGTCGTCGTAGCTTTTTTGTAGTGGTCTTGCAAGTAAAGGTCTTGGTCCGAGCCTAGTCGGCTTGACCTTAAAATTGTGTAACGTTCATTTATTTAATTAGGTAACATAGTGTCTTCTCAGTCGGAAAAAATCTTCGAAATGTTGTGCTTTGTAAGTTTGTAACCGAGTGGTCTGACTACTTTGACAGAGTCGTGATCTGACCTGAAGAAAATTGTCGAATAGATTACAAAGTCACCTAATTTATTTCCAAATAAAGATCACAAGGTTTGATCATCACACATCCATTTGTCATAAGTCAACACGTCCTCACCCAATAAGTACATCTTTCAAATTTCAACATTAAATGCATATCAAGCTAGACAAATAAAATTGGCGAAAAAGCAAATGTCTTTTATTATTAATAATCATAACATACATCACCTTATCTTTATTAGACTATAACTCGTGAAAACATATTATTATTTTGAACGTAGATGAAATATATTAGGATAAAAATAATATGATAACAACTTTGAATGAATCGAATTCATTTATTCAACATATATGTAACTTAATTTTCCTCATATTTCAAAAATAATTTAATGTAGCCTCGTCATAATTGGGGCCGAGCTTGCTAAGGTAAGTTAGGTATACTCCAAGATCTTTGGCTATCCATATAGCATAATCTCCTCCATAATCTTCCAAGTATCCCATGCTCACTTTAAACACAACAAAACTGGCTTCCTTGTTTGGAAACCACAAATGACACCAAAATTTTGTGCGTTGCCAATAGTTAATCCTGAAGCTGAATTCTCATTGTTGGCCCAAGAGTGCGAACACCTAGATCATTATTTTTGGATTTACATCGATAATGAAGCATTTGTCCGTCAATTACATTGTTGCATATGCGCATAAATTTCTTTGTCCCTAGCATGTTCTTGAATGCACTACTTGAAACAAATAAGGCTAGACTCAGGAGGAGCAGAGAGGCAATAGTATAATTCCTCTCTGCATCATTCTCAATGATAATTAAACAAAAGAAATAGCTAATGAGATTGCATATAATGTAAGTGGAATACTCAATACATGCATTTTATAGGAAGATCATATAGCTTACTAATGTATTACATTTATTTCTTACCAGTTTAAAACCTGTGTCCTAAATTATTCGTTTGAATAATACTTGATAAATGGTAAAGTTAATTGGATTCATCTTTAAGACGATAGATACATATAAATTAATTGATGGTACATTAAACCTCGAATTATTTGAACGGGCCAAGTTGACCTTAACTTGAAGGCGGTGCATATATATTTATATATTTTTTTATTACGCATTTATATTTATATATAACTGATGCATGCTTTGTGTATGTACTTAGTTATCCGTGTATGGCAATTTTTATCCATGTTGATTTTGACATCATCCTAGTCCAAACCCTCATCAAGTCGGTCCAAGTGCATGGTAACTAATTTGGCCAAGTTTTGTTCCATATATACTAATTATATAAAGATCTGGTTGAGATAAATTGAGAGTTATATGCTGGCTAGCAGTAGCAACTCACTACCAGTACGTGCTTGATATTTGCTACTATCACATTTTTTTTCTTTTTGCTTTTTATTTTTTATTTTAATACAATGTAGTTTACCAATGTATCCTCCATATATTGAATGGCACTAGGTTTTTGGACAATTCATCAGTCTAATTTTTAATACTACCACAATCTTTGCATTTCATGATCAGGTGAAGGGTACCATGAGTTAACACATGTCATGCATCAAATTATAAATTGGTCCTTAAAGTTGTAAAATGAATATTTTTTTTGTGATTTTAGTTCAATAGTAATAATTACTCGATCAAAAATATTTTACAATTTTTATGAAAAAATTACAAGTTGAGATAATCATTTTACAACTTTGATAACCAATTTATAAGTTGATGTATTTCATATGTTAAAACATGCTAAAATTTCCCTCATGACCATTACGCTTTTCAATTTGTATATGGACGAATTAATGACAAGCTCTATAGTATGTGGAGAGGCCGCTAATTCAAAACTGTTTAAGATTGCTAAAGCTTGCAACAGCTGCAGAAAAGAGCAAAATGAGGGCTGGAGCAAACTGATATGGGATTAGCCTTTGAGTCTAGTAAAGGCTTTTGTACAACGTATTTTTAAAATCTAATGCTTGTTTGCTACATTTTAGAGATCGATCTTCAAAACATATACTATAAGTTTGATGCCTATGGTAGGTACGTGTATCCTATATTTCCCGTCGACCTAGCTTTTAGCTTGGACCATTTAAATAAAATTACGATGTGTTTGGATGAAAGATTTTTAATTCTTATAGGAATTGACAAATAACGGAAATTAGAATTGTGGTATTTTAATTTCTCATCATTTATGAATTCTCACATTTGGATTTCTTCGTAAAGAAATTTAATAATAATAAGAATTACAAAATTTTAAGAAGGATTTGAGGGAATTGTAAAATGACACCTCTTTTTGAGAGAATTGAAAGGAGAAATTTAAGTCTTCAATTTTTCCAAATTTGTAAGATAAAGAAATTGTTAAATTCTTAAAAAAGTTATCCAAACACAAAATATTAGATGATAAAATTCTAAATTCCTGAAATTTAAAGAATTATCTATAGTATGGTCTGATTTTGGATCTATGTTTGAGTCAAATATTAGGGCAAGTGTTTGAAGTTGATTATAAATTATAGTCTTTACCATTGGTAGGTATGACAACAATAGACTGATCAAATTCGACGGTATATATATGGTACTACTTTGTTTCTTTTTGAAAGTTGAAAGGTTAACGCTGGTGAGAGATGAGACACGCAATGATCAACTCATGCATAGAGGGACTAGTATATTGAATACGAGAAAATGCTTATGAAAATGGCGTAAACTCTTCTAAATTTGGAGAGAGAAAAAAAGTAATGAAAAGACACTAACTCCATTGTGGTTTGCAAAAACTCCATAACTTCTCAATTCTCATATTACTTTCTCAGATTCACGTATGAATCGTGTAAGAGTATTTTCAACAATTCTTGTAAACTATCAATAACTTCTATTTTGGAGAAAAAATACATTTTTTCAGCTTCAACAACTATAGTATAGCTTCTTGTATCCTATAGAAAATAAAAAAATATAAATACAAAAACATCACTATTTTTTCTCTCATAACATTTATTGACTTGATTTAAGAAATATTTCTAAAACTCATTAAATTATAGAAGAAAGTATTTAATTTTCAAGAACATAATAAAAGAGCTGTTGGAATCGAATCCATAATATTTTAAGGATTTTGTATTTTGCTCTTGTATAATAGAGATTTTATACATGAATTGTTAAAGATACTAATAAAGACTCTGTGAATTGTAGGATCCGTATATTGCTCGAGTTTGGTCATACAATCCTATAGAAATTAATCCCAAGTCTTTGATTTTGATGTTCTACAGGGTATTTGGAAGATTGGACACTGATGTTATAATGGAACTATATGCAAATACAGTGTCAATAGATAGAAGCAAAAACATGATGGGAGTCGAGATTCATACATACATACACATCAATTCTCCTATTCTCTATTACTCTCATTCAATGACAGAAATCCATTAAAATATAGAAGATCTCAAAACCAAATATAATTTTTTGAATACAACATCATCCGATCCTCTTTCTATCAGGAAGGAATAAAACCTGCTACATACACAAGGCTACAATGTAATCTCTCTCACCTTATTTGACCTGTTCTTTTTTTTCCTTTTCCATTTCTTCTCTTCTTCTCTATGTTATAGTAACCGCTCTTTTCCACTATTTTCTTCTGGTCGATCTGGTCTCAATCGGTTGTCATCGGTTGGGTCATGCAACACCTGAAACGAGCCTTCCGGACAGTTGTCATAATCTCTGTTTCTGCACTCTCGAGCATTCTGACCACATCAGTGAAGGGCGGCCTGGCATCAGGGTTGGCATCCCAGCATCTCGTCATGATCTCACCAAGAACAGGTAAGCAATCAGCAGGAATGATAGGACGGACACCCTTGTTGACAACTGCAAACGCTGCCTGCACTGCTGTCATGTTCGAGAACGGGAGCATCCCTGTAATAAGTTCCCAAAGAACAATCCCAAAGCTATAAACATCAACTTTCTGAGTGTAAGGCCGATGCTGGATCATCTCCCTGCAAAGGAAAATTCAACAATCTTAAGTTTACATATAATGAGACCAGCAGTCAAATCAGATTCAGATACATCACATAAGAACCCGAAGAGAAAAAATAAGTCACGCAGCAATCAAACACTAGAATGAGTGGTTTACAAAAATACAACCAGTATTGGGTTGGATACCCTTAACATTAATTCATTTAATTCCCGTGTCACTTAATTTGTCTATGCCATTAAAGAAAGACGAACAAAAGGTAAATTTGGCTACATTTGGTCCGTATCCACAACAAAATTAATTTAGTGGCCACATGTGAGGAGCAAGCTGAGAATAAAGTCCCGCCCCATATATACACAAGGCCTAAACATGGAAACAAATTTTTAACAGAATAATGAGATACAAGAACCAAATTTCTATCCAAAAAAGAAAGTACATATATACTAAATAAAACCATTTGATCCAGTTTGGAAGTCGAGCAAATTCATGCAATATTCAGTTATGAATCATTTATAAATATCTTATTTCTATTAGATTACAGCCAACAGAAATTCAACAGATAGAAACATAGTTTACAAGCTACATCACATAACCTAGATTACTCTTCAAAACCCTATTTGAACGACATAAAGGTGTTCAGACTCTGCCAATACCTGTACCTAAACACAACTAATCAAACTGTTATATCCTAGTTGTGGGGAAGCCATTTTGAAACTTTGTTCCTGGGCGAATATCTGTATTCAAGTAACTTGTTTACCAATCAAAAGTGATCGCATCATATCTAATTACATTAATGAAAAGGATACACTACTCCCCTGAAACTTTTGCTTTTTATCATAACAATAATTACTAATATTTATTATTCTAAATATGACAACGACTGGAGTGACGCGACTCTCTCATCTATCAAGGCCTCTGCGGACTCATGTCTATCAGTAATGGATATTGCGCTTGGCTCTCTTTTCATTTTGACTTTTGGTTTTACAAGCTTGTACGTCTGCATTATTTTCCTACTTTTAGTTTCTGTAGCCATTGCCACGTAGCAAGGTGAACCTTCCCTACACCTATATGTACACTTCCCTAAGCTTGAAAGTTATCTCATTCAAAGAGGAAGACATCGAATATCTCTCGTTCTATTTATTGATTTTATAAACAGATGATCCCACCACAAGGGACATGAAAGGTAAGATTTGTTAAGCAAGTCAGTTTGCTATGTATCACACTATATGTACAATATATTTGCTGAGTTGATCTAGGATAGTTTTAGTCAATCATTAGGGAAGTAGAACAAAATACGCAAAAGAGCCAGAAAGTTCACACCCCAGGTTTAAGATCCTGGGTCTGCCACTGTGTACACTTTCCTTAGATGTCCTCTAATTAAAAAGAAAAGATAACTGAAATTACGATAATAGGGCTGTTTCAAACTATTGTGGTGGAGAAATGGCATATTCACAACTGACTTCTCATAAATTGCCGCTCCAATAACACCATGCCCTAATGGTGAGGATATATCATTTGCTCGGCTGGCCATTATCTATCCCAACACAATTTTTGGAACAATTCAGAACAGAAATTTGTGAGGATATTAATAACTAGTACATTACATGTTTGTAGAGAATAGAAATTTTTAAGGAAAATAATAAATAGTTTATTGTTATGATTCAGGAAACAGGAATCAAATTTTTTTGCTTAATTAATGCAACTCCTTCAGTAAACTTCCATATGAACCTTTGAAATAGTATCCAGTATAATCTTTCTTTTACACTTCCAAAATACAAATACAATACAATACAAAGACAGAAGCTGTTAACACGTCTAGCAAAACAAAAACAACTAAACCAGGAACATACCAATTTCAACAGCCAAAGTTAAATGCAGCTACGTATATACAATATTTAGCCAAAAAAATTGTACCAAAATGAAAATGAAAATGAAAATGGCTAACAGTAAACCACGAGCAGTATTGAGAAAGAGCAAAAGGTTCATCCAGGTTATTGAGCAATGAAGATAAGGCCATGAATATAGCAATTATAATCCAGTAATAAAGACAACAATAGTAACGCACGGAAACATATGACAGATAAAGGGTAAAAAGAATCTTACGGAGCCATCCAGCGGTAGGTCCCAGTTTCTGGAGTCATTCCTTCTGTCTGCACCTCAATACGGGCAACCCCAAAATCAGCAATTTTAATCGATTTGTCTGAATTAATCAAAAGGTTGTCAGATTTCAAGTCCCTGTGAATAAGCCCGAGCCCATGAACATATGCCATCCCCCTTGCAACATCTAAAGCTTGCTTGACTGCTAACTTTAACGGAACAGATCGACTCTGCCGCTTCATCAAGAATTGCCGAACTGAACCACCCTTGGCATATTCTGTAACAATGCACCAAACCATTGGTTTACGACAGCCACCGATAAACCGAACTATATTCGGATGCTTCAATGTAGCGAGCATCTTGACTTCCTGTTGAAACTGTTGTTCCATCAACTGCGCCTTCTCTTGGTCATGCTCCGGCCTCTCCAACAATTTGATAGCAACATCCTCCCCATTGTAAGTACCTCTATACAGCTTCCCAAACGCGCCTTGCGCAAACGCGTCACCCATGTTCAGCTTTCTCAAGTCAATCGTCCATGCCTCGTAATTCTCCAACCCCTCGGTCAACAAACTACTGTCCAGTAGCGCCCGCGCGAGTTGATCATTACTCAGCACATGCCTGACCCTCCCGCGATTAGCGCTCAGCTGAACGGACTCGTTATCATGCGGGCGCCGTTTCAGCCCTGGGTGTTTCAACATCTGTGTGTGGGAATCATTCGTAGTATTCGAGGCAACGCTGCTGTTATCTATAGACATTGCGACGGAGCCTCCGTCAACGCTTGTTTGCATACTGTCAGTGGACATGTTGGTTCCATCACCCTCGTGGAGTTTGTCATAAAATCCTTGAGACAAATTATAGTAGTTGTTATCATTGTTGTTTAGACCTATAATCCCAGGAAACTTAGCACCACCTTCCAACATTTCCGCACAACTTTTCTATGTTGCTTGCCCTAGTAGTTGTTAAGCATCACAACTAAAAATCACACTCCTCTTTCACATGTACCTGAAAAACCAAAATTGACCGACATAAATTTCAAGTCTTTTACTTCAATTCAAAATAATAAAAATTCCAGATTTCCATTTTTGCTTAGTAATAATTATTAAACAGGATATGAAAATGAAACCCTTTTGGCCCAATCATAGTAATCAACATGTAATCAAACAAAAAATTAACAATCGAACAATACCCTTTTTAAAAAGACTCAATTTTGACAAGAAATCAAAGCAAGTTGAGAGTTCAAGACAGCTTTGAGAAGCAGAGATTGAATCGATTAACGTACCTGAATCAAAGTGAAGAGGTAGTAAGGATCGGAGCGATGAGAGATCGAAACGGAATCCACAACACAAAGATACAGAGAGGGAACAAAGACCTCGTCTTCTTCTTCGTCGTCTTCTTCTGCTTCTGCTTCTGCTTCTTCTCTCTCTCTCGCTTTCCGTTTTTTTTTTTAATTATTTATTGAAACTAGGAAAGGCTTCAGTGTGGTGTACTCCCTCGTGTAGTCTCCATCTGAACTCTTTTTCTTTTTCTAAAATTTAACCATTTCCTTTTGTGGCAAAATTTCAGATTTTTCACTCTTCTAGATTTTTAAATACAGAAGTATAAGTGTGTCGTGGAATTATGTAATGTATGGAAGACAAAGTAATTCAGATTGATGGTCAAGTTTTTTCTTCATATATTACTAAACTAGAGAGGTGATATTAGGACTCTCCTTTCTTTTCAATATTACTACTCACATATCACGCTGACCAAAATGTTTTGACTAGCCTTCATGTATTTGCATAGTGTGTCGCCTTTTTAGGCTAAATTCCGCAATTTCTCTTTTCTAAAACTCATTTTTCAACTGTCAATGACCCATTTTAGTCTCTCGTTCTTCTTTTTCCTAATCAGAATATCGTTAGTTTTATAAATGGGGATTCTGTATCAAGAAGGAGTTGACGCACTGGAATGATTTAAAGCTCGCCTAAGCAAACAGAAGTCTGAAGCATTAACGAGACTAAAACTCAGTACTTTGGTATTATATATATTTGGGCAAATTATTTCTCATATTAACAAGGTCGCACATTTATTGATCATTAATAAAATTAATACAAACGATAGGAATATGTTGAACCCTAACAGAGCTCTGTTAGGTTTAGTGGGCCGTCGTCTTCACAATCAATTTTATTCCGTATGGAGGTTCACTGCATCCCATCTCTCAGGGCTGCGGTTTGATTGTGTGTCGCTTTGGCACACTGCCGCTCTCGTATTGAAGCCTTTCTCTCCAGGCCGTTTTGATCAAGTGTGTTTTTTCGGATGGTGGTGGTTTTACATGGCGAGGTCTACGTCCCGTTCGGGCTCGGCTCAAGGGCTTTATTGCAAATATGGCGCATAATCCAAGGCATGCACGCGCGACACAGGGCTCGTTGGGGTTTGCGTGGTGCTAGTGGAGGGTGCTGACTGGAAAAGGGTTGGTTGGTGTCCTGTTTTTGGTGCACAGATCAAGGTAGAAACGGTCGTCGGGCGTCGACATTTCTGAAGACTGGATTGCTATAACGGCGGCGACGGTTAGAAGGTCATGTTCGAGTCGAGATCTCAAGTTGAGGTCGCTGTCCTCCAGCGATTCAAGTTCAAAGCCGTGGTGAGGTCGGTTTGGACTTCCAAGTCTGAGGAGACTTCTGTTTTGGGCCCATGGTTTGTGGATTGAGCCGATTAGGGTTTTAGTGCATTAATCATCTAGTTTGATTTTCTTTTGGGACTGCATGGATTGTAACGATCCGACCCTTGTCGAAAATCATCAAAATTAATATATGAAGAGGTAAATCGAGGAAGTACTTGATCAGAAACATCAATTTCGACTAATCTAGTCGAAAAATGTATCCAACAAAACTTGTTACGAAACAGTCGTAACGCTATCGGACAACCTAATTTTTCCGTCGGCTACACCGTCACTAGTGACAAACCCCATCACCACCGCCCACCCATTGGATTGACGAAACCTAAATGGCAAATTAACCTCACAACTATGTTTGTATCGTTGATACGAACCTAGCAGTATACAATTCGACCCGTTTCTGGAAATAAATTTTCTGGCCACGCGCCACCACAGACGGCATCCACGTGCCTGTTGGTGACCACCGCCGACGGTAGCGAATGATACCTCATTGGAAAGCTCTCGATGAGCCCAACAACCTATCTAACCACTACACAGTCCAATTTGGCCATATTCCGGCCGAAAAACACGAAACACCAATGAAATTCCAACTTCCCTGAAATTATTTTCGGCGACACAACACGACCCTCGAGCGGATTTGGGTCACGAGACATGATGCAATGAACTCAGGGAGGAGAGAGGAACCAAAGATCCCAAACCTCGCTACCTAAAACGTCCAACAACCGCCTATTACGGCGGAGGCCAAATTCGAGCTAACTTGCACCAAAATCAAATTCCAACATACCAATACAATCCACAATCAAAACCCAATCAATTGACATGAAAATCGTCACCCGCAACGACGACGGATTAACACAAAATCTTAACTTTTCTTACCCTTAATTCTGCCTCTATTGATCTTCATCGCCGAAACAAAGACCACGAAAGTGATGAGGAGGAAAAGACGGTTCAATTCAGGTCGGAATCGAGACCGGAGATGGGTCGGACGGTGTCGCATTGCCGGCGACTGCCGCACCGCCACAGAATTTGTTGACCAAGTGTCAACCAGACTGATCTCCAAGAAGGTAACCCTCCCTTAAATACCTTTCCATTTCCGAAAACTATTTTCGATAAACTTCTATAAATCGTAACTTTATCTTCGTAATTCCGTTTTCAGCATTTCTCGCGTCTACGGACTCGTCTTAACAAATTCTACGACTTTTATCCAAAGTCAACCAACTTCGTCAATTCGATTAAAAAGTCAACTCAAGACCTTTCAGTATTTACCAACGGTAAAAATTATTTACTGCAAGTACTAAATTAAACTCAAATTATTCATAATTGGTAGAAACTAAATAAAAAAGGTCGGGGTATTACATGGATAGGCCTGAACTTTGGCTTTCAAGGCAACTGATTAGGGTCCAAATATGAGATCCAAGTGGGATTTACATATGGGATCTAGGTGGTTCGGTGTTCCTGTGAACAAGCTAGAGTTGTTGTAATCGGCTTATTCTCGTTACGTTTAAATTATGATTTTCATTAGAGTTGTTATACCTACCACAATTGAGTGTTCATGGGTTTGTAAACTTTTTTAAGTATGATTCTCGGAATTCACTTGTGATGAAAGTAAGTCAGGATTTGACAAGCTTTATAGATTTAAATACTAGGATTTGCTGTTGATTAATTTCTTCTTCTCTTGATTAAAGTTAGAGTTGCTTGTCAGTTGTGTATATACTATTCAGACCGTGAATGTTTTAATATAATGAACTCTTCTTTTAATCGAAAAAATCGTCAATAAATTTCAAACTCATGAACCGGATAGTAATGGATTTCTCTTTGAATGAGTAATACCACTTACAAAAATCATTGACGAGAATCAAATTATAAATTTGACAATTTTTCAATTTAACGAGTCATACTTCAACTATCATTGACGAGATTCAGACTTTGTTACTCCCACTAAAAAAATAGTGTCAAAAATTTGGAATTGCAAATCTGTTTAGGAAATCTGAAGCTAAAGACACCGATGGTCAACTTGTTTCCCTTACGAGGTACGAACCTAATTATCGGAGCCAACTCTAACTCATGTTTGAAATTAGAAATTGTCTAAAAAAACTAACGTAATTCAAACTAATAAATCCACCACTAGTAATTTTTCACTTCAACGAAAATCACAACAAAACTGCTCAAAACCTAAAATTTACTATCTAACAAACGTGGGTTAACTATTCCTACTGTTCCTACTTTTGGATATTGTTCACACGCATGTCAAGCGTGCGGCTGAAATCAAACCAATCACTCATCCGTCCTTTTGCTCATTTTCCAGACCTACTCTCACTCTCACATCGCAGCATCCAACACTTCAGCTTTCACAACCTCTCGATCATTTGAGCAATCTCATGCCTCCCTTTTCATCGTTTTTCACTCAGCCTCTCTTTCTCTCCATCCTCTTCACGCTCTCGATCTCCCACTCTTAACACCTATCTCATGCCTCCCTTTACTGTTTTCTACTCATCGTCTCCAAAGAGGTGTTCTCCTTGCGACATAAACCTGACCGCGTTCCCAAGAGAGTAAGCAAATTAACCTCTCTCTCTATCGTTCCCATTTTCATACCCACTTTCCAATCCGTATCTCAACACCGCCCAAATTCTCACCTCCTCCTTTCAACACCGCCCAAATTCTCCGCAGCTTTGCCTCGCCTCAGTTTTCTCTCAGGTACTGCTCTCTTCGATTTTGTTTCTGGGTTCTTCGATTAAGTTCATATTCATTTTACTATATTGAAATTCCTTGGTGGGCTTCGTTCGTTGACTGTAAAGTTTTCAACTTTAGGGTTCTTATTTATTGGGTTTTGTTTGTGTTGCTCACTAGGGTATAGATTGAATGAAATTACTTTGTGGGTTTTGCTCCTTTGATTGAAAAGTTTTCAGCTTTGTGTTCTGATCGAGTTATCGGAGAAGCTTTAGTATTGAATGAAAGTAAATGATGTTCAGCTTAGCTGAGCTTTGGTGCAGAAGGTAGATTCTTTTTCTCTACAAATATATGGTTTCTATTGTTCTGGGTTTCGGGTTGAGATGGGGTTTTGGTATTGTAAAGCAAACGATTTTCAAAATGATTGTGATTATGGTATATGGGATTTAGCGTCTTCATACACTGTGATTACTATGCTTTTAAAAAGAAGGGTGAATGAAGTTGGCATCCCAAATGCAATAGCTAAAAAAATAACGTTCGAGGAGAAGATCAACCAACATAATACTGGACATGCCACTTTCAGCTTTATAATTGATATCAGGGTATGCACATGATGATATTATACATAATATACTGGTGGTTGTATAACAGATGCCATAAAAATCATAGGTATCAGCTGATACAAACTATCTCACCATGCATATGAGTATTAAATATACTCTTACTGGAATTATCAAACTTGATAGCTATCATGTAAGCAGAATAAAGGAAGCATTCCAGCATGCATGTTATACATCAATCTAACATAATATATAGAAAGAACACAGAGTCATGGTACACAACATTATACATATCATAAGATAGTTACAGTACAGATTAAGCAAAATAGCTAATTGGTAGATCAAGAATAGTTTCCTGATCCTACGCTTAGCTGAATTTAAGCCCTGAAATTACAGTTTGATACTGATCAGTACTTATTACAAATAAACACTATCATAAGCAGTACTAAGTGGGAAGTACAGATGGGTTTGGTATATGGGTTTAAATCAAAATGATTGTGATTATGTTCTATGGGTTTAAATAATTTACACTCATGTAGATTGTCAGGAAACATGTATATTTGTTTGATTGGAAAGGGTTGCAAGTGATAGATCCATGTTGCCGAGTTTCTTCACTTTGAATTCAATCTGGATCCATGTTGCATCAGTTATTTTACTTAATATTTCACGAACTAATTGTGTTTTTCATTGCAATCCAGTATCCAAGGAGGAGCCTCATAGTTGGTTAATAAAGTCAAAGGTTAGTTTTTTCGATTTCAGATTGCTGATTTTCCCTGTATTGTTGAGTTGATTTGCTGCAGTTTGGACCAAATGCATATATGCTAAATCGTATCCTATGTACAACATGTTCTTTTAGTTGCTTTGGTTCCTGAAAATTCTGTTAAATTCTCATATTCTCTGCATTGGTTCAAGCTTATGGCATTGTTGACAATGACATTAGTAGGATATTTAGGTTGGAATGTTACTGAGAGTAGAGAAAATTGGACCAAGTAAATTGTGAGTCCAAGGTAAGCGTTTCCCAGAGGCTTGAATAACTTAATGTGGTGGAAATCAGTTGTGTGCTTTAGCGGTTATGTTGGTTCATGTAGCAGAGCCAATATGGGTTTTTGACCCGTTTTCTACAGCTTTATCTTGCTTAATATTACGAAGTTGTGCTGTCCCTGCTGTGTAGAATAAATGAAATGAACTTTCTAAATAGGAGGGAGGGTTTCTAGACAGAATTATAATATGTGAGCAGAATCAAATCCTCGGCAGTAATGTAAGTTGTAAATTTGCTGCCAGTTACTGGGGAATATTACATTGACGGTTGTGAATATGGTTGTTATATTCTAAAAACAGATCCATTTCTCATGCTAGAACAGTTCTGCATTTTATGTTTGTGTATCAGCTTTCTCATGCTTCGCTATCAGCTTTCTCATGCTAGAGCAGTTCTGCATTTTATGTTTGTGTATCAGCTTTCTCATGCTAGAACAGTTCTGCATTTTATGTTTGTGTATCAGCTTTCTCATGCTTCGCTTCTGTCTTATTTCACGAACTTATTGCAAACTGATTTGGGAAACTGCTGGTATCATGTGTTAGTTTATACTGTTTGACACAGTTTTACAATTTGAAGGTTTATGAATTTTGGAGACTGCTTGATTTTGTGAATTTTGGCGAATAGCAGTTACTGTATTGTGTGTTACAAGGGATGTTGATGATATTTCAGGAAGGTGGAGTACTCTCTTCCGGGTTGAGTGATTGTGTGCAGCGGATATCAAGAAGGAGAAGTGGAGAACAGCCCAACTTAGTCTTTGCTGCATATTCGATTCGGGTTAGTGATTCCCTTCTTTTTCTTTCTTCTTCCGCTTTTGATTCCACTGTGTTCTTGAGAGAATGTGCACACAACCTGTTCGACTGTTTGCCAATACAGTAACACACAATACAGTAACTGAAAGAACAGTTCTGCATTTTGTATTATGAAATGAAAGAACAGTTCTTCATTTTGTTTTTGTGTATGTGTGTGCATCATCAGATTATGTTTGTGTGGTTGATTTATTGGATGATTTGGAACTTCGATCTTGAATCTACTGACATAGCAGAGCTATTCCATTTCAGGGTTTTTCGTTGAAGTTTGTTTGTTTCATACGAATTGTATGTTGATGCAGCATATCATATTGTATATTGTTTTTACTCATTGTTCTATGAATTCTATACTTAGTCTCATTTGGTGTTATTATTGATACAGTTGAAAACAAACAGTCTCCTTATCTTTTGTTAGTTACATACCTGTGATGGGTTTCTATTTGGTTAGTTGAAGTAGATTATGATTTATGACATCGATGGTTTGATTAAGAAGTGTGAGAAGCCTTTTGTACATTTTTTGTGAAAGAGTATATTCTATTGTCATGCCTGATTTGGAACGTTAAAACGAAATATTCTATTGTTCGTTTGGATTTATAATTAAAACGAAAACCATTGAATTTTCTGGGTTTTATTATTGAGAAGATCTGTGCTACAGCTGAAACTGTTTATGAAATGGGATGGGTATGCAGAAATATCACAACCCCAGTAGGTAGTCAGAGGCAGTTTTGATTTTTTTTCTTCTCCAAAATGCTCAAGTACTACGATTTTGGGTTTAGGTGGCTCAACAACTCTTACTACTAACACTGTCATTTGAAAGTACCTTTAGAGCTCTTACGTTGCACTGAAGTAGCTAGCTAGATTACTTTTGATTTATAAATGATTCAACTAAGGAAACAATATGATCTATCATTTGGTTTATTCTGGATTGATGTTTATTTTCCTTTTATTGTTGTTTCTATTCATGTTGTTGTTTCTGAGTTCATATGTTGGCTTCATATATCAGGTCTACCAATCAATAGATAGAGCCAAGCATTCAAGTCTTTATTTTTTTTTGCTGTCTCAACAAGGCATGTTCCATTTTATTCTTTTGGCTTGAGTATATAAGCCAGGTTTCTTCCCTTATCTCCCTCTCTCTCTCAAATTTGTGTTTTGTGTTTCGTGGCTTAGAAATTGTTAAAGATGATTAAATAGTTTATGAAGTATGAATATTTGCTTAATTTTAGTTTTTGGTTGTTCATAGGTTGAGGAATAGAATCATAATTGTATGGATATGTTATTAACAACACTTACCAAAATTACATTGTTTCAATCATACCTTTATGATTTTGGATTTGGTGATGGAATTGTTGAGATTTCTGTTGGATGAAGAAATTTGATGAGTATTGAGATATTGGACGAAGATATTGGCTAGGTGCTTGATTTGCAAATCTGGGTGATGAAGAAAATTGCTTTTTTGGGGTTAATTTGATTTGAGACTCAGAAATGTAATATTGTGTTTCATAGATCGATTGAATTTATGCATTATGATTTTCTTTCGAGCATTTGGATTGGTCTTTGTCTTTGAGCTTCTCATGTTCTGGGAATGGCAGAGTTTCTGTTGCAGTACGAATTGTAAAAGATGATTGAACAGTTATGAAGTATGAATATAAGTTCTAATTTGGAATTTGGTTAAGAATATTTGCTTGATTTTAGCGTTCGGTTGTTCATAGGTTGAGGAATGGAATCATAATTGTATGGATACGTTATTAACTTGATTGAAATTTGCTGTATAATTTTTTATTATTTTGGATTTAATGATGGAATTGTTGAGATTTATAGACAATTTATGTTCTAGGCAGTGCAGGATGTATATGGGCAGGCCATAAGAGCATATGCACCGGTGTGCTCCTCTCATTTGCCTTTTCTTTTTCTATTTTCAGAGGAGCAAACACTATTTATGGAATAGGAGGAGTAATACTACTTTTTCGTGCAGTGGTATATAAATAGGAGGAACAATACCAGTCAAACGTAGATAGTGAGATCTGGTTCGAAGAGAGAGGAACTGGGACAAGTGGTAGTGGCTCTCTTTTTCATTTCCTACCAGCTCTCCTTTCTTACTCCCTTTTGTCTTCGCTTTCCTACTGTGTTGGCCATTTTTCAGCCTGATTACATTTTCTCGACTTACTCCCTTTTGTCTTCGCTCTAGATCCAAATCTGGGCCAAATCGACTTTCAGAGAGAACCGACTTTGAGCGAGAGTCGCACACAGATCTGGGTCGGAGACCAACTCCAAGCTTCTGGGTTCGTCGCTGCATCTTCTTCTCTTTTTTTGTCAAGTTTCTTTTTCTCTTTGTTTTCATCGTTAACTAATCCATGTGGTCGACTTTCATAATTTCCTAGGATGAATCGGTTGTTGACCTTTATTTTCTAGATCGTGTTTTCGTTTTTGACTTCGTTGTGGGACAGATTTCTCTCCTCTGATTGATTTTAAAGGTATGGTATCGGATATAGGTTGGTTTGTTGTTTTTTGTTCAATCATTGGTGCTTGATTGCGACGAGCGTAGGTAGAGAAGTTTGGAGTTTAAAAGAGAGAACTGCTTTGGAGTTTGGACTCTGTGGAGGGATAATTTGCAAAGCGGATCTAACAGGTAACAGACACCAAAATATGCTTGGATTGGTTTTCCAGTGGTGTGGAGAAAGTTTGCAGAAAAACAGCGACAATTGAATTGTGAGTTATCAGCAGGTCATTGCGCGCTAGCTCCAATGCTCCCTTTAGTGTAAGCATGGTGTATGTCACAGTGAATTACATAAATATGCGACCCAGAAGATCCCTAATTTTGGGTGCAGATCGAGAGACTAGAGAGAGAATTCACCCTTCAAATTCTTGCTAGCTAGATATATATAAGGTCAAAGACGTGAAACCGTGGATGATATATTGATTACTAGATCCACAGAAAAAGTCATACGATTTGAAGATAAAGGGAAAAGATTAAATTATAGAATTATAGCATGCAAAACGAACTGTGATTGCAAAAAGGTTTTGGCACATTCGATGCTCTTTGCTTCATTTACTTTTTGATTGTGTGAGATTTCTTTTGTTTGTTTGTGTTGCTGTTGTTCATGTTGTCTGTGGTGTTTGATGTTTTGGGATTGCTTCTATGTATTGAGTGAGGTAATAGTGTTTGATCCATAATACTTTATTTGAGTTTCGATTATATGGAAGGATTTACTCAATTGTGCTCCTTTTTTTTGGGCCAAACACTGTTATTTTCGATGCTCTTTGCTTCGTTTACTTTTTGATTGTGTGAGATTTCTTTTGTTTGTTTGTGTTGCTGTTGTTCATGTTGTCTGTGGTGTTTGATATTTTAGGATTGCTTCTACGTATTGAGTGAGGTAATAGTGTTTGATCTATAATACTTTATTTCAGTTTCGATTATATGGGAGGATTTCCTCAACTGTGCTCCTTTTCTTTGGGTTTTTGTGAATTTCCAGTTTGTTATTAGCTTATTGTTGTTTGGCTGTATAGTTTTGAAGGTTTGTTATGCAATGGTAATGAGATTTATGGCATATGATGGAGCTTATAAAAGGTTATGTCTTTACAGTATTTTGAAGTTCATCAAAGTGGTTGTTTCGACTCCAATCGAGATAGTAGTGGTATTGCACTGAAACAAAGGTAAGATTGTGTTTTTCTTCTGTTTGATTTTAAAGGTATGGTTTCGGATGTGGGTAGGTTTGATGTTTTATGTTCAGTTATTGGTGCTTGATTTGGTGTTGTGATTTAATCATGTTGTTTGTTAACGTTTGTTTCTTTTTGTTAGTCTCTGTGCGAATTGCAGGGAAAATGATTCGTTTTTAAGCAATAAATAAATCTTTAAAGTACCATGATCAGACTCTGTGCCTTTTATTGGTAGAACTGCATAGTTTGAGTATAGTTTTTTTTGGCAGTTTTTTCGATCTCATCTATTTTTATTGTGATGTTTTTTATTTTGTTTTTTTATTGGTTATATCTTTGCTATCAGATACTGTTTTGTTTATCCATTTGATGTGTTTCGTGAATATGTGTGTGTAATTGATTAAATTAAACCCTATCAAATAATGCAATGTTTCTTTGTTTGATGAATTTTTATGGTTCGATTCAGTACCCTTTTGTACAATAAGAAATTTCCTGATTATGGAGCGGGACTAAACTGATGAATTTTATGTCATTTTTTTATGGTTTAATTGGTATTTGGCTTTAATAGGAATTGATGTTGTGTTTTTTTGTGTATTTTTGCAGGGTGTTGTGGACTGTTAAGGATCTATTAGATTAGGTATTTGTTTTTGCTATATTTTTAGATTCAGCTAAATGTTATTTTCCCTTATCTGTGATTTGTCATAACTTTGTTTTTTATTCTTTTTGTTATGTTGCAGATTATTGTCTGAGCAGTCTCTTCACATTTAGCATCAACAGGTGATCTATTTGAATTTCATTTGTTTGTACCTTTTTTCTTCTTTGTTTCATTGTGATTTATTAATTGGTTTCTTATTGTGGTTGGTTTTTTCTCTGCTGTGGATTTCTTTTGTTGTGTGAGCTTTCTTTTGTTTGTCCATGTTGCTGTTGTTCATGATGTCTTTGGTGTTTGATGTTTTGGGAGTTTTTCTATGTATTGAGTCAGGTAATTGTGTTTGATCCATGATGATTTATTTGAATTTTGATAATATGGAAAGATTTGAGACAGAGATTTTGCAGCTTTGAATCTTGCTGTTATGTATCTTGCTTAAGATTAGGTATTGAACAAGCTATGATATTTTTGTTTTCAGAAAAAGTTTTTTGCCACCTATAATTGTTAGTATGATGTTCATTCGTGCTATGATGAAGAAGTTTTCATATGTGCTTGAGCTAGCTATATAACATTTGTGGGTTTCCTGTTCATTGTTTCTGTTCATTTTTTTTGAGATTATTCAAGGCGTGCGAACCGTGTGGGTAACTGTTTTGGGTGAGATTTTCAGCTCCGGATTTCCTGCTCTCTCTTTCAACCTCTCTTGATTTTCTGCTCTCTTTTTGAGATTGGAAGACAGATTAGGTAGGCCAACTCACATTGCAACCATTGCAACACAGTTATTTCAACTTTTTGATTTCCTGCTCTCTCTTTCAATCTTTTGCTCTCTCTATTTAGTTAATTTTCTTTCTGTTGCAACCATCGTCAAACGCCAACCTCTCCCAATTTCGTGCTCTCTCTTTCAATCTCTTGCTATCTATATTTCGTTTTCTCTGCATCGTAACTATCGTGAAACGCAAACCTCTTTAATCATCTCCAAGGCAAACTGATATCCGCTGTCTATCCGTAAGTTTTCCTTGAAGTTATTTTTTATATTAGTTTTAGGTTCTATGATTGATCCATTTTTGATAAATTGGTATAGAGGAGGAATTGGTATAGAGGAAGGAATTGGTATTGATCCATTTTTGATTGCAGTTGTTTCTGGGTTTTGGGTCATGTTTCTTTTGATTGATTCAGAGTTGTTTAGGGTTGTCAAAGATATGTTAATGTGGGTGTGAGAAAGAGAAAAGACAGTGGCATGCTTTCATGTATGTTGTATGGAAAGGCTCATATGAGTAGGTGTGGAATGTATATGTGAACTTCGTCAATTTGATCATCCTAAAATGTATGGAATGGTTCATATGAATAGGTGGTTAAGATCCATTGAAGTCTTCCATTTTGTATACAGATATACAGATAATGCTCCATGCATGTTGTAAGGATATTCACATTTTATTAGTCTGCTGTTTTTACTTGATATGGAGAAATTTTGATGAAGATGATTTTGGGTGTCTGTGCTAGAATGTGAAAACAATAGGCTGTTTTTTGACCCTCTTTTTTATAAACGTTATTTTATTTAGTTTTGATACTGTTCACTTTTTCAATGATGTTTTATTAAATCTTGCTATATATAAACATATTTTATGGAAATTGTGTGAGCCTTGAATATATTATAAATAAGGATTTTTTATGGAGATATTTAAAAATATTTTATAGGTATGGGGCGGAGGAAGAAGTCAGTAGCACCCTTAGAGTCTGTTCCAGGAAGCTCGCAAGACAAGAGGTCTCTAACCAAAAGACGGTGTTTTTTTCAAGCTGCTTCTAGAGAATCATCAGGATGTCATGACATGGATACAACACCACACAACAGTGACAACGATGTAGATATGCACCAGCTTATCTCAGGTAGTATACATTATAAATTGTTATCTTTTATTTTCAATGGACCTAATAATAATAGTTAAAATAATGTTGGTATGATATTACTGAGTCGTTTTAATTGTTTTAATTATATGATGCCTAAAATTTCTATTATTTTGTAGTTTTGGAATTCAAAACTTTGTCTTCGTTTGATATTCGGCAAGTTATTTATGGTGGTATACACATATAGTAGCATTATATATTCATGATGTAACATACAATTGAACATTCTATTTTTGCGAAATAAACCAAACTTAACCAAAGGTAGAGAGTGCCTTTAGAGTTTAGAGATATCCGAATCAAATGTATACCTTCAAAGTTTAGAGTATGTTTAGAGTTTAGAGTCAATTTGATAGCATTTGGCTAAAACGATATTGTTGAATTGTTAGTAATTCACAATAATAGGCTGCTTTCTTACAATCTTTCTTCCTAACATTGTTATGTTATTCTGTTTATGTATTGTTGGGTGTTGACCAACACTTCATTAATTCTTCCTGTATATATATAAACATATCATGTGGAGATTGTGTGAGCCTTTAAAATATATTATATATAAATAGTTCTTATGGACATATTTGAATTTGTTTTATAGGTATGTGCTCCAAAAAAGAGTCAGTGGAACTATTAGGGCATGTTGCAACAACCTCTCGCGACAAAAGGTCTCGAAGCAAAAGACAACGCTTTTTCAGTGCTACTTCTGGACAATCTTTAGGATGCCATGAGGTGAAGACAACACCACACAATAGTAACAATGATGAAGATCTGCATCAACTTATCTCAGGTGCGATACATCATAGATATCCATCTCCTATTTTGAATGTAGCTGATATTAATGCCTAAAATAATGTTGATGTGGTATTTTTTTTTCTTTGTTTTAATTATTAGATGGCCAATATTAGCATTATTTTGTGGTTTTAGAAATTAAAACTTTGTTTTGCTATGATTTTTAGCGAGTTATTTATGGTGCTATACACATATAATAGCTTATTAAATAGTAGAAATTATTGTGCCATTATTTAGGTCAATCTTATAGTATTTCGGTAAAATGATATTGTTGAATTGTCGATTCTTTGTAGGAGATAGACTTCTTATTTTGTGCTTGAGAAAAAAAATTGTGAATTGATTTGTCTTCAAATGTGATGGAATTTGATTTGGTTGGGTTGACTCTATTTTGTTTAGGCAAATGAGTTTAGGCAACTATGTGGTTCTCAATCAAGTAATTGTGTCGATTAGAAATAAGATTTGTAACTGCAGTTTTAAAAGTTGAATTTGGGTTTAGGGTTTGTCATTATTGTGTAGCAATCTGTTGATGTTTGGAATTTGTTTTGGATGCTGAAATTGGTATTCTAGATATGTTACGAAAAAGAGATTATAGTTGTGTCAACAGCGGGATGGGGTTAGATCAGGCAAAACCTTCTTTCAATAAAAGACAATGCTTATTTAAAGCTGCTTCTCAAGAATGTCCACCGTCCCATGATTTAGAGACAGAGTCACTGGACAACACCGATCGTGAAGATGCTAATGAAGTTATACCAGGTATTGTAGGTGTGGCGGTTTATTACATGGCTTATTTGTTGCGGAATCTATTTGAATCAAACTGACAATGTTGCTTTTGCCTCCTAGGAAATGTAATCATGGATTCCAGTGACGTAGTAGAACCATCAATTGTAGCTGGGAGTGATGAAGATGTTGATGATGAAAATGAAAATGAAAATGTGTTAGGTAGTTATGCACATGTATAAATGCTTTACATATTACAATGGTTATGCAATAGTTTGTGTATAAGTAACGGTGCATTTTTGTCTTATAGGAAATGTGATTATGGATTCATCTATTTTTGGTCAATCATCCTACCAAAGAAAGCGCCAAGGTAAATGATGTTATTCATAATGTTTGCTTGATTAATGGAAATCTATCATTTTCTAAATATCTTTTTTGATGATCTGTCGCTTAGGTGTGGTCACTACGTACAATGACTCGGGCGATGATGACAACATGTGTAGTCAATGTAATGCTTTCTTTTGGTCAGATGAGGCATTGAAAAAAAAGGATAGAGGACAATTGGTTTACACCGCATGTTGTGCAAAAGGAGAGGTACGACTTCCATATTCTTTGCCGACACCTGAATTTTTAGAACAATTATTGAATCCAAATAATGGTCATCAAAGTAAAACATTTCGTGAAAATATTCGAGTTTACAATTCTATGTTTGCTTTTACTTCCATGGGTGCAAAAATTGATCACAATATCAACAATACCCCTGGTCCTTATGTGTTTAAAATTTCTGGACAAGTACATCATAGAATGGGATCTGTGCTGCCTTCTGAAAATGAATATCCTAGATATGCCCAATTATATGTGTATGATACGGGTAATGAAGTTTTAAATCGTATTAATGCGATCGATCCAAATAACGCCAATAAAAAACTTGATCCCATTATTGTTGAAAAATTGGCCAATATGCTTGATGAGGTAAATGAACTAGCGAAGAAATTTCGATCCGTTCGAGATGAATTTGAGAATGAATCATTGCCTAATCTTACTATGAATATCCTGGATCGTCAAGCAATCGATAGTAAACAATATGAAATGCCATCTGCTTCTGAAATTGGTGGTTTGATCGTTGGTGACATTGGAGAGTTTGATTCTAATAGAGATATTATTATTCGATCAAGATCTGGAAATTTTAAACGAATCTCAAAGATACATCCAAAATTGATGGCCTTACAATATCCCCTGCTTTTTCCATATGGAGAGAATGGGTTTGAAATAAATACACCACTGCGAGTTGTTGGATGGAAACAGAAAAAGAAAAAAACAAAGTTGACAATGGTAAAATTTGTTTGTTATCAAGTGCATGATAGAAAAGACGATTCAAGCACTTTATTAAAAGGAGGAAGATTGTTTCAGCAATATTTGGTTGATGCATATGCAACTGTGGAAGAAAATCGTTTAGATTATATTAGAAATAATCAGCCAAATATGAGGTGTGAACAATTTAATCAATTAACTACCCTTTCTTCAAATGGAGTCACAAAATGTTCAGATGTTGGAAAAACAATTATTCTTCCAGGTAGTCACACAGGAAGCCCCAGGGATATGCTCAATAATTATCAAGATGCCATGGCAATATGTAGATGCTACGGAAATCCAGATTTGTTTATAACTTTCACTTGCAATGTTAAATGGCCAGAAATTGTTAGATATTTTCAGAAAAAACCTGGATATCGAGCAGAAGATCGACCAGATATAATTTCTCGAATTTTTAAAATAAAAGTGGATGACATGATTGCTTATGTAAAAACTGGGGAGCCTTTTGGACCTGTCGATGCACACGTTTGTACAATTGAATTTCAAAAAAGAGGCCTGCCTCATGCTCATATCTTATTTTGGTTGAAAAGACCGTATAAATGTTATTCATCGACAGACATTGATTCAATTATTTCAGCAGAACTACCAGATAAAAATGCTCAACCAGATCTTTTTGAAATGGTTAGACAATTTATGATCCATGGTCCTTGCGGACAATTGAATCCCAAATCTCCGTGTATGCGAGACGGATCATGTACAAAATCTTTTCCCAAGCCATTCAAATCTGGTACTATGTTTCACGCAATCAAAGCTCCTGAATATAGAAGACGCGATGATGATTCAAAGTTTGTGGTCAAAAATGACATTCATATTGGCAATAATTTTGTCGTTCCATACAATCCAATTTTGTTGTTGAGATATAATGCTCACATAAATGTTGAATCGTGCTCTCAGTCAATGTTGATAAAATATTTATTCAAGTATATTAATAAAGGTCCTGATAGAGCTCGAGTGACGGTTGCTGACAATGTAAATGATGAAATCAAAAATTATTTGAATTGCCGATATTTAACTCCGCATGAATCTGTTTGGCGCTTATTTGAGTTTTCAATTCATAACAGATTCCCTGCAGTACAGTATCTAAAAATTCATTTACCTGGTCAGCAAAATGTATGTTTCAATGAAGGTCAGTCTCTTGATCAAGTTGTAGATAATCCAAATAATGGTCATACAATGCTGACTGCTTGGTTTGATGCAAATACTATTGATAAAAAAGCATGTAAATTGACATATGCAAAATTTCCATCTAAATATGTTTGGGATACAAAAACAAAAGCATGGATTCGAAGGAAATTTTTGGGCTCTATTGGTAGAATCGCGCATGTGCCGCCACTCGCGGGCGAATTATATTACTTACGAATGTTGTTAAATATACAAAAAGGATGTCGCGATTTTACTTCTATTAGGACAGTTCATGGAATTATGTACCCAAATTTTCAAGAAGCATGTCAGGCTTTGGGTTTATTAGATGACGATAAAGAATGGATGGAGGCAATGGTTGAATCATCATTTACAGGAACCTCTTATCAAATTAGACAATTATTTGTTACCATTATTCTTTTTTGTAATGTTTCTGACCCACGATCTTTGTTTGATGCACATTGGAAAAACATGTCTGATGATGTTGTATACAAAATGCAAAAGGAATTTAGCATGACCAATCTTACTCTGTCTGATAATGATTTGAAGAACAATGTTTTGCACGAACTCGAAAATTTATTGAGCATGTCTGGAAGTTCATTAAAAAATCACAATTTGCCGATGCCAAGATTGCGACAATTGCAAGAGTTTAACAACAAATTGATAAGAGAGGAGTTGGATTTTGATTGTGAAGTGCTCAAATATACACATTCAGAGTTGGTGGCAAAATTAAATTCATGTCAAAAAATGATATATGATCAGGTGATTGAAGCTGTGGAATCAAAAAATCATAAATCATTTTTTGTTTACGGTTGTGGAGGAACTGGAAAAACTTTTTTGTGGAATACAATTATTTCTAAACTAAGATCAGAAGGAAAGATTGTTTTAGCCGTTGCTTCTTCAGGTATTGCTTCTTTATTATTGCCAAAAGGTAGAACAGCTCATTCGCGTTTTATGATAAAACCAAATATGGAAAAAGTTTTGGCCTGTTCGATCAATAAAAAGACCAATCTTGCCTATTTAATTGAGAAAGCAGAATTAATCATTTGGGATGAAGCTCCTATGTGCAATAAATGTTGTATTGAATCTTTAGATAAGAACTTACGTGATATTATGTCAAAAAATTCTGATGATCCAAAAAAAGATATACCATTTGGAGGCAAATCAATTTTGTTTGGTGGAGATTTCAGACAAACTTTACCGGTTATACAAGGAGGAACCAAAGAACAGATCATTGAATCTACGTTAAATAATTCATATTTATGGCCTTCCTTAACAGTATTTCATTTAACAGAAAACATGCGATTGACATCAGCTAATTTAACTATTGCTGAAATAAATGAAATCAAAGATTTTGCGGAATGGATATTACAAATAGGAGAGGGTCAATTACCGTCACATTTTGTCACCAATGATCCTGATGCATCTTGGATTAAGATTCCCGATGATTTGCTCACAGATTCAACTATTTCTCCAATAGAATCGATATTTACAGCTACTTATCCAAGTTTTAATGATAAATACAGTGATACCAATTATTTGAGAGAGCGTGCTATTGTGACACCTAAAAATTTAATTGCTGACGAGATTAATAGATATGCAATTGATTTATTGCCAGGTGATAAAAGAACATATTTTAGCTCTGATTCTATTTCATTCAACTCAGGATCTTATGATAGTAACAATCTTTTATACCCTGTAGAATTTTTAAATAAACTTGAATTCAGTGGCATACCAACACATGAACTTATTTTGAAGATCGGAATGCCAATTATGTTATTAAGAAATTTGAATCAAATAAGAGGCTTATGCAATGGAACGCGCTTAATTGTAACGAAAATGTTTGAAAAATTGATTGAGGCAAAAATATTGACGGGAACTCATGTTGGAGAAAAGGTTTATATTCCTAGGATTGTTATGATTGCAAATGAAACAAAATGGCCGTTTACTTTTAAGAGACGTCAATTTCCTCTCAGAGCGTGCTATGCAATGACAATTAATAAAAGCCAAGGTCAATCATTAAATCAAGTCGGCATATATTTAACTGAGCCTGTTTTTAGCCATGGACAATTATATGTTGCACTATCAAGAGTCACATCAAAAAATGGTCTTAAGATTATTATAAACAATGGTGATGACATACCCTATAATTATACAAAGAATATAGTTTACAAAGATGTTTTACAAAATATATAATAGGAATTTAAAATACTTTGCATATATCTTTTTCTATACATAGCATCATTTTTTAAATCTATTTTTGCTATATATACATACAATGTATTTGACACTTTGTATATATGACTAATTTATAAGAAAATAAATTTGGCCATATCTAGGGATAGTTTGATGCACACTTTTCGTATTTAGATATTACAAAGCTTGAGACATATTCAGAGCTTTATTTTCACTATTTAGTCCACATTCTTCTCTGTCAGATCAACCACTACATTTGAATATATGAAAGAAAAAAATTGCCACGTTTTGGTTCTTATCCTTTTCAGAATACTCAGTTCATTCCAAATAACTCATTTCACAGTCCGGTTCAATCATGCACTCACACCTTCAGTTCGTTCTGAACCAAGCCATCCTAGATCAATCTGTTCTGTTTCCCATCAAATCAATTGTAATGATTCATCTAGATTTCGCAACTTGCGCTGCATCAAATTCCTTATTAAAAGATCCTGAAAAGCCTTGATCAACTGATCGTGGAGGCACTGTTCGCCCAATTCAAGGATGGATGATGTTACCTCCGATCATGTCACCTATGGTTTAAATAGAGGTGATGTGGCTGTGTATAAAAGGTAAGTTGCAAGAAAAAGAGTCGTTTCTAATGTGCAATCAAGGACAGAAAAGATGTTCCCAGTGAATGTCTCATATTTTTGCCTTTTTCCCTGTTCATGGAGTAGATGTATGTGAATGTTACTGATATGAAACTTCAAGCATATCTATTGTTGTGATGGGTTAAATGAGTTAATTTTCTGAGGTCAATATGTTGAATATTGATGCCCTTAGTTTGATAACATGAGATTGTTATGGTGATGCTCACCTAGAAGTGAATATACTTAGTTATTTGTCATTGATTTGCTTTTCATTTGATTTCAGGAGCTATTTTGTATAAGGAGGATTAAATTGCATAGGTTAGTTCGATTTGATCTTGCACGGAGAACTGTATCGCAGGTGATTTGATTTTATGTGGCTGTCTTTCACATCATCTTGGTTCAACCGCGCCTCTGGCGCGGGCGTCCACCTAGTAAACAACAATTAACAACCGTTTATGTGATCTAATCAGTAATTTTAGAGCCGGTCTACGATTAACTAGTTATTGATTTCTTAGAAAGGATAAACCTAAGTTTAGATTTGTAAATTCTAAAAAAATCAAAATTACACCATTGGGTCAAACATTATTTCAAAGCTGAGGTTGGGAGACTGTACCAAACCTCAGCTTCGGTTTATTGTTCAAATTGCCTCACTGGCTTTTTTACTCACTTCACTCAGTAGCGTACATACATACAGAGTGATCACAACAACTTTCTTAACCCCCAGAGTTCATGTCATCATTGACTCTCTCAATCAATCCTCACTGTTCTCAAATCTCAAATTAACCATTATCAATTTGAAAACAGTCTCATCATCAAATGCTCTGATCCCACCAAAAGGTTCGTTTTCTAATCAATGCAATCCATTTAGATTTCACAATGTATCGGATCGCCAATTCAATTCACTTTCAAGAACAAAGTTTGAATCTTTATGTGTTTGTGCGATTAAAATTGTTGGTATTCAATACTGAATTGCATATACTTGATTCTGGGCAGCTTCGATTGAATTTGATCAATCAAACAATGGCGCAGCAGAGTAATTGGGAAGCAGATAAAATGTACTCCGAGTACTTCTATGAGCAATTTTTTTTTTTGTGGAATTGGTTTTTGTTAATTTTGATAAAGTTTTAATCTTTATAGGCTTGATGTGTACATTTATGATTATCTAATGAAGAAAGAATTGCATGCGACTGCCAAATCATTCATGGCCGAAGGGAAGGTTGCGCCGGATCCAGTAGGTAATGGGATGCAAATCAATTGCATAAAGAATGAATATTTGATTCTTGATTGTGATTGTGCTTGTGCTTTACTTTGGTAATGCGATATGATCGGTTCTAATGGCGCTATTGTCAATGTTGCTCGCGAAAGAGCTAATGTTTTTTTTTTGGTTTATCGAATGCATTGTTAGGAGGAGAGTGTTTTCTTTGCTTTAAGGTAAGTATGTAATTTAGATATGGCGTGTAATGTGCAGCCATTGATGCTCCCGGAGGATTTCTTTTTGAGTGGTGGTCTGTCTTTTGGGACATTTTCATTTCAAGGACGAATGATAAACATTCTGAGTCTGCAGCAGTTTATGTAGAGGTGATTTTTTTTGTAGATGATGGAATGGACGTTGCAATTTGGGTAGTTGTTGCGCTACTGATATTGATCTTTTTATCCCTTCATATGGTGTTGATGTGCAGGCACAACAAATCAAAGTGAAGGAACAACTTCAAATGCAGCAGTTGCAACTAGTGCGCCAAACTCAGTTGCAAAGGAATCCTACTAATCCTCCATTTGGCGGTCAAATAAATTCGCTTGGTCCTGAACAAATGCTGGGCCAATCGAATGCTAATGCATTGGCAGCAAAAATGTATGCGGAATACTGGAAACACCTGAATCAAATATATTTAGAAAGTGTTCAACTATATATGTTGTTTCTTCACTAGTTTATATTTTCTTGTTTTGACTTGCTAAAACAGTCAGTTGGCTCAAGGAAACCCGGGTAACGTTAATGTGGCCCTACAACAAATCCAAGCTCAAACTCAACAGTCCACTGTAACTACTCATTCCCCACCTGTTTTACCACATTTGGTTTTCTTTCTTTCTTCTTTATATAGATTTGCTTCTTTGTCTACAGGTCATAAAGAGTGAAGTCAACATGGGTGCTGCTCAGAGATCTTTGCCAGTGGATACTTCAATCTATGGGCAAGGAATTATGCAGTCAAAACTAGGAATAGGAAATGCAGGTAGGATTGGCCGAGTCCTAACTTGATGTTAGATCTTTCATTTTGGGTTATGGTTTCCCGCATAATATTTGAAATTTCTATGTGACGCATGTCCAGGTATGGTTAGCCTTGGCAGAAAATTTCATAGTTCTAAAAGAAAGAGAAGGTTCATAGCTGTTTTAGGCTGCAGTGTCATAGAACCCGGGTACAAAGTGTCAAAGTAACTCACTTGATCTTGATGATTTCCTGGCTGACAATCCGTCATATGTATGATCTTGATGTGGTCTTGATGTGATGATAGCCAAACTAATATTAGGCTAGCTTCTTGTTTGGCATGCTTTTGTCTTCAAGTATCTTCTATCAACTGGACAATGGTCTTTAGTCTTAGACAAAACTAAGTTAACTTGAAATTTGATTGAAGATTTCATGTCACAGTTTTGTGATTATTCTTGCTTTCTTTTGAATGCAGGTTTGAACCCAGGAGTCGGTGGTCCTTTATTGAAAGGATGGCCTTTAACAGTGAGTTTGATTTTTTCAATTCATGTATTGTGTCCAGGGCTTCGTGCCATACATATTATTCATGACCGATTCCAACTCTGGTAACTGAGGTATCTGCCAATATATACAGGTCATCGACCAAATGCGGCCAGGTTTAGGCGCACAAGATCAAAAACCTTTCCTGCAAGGTGCAACTCAGTTTCCGATCCCCACACAGCAGCAACAACAACTTTTAGCACAGGTTCAGGCACAAGGAAATGTTAGTAGCACACCTGGCTATGGAGATATGAGGGCATTCCCTAGGGGAAATTTAAATGTAAAAGATGGTCAACCAATCACAAACAATGGATCTATAGATTCCCCTATGCAAGCAACTACTAAGGTAAGTTCACATTCTATCTTCTCTTGCTTAATGCAGTTTGTGACTTTGGAAATAAAACATAACTCTTACGTTTTGACCAAACAAAAAAAGAACAGAAAAGGTCTATAGATACTCTTCTTATGACCAATTCTTGATGTAATAGTACTCCAATTTAATGAGCTTCAGTTTGATACTAAGTTGATGACAAACAGCCTTGATGTTTCTCTAATATGTTTTTGCTTTTAACTAGATAAATATGCCACAGATGCAACAATCTTCTTCCCAACAGCAGGATCCATCACAGCCTCAGCAAGTGCAGCAGGTTATACTTCCTTTTAACGACAATAATGTTTCTAATTAGTCTAATTGGTAAAACTTAAAGAGTTAATAAAGGTCGTCTCGACTAAGAAAGAGATTAGAAAAACAAAAGAACACATATGATAGAAGGCAACCGTTAAACCTATATTCTCTGAACGTATACATGAACCTTTTTATGTAGTAAGAATGGTATTAATATTCCCTACCAAGTACTAATATACAATATAAGATGACGAATGGTTTATTTGACACATACCAGAATGGCCGCAAAAGGAAAGGGCATTCATCCTCTGGAGCCGCTAATAGTACTGGTACAGGAAATACAATTGGGCCTTCCTCCAATTCCCAACCATCAACTCCATCCACCCATGCCCCCGGAGATGGAATTGCATTAGCTGGAAATTTGCCGAATGCTAGCAGTGCTCCTAAAAGTTTGATGATGTACGGTACAGATGGAGCTGGTGGCCGTGCATCAACTACAAATCAGCTGGTATATATATATATATTCCTATTTGTTCATAAGCTACAATTGGAAGGGAATCTGGATGCCCACGACTCCATACATATGTCAGTTTCCAATGTAGTTCCAACTAGCACCAGTCTTGAGATAATTGATAATTACCACTTAATTTCATACCATTACGATAATATATTGATGAAGAAATGTTTATGAATGTCGGAAAGTTGCTTCTTCGAATTTTATGGTCCAATTTTCTGATTAATTCTAATTACCAGGAAGATATTGACCAATTTGGAGATGTTGGCTCCCTAGAAGCTAATGTGGAATCCTTTCTGTTGCAACATAGTGATGGAGATGGAAGGGATTTGTTTGGTACATTGAAGCGTAACCCTGCACATTCCACAGAAGCTTCAAAGGGTAAAAGATCATCTCTAGCGTCTAAACAATGATAATCACTGCAGCTACTTGCATTTTTACTTGATTCCTTTCACCGCAGGTTTTTCCTTCAACGAAGTCGGTTCAATACGTAAAAGTAGTAGAAAAGTTGTTTGCTGTCACTTCTCTTCGGATGGAAAGTTATTAGCCAGTGCTGGACACGACAAGAAGGTATAATTCCAAGGAATCAGCTTTCACGTTTTTTCTTTTCTGTCATATTCCATCTGCAGTCTTTTTCTCTGCCACATTAACGAGTTTGTAGATGTTCATCTCATCTTTTCATGTTAGTAGGTTGTTGTATGGAATATGGAAACACTACAGACTGAAAGCACACCGGAGGATCACAGCCTTATAATTACCGATGTTCGATTTAGACCAAACTCAACTCAGTTGGCAACTTCTTCATTTGACACAACTGTGCGACTTTGGGATGCTGCTGATGTTAGTCCGATACTCCTTGCTAATTAATGTTGTCAATTCTTTTATCTAATTTTTTTTTGTTGCCTTCCGATCCAGATTCTTTTTTTTTTCTTCTTATTATCTCACTTGACAATCTGGACCGTGACCGAAATTTATCTTTGTTAAAAATTATTTCTTCGACTTCTAAAGTGTTGGATTTCATTATTGCAGCCAAACTATTGTTTACAGACATATTCAGGACATACTTCACATGTAATGTCACTTGATTTCCACCCTAAGAAGAATGACCTTTTCTGCTCATGTGATGCTAACAATGAGATTCGCCTTTGGAATATGAATCAGTATTCTTCCATTCGTGTTTCTAAGGTTTGTACTGGGGCTCCACTTTTATTCTTTGGAAGTCCGACTCAATTCTGATTTTCTTTTTTTACGAGTTCATTTATATAATGATGCAGGGAGGTACAGCACAGGTGAGATTCCAGCCGAGAATTGGACAATTAATGGCTGCAGCATCTGGGAATGTTGTGTCCATATTCGATGCTGAGAGTGACAGGCAGACACGTTCGCTGCAGGTATTATTAGTTGCTATTGATCTCACTAAGGATTACAGGTTTCATTTCGTCAGTATACCTGCGAAAGTATATTAATTAGACAGTGCAATATTTTGAAATCATTCAGGGCCACTCCACAGAGGTGCACTCTCTTTGTTGGGATGCAAATGGAGATTATTTGGCTTCGGTGAGCCAAGAGTCTGTCAGAGTGTGGTCATTATCCTCCGGGGAATGCATTCACGAGCTCAGTTCTAGTGGAAACATGTTCCATTCCTGTGTTTTCCATCCGAGCTACTCCACTCTCTTGGTCATTGGAGGCTACCAGGTGAGCTCTTTTTGTTTAGGTGACGCAGATGAAATTAGAATTGCTTGCTAATTTTGTCTAGGTTAGAGGTATCATATGTATTATTTATCTAGCAGCAGTTAAATTGCATCAAGACATCATGCGAAACTGTGGAAGTAACAAAACTAAATGTGATTTAATGTATTCAAACTGTGTAAAGTAGAATACCTACGTATCCTCGCTCAAGTACATTTGTGGAGACTAACTGAATTTATGTTTATATATTATAAATACAGTCAATGGAGCTCTGGAACATGGCCGAGAACAAGTGTATGACGATTGCGGGTCATGACTGCGTAATTTCAGCTTTGGCACAGTCACCAGTTACAGGGATGGTCGCTTCTGCCAGTCATGATAAATCGGTCAAAATCTGGAAATGAGGTTTGCTGAAATTTTGTTTCAGATCCCATTCTTTCAAGTCTCTGATCATCTCAACTGCAGAGAAAGTCGAGATAAACATACAAAGAAGAGAAGCTCATCATGTATAATCTTTAGTTTTTTTTTTCATTAACTATCTATATTTATCTATCTTTAGTCGGTTTTCCTTTAATTCATGCTCTTCGATTTACATTGGATTTGTTAAAAGCGACTTTATCATGTGAATTCATATGAGAAAATTGCAAGGACTACTGAGTGGCTGAAAGCACCGTGCCAATGGAATATGATGACTAATCTCAATAAATAACGAATATATGCCATTTTCTTTATTCATTTTGTTTTTTTTTCCTTTCAAGAATTGGTATACATCCTGATGCATATTCAGAAGACTCCGAGTTCATGTAAGTTGCTTACATAATCTTCTGCTTCAATACAGACTCCAGTTTTCTCAACAGCATTTCTAAATTTGTAGTCAAATCTTGTGATAATTTTTTGGTTTAAACTTTGTTTAGATTTGTATCTGGCTTTGGCACATGTATGTTTTCAGGATAGTCATCTAACCAAAGATAGGTGCTACTCAAAGATAAAGCCAACAATGGACTTGCACTCTTTTGATTTAAACTTGAAAAGTTGAAACAAGAAATATGGTATAGAACATAGTACTGTATACAAGTATATTCCAAGAACATTTAACTATTGAGAGTTTGAGCCATATTCATGACCTAATTAACTCTTTTGCCTTCTGATTTCTTCTTTATGCAAAGCCATCAAATCCCTTGTCAAAATTAACTGCCAGGGTGTGTAAATCCCTCCTTTCAATCAACTAATAGTGGTCGCTGCGATGCTGCGCAATGCCCAAAACGAAAGACTGAGGCCTGAATCTTCCAATGACTGCAAGTTTAACATTAACACAGCATTAGCATCCCCAAGTTTACTTGTACAAAATGAGTCTACTTCCAGCAACATTTTAATAAAATATTTACATACATGGCTTAAACAAGACAATAATTCCAGCTTAGTCTTTTCCTAGTTCTCATTTACATTTTCTTCAAGGTCTTCTATAACATTAGTTGATGAACATAAACTAATTCTGCCCTAAACATAAATTTTAGTACACTAGTTTAGCTCAGAATCTGGAATTGGAAACAACATAGTCAAACTGTAAATACAGGATTTTGAGCACAACCTCATACTATATGCAAAAACTAGCTGCCACCATTCAGACACCTATCTCAACTCGAATGTACCCGAAAAGTACTCATACATCCCGGAAACCAAGTTTGCCTTCATACACACTCAACAGCTGAGGCAATTGGCTCAGATATTTTGGTCACAAACCTCTCCAAGAATTGCTTCTCTGATGGCAACACCGCATAAGACAGACTCATGTTCTCATCCACCAAACCTTCCGACATCAAAATTTTCACAACCGAACACCTTGGAATGATCCTCCTCTCCAAACTGAAGCACAGAATAATCGGACATGTTGTAGGGATCAATGTAGCAGACCATCCCATCTTGTTCACCAAAAATTCCATAGTCTGCATTATTTTGACAGCATCATCAATTCATCATCAGATCATCCCCAACACCTCTTGTAAATCTCTCGATTTCAATTGCAATGCTCTCAGCGCCGTAACAAAACTCGACTTCTTGACATCAAATCCCATCTCCTCATTAACCTCACTCACAAGCTCACCAAACTCTTGATGATTGTGCATCAACACTTGAAGTGTCATGAGCAAGCATCAATGAAATGCAAACTTTTCGGCATACCCAACTCCCCTCAAAAGATCAATATTCGGCATCACATTTCTTCTATGATTCTCCAAGAACATCCAAGAACAGCCACCACATTTTCCTGAAAGAAATCAAATTCCTCAAAAAAAAATTATAAGATGGCACAATCTGATTCTCCAAGCTTCTTGACAACAAATGTGGATTGAAACTCAAAACTCAAGCTTTGATAATCTGACTCTCAGATAAACCATGGCTGCTCAACAGAGCTAGAACAGAGTCTGCTGCTCCTTTTGCATTGTTGTTTTTGTAGCTCAACTTTTGTAGATGCTGAGATTGCTTCTTCTGGGTTTAACCCACATGATTCTTATGAGGTAATTCACTGTGAAAGTTTGAATCTTTAAATTTCCAAGACTCAAACTTTGTTGGTAATCTTGGAAGGAATCACATTACTACAAGGAACAATCTGAGTTGAACCACCATTGTTGTTAGGTCAATCTCCAAATTTGACTAAAACCCTCTTATCTGGTTCTGGGTTTTAGTAAAGTTCCAACCTTTAAGTTCTTTAACTAATATTCGGTCCAACCAGAAAAGACTACAAAGACATAGACTAGACAAAGCACTATTCCCACGCGCAGGATGTGCACGCGCCACTGTGGAGTAGGCGACCCACTTACCAACAACCAAGGCAGTTGGGGAGGTGGGGCCCCTAAGTCAGGTGGGTGGGGTCGGCGCGTGAGGTTGAGAACGGCGGGGGCCATGTTTCAATTTGTTACAATGATGATGATGGATGAAGAGCAAGAGCTATAAGTAAAAGAAAAAGGGACCATATTTCAGCCTTATACATTTTTTTTTTGCTTTTGCTTTTCAAAAAGCAAAACACAACACAACTGAGGCTCCTTTAGATTCTTCTTCTTCTTCTCCTTCCCACATACATTTTTAGAGCAGCAAGGAAAAAAAACCAAGGAGGATCTCTCTTAGCTTCCTCATCCCACATTTGTTTTGGTTCAGATTATGATCTGTAAGTACAGTTTTATACACTTTTAAGCTTGTGTGTGTGTTTTTTTATATGTTTTGGGTCATCTATCATCTTGTTTTCATTTCAAGATTTCATGCATTGAGTCTCTGAAGTGTTTGATTTGAGCTGCACTTGGGTTTGAGCTGCATGTGTTGCTTTTGATATTGAGTTCTTCTGGGTAGGCTCTTAATGTCTGAGCTTCATATTGCATAGTGATTAGCATAGTGTTTCTACTTCATTTGTATTCAGAATATTTTTATGCTGTTTGGTGAAGGCTGTGTTTTGTGGAGAAGCGTTGAAATGTTGGTCAGAAATAGTAATAGATGATTGTTGTGGGTAAATGGGTTATTGAGCTATATGTGCCTTTGTCATCACAGATGCAAAGACTCTGTGATCTGAGATGAATGGATGAGTAGATTTCGTGCTGTCATTCTCTCTTTTTGGACATGTTTAAATCTTCTGTTATACTCAATAATATTTGTTGATGGTTCTTGTTAAGAAGATCTGGCTTTTGTTAATGGTGTAGAGGTCTTAAGTTGATTTTGGCTTCAACAGAGACTAATATCTGAAGAAATGACGAAGATAAGTCCTGAATTCGAAGAGAGTATCACATCAGAGGGAGTTCTTTCGGTTTCAGCTGACATTAGCTTCATTTCTAATGGCTTTCCAAAGTATAAAATAGGACCTGATAATCAAATAGAGGACGAGCCAAAGGGAGATAGCGATGGTCCAACCGTGAAAGAGATAGTTGAACAGGAAACAACCCAGTTGTCAGAGCAGCATAAACGTCTCTCAGTTCGTGACCTTGCAAGTAAATTTGACAAGAACTTGGCTGCTGCCGCCAAATTGTCAGATGAGGTATCCTACATTTACATTCCTTTTCTTTATAGATGCTATAAATAGTATTCACTTCATCCTTTCAACAATGCAATGAACAAACAATTTGGTACAACTTAACATTGATAATCACCTTTGACATTCAGCACTGCAGATATATCTTATTCCGTTATTTCTATTTTTTCTGGAAAGAGTATAAATTTCTGATATGATTTATTGACAAATAGGCAAAGATTCGAGAAGTGGCTTCTTTGGAGGGACATGTTCTTTTGAAGAAGCTTAGAGACGCATTGGAGTACTTGAGAGGGCTTTTAGCTGGGAAGAACAAGGAAGATGTAGAGGAAGCTATTTCTATGGTTAGTTTTCCATGAAGTTTTGAATTGCTTTACTCATATCAGCAGAAAATGCACTTTGACTATAAACTTGCTTTACTATTAAGGAAGAATAGCCTTGCAAATGGTTAGGTTGAATATGGTATGTTTTTCCAAAAACCAATATTAGCAAGATATATTGGTGACTATCAGGCGGTTAAGAGATATCACGAATGTAGTTAACTTGGGTGAATGTTGTGCTGAACAACTTCATTTTAAGTTCTTTTAAGAAATGCATCACTTGACATGTCCTATGAATATTAAGTTTCAATTATTTATTTCCCTTTGTTGTCTCATTAGATGTCTTCTTTCATACAGGTGGAAGCTTTAGCAGTTAAGTTGACTCAAAATGAAGGAGAATTGATTCAGGAGAAGACTGAAGTGAAAAAGCTAGCCAGCTTTCTCAAACAGGTACGCCATTTGAATTTGCATATGTATCTTATAGACAATGATTTCGTTGGTTATTTCTAAGAAATCCATGGAACTTGGAAACTCTTTCCTCTTAGAATAGTCTCTCAGATGTACCTATATCATACCGATTCACCCATTCTATATATAAATATTGTACAGTTTGTATTACAAGAGAGTAAATTCGTTTGTAACTTTTGGTGGATTTTTCTGTACAGACTTCTGAAGATGCTAAAAAGCTGGTTAACCAAGAGAAATCATTTGCTTGTGCTGAAATTGAAAGTGCAAGGGGAATAGTCAAGAGAATTGGGGAGGCTCTTGAAGAACGAAATAGAACTATAGAAAGTTCTAAAAGACAGGTTTGTATTCCCTATCTATTTATCTAACAAGACTTGTTACTTCTTTCACTGCTTATATTGCTTAGTTAGATGAAGCTTCTTTTGAGCATTCAATGTTGTCAAGATGCCTGTTTAGGGTGTAGTATTGGCCCTGATGTATATTGCGGTTACCATTTGATGTATCAAGGATTCAAATCTTTACATTTACATTTACATCAAAGTAACTGATGATCTCTAATTCTAATGTAGGATGTGAAGGAACTAACAGAGGTGGTTCAGGAAGCTAGGAGAATCAAATTGATGCATCAGCCAACCAAGGTATTGTGCTATGTTTTGAACTTTGATTTATTTCATAATGACTGGTTTATCGATTCATTTCTTAGTGCTACTTCCTTCATATGTCTTATGTAAATTTATAGAAATTTCAAAAGCAAGGTGAATCAAATTTAAGAGTTTACAAATTTTATATTTCTAGTATCGCAGCAGTTCTAGAAAAAAAAAACTTGGAGCATACATTCCCTGCTATATATATTGAATGTCTCCCTCTTTTGTCAAAATTCTGTATACATGCAATGTTTGATGTCCAGGATGTCTTTTTAGTAGTTCTAAACTACTACTTAGATTTGATAAAATCACTTAGCTGGAATATATAATAATGATTTTTTTTTTTGGGGAATTCATAAAAGCATTCATCATTATATGTTGCAACTAGAAAGGTTTTATTTTTCCATACAACGTGGACAAATCAACTCTTTCTTAACATTGTGGCTCCACCTACTGTTATCATTTACTGTGCTAGTAATTTTTTGTGCTATACTCCTATTAGTGAATTTTTAAATTATTCCAGAGCTCCTATTTAAACATGTATGTATGATGCATTGTTTGTTTATCTTATCGAACGCCATTTATCTAATTAAAGCTACACTAGAAAGCATGTCCGGTTATTGAGATTAATATTTAGTCTTGGTGGAATGATCTTTAGGTGTTGGAAATGGAGCATGAGCTTCATGCATTACGAACACAGATTCGGGAGAAATCCATTGTTTCAGTGAAGCTTCAGAAAGAGGTTTGCACATTAGAGTCTTACTTTTTTTCGTTGAAATAAACTTATAGCTGGAGTACTGTTATATATCAAATTCTTTCTGGGTTCCACTGATATGCTTTTGTACATTCGTCTATGAGATTAACACTGAAGTGGTTCTGAACTTCTGATTTAGTGAAACTTGAGTTCTAACTCTTTAAATTTTAGCAAATAACCTAGGCGCAGAACCAATATTTTGCTTGAACCTGCTTTAGGAATGACAAGCTTTCCTGAAGAACATCATATGAGAGACCTAGGGAGCCAGTAGGAGTTATATTGATGCTCGGATCTTTAAGGGAAAGAGGGGCAAAACAGATCTTCAAAATTGTCTTTTATTTCCGAGTAGAAATTTCTCATTCATTATCAATTTTGGTATCGATGTAGGCGTCACTATCGTAGCAAGTCCCTATAAGTTCTTATCCTAAACCTAAGACTCTGTATCCTGAGTGTTCAAGCCATTTAAAATTCTACTTTTCTAGATTCTGAGAGCACAATTTTCTGTTCAATACCAGATACAATTAGAAAGCTGTATAAAGAAAATATTATCCATTCTTTCACTTTGTTACTGGTTCAGATCGTCGTAATTTTTATTTGTTTCCTGTAATTGTTTGACAATACCCTAATATCTTTTCATCTCTTTAGTGCCAATTCCAGAAGTTATGATTCATATCTTTAACTTAATTCCTTATCCCAGCTGGTAATGAACAAGAGGGCAGATGAAAACAAATCTCGTCTATATGCTGTAGTTGGTTCTGAAACTCTAGGTTCATGTCTCCGAATCCAAACTTGCTCAGAAAATGCTCCACCACTTTCGAAGTGTTCAATTCAGTGGTATCGTGTTTTGCCAGATGGGAGCTGGAATGAAGTTATTGCAGGTATTCATGCAAGAATGTTATCAAATTTAAGCTCTTTCATATAAATTTCATGCTGAAAGTCCTTGATTGATCGAGTCAAATAATACAACTCTTAGCTTTACTATGAACAATCTGAGACATCCACGTCTGTCCCTGGGAGCTTCCATGTGCGCATGTGATGATGAGATGCTTCTCCCTCACTGTAGTTATGAGACATTTACTCCAATTGTTATCTCACTACATTAACAAAAATTTAACTTGTACAGACCTATATGTGTACCCTGCTGTAGGCCTGTAAGTTTATTCCCATGTTTAGTTTAAAATGAACATGAAAATAATCAATAGTATCTGAATCCTATTGATTTATTTATCGGAAAAAAAAGGTTATCTGAATCCTGATATTGGTTCTTATCCGATGTCTGTCTTATATGACTCAATTCTACTTCATCAGGTGCCAATAAATCAGTTTATGCTCCGGAGCCATTTGATGTTGGAAGAACCTTAGGAGCAGACATTATTTCCAATGGTCAAAAAGTGACAATAACGACTGCTGGTCCAATTGATCCTGGTTGGTTTCCTTTTTTCTTTTTGTTTTTCCCGACCTCAGTGTTTTTGTTGATGTGTTCATATGATATTTATTTTTCTCATTGTAATATCAGTAGATCTATTGATGTGCTCTGCCTTTGTGATACATAATATTAGAGAAAATGAAACAAAAATCTAATTATTTTAAACAGCTGCAGGACTTGAAAGCTACAAAGACACTCTTTTGCGGAAATCTAACACAGAATTTCATGTAAGATCCTACCTTTTTGTCTTATTTCACAATCGTCTATTTGCTGATTCTTGTTTTGCTGGAGTAGTTGCTTGATGCATACCTAAATAAAGGGAAAACTAAAGTTTCTTAGTTTTTTGGTCGTGGAGATGATCCAGATGTATTTTATGCTCTAGTGGCGACAATTTATGTGCTAGTTTTTATTCTAAGGGGTGAATCTTATTTGTATTCATCATAAGAATCTAGCTCGTGTTTCAAAAAAAGAAAATCTAGCTCGAAATTCCGTATGAATCTGGAAAGGCTGTAAGAAAGTGAAATGTTGGATGTTTTATTGTCACTTGTTTCCATCTCCGAATTCAAATTGATAGCATATTTTTAAAGGTTTTGACTGTATAGTCTCAGGTTGATCATTTTTACATCTCTCATTATGGTTATTGTGAACAATGAAAATATACATGATGTATCTTAGCCTGACATTTCTTTTAGTTCTTACTCAGCTTTGTAATTGATGAATATTTGTAGGTTGTTATTTCAAAAATGAATGGGCGTGATCATTCTTCTCGTTCTGTTCATGTACTTCACGTGGGGAAGCTGAGGATGAAGCTTTGTAGAGGATGGATTACAAAGTCTAGAGAAATTTACTCCTCGCCAATGCAGGTAAAGGGTCTATCATTTTGATCAATGAGAAAGATTATCTACAAACTACCATCCGCAGATGAGTGAAGCATGAATTTGTACTAGCAATCTGTGAAAACATGATGCAATGACTCTTTCGTTGCATAATTTTTTTGCTATGACATTATTTGACAGCAAAAAATGAGTATTTACAATAAACTATTTTCAATGTTTTAAGCTGTGTGGAGCTAGAGGTGATGCCGCTAATGTGTCCAAGGGAGTGTTTTGGCAAGCAAGGAAGGGTCTTTCATATGTACTAACATTTGAAACAGAGCGAGACAGAAACGCAGCAATACTACTTGCCAGGAAATATGCTCTTGATTGCAATGTAAGTATCAATATCAACATCCACTGAAGCAAAGATGAATCCCTGACTATGAAACTTAATGAACAACTATTCAAATGACAGGTTATGCTTGCCGGACCAGATGATAGAGTGTAGATGGAAAGCCGATTTTACTAATGTATGTGTGTGTATGTGTGACTGCTCGTGTGTAATTTGTGTGTTGTGAAATCATGATGAGAGAGTAAAATGTATGGTATAGTAATTGGGTTTTCCACTAATCCGGGTGTTGCATCATTTAGGCAGTGTTTTTGTTTTGCCTAATTAGCATCAGGAGTTGTTACATGTCTCTTTATTCTTTTGGTGTTTTTATTGTTGTAAAAGAGGTTGTAACAAGTTTTTCCTATTCATTATTAATTGGTTCCTTTTGTGACTGATTTGCTTACATACAATGTTGTTGGTTACTCAAGTAGTATACTCCGGTGAAGAAGCTGTGTTTTGCCTAACGGAAACACCCCATATTCCGGTGATCTAAGAGCATCTGCAACGGTGTAGATTGTAGCATGAGCAACCTGTGGAACCCGCCAGAAATAGCACGAGCAGCGTCGATTTGGCGTGCAGCGGTGAAGAGGGAGGCGGTTGACTAGTCGTTGACCGAGGTGGCAAGCTCGAGCACGAGCAATCGTTGCTCGTCCGAGAGAAGCTGCTCTTTGGTGGAGCCCACTCACGTGGGTGATGCTAGAATTGTTCCATTTTTTATTTATTTAGGCGCGTTAATAGGAAGTAAGTTTTTTTTTACAGCTCAGCTTGGACGAATAAGAGGCCGCCATTGGGCGAGGCCGGTTGCCAACACTCCCCCAACGGTCAAGTTGATCTGGGCTGTGCGTTTTGATTCGAAAAATTAATCGGATGTCCCAAATTTAAAATAAATGGCTAGTTTTGAATTGATGAGATGAGGCTTTAAAAAACATTGCAGCCAATCAAAAAATTTGGGACGATCAGCAAAAAGCGTGTGGGGATAACGATTATGCTTTACACAAAACGCAACTCATCCTTCAAGAGAAAGACTACAAATTGAGATTGTAAGGAGAAGAAACAAGGATCATGACTAAAAATATAGAGGCTATGACCCCAAATTCAAAGAGATATTTCATGAAGAGGAAAACGGAAATTCTTAAGCAAGGAGACCACAATGAAGGAGAACATAGCAAGAAAGCTTTTTCAATAGTTTTGTCTTCATAATAAATCTAATCTTGACTTGTCATTATGTAATTTAAATTTTCAAGAAATAAAAATACACTTTCTTTATTTAGATAATATTCAAACACATATATTAAAACATAGTAGATTAAAAATAAACAACATAGAATGCAACATACACAAAATTCAAACACAAAAAATGCACACACATCAAATTCAAACAACATATTTAGATACGTTCACCGGTTTCTAAATACAAGTTGTGCTTCACTAAGTCCTTCCACTAAGTCCTTCTAAAGCTCTCCATGGAAATAAGCAGATTGGAGATCCACAACACGGTCGCGAAACTGTTGTTCATTCAATTCATCTCTTCTAACTAGCTCAAACGGAATTCGATTACTTTGTTTATCCACTGGCCCATCATAAACTGTGAAAGCATTCAATGGGCTTTGTAGATCTTCTTCTTCGTTCTTCTCAAATTCGTCCTCCACAAATTCTTCCTCAACAATCATGTTGTACATTATGATGCAAGCCAACATGATCATTTTTAGTGTCGATGTGTGATGACACTGAGCTGCATGACGAATAATTCCCCAACGAGATTGTAAGATGCCAAAGCACCTCTCCACATCTTTGCGGTATACCTCTTGTTTATTTGCGAACACCATATGTGGTAGATCTTGGGGATTGAGAATTATTTTGACAAACGAGGAGTACCTCGGATATATTCCGTCAGCTAGATAATAAGTGTTGTGGTACGTCATACCACTGACTTTATAAGTCTACTGCGGGCTTCTTCCGGCAAGGAGCGAATTGAAGATATCTGATTGGTGGAGCATGTTGATATCATTTTGTGCTCCAAGCACCTTGAAGAAGCTGTGCCATATCCACGTACCATATGAGGCCACCGCTTTTAAGATAATAGTGGGACGCTTCTTCCACCCCAAGAAATTCCATTGCTAAGCTATTGGGCAGTTCTTCCATTCTCAATGCATGTAGTCGATGCTTCCAATCATACCAGAAAATCTCTGATGCCTTGCTCTCCTTAGAAGTCGAGTGACGTCAGCTACATTTGGAGTGCGGAGGTAAAGGTTAGCGTAAATCTCGTAAACTTGGATGCACCACTTCTTCATACACTCTACTGTTGTTGATACACCTATCCTTGTGATTTCAGCACATTGATTTGCGATTGAGCCGTACGCCAACATTTGAAGAGCACCGGTCATCTTTTGTTCGGGAAGAAGTTCGAACAATCCAGTGGCATCTGCTCTTTGGTGCCAAAATTGGTTGTGGTTGCAGAGATCTGTCTTTATATGGTTGAATAAGTTCGTACTCATTCGTTACCTCCGACGAAAGACTTTCTCGTTAAATATAGGGCATTCGATGAAGTAATCTTCCATCAGATTCTGTTCCCTTGACTCCCTTAGCCTTTCTTCATTTTGACGGCGACGAGATTATTCATCATCAAATGTCGTAGCTACCATAACCGCATCAGTGACGAAGGCATTAGCAATTTCCGCATCTTGCTGACGTTGTTGTCGCCTCCTCGTGAACAAATTGTTCAAATCGAAAGGATTCATCTTACTGATGTAGGAATGTGAGAAAATATTTGAAGAAATTATTTACGGGTAGAATAGCAATTGATTTGAAGATGGTGTGAGCATACAAGAGCCATAGATGATTCTTTTATATCCAATTATAGATTATTTGATGTTTGAAGATGATGACACGTCTCACATCATGATTGGTCAGAAATCTTACCGAAAATCTTCTTCAATTATTCAGACAACAATGACACGTGACAATAACACGTGTCGTATCGTTATTGATCAAAAATCTTATCGAAAATTTGGTTCAATTATTTAGACGATAACGAACTGTGGAAGTGACACGCATCGTCTCATCATTTGTCGAAAAAATCTTACCGAAAATATTATTAAATTATTCAGACGATAATGACATGTGTCGTCTAGTTATTGGTTGGAAATCTAACAAAAAATAAAAATTAATTTATAATCAATGAATAATAATAGGAGGTGCTGAATTTTGGCACAGTTGCACGAAAAACATGAACTGCACTTCGTATTCAATGAATAGTGACTGCACCTCCTAAAAATAGGAGGTGCAAGGGCAATAACACCTCCTCTACCGCTGCATATGCTCTAAGAGTTTCTTACCAATCCGATCGGCTAAATATATTGTTGATGTGACCAAATATATCTAGTTTTATTCTAAACACATATAATGTGCTCATAAAAACTCATAAACAATTCTGAAACTACGCTACGGTGTTGAGCATTTCACATTTTACTGATTTAGTTCACTCGTTTACTCTTAACAATTTATGTCCAATTTTATTCTTAACACATAGAATGTGCTCATAAAAATTTAAAAACGATTATGAACTACACTCTTGAGCATTTCACATTTTACTAATTTTAGCACTCACTCGTTTACTCTTAACAATTTGACTCAAAATCTTGATTTCAAAGAATCATTTCCTACTAAATTTAGCTACATTATTGGCATCGCTCATTGTAAGCAAGTAAAAAAGGCTTGGAATTTGGAACATTGGGAATATTGTAAATGCATATATATGACGTCATAATTGATCATTTTTTCTAATCAAACGACGTCGCTTAGGCAAGGGCCTATTTTATAAAAACTAAGAGTTAAGTCCTAGTTTTGTAAATCTAACAAAAAGAGAAACCCACACAAGACTAAAACTAAAGCCTCCAACAGTATAGCTCATTTTGAAATTTCCGACTCTCTCTCTCTTTCTGTCTTCCGCCGTGCCGCCACATATTCCGACCACCGTGAATTCCTCCCCTCTCCGGTGAACCTCACTCCTTCATTTTCTTTATTATAATAAATAAAAATTCGATCTTTGCTTTAATCAGTGAGTTTGTTATGTAGCAAATTTGGATCAAACCAAAAACTAAAAACTGAATCTTTAAACCCAATAATCATGGTCGGATGGCATCGACATATCCAATCCCTAGTACGTAATCTCGGAAAGACAAGACTCGATGGTAGTAGTTCAGTTATGTCTGGTTCCAGAACACCTCTTTATCACTACTCTCAACACTCGGTACTTGCTTACTTCAGTTCTTGATGTACTTCTCTTTGTGTTTGGTCTCTTGTGTTTGTTTAGTTTAAGAAAGTTTGAAACTTGCTGATTGTGTCAGGGAATCTCCAGTTCGAGGAACCCAGTTGCGGAATCTTTGTCTGAAGAACAGACTCTTGAGTCCAAGAGTGAACAAGTGAAGCCTCTGCAACAAGTTCAGTATTTCTTGAAAGGCGTAACTCAGGTTACATTTGATTCTGTTGTTATGTGAATGAATGGTCATTTTGATCACCTATGTTGGTTTTTTTCTTTAACTTGTGTGTGAGGAGTATGTATGAGATTGTGAATCGAGTTTATGCGGGTTTTTTTAGGACCTGAACAAGATTGACCTCGTTGGCAAACTGGTTCGCGGTATGCGTGTTGAAGATGTGTTGTCACAGTTGCAGGTCACAGACAAGCAAGCTGCTAGAATCGTGTTTCAGGTGAGTCATTCGTTTTAGTTCGTTCAGTTAAACAGTTGTGTTATGGAACAAATTCTCTGGTTTATGTCATATATTTGCATCCAAGGAAAGAGAGTAGAAGTGAATGAGATTAGTTAAAATGTTTTGACCGGTAACCAGGCAGTAGTCCGAGTAGTATCAGCTATATCATTTTTGTGTCAAAGAATGAAATCTTAACTCTGTGCATTTAAATGATTTGGTATTTTGATCAGTTCAAGTATTTCATACTAAACTGCTTTGATTCGGAAGAAAAAGAGAAATGGTGTCCGAGCTTTGTATGTGTTTAAGACCCTATAGGGGAGATTATACTTGTAAAATAGTTTACAACGGGATAACTTAATTCAAGAAAATACTCTCTTTCTTTGCAGGGTATTCACTCAGCTCGAGCTGAAGCGATGTATAAACATGGCCTGGATCCAGATCGTCTACTAGTTGGTAAGTAATGCATATGCAAGTAAAATTTCAGTCATTTATTTTTGGTTTGTCAAACTCTTCTTATTCTGAATTCACTCCATTATTGCAGCTGGGGCAGCTATTTCTAAGGGATTCTTGGGATTCGGCAAGAAAAAACTGACTTACCATGGGAAAGCAATGGAATTAAAGTGAGACCAAAACACCGACTGATGGTGGTTTTGAGGGAGATTGCCCTCGAAGAGGAGGCTGAGATAGCCAGTCAGAGAGATAGTAATTTCCTGTACCTCAGTAAGCGCCTCAGGCTCACGAAGGAGGAAAATAAGCATGTTCCTGTCCAGCTTATCAAGAAAAACAAAGGCAAATTCAGTAGTGGTGAATTGAGTGGCGTGGCTTCATGAGTAGAGGCTACTTCCTTCCTGTGCCTTGATCATTTAAATGAAAGTTTTGAAATGCATTAGAGAATTTTAATAAAATAGTCTTGTAGAACTGCTAAAGAGCAAAGCTTCATAAATTGTTTAAATTCCATGTACTGCTGTGTGAGATTCAAAATGCATAATAGAAAAATATTGTTCTGAAATATATTCTCCCATTCTGCTTGGCCATTCATTTGAATAGGATTGGCGTTGTCCCTTCCTCATGTAACAACAACATACATAATATTTCTACATGCCTTCCATCAGTCCAGATGATATATCAGAAATTCATGGCTCCTTGTGTGTCTTTGCTTGCTTCATTCCCTTGTGAACACCCTAGAAAACCAATACAGCGCCGCCGGCCGCAAGTATCCTCATCCCTCAGAGTAGACAGCAAGTTTGAACCCTTGTTGAAGAACATGGATGCTGCATTCAGTGCTGTCTGTGACTCCTTCAGTGTTGCTAATTGTGACTCCTTCAATGTTGTTTCACCCATGAAGTCTTGGTTGACTTGGAGAAAGAACCAAGCAAAGACACATCCAAGAAACCATGCATTGAACTTGGAATTGAAACTTGAAACAAAGAAGTTCTTTGAAAGAACACCACCATCCCCAAAAATTCCTTGCATGCATGCAACGAAGGAAGAAATGATCAAGGCCTTCAAGACTGGTCGAACAAAAATGGCACTGAGAACAAAGTGTCGCTCCTTGTTTTTGCAATCTATCATCAGTGAGAACTCTGCCATGCATAACAAGTCAAGTAATAACACTACGATGCTGCGAGAAATATTTTCTGACCAAATAACCTTACCCCAAGCTTTATCGGTTTCCACAGTAAGAATAAAATCATGGGCGTCTCTGGCACATAAAGCTCTAGAGCCTGTTAAGGACCATACTGATTTGTCTGGTGAATTGAAAACAGGCAATTGAATACCACGTATTGCAGATGCTATATGAGGGAAGGAAGTGTAAAATGTACATCCTCTTCTTTTGAATGGAAAGCCCAATGCCCAGCCCAGCCCATTGCTTAGACAAGGCTCAATTTAATGCAGCTACAATGTGACTGGTGTGGTCATGTATACCTTGTCCAGTAGCTATTTTATCTTGTAGGGACTAGGTTCTTTATTATGTATGAGCTTATGAATGAACAATTGAACTTTACATTTTTCTCTTTTCCTTACCCTTGCTATATGGCTCTACCAACTTGGTATCAGAGACCACAGTCGCATGCGTGGCCTTCAGACCACAAATCCCTCCTTTGATCCTCATGGCGCGTCATTGCTGCTGAAAACACCTGTGACACAACCACTAGCTTCGGCTGCTTCGACGCAGGCCCTCAATCTTTGTGCCTTAGTTCGGCTGCTTCACTCTCAATAGGACGCCCTACATTAATTGGTGGACACCATCACCGCCACCAACCTTACCTTTCAGAACTAGATGTCCTCACAGTTCGCTACTTTCCAAATGACCATCATGGAAGGCTGAACCGTTTTGCCGCCACCCAACCGACCTTCGCTCTGTTCCCTTCGGCAACACCAACTCGGTCGGGTGTCTCGTCCCTTTCGTCTGTTCCCTTCGACGATCTTTTATGCTTTCCAGCCTCTTCTCCTCCATGCACACCGAGTATCGCCTTTGTCCCTGCCATGTCCACTTATTCCATCACAACCTCTCCGTCTCACCCTTTTTTACCTTCTCTCAAGTACAAACATTTCAAACACCATCATTTTTTGCAAAAAACACTCCTTCAAACCCCCTAAGGTGGACCTCCCCCGCTTCAAAAGGCGAAGACGTCGTTGGGTAAATGGCCATGGGAGAACGATAACTATGGGTGAACAAGGTACCACTGCATGAGCGTGTTTCTACACTTGCCTCTCACTTTGGGCCTAACGTATCTATGTGGATGTATGCGTTCGAGAAGAAGAACCCGTATGCAACATGGGAGCCTTTCGTCAACGCCTTTCTCGAGCATTTCAAGTCGGTCACCTCTGCCGATTTACGAGCATCTCTTTCTCACCTTCAACAGACCTCGTCGATCAATGATTTCATTATGGCCTTTACTAAACTGGCGTGCTGACTCCTTGGTCTGATGATGACCTCCTTCCAATTTTTTGCGGTGGGTTACGTCCCAAAATCAAGCATGACATGCAAACGTACGAACCGACAAATTTAGCAGCCTTCAATACCTGGCGTGGCGGTTTGAAGCCAAAAATGTTGACTTTAAGGCTACTTGGCTCCAACGATCCTCAACATGGTCCCCTGCGGCAAAGTGCCATAGTACACAGAGCATGGGCTCTAACCCTCTCACGCAGGCTCAGTCTTTGAAGGCTTCTTCAAGTACCACTTCCACGTTCAACCCGGCCACAATAAAACCAGGGACCACAATTTGAAGGTTGTCGCTAGCTAAGAAACGCGACAAGGGTGCTCATGGCGAGTGTTATAACTATGATGGAAAGTGGTCGGCCACGCACATCTGTACAAACCCAGTGATGGTTATTTTGGAATGTGAGGAGGACCAACCTGAGTGTGAAACCCAGCCGAAAGAGGAGGTTTAAGGGGGGTCTAGGGAATTAGATTGCGGTGTTCATTGATTGTGGTTCTACTATGAACTTTCTCAATCAATGCGTGGCGCATTAGTTGGGGCTGACCACCATGGCCGGTTCGGATCTCAAATTTACGGCAGCGGATGGCAATGCTCTCGCGCTAGCCGGCGTCGCTCATGCCGTTATGATGGTGATCCAGAGTTACAATTTTACCTCATCATTTCTCCTTTTGCAGGTTCCAGGTTGTGAACTACTTTTGGGGGCACAGTGGCTCAACACTTTGTGTTTTTATCGGATGACACTTCACCGATAAAATTATGATGTTTAAAATGGAGAAAAAATACCATGTATTGCGAGGTCTTAATTCCCAGGCACAGGTTCTCGACCAACACTCCTGAGCTCTCTTACATAGAGAACATATGGACTTGGGGGACAGTGGGCTTTCCAAAGATGCACAACAAATCAGCTTAGTGGACCCAGCTGTGCAACATTTGATCACAACTTACAGTGACTTGTTTGCTGAGCCAACTATCCTTGCCCCACCAAGAGACACCAACCACTGCATTCAGCTGGTTCCGAGGGTAATTTTGGTGATCTCAAGGCCACATCGCTATGCGCATTCCCAAAAAGAGAAGATAGAGATCTAAGCTAAAGAGATGCTAGTCAAGGGCTACATTCGGCCTAGCCAAAGCGAATATTCATCTTCGGTGGTATTGGTAAAGAAGAAGGATAAGACATGACATTTTTGTGTTGACTATCGAGGCTTCAACACCATCACGTCAAGGATCGCTTTCCCATTCCGGTTGTGGATGAGCTACTTGACGAGCTACATATGTCTAATTTCTACACCAAGCTTGATCTCCGTTCCGGTTATCACCAAATTTGAATGTATCTTGACGATATCAAGAAAATGACATTTTGCACTCATGAAGGTCACTACGAATTTGTGGTATTGCCATTTGGAATTTCTAATGCTCCTTCTACCTTTCAAGCTCTTATGAATACGATTTTTAAACCTTTTCTTCGCAAGTTTGTTTTGCTATTTTTTGATGACATTCTCATTTTCAGTCTGGATTTACCATCACATCTTGTTCATATTGAAGAAGTGTTTAAACTATTACGAGCTAACCATTTTCAATTGAAGCTTTCAAAGTGTGATTTTGCTCAAGAACCAGTACACTATTTGGGCCACATTATATCGGGCTAGGGGGTGGTTGTTAACCCAGCTAAAGTGGAGAGTGTGCAAAACTGGCCCCAAGCCCACTATAATTAAAGGTTTGAGGGGCATCCTGAGCTTGACATGCTATTATAGGAGGTTCATCCAACACTTTGTTATTATGGCTCAATCTCTTAATTGCTTCAAGTGGATGCCCCAGGCTGATGATGCGTCTGTCGTCTCAAGCACACTCTTACCACCGCGCCAGTGGCCTCAGTATCGACGCCGTCCTCTCACAACTTCGACATCCAATTGCTTATATCTTAGCAAGAACCTGTCTCCGAGAAATCAAGCACTCTCAACTTATGAGAAGGAAATGTTGGCAATTTTATTAGTTATGGAGATATGGAGACATGACCTGTTAGGGAGCAAGTTCATCATTCTAACAGATCATCAAAATCTCAAACATTTGTTAGATCAGAAGATTTTCCACACCAGCTCAGCAGAAATGGCTTGCTAAAGTTATGGGATATGATTATGGAATCTAATACAGGGCTAGTCATCTGAACATGGTCCCAAACGCATTGTCTAAATGCATGGAATTATGTGCCATTTAATTGGTATATTTCCAAATTTTTGATTATGTCCAGCTCATTGATCAAGCATGCAAGAGAGGATCTGAATCATAACAAATAATGTTGGTTATCCAAAATCAATGTCCTCACAAAAAAGGGTTCACAATTGTACAAGGCAGGTTGTTGTACAAAAACAAGATCTATGTACCTAGGACTTCAAAGTTGAGAGCCAAGGTCCTTGATGAGTTTCACTCCTCCTTGCAAGCCATCCATTTAGGGTACTTGAGGACCTTTGTTCTCCTGGCTCATAATGTCTCTTAGCCTGGTATGCAAAAAGACGTTAAGAGATTCATTTTGGCATGTGATCATTGTCAAGGACACGCTTATGAAGCAATCAATCCTCCCAGCCTTCTTCAACCTCTTTCGGTGCCTAAGGAAGTATGGTGTGCCATATCAATGGACTTCATCACCGGCTTGCCGATCTCAGAGTAGGGTACAATGCCAATTTTTGTGGTGGTAGACAGACTATCCAAGACGGGTCACTTACATGGGATGTCGCGCCCAATTGTATCAGACCATGACCCTATATTCCTCAGCCATTTTTGGGAAGCATTATATAAGCTACAACAGACCCAATTGTGCACAAGTTTGGCTTACCACCCCCAATTGGACGGCCTAATAGAGGTGATGACCGCACCATTGAACACTATCTTTGCTGCTTCATCGTCAACAAATCTGACTCATGGAGCGACCTTCTCCACTGGGTTGAGTGGTGGTACAACACCACCTACCATGCCACCATCAAAATGACATTGTTTCAGACACTATATGGGTTTCCTCCTCCTGCAATTCTGAGATACATTCCCGGATTCAATGGACTTTGGCCAAGGTCCTGGATGTTGCAGTGGAGCGTAGGAAGTATTGAGCGATCACCAAATGGCTTGTACAGTGGGCTGGACTACCCAAGGAAGAAACCACGTGGGAAGAAGCCCACAACATGAAGGCTTGTTTTCCCTCTTTCGATGCATGAAGACATGCTCACTCTTAAGGGGGTGGGTTTGTTAGGAGCACATCTTCTGAACCCTAAGTATGGATAGTTAGTTCATTTCTTTTGAATGTATGGCCCAATGCCTGACCCATTGCTTAGCCACGGCCCAGTCTAATGCAACTACAGTGTGATAGGTGTGGTCTTGTATACCTTGTCCAATAGTTATTTTGTCTTGTAAGAACCATGGTTCTTTATCATGTATGATCTCTGCTATTAAGCAGCTTATAAATGAACAATTTGAAATTTATATTTCTCTCCTTTTCTTACCCTTGCTATTTGGTGATGCACCAAGTATTCCCAACAACATAACTTGAGAGCTCTCTACTAGTTGCACAAAAATAATATGTCATTTCAAGATACATAGATGAGCGGACGAGGAACATGCACACAAGTTGGTCCATATTAGATGACAAACAACTATACTAGACGCTTTTTTTCCCGTCATTCTTAATGTAGTAACATATATAGATATAATCTAATCCAATTGATAGATATATGTTAGTGACTAATGTAAATGTTGTGTTCCATTAAATCAAACACAAATTAGTAAGCGTTATTATATATTTGGAACTGAATAATTTGTAGAAAACCAAATTAAAGCATGGTACGGGGATACAATTTTGAGGGCATCAGTCATGGCTAACTCGATCACAGACACTCAAATGGTCACACCAACCAGATGATCGAGTTAGCGTGAAAGTGTAAAAAGCAGGTAAGGGTTAGCTAGCTGGCGATTATATATCGAGTTTTTGAAATGTACTCGCATATAGAATCGGTGGAGGGAGTACAAAGGGTAGCTAGCTAAAGCTGCAGGAATAGAATATTGAAAGAGCCTCTTTTCATTTTTAACAAAACTAACAGATTGCTCCATTTTTATGAGATCAATATCAGTAATAAGTTGAGAATTGAATGTTTATATGTAGTTGGTTAGGTTTTATGTATGTTTATGCAACAAACAACATATGTAATGAGGGCTAGTAATGTTTAGGTATCTAGACAAAGGAGAATAAATTTATAAAGAAAAAACAAGAATCAAGATCAATCAACTGAAATTGGAAAGAGAAAGAGACATCTGTTTCACGATTAGTCTAGACAAATTAAACAAAGCAGCAACCAATTGGATATGAAGCTATAGGTTGGTATTTGAATTCATACAAAAAGTTAAAAACAGAGCTAGCTAGTTACATCATCATCAGATGCTTGTCTTCTTTGAGGCTTCCAGAGGATCACTCTTTCCTTTGTTCATCACTGAGTACATGTTGTACCTACCCACTCCAATGATCATAGTAACCCTGATGGTGAGAAACAACTTTGAAGCTTGGTTCATGGCTCCCTCCGCTGCCTTCATGGTAGACTCAGCTTGTGATAAGTTCTGAGCTCTCTGACTGGAAGCTCCATTTAGAAGTGTCTTGGTCATGCTTGAAGATGGAAACACCATAAATATTGGTCTTTACGGATTAGGCGGGGTTGGCAATACCACTCTCCTACAAATGATTTATGATAAGTCTGCCCGACATAACTACAGATCTGGCACTTATACTTTGAGTTGGGGTTTGGGGTTCATAGAGATAAGACAATTAAAGATATTCATGATGGAGTTGCTAAAGCCATAGGTTGTGCTAAGGGAGGTGAACGGAAGGACAAATCATCCACTATGTCAAAAGCAAAAATAATTTGGACCATCGTAAGAAGCAAAAACTTTATATTATTTTGGGATGATGTGTGGGAAGCCATCAATCTAGAGAAAATTGGAGTAGCAATTGGTCCATAGTATGCCAGATTGGTATTCACTGAAAGGAGTAGGTATGTAGAGAGATAAAGAGTAAAAAAATAAAAAGATTGAGTGTTTGGGGGTTGACGAAGGCTTGGAAAAGTGATGTGAACAGCCGCGAGTTATGTGAACGGTAGAAAATATGTTAGATGTTATTTTGAAATCTATGAAATTCTCTTGGGTGAGAGGTCTGATTTCAAGTATTCATCGAGTGTGACCAATTTTTTTTAGGAGCCATTCTTGATGAACTATTTATTTTCAAGAGAAAAAAAAAATTATTTTTACGTGGTTAAGTATTATAAATCGTTTTGATATATTTATTTTTACGTGGTTTATATTTATTTATTTTTGTAGCTTACATTCCCTCTCTTGTAGTTATTTGCTATAGAGCGAGCATATACGACCACTTTGTGACCTCTTCATGGGAGTTGTGGGAGAAGGAGCAGGAGCTAACATCTTGCTTCCCAGGGGGTTACCATTGATGGTGCCATGGTCCCATATTTTACACCAAGTGTTATGTGGGGATACGACTCGAAATCTTGATAGATATTGCGAAATATTGGGCCATCTAACTTGGACGATGTAAGTCTTTTAACTTCTTTTATATGGTCTTGTAGTCATAGTGGTTATCTTCAAGCTTGAACAATTTTTTTGTTACATGTTTACAATTTGACTCATTTTTGGTTTGTTTTATTGTAAGTCGTACCCCACCCCTACCAAAGACTTAATCTTGCTATGTATGCCAATCATCTTAGTAGGGCATGCTCAGTTACATGCTGCATGGACCTCCAGACTATCGCTCCTCACAAACCAAACATATGTCCTAGGCAGTATGGTTTTGAAAACATAGAGCCAACCTCAGTCCGTGAACTTCCTGATGCGCCTCACATCCAAAAAAAAAAAGACCAGCTAAACTTAGAAAACTTGCTGAGGATCCCATATCTCGTGATTGTTTGGAAGCGTGGGGTGGCAGGATTCCGCTGAGAGGTCAGTTGCTCGGTAAGACTTTATCTTTTTTTTTTCTTCTTTTCAAATCAAAGTTATACTGGGTGACACTACTAACAGTAACATTTTGGTGTTATCTCCAGCTGATTGGGAACATTCTACATGGATGATGGAAAGGCAGCCGTAGCTGTTGCAGGAGTCTCACATTGCCGTCTCCACGATGCAATATGGTAAACATCATTTTCTCGACCACTACTCATGTTACTAATATGTTACTAAGTCATTAAGAAACTTTTAGAGAGAGAGAGAGAGAGAGAGAGAGAGAGAGAGAGAGAGAGAGAGAGAGAGAGAGAGAGAGCTACCTTAAACCCTTAAACTCTATTTGAATTCAAGGTATTTATAACAATTCAACTGCAGAAGGAGAGCACACTGATAAAAGTCATGAGACTGGTCCACTTCCACTTAGTTCTTCATTTTCGTCTCAGTCCCCCACTGTTATCAAAATCTTAATCCACTCACACTACACAGAAGAGAGTATTATAAGAGACACTAATATCTCAAAATCTACATTGGATGCCATTTATAAATTAAGGGAACAAGGTAATATTTAGAATTCAAACTTGTTATTTTATCATTGACTTTTTTTTTGTGTTAGCTCACTTTAGCTACTGTTTTTGTTTTAAAGAGAGAGAGCCTATGACATCTCCACCTCATCCATCTCCTCCATCTGTACAACCTCGTTCACCTCCTTCATCTCCACCTGTACAATTTGTATTTACGAGGAGGCGGAGGAAACGGATGGGAATGGTGGAAGCTAATAAAGGTATTCATACAATTTGTTCTTTGGTTTGCTTAGATACTTCAATTTTCATGTTAAAAATTTATGTGATCAACGTTTGTGTTCAAGGTTCAACTGCAGGGAGAGGTGATGAGAGAGAGTCTTCTCACAAAGTCTCTTCGTCTCCTCATGAAGTTCAAGGTATTCATACAATTTGTTCTTTAGTTTACTTAGATACTTCAATTTTCATGTTAAAAACTTATGTGATTAACGTTTCACTAACTATCTGGTAACTTTCTTTTTGTGTTCAAAATTCAACTGCAAAGGGAGATGACGTTGAAGTTAATCAAATTCGACCTCAACTCAAATGTGTGCAAAGACTTGATGAAGCTGATGAGAGTGATGACGGTATTCATAAGATACTTCGCCCTAAGAACCGTCTAAAAAATCGAAGATCTTTATATAATACTCCAACATCATGCCATGTACAAGCATTACCTAGGAACTGTAAATAGTAGACATGGGCTTTATCTCTAAAGAATCCTGTATATAATTTTTTGCATCAACTAGTAGAACTTTCAAACTTTATAATTTGTAGAACTTCCAAACTCGCAGTAATATAATTTGCATTTATATGGAATCGAAAACAGCCAGAACCCTGCTTGATCAAAACATATATGAGATGCTCTCATATCATAGTTTATGAACAGTATACTAGTTAACAGTATACTATTGGGGTTCCAAGACTAATCATACATTGATGCGATAAATTGACATGTATTTGAGTTTAGTTTTTTCTTACCTTTGTACCTTGTCTACCTGTAGTTAAAAGCCAAGATATGTAGCAGCATTTTGTTGCTGGAATAGCATGCATAGATTCTTTTCAACTACGTATAAGACACACACACGGGAAAGAAAAGTATGAAGATTAGAAATTTCAACGAGGTCTTCTTTGTTCCTTGGGTAGCTTACTAGTTGCACTTGATGCAATCCTCAGCATCATCTCGGTGTACTCTTGACTCTTGAGAAGAAGAGAAAAAACAGACCAAAAATAGCCAAATAATGTTATTTATTTGGCCTTAGGTTCTCGATTGAAGGCTGCACAACGACAGATCAAAAAGTTGATACTAACTTACTGTTCGCAAAGCTTCAGACGATGACTGGACTTATCAACCACGACATCGATCTTCGGGCCTCACTGATTAAATTATCGTCCATGTCTTGAGGAATAAAAGAGATCTAGGGTTCTAAAAATAAAATAATACGATCTTCGAAAACAAGAGATTATGATTGAAAATAAAAGAAAAAAAACGAGATAATCTCGGGAATTTTGTTTTTTGTTTTTGACAAAGTCTTCTACCCATTCAAAAACAAAACAAAAAACGAGATCAATAAGTTAATGTTATTTATCAGACCAATAAGTTGATACCAACTTATTGTTCGTAGGGCTTCAGACGATGACTCGACCAAAACGTTGATACTAACTCCTCGGCCTTAACTTATCAACCACGACATCGATCTTTGAAGACAATTTCGGGACAAGTTTTTTTTTCTTTGCCAAAGTCTTTTAGTTAAGGTTTATCTATATGGCCTTAGTTTCTCGATTGAAGGCCGCACAACTACAGACCAATAAGTTAATACTAATTGTTTACAGCGATTCAGCCGATGACTCGATCATGTTTGCCGCCGAAGACGGTCACAGTCGTTGACGTCATCATCACAGTCATCGACGTCATCATCACTGGTCACAGTATGAAGGGGGTCGATATCTATCGGCTTGAGCCAAACATTTTGTGCGGTCGCCTTGTTTCCGGACAGAGTTTGCTATATGAACTCCAAGTAAAACATAGAGGTCCAGAAGAGTGATACTTACATCGCCACATGGGAGACGAAAGCAATTGCATGAAGAATCTCAAAAGCACATGACGGTGGCGAAATGAGCACGATTTCCACTACTGGAGAGTGAAAAGCACAAGTCAAGGAGGTGGCCAATGTCGACCGCTTGCCATCGAACCAGGTCCAATTCTCGGCATTTGTTGTACCAGGCACGGTCCTGAGGAGTTGTGTTCGGCCATTTCCCGATTGAGCAGAGAGTGTCTTTGTTGGTCTATTCTTTTGGGTTGGCTCGTGGGTTGTCTTGGAAGACCAAAGCAGAGTTGCAGAGAGGACGATGTATCACGGGGAAGAGGTCTAGGTCCACTAGGGTGTTGAGGAAAGGGCCGAGGCAGCTGGTACCATTAGAATTGATTATGAGGATGAGAGTAGCACCTCAATGTCTCTGTGATGCGATAGCTCAAATATCGGTGGCGAAGTGGTTTGCTTCGTCCTGGGTTATGCATGTTTATCTTTCTCTGTGAGGAGGCTTTTTGACTGATCGAAAAGTGGTGGCGGTGGAAAGGCAAAAGAAGTTGGCTTTGGGAAGTAAAGACTGATGCGAGCGTGCACTTTTTATATGATGTCAACCAAAGTGGTGCAGTTTTTTAGAAGAGGGGAGGCGATGTGGCGCTTGCGTGTAGAGTTACCGTTCAGCACATCATTTGGTAAATCAAGCCTTTTTGATTGCATTGGTAAATTTAAATCTCAAGGTTTGAGGGGCAATGTTTGAAACCGAAATAAAATATCTCTTATTGGGATTTGAGGACTGGATTGAGTAAGCGGTCCGGTTAGAATGTGATAGTCCAGATCGTAATGGGCTAGAGAATGTTGATTTATGTGGCCTATTTTTAATCTAACCTTTCGTACAATAATTATGATTCATTTGCTTGACTTATTGATAAGTTTGGAGAGCATAAAAGATGAGGACCAGACGAGAGTGTCGATCATTTAGAGTTGTATTAAGAGTCTAGCTACCAAGGAGTTTCAAGTGAAGTGGAACACGAACATAGTCTTCTATATAAAGAGTTGAAGAGCAATTGGAAAAGGATCCTCGATCATACACATATTTTTCTATCGGCAATCTATCATTCTCATTTTGAGAAACCCTTGCAACCAGCAATCAAGAGAGTTGTCACCAGAAGTGCGTGAGATTCTTGTGATTCACAGACGCAAATCACCGCAACCAACGATCAAGAGACTTGTCACTAGGAAGAGTGAGAGTGTGGAGATTCAAGGACGCAACACCCTGTGTTCTCAACACAACGTCAAGAAGATTGCTCTGCTTTGCACCAGGAGGAGTGTGAAGTATCGATTTCTGTAGCTCTGCTAGAGACACGAAAACAGCAAGTCCTAAGTCATTAGGCAAGAAGGATTCATTCAGGTGAGGTTGGTGCTCTCCTCGCCTAAATCACTTAATAAGAAGTCAGTAGCGGCTAGCTTACACCTCAACATTCTGTCGCGAGACTGTGGCACGTCAGCACACGAAGCACAATCGAGAAAAGAGACAGTTTCTAAGACCACTCAAAATCCGCCGGCAGATTTTTGTGTCAAACAATTTACTTACAGAATTTCCTTGAGCACAGATGGTACAATTCTGATGGTTTTTTCGCCTGGTTCAGACTCAAGTCCTCATGAATCCAGCATAGAGCGTCACCTGCAACTTTCCAGGCAAAGCCACATTTTTCAACATCTCCTACACCCTTGGCAGTCTTAACAGTCATAGCATAGTCATAACAGACGTGATATATAGCGAGAGCCTCGTTATATATTTGCTGTCATTGTCTTCCACTTTTCTCAAACTTCTCAGCCTCGTATAGAATCTACCATAGAAATGCAGTGGGTGAATTTAGATGCCATTTAGTATTAAGATGCATGAAATATTCAGAGGAGGTCATATATTACCTCTCTGTACTCTTATGACGTTAATGGCTGCCTGATCTTTTCCCTGCTCATCCTTGGCTCCCAAGGCAGAGACCATCTCAAGCCGGTTATCGTGGTATAGTTTCTTCCACTTTGTCAAGCAGTCCTCTGGGACATCGACTTCAAAAAGAGGAATTTTTTGGATTTCTGCACAAGGAAAAAGAGCATGTTGAACTTTTCTTATTATTTATTGGGCAATGACTTAATAAGAACCAGCTAATAAAATGAAGTCTTGTATTACCTTTGGGAGACCTGTCTACTGTTTCGTATTCATTGACCTTATCATAAAGTAGTCCCAGTATGGAAGTAGATATGTAGGACTTTTTAGTTTCAGGGTCCTTTTCCATGAAATGTGGGAACTCCTTCACCTTCAACTCTTTTGGAACTACAACCTGAGACGCAGAAGGTAAGCTTGGCCTCAACTCTCAAGGCACAGCCAGCCAGTCACTTGAAAAAACAAATAATAAGAATCAAGGATCCTACAATGCATGCTCCTTTTCCAATTTAAATGTTTGAACGTTATATATAACTGACCTTTGAACCTTTCTTTGGTGCATCAAGAGCATCATAATATAAGTCAACCAATCGAAGTATCTTTGCCTTCAATTCGGCTTTATCATCGACGCTTCTATCTCCTAAAGCTAGAAACTTATCCATTTGAGCCTTTAGGACGTGAATACCACCGAAGTGTACACCAGGATTCCGGTATACTAGAACATCTCCGGAGAGTGGCCCCTTGTCACTATCATATATCAAAAGAACTTATTGGAGTGAATAATAAAGGCGATATAAAGTAATACCAAAGGAATGTCTCAACTGAATCAGGCTACATTGTGACAGATGTTGAATGTAACCAATTTATCTCACAGAGGAGGGTTATAACAGAAATCAATTAACATACAGGATGATGCATACTTCATCTCTTTCCAATTTCCCTGATGGATCTGCTGTACCCATCACGTAATATGATTCCGGTATAAAAATTCTCCCTCTTCTAAGACTCGTCTTTTCTTCTTTCTCTAGGACTGAGAGGCGAAATTGAATATATGATTCTTCAAGTGGAATACCACAGGAGATCATTTTTGCCACATTACTATTGTCATCACTCTCACCATATCTAAGGGTAACTGCAATACAGAAACGGAGAACCCGATTGAACCAATCAAAGAAGTACAGATTATGAGTAAAAAACAAGTAGAACTTAAAGAAGTAGGACTGCAACTTAACAAATGAACAAAAGAAAAGAAATGAGAAACTCATGAAGATTTTTTACATCTGAATGCTGAACTTTTATTGCTGAAAACATTACGAGTCTCCTCCAAAGCTGTTACAAGTAATTCCATGAAGTATTCTTTCGGAACCCCTCCGTGGTATAAAAGTGAAATTAAGTTCCTTGACAAAAATGACTTCTTCATGAGTTTACTGCAAAAGTAAAAGTTTAAGTTCAAATTTACGCCTTAAATAACAGATGATAGAAATAGGGTAATATACCTTGTATCTGAAAAATGAAAACCGTAAACCTTATTCCCAAGTAATTTCCTTTAATCAAAGTTGTCCTCTAGACAAGCAAAATAGTATTGTCAATTTTGTCATCTCATTTCAAGTTATGGGTGATTTCTAATTAATGGAATTTCACTATAAAAGACTTGAATATCAATCAATGACGTCAGCCGAAGTGGTGCGGTTTTTCAGAAGAGGGGAGGCGACGTGGCGCTTATGTGTAAAGCTACTGTTCAGCACGTCGTTCAGTAAATCAAGTCTTTTCGATTGCATTGGTAAAATTAAATCTCAAGACTTGAGGGACAATATTTGGGCCCAAAATAAAATATCTCTTATTAGGCTTTGAGGGTTGGATTGAGTAAGCGGTCCGGTTAGAATGTGACAGTCCAGATCGTAATGGGCTGGAGAATGCTGATTCATCTAACATTTCTTACAATAGTTATGAGTCCTTTAGCTATCGTTAATTGAGCGCACAGATATTTTTGGAAATCAAATGCAATGCATGGGGTAAGCTGGCAAAGCAGAAGAAACCGATTTGATTATTGTCTCTTTTCTGGCTTGACTGAGGAGAGTTTGTTTTCAACCTTGAAGTTTCTGACACACCGATTTCTTGATGTTACTCAACGCTTTAATTTTTTATCTAGGCCAAATTGTGGGAAGCCCTAAATAATTTCTAGATCATTCTTTATTGGCTTTCCTAGAATATAGCTGAGCAAGTTGGTAATTTCGGGCCTGCTATTAGGGGGGGGAAATGAGAGAGGATTTCTGCTTATTAATGAGCTGTCCCGAGGCATAACAAAAATGGTGAAGCACATCCGAAAGAATTTCACAGTTGTTGATAGAGGCTTGGAAGAAAAATAAATAGTTGTCTGCAAAAAAAAGGTAACTGATAGAAGGGTCATTTTCTCTGATTCTAACCCCTTGGAGGATGTGCACTGAAGCAAGCTTTCAGAGGATCTGAGCAAGGACATCATTTGCCAAGAGGAAAAGGAAATGGGATAAAGGCCCCCCTTGCCATAAACTAATAGAGTTAGTGAAAGGACCCAACCCCGATTTAGCTCCCTAAATCGGAATCAAATCCTTTCAAAAACACGAACCAACAAAAACTTTTCGAAATTTGGGCAGAGTTTCGTTACTAACGTTGAATTACCATTACCTGCACGCGGAAAATACACTTCATCCTATGCCACAAAAAGCAAACCGTGGGCACCTATCCCATCCGGATTTCTCAATATATCAACAATAACGTGAAGTAGTAAATATATATGTACTTTACGGAAAACCCGGAGTAAAATCGTATAACATATACAATAGGAAGCTCAGAGCGACTTCTAATACATAATCATATACGTATACCACAGTAGGTAGAACAGTAAACCTACTGGAAGAAACAAAGTAGCTCGAGCACTATGCCTCCGACCACGACGTGCGACACCAGAGTCCGAACTGCAAACTGGGCACGGAAACCGAAAAGCCCAGGGGAAAGGCAAATAAAAACGTTAGAGTGAGTGGACGAAAATAAACATATGCCTTTCACCAGTTTATATACATACTCAATGTAAAACAGTGCGAGTTCGGAAAACACAACAACAACAACACATATATATATATGGAGGTTGTCGGGCGACCTCTCAAACCCGACGTCAGGTGAATCGCTCAAACCTGACGGTGATAGGCCAGGGGACCTCTCAACCCTGGCGGCACTCAGGGGAATCTCTCAACCCTGCTTCAGAGGAATCTCTCAACTCTGGGCCAGAGGAATCTCTCAACTCTGGTAGCATCGATGCAATAAATGCCAATCACCAATAATACATAACAACACCTCCGAAAATAACATATATCTCAATCATCGTATAATTTAAATACGGAAATCATAAAATCCACGAACTCGCAAATCAACAGTGAAAATAGAAACTTGTCCACTCACAGTCTGGCGTAACGCGTATCGCGTTAACCCGTGATCCGGCGGAAAGTCCATCGCCAAACAAACGATCACGAACACCTGAATAATCACAATATCCAATTCTCACAAACATAATTCGACAATTCAAAACAAATCTCGAGAAACCATCGTTCTCGGAAACACGTAATCCGATCACGACAAACTGTCGGAAATCCGGAAATCATACCACAATACCTCACTGTAATTTCGGACGCTCAACTCGAAAAACAAACCTCCCCACTGCGATCGGGGCGCGATTTCGAGTGAAATGACATGCAACTCGTCGAAAGTCCCAAAAAGTCAAAGTTTGACCGCCGTTGACCGTTGACCGCCGCGTTGACCGCCGCCCACGGCGGCGCCACCACCAAACGGAGAATTTTCCGGCGGAGAAACCACCATTCCATGCAAAATCACCCACTGAGCAACTTTGTCAACTACAACAAAGGCCAATTCTCACTCTAACTCATCCAATTTCATGAAAACCCGAATTGTACACAAAATTTCAAATCCAAAATTCTCCATACTCAAGCAAAATTAGATCACCAAACTTACATGGTAGCTTCATGGTGATGAGGGCTACAAAGCCCACCCAAAAGTTCAGCTCGAATCGGTCTGAAAATTCAAACCCGAAATCATCAAAAATCTTCCATTTTTGGGCCGGATATTCTTCCTCCTCCGGCGAGCCTCGCCGTGCGGGGTGCCCGGAAGGTGACTCGGGGTGTCGAGGCGCACGGAACAAGACCAGCCCCGCCCTCTATGGTGGTCGGAATAGTTTCCGTCGCCGGTAGGCCGCCGGGAACCACCGTGGCATCTCCTCCCCTTCGGTCAAACCCAGTTGACCGAGTCAACCATAATCAATACAACTTTGACTTTCCCTTTTAGGCAGGTCACTATTTATAGCTTTCCCAAAATGGAAACTCAAACTTATCAATTTCGACGAACTTTAAACACGCATAACTTTCGCGTCGTAACTCCAATTCTGATAATTCTCGCGGTCACGAACTCGACTCGACATAATCTTCCAACATTACCCAAAGTCAAACACATCAGCCAAACGGATAAAAAGTCAACTCTTCGAACCAACACACAATTAAATCAACCAAACAAACAACAATCGGCAAAATTCGCAACTAATTCCTCGTAACTCCAAATCATGCTCCGAAAGTTCCCACGAACTCGAAATTAAATTCTGAACAACTTCTGTGAAGAAGCCGAAACCAAATTCCCGTCCGATAATTTAGTCGTTAAGTAGCCCACCATTTAAATCTGAACTTCAAATATTCATAATTAATTCCTCGGTCGTCCAAATAACGATCCGAAACCGCCCACGAACTCGAAATCACACGTAGAACGACTCTCGAGAAGAGACCCAGCTCCAATTCTCGGCCAATAATTTAGTCGTTAAGAAGCTCGACGATTAAAACAACTGTCGCAACTCTGCGATTACGCCGAAGCTCACGAATATAGCTGATCATACGGCTGATTCTGGTCCGGGTCGTCACAGTTAGAGACTCACATTTTTTCTTTTTTCTCTAAATGAAAATGAGATAGAGAAAAATTGAAAATGAATCCAGAGAGAGAGCCTTACAAAAATCCCTTTTCTGTTCTAATTTATTTATTTTTAATTTTTTACACAGAGAGAGAGAGAGAGAGAGAGAGAGAGAGACCCTATTCAAAACCCTAGATTCCCAGACCTTAGTCAAAACCCTAGAGTCCCAATCGCACTTGTGCTAGCTTGTTCCAGAGTTATTTCGGTGCCGACTGGTCCCGAGTGGGATTCTACGATAGAGAAGAGTAGTGCAATGGAAATGGTGGCGTCCAAAGGTGGTTTTGGTTAGAGGGACCGAGGTGGCGATGAGTACGAGGATCCATCTGTGTCGGTGGCGACGATGGGAGCGACACCATGGTGGCGCTGGGGACCGGCCATACAGTGTGAGATTCAAAACATATGGTATCGTCGTCCTCGCCGAGCACGCCTCAAGCCGACTGATATGAGTAATGGATGAGACTGATATGCTACAGAGATGAGAGTGCGACTCTGGGGGAGTGGGTGGCAAGCTCAGCACCGGCGTGGAGCGGAGGTTATTCTGGGACAAACTCTAGCGCGACATCGACGAGTTATGACGCGTTTCCAGCAAGGTATAATGCAGATCCAACAATGGAGGCTAGGGTTTTATTCCCTGTCATTGACTGATTGGATTGACTATCCTTGGGCCATATCCACTTGGGCCTGATACGGGGGGATGTAAACTATGGAGGGCCTCTATTGGTCTTCAATCCCTTAGGCCTCTCGCCACCGCCATCCACCTCCTCTCTCTCTCCCTCTCTATCCTTTATCTCCCTCCGTCCTCCCCATCATCTCTCTCATCGGTGGGCCTGGTAGAGAAGGCACGTCAGAGGACTTGTTCATCGTTCACGCCGTTGTCTCCGTGGAAACTAACGACGACCAAACAAATTGAACTTTTACCTTGCACGCGAATAGCACGGGTTTTTATTCACCCAGAAAATAAGATAAGAAGGGTAGATCTATTCGATGGTTCCTGCGAGCTTGAAGGATTTTGCAAAACCAAAAAAAATAGAGCTCGTGAGGTTTAGAATCATTTGTGGATTTGAAGTCTCTGTGGTATGATTGATAGTTGCATATTTATGCGTCTATTTGGTATTTAATTTGTTCCCTATATTTAGTTTATTGTTATTAATTGCGTGAATTAATTAAGTTTATTTATTTTTAGGTACTTTGAAGATTAATGAAGAAAAGGAGATTAAAGAATATATTTTAAGAGTTATTGTGGAAGAGGAGGACTTACGGAGTGAATGAATCCTAATTTGAGAAGAATTCTAGTTGTCCACGTGATATATATACGGAGTGGCCTTGGCGAGGAGCTTATATATATATATACAATTAAGAGATGCTTGGCGAGCAGATTATAGGAGATTACGTACGTTGGTTTTGGTTCTTGGCGAGCAAAGTTGGTGAGAAACAGAAGTTGAAGTGGACTTGGAGACTAAAAGAAGAATAATAAAGAAAGAAGTCTACTTGCACTAAATGATTGCATGCATGCACGTGAATGACGTGATGCATGTGGATTCTGTTAGGTTTCTAGCTAAACTTATATATATATGTTTAGCTAGCAAAGGAGGACGTACAGAGAGCTTGGAGAGAGAAGAGAGAGAGAGAGCGAGAGGATAAGACAAATAAAGAAGAAGACAAGAGAAGAAGAAGTGGAAGAAAAGAAGAGCTGTTTTGCGAAGCTGCGATCCCGACGGGGATCAAGAGTTTATTTCTTCTCCTTTTGTTCATCTTTCATGAATTCTTCAATGTTATTATTTAAAACTATGAGTAGCTAAATTTCCATTGTTAGGGGCTGATTGAAGCCCTAGATATGCTTACGATTTTGAACCCCTTTTGATTCTATTAATTATTTGGATGAGTTTTGTTTCACTATTTTCTCACCGTATGTTTTCTATGTTCATGTTTCTTTGAGTGCACGCTTAGATGCATGGCTTAGGATCTATAGTCTTGATTATGTATATGACCACCTTATCATTGCATATTCTCTAGAGACAAACATGAATTTGTGTGAAACAAGTCTTAGTGATGTAAATGTGACCACCTTATCAACCCTTGAAGCTCTGTTATTCTTCAAACATTCTTAGAACGTAATGACTTCAGTTCTCTAGGCTTACATCACCATATGTATAAGTCGGTTAAGTGAGGATCAGGATCGAGCGGATTGTCCCTCCCTCTTTCATGCCAAGTAAGAGAGTGTAATACATAAGATGACTTAACCAAAGCTCTTGTGTGGAGAGTATTCATCCATGGTTAGTTCAGTTATATTGGGGAGGTCGTAAGTATGTCTAGGGTGGAGAGAAGTTCTTAACATTCATATCTCATTAGTTATCTACAATAATTTACTTTCTGCAATTTACTGATTTTTGCATTAGCTATAGCTTAGCCGATTTATTTCGGTGACCAAATCAACTCAGAAAATCCTCAAATTTTTTGTGGTAGTCCGCCACTGTGTCTAGTTTATTGTGTCAAAATTTCGTAGCATTTGAATCTGTCTAGCTTAGGCTTGCGTTATCATTAGTGTACTGTAGTCGAGTCTGTCATCATAGTAGTTTGTTGGGAATTAGTTTCACCAATTCCTCGTGTTTGATAACCCCTATTTATTTTACTACATTGATATATCCAGGTTGTGAATAGGGTATCTTTGAGAGGTGTTTACCCGCCTTGTCAAATTTTGGCGCCGTTGCCGAGGAATTACTTAATTCTAAGTCCTAATATAGTCTTTAATTTTCAGTTTTGTTTTGTTTTGTGTTTCTTTTTCTTTTGAGTCTTACTGTCTCTTCTGTGTTCAAGAGCATTGTGTATGCGTACTAGGAACACAAGAAGCGCTGAGCCATTATTACTTGATCCAGAGATTGAACGCTCAGCAAGGCAAAACAGGAAGCAGCAGGGACAACGGTCCATGAACGTGAACAGTGGTGGTGAACTATCTGAGCAAGAAAGACATTCAGGTTCAGAGTCTGAGTTTGAGGAAGAACAAAGTATTCCAACACCACCACCATCACCAAAAAGAATGGCAAATGCAACAAAGTTGAGAGAGTCCTTTATACCGGGCACAGATGCAGCAGATTCACTGATTGTACTACCAGAGAATCTGGGGGCTTATTCTATTCCCCCATCACTTATATCGAATCTGCCACACTTCAGAGGAACACCTTCTGAAGACCCTCAGGACCATCTCAATGAGTTTACAGCATTGTGCAGAATCCAGAGATCGACTAATGTGGAAGAGGATACTGTGAAACTCCCCTTGTTTTCGTTCTCTTTGAAGGAGAAAGCAAAAGCATGGTATAATTCTTTAGCTCCTTTATCTATGGACACATGGGAGAAGATGTGCTCTGCATATATGAAAGAGTTCTACTCTGCTTCACGCACCAAGAACTTGAAGAAGCAAATTAGCACATTCAGGCAGAAAGACAATGATGAATTACGTGAAGCCTGGAGCCAGTTTAAGAGTCTTCTTCGACAATGTCCTCACCATAAGTTTGACATCAACACTTAAATGGAGTTCTTCTATGAAGGACTTGATTCTTTTAACAGGTCAAGGCTTGATTCAGCTTGTGGGGGAAATTGGTAGAATATGAATGGAACAGAAGCCAAGGAAATTGTTGAGAACCAAGCAGAAAATTCAAGGCAATTTCAGTCAAGGGATAGATCCATGGGAGCAAGTAGAAGGTCTCTCAATGTAGTTGCAATCGATGGAGCCATGGAAAAAAGATTAAGCTCTATGGAGAATGATATTGCTCTGATTGCTAGTAGTCTGAAAGTGAGTAAGAAGACAACAATTGCTGCAGCTCAGGTTGTGGCACTTTATGTTCAGCTACAAGCCATTTAGCAGAAGATTGTCCCAAGTTCAGAGCAAATGAAGAGGTTGATCAAGAGGAAGAAGCAAATTACTTCCAGAGACAACTCAACACATATGGTGGAAATAGAGACCTTTTGAGCTATAGGAGCAACAATGTGCTCAATCCTCCTATTGTTCCACCTGGATTTCAGTAGAGGCAGCCTACAGGAGATGGGCAGCAGTTTGGCCAAAGGCGTATGCCTCAGCAACAACAAGCTCAAGCTCAAACATCATCAGGAAATTCTACTTTGGAAGCCATGATGCAACAAATGATGTTTGACAACAAGAAGGAGAGAGAAGAGAGTAGTGCCTTTCGCCAAGATATCAAAGCTACGACTCTGCAGCAAGGGAAGGCAATTGACTTATTGGAGCGACAAGTGAGCCAAATTCAGCAAACACTTGCTCAAGTCAAAGAAGGAAGTCTTCCCAGCAACATTCTTCCCAATCCCAATACAAAATATGAAGCTCATGCCATGACCCTGAAGAGTGGGAAGGTGTTGGAAGAACTGCCCAAGTCAACAAAGAGAAAGTGGGAGGAGCCCGTGCTTGAACAACTTATCCCTGACAAGCCGTCAGAAGATTCTGCAGGAACCCCAATTCGAGCCATCGAAAATGCACCTGAAACAGAAAAACTGACAAATCAAAAATCAGGCCAGGTATCCTCTACTCCTTCTCCTTCTATTATTCCTAATTTAACTTTTCCTAGCAGGTTGAAGAAGCAGGTGAAGGTTGACAAAGAGAAGGAGATCTTGGATGTGTTTAGAAAGGTAGGAGTAAACATCCCTTTGTTGGATGTGATCAAGCAGATACCACAGTATGCAAAGTTCCTGAAAGATTTGTGCACAACAAAGAGAAAATTCTATGGAACTGAGACTGTGGCTTTAGGAGAGAGAGTATCTGCAGTGCTTCAAAGAAAGCTTCCACCTAAGTTAGGTGATCCAGGACGTTTTACGATCCCATGTACCATTGGTGATCACAGGTTTGCGGGTGCTTTACTTGATTTAGGTGCTTCCATTAATTTAATGCCATACACTGCTTATAACAGGTTGAAAATGGGAGAACTTATTCCCACAGGTATCACCATTAAACTTGCTGATCGGTCTAACTTTTACCCTCAAGGTATTATTGAGGATGTTTTGGTGCAGGTGGGAGATTTGATATTCCCAGCAGATTTCTTTGTGCTGGAGATGGAGCATAAGCCAATGCCATCAGAAATACCATTGATTCTTGGGAGACCGTTCTTGAGAACAGCGCGTACAAAGATAGCTGAGGAGAAAATCCACTTCAATATTTATGAAGCTCTCAAACATCCGAATAGTGATGATGCTTATTCATGTTGTTCAATTGACACTTTTGAGAGTTTTGTGCAGGATTTTATCCACTATTCATTGGAGGAGGATCCTTTGAGGAAGGTCATAGAGGTATCTGGAAAAGGAGGACGTACGGAGAGCTTGGAGAGAGAAGAGAGAGAGAGAGCGAGAGGATAAGACAAAATAAAGAAGAAGACAAGAGAAGAAGAAGTGGAAGAAAAGAAGAGCTGTTTTGCGAGGCTGCGATCCCGACGGGGATCAAGAGTTTATTTCTTCTCCTTCTTTTGTTCATCTTTCATGAATTCTTCAATGTTATTATTTAAAACTATGAGTAGCTAAATTTCCATTGTTAGGGGCTGATTGAAGCCCTAGATATGCTTACGATTTTGAACCCCTTTTGATTCTATTAATTATTTGGATGAGTTTTGTTTCACTGTTTTCTCACCGTATGTTTTCTATGTTCATGTTTCTTTGAGTGCACGCTTAGATGCATGGCTTAGGATCTATAGTCTTGATTATGTATATGACCACCTTATCATTGCATATTCTCTTGAGACAAACATGAATTTGTGTGAAACAAGCCTTAGTGATGTAAAGGTGACCACCTTATCAACCCTTGAAGCTCTGTTATTCTTCAAACATTCTTAGAACGTAATGACTTCAGTTCTCTAGGCTTACATCACCATATGTATAAGTCGGTTAAGTGAGGATCAGGATCGAGCGGATTGTCCCTCCCTCTTTCATGCCAAGTAAGAGAGTGTAATACATAAGATGACTTAACCAAAGCTCTTGTGTGGAGAGTATTCATCCATGGTTAGTTCAGTTATATTAGGGAGGTCGTAAGTATGTCTAGGGTGGAGAGAAGTTCTTAACATTCATATCTCATTAGTTATCTACAACAATTTACTTTCTGCAATTTACTGATTTTTGCATTAGCTGTAGCTTAGCCGATTTATTTCGGTGACCAAATCAACTCAGAAAACCCTCAAATTTTTTGTGGTAGTCTGCCACTGTGTCTAGTTTATTGTGTCAAAATTTCGTAGCATTTTAGTCTGTCTAGCTTAGGCTCGAGTTATCATTAGTGTATTGTAATCGAGTCTGTCAGCATAGTAGTTTGTTAGGAATTAGTTTCACCAATTCCTCGTGTTCGATAACCCCTATTTATTTTACTACATTGATATATCCAGGTTGTGAATAGGGTATTTTTGAAAGGTGTTTACCCGCCTTGTCAATGATTGTGTGTAGAGCACTTTGACCTAGAAGCTATTGATCTAATAAGGATTAAAAAAGAAGGCTCTTAAGACTGCATTTAAGCATATATATTATGAAGATGAGAATACTTGTTATATTTGCATTGGGCCTGTGAATAAGGTAATATATCCAAACATTTCACTGGTTACAACAATCATGAAATAATCTTGTTCCGTGAATAATGATAGCCAATATAAGTCAGTCCTGTCAGATATTTCTATATCATAGCATTTACTAACTTTGTTAATACTCGATATCGCTGTGGATATTGAATATTGAACAAGAAGATTAAATACAATAGAAATAATAATGATTATATCATTGACGTTGTCGCTGGACTGATATCGTTGTTGCTAGGTATCCAATTGATCTCGTTATCGCTCTATCGATCCACGAATACTTATCGTTGTCGCTTATTTTGCTTTCAATACCACTCCATGACTATTTCAACCTAGATCGCTCCCACTGCTAAGATCAACAACGGTTAAGGAGAGACGAGATTGGCCCGCCTTCAACCCTTTGATACCTAAGTCAGAAACGAGATATGAATTTAGTAGAATAACGATGTGATTGAGTATTGAATGCGTACCATTAATGTTGAGCTAACCGGCATATATCAGTGGTTGGGGCTTGGGTTCTTGCCATTTTTTCGATGTGAGATCAGTGTACATACCCTTTTACTGAAGTGTTTTTTGATATCGGTTCTTTGCCTGGCGTGTGCGCGTTGTCCTTACCGATATGGGAGTCGGGCTAGTCATCAAAGTTGGAGCTACCTTACCGGTGGATGCTGTTACGCTAGTGGTGAGATGTAATTATAACTGTAATTAAGCCGTTAAGTATGCCCTAAGTGGAGTGATAAGCTAGGTATATGTACAAGTCCCCTAACTCGCTCAGCCAAGGGGATCAACCTTGGTTGGTGAGTTGTAAGAAATGATACTAGCGAAATCACCTGTACATACTTAACGGTGATATTACCTTGTTAGAGCCAGGTATCATACCATACAGTCCCCCAGCTCTGCGACCAAGGTTGTGATGCTTGGCGAGAGATGTACCTGCAAATGTGTAAACGAGTGGTATCTGATAGTTGGTTAGCGACGAGATCGGTGAGTAGCTAATTCACCGTCTGCCAAGATAGAACGAATAATGGTAACAAAGTGTCTTCCCGATAAAGGCATGAATTCATATTGGGGTTCCCCCGAGCAACGTTTAACCAAGTAGGCCCGTTCCCAATGGGGTCATTCTCGGCTGACTGACATATAAGAACTGGTTAGTGCCCGGGGGTGCAAATGAGCGGCTACATTGCACCGATCGAGGGAGTCGCTCGATGGCGCTCAAACACTCAGTCCTGCCCAGGTCGGTAGCTGTTTTACTCTATCGTGGGTAGCTCAAACCATTGAGGGCACTACGGTAGGAGGAACTCGTTTGAATTGGTAACCCTTAAGTCCCCGAGTCTATTCCTCCAAGGGACTTTGTAGCACCTAGACCAGTAGCGAGGATAGAGTATCTGTGATGAATAAAGTACTCCAAGAGCAAGACAGTATCGTGACAGGATCCAAGACGACGGAACTTATGTATCGGTGATGGTGGAATCTTTATGAATCGGCGATATCACACTTTTGAAAATGCCTTTTTTAGCCGGCATGGTAGGTGCAACTACCCACTGTGTTCACTAAATGCCGCCAAACCTTAGGTTGCCACGTGTCGTCGAAGGGTGTCTCAGAGCACCTAAACGTCCCGTCGTAGCCATAAAGCGTGATCATTACCTTTACCTTGAAGGTCGTGATAGCTTGAAATGGTGCATACCGGTTCTCATTACGGACTCTTCTATTTCTAGTGACGTCATACGACACGTGTAATCATCCAACGAGTCGGTGTGTCCTTTTGAACGGTCGTGATCTCGTTGATCCTGTCATATTTAAACTCTCGCCTTCGCTTCCTTTCCACACTTTTCAGTTTCATCTAAACTTAGGTTTTTCTTTGAGGGAGAGAGAAAGCTCATCTGTACTGCTGTGCCCCCGTCGTGCCATGATCTCTTCTTTGTCGTTGTTCCGTCGCTGCCGCTCCTATTTTTGGTTGTCTTTTATCAGGTAAACTTCGCCGCCGCTTGCTTTTTTTGACTTTCTGCCGTAATGGGTTTTGTTGTTTTTCACTTTTGGAGCTTTTAGTTTGTGATTTCTGGGTTCTTTGCTTTTCTTTAGTGTTTCTCTGTATTTTCACAATTTCATAATGTGGTTGTCGCCGATTGTGTGGTTGGGAGCATCTTGCGGCGCCGGCAATGTCTCATAGGTTTTCTGGGCATTTTTCTTTTTGTTGTTGGGCCATGTTATGCCTAGGCTCGACACCAGTCCCCGGGTCCAAATAACTGTCATCTTGATGTGCGTCTAAGTGTGCGTAGTATTATTTTAATATCATTATGTTTATCTGTGTTCTTGCGTTATCGGTGTTGGGGAGGTCGGGTATGTTGTTTGGGAAGCCACTTGTGGATTGGGGAATCAATACCGGTGAACCGTTAGGCTTGACCTTATCGTTGACTATTTCGCAGGTGACATGGCTTCCTCTTCCCAACCCGATGTTTATGTTGTTAAGGAGGTGACGCCGATCTCTGGCGGTTGTAATGTTGTTGGTGCTGGTTTGCAGAAGCTAGGTTTGGACGGGCCGCTATTGTGGACTTTGAGGGATGGTCAAGAGGTCGATGAACCCTCCAAGTCGTTATTGGAAGCTGAGTTGGTAAAGGTGAAGTCTGAGTTTCAGGTGGGCGAGGGCGTTATACTTAGGTCCTTGGGGAAAATTGAAATGTTTTTGAGACCTCCCAAGGGTTTCATTTCCCTAGATCAAGCCCAGATGCGCTATGGTGTGCGTCTCCCACTCCACCCCTTCCATGAGTATATCTTTGGGGAGCTTAACTGCACGGTGGGTCAGGTTTCGCCGCTGCTACTCCAGGTTCTAAATGTAATGTTTACGCTCTGTAAGCTCGCCGGTTTGGATTACCCTACCCGTAACGAAGAGCTATTTTACTTTGATGTTGCGTATTCAACCAAGAAAGGGTGTAGCGGGACGCTGTCACTTCGACAACGGCGTAGAATTTCTCTTGGTTTTTCAGACTTTGCTAGCTCGTGCCCGAATTGGAGAAGTGAGCATTTTTTGGCCAGCGGGTGGTCCATATTTGTGAACAGTCGTGTTTCCAACCAATTTCGAGCCCGAGGTGACTGTTTATCTCGGTGTTCCTTGCCCTTTTGTTTTGCATGGCTTTATGAAATTCTTTCTTTTCTTACTCGTCCCATATTTTGTAGTTACCCGTCAGTATGTCTTGTCTGCTGCTAAAAAGCGATGATGTCATATGGTTGAGAAGAATTTTAGTGACAAATTTAAGAGCGTGTACCTTCTTCCTGACTATCGTATTATGGACATGACCGATCTCGCGAAGACACCCAGTATGCCGCCTGCCTTATTTTCCTTTTCCCCGTCTTGCTTTCATATTGTTGCATGTTTGGTTTTATTTTGATGTTGTTGTGTTCCCATGGTGCTGACCTTCCTTGCTTATGTATTTGTAGTTGGCTATAAGAACCAAAAGTGAGACAGAAAAATGCAGAGTTCGTATGGCGACATTGATGACCTTATCGCTGCGCTTGTGGAGGAAGTTGTTGCGGCCAAGAGGATCAACTTGGATGTTCGTTCCGACAAAAGCCTTACACTTGCTCAGCCGACCGATATTCCTCCTCTGCCCGAGTCACAGACTGACCGTACAGGCAGTAATGTGCCGATGAAGATTGTTACTACTACCGCTGAGCTTTCCTCTTACACGCCTGTGCCAAACAAGCGGAAGCCTGAGGCCACTGATGTACCTCATAAGCATTTGAAGAAGCATGGTACTTCCACAGCCGCTCCCATTGGTATTGCCGATGATAATGATGCCGCCCAAGTTACCATTGTCGTGCCTTCTGGTAACGTCGGTCTACCCACCGCCAAAACAGGTAACGCTGATAATCTTTGGTTTATTGATATGGAAGAGAGCGTTCCTGCCCGGGCGATTATTGATCTTGCTCCTCCTCCTTATGCTTTAGTAGGCGGTTCTGCTTCTTCTAGTGATCCTAACGTTGTCGTGGGAGGTAGCATTGTTATTTCTCGCTCTAATATGTGGGGAAGACTACTGCCATACTCGGTCGAGATCCTAGCTCTCCTACTTCCCGATGTGAATACCATGGCTGATATCTTTGTCAGAGCCGATCAGTGTCTTCAGTCCTTTACCGTGGCACTTCAGCTGATGTGTCATCAGCGACATACTACGGTTGCTTCCTCCGAGGAGCTAGCTCATGTAAACGAGGAGCTTCTTAAGAAGAACGAGGAGCTTGTCAAAGTGCTTGTCAAAGTGAGCGAGGAATGGAAATCCTTGCAACAAAAGTATGAGGTCCTAGATGGCAAGAATAAGCTGGTCGATGAGTGCCTGGATGACTCCTTCAAGCGTGGCAAGCAATTAGCTAGAGGTAAAAGAGGAGCGGCAGCAGGTGGAGAATCTTAAAGCGAGGTTGTCCGCCGTGAAAGGTTAGGTGACTGCTCTCCATGGCCAGGTTAAAAAGCTAGAAGAGCGGCGTGAGAAAGAGATGGTCGACTCCGTGGAGGACTTCAAAGCCAGCCCGACGTTTGACGCGTTATTACGCAAAGCCTTTAGTGACAGTCTTCAGCAGACTCATGCTCAATTTTTTGAGAACGGGTGGGTCAACGAGAAGTATCATACTGACATGAAGCGCATCAATGAGGAGTGTAGGCTGGAGCGTGAGGCCAGTCAGAAGGCCTTGGCTAAGGTTAAGCAAGAGGAGGCAGATGAGGCAGACCATCAACGCGTTAATGTTCTTGAAGGTATGACTCATAACGGCTTCCATCCTTAACACCTAGTGCGTCACCATCAACTCCCCTAACTCGCCATTTTCGTGATGTTGAATTTTTTTTCTCAGGTAAAGAGCGAGAAGCTGGCGACAAAGTACCGTGAGCGGTTTCATCGTGCTGAGTGCGAGATGATTCTGCAAGATGGTAATATTATCGGCCCAGCATGAAGCCTGATGCCCTTTTGTAATAGCGTTAGTATTTTTGCTTTTTCAGAACAATCTAGATGTGTGATATTTATTATTTTTCTCATCGTTATGGCTGCTTTGTTGTTTGGTCAGTATCGTGACCGTGGGTCATGATCTTGACCGACATGTTTACTTTAATAGGAAGGTATATTTTTTGCTGAAATTTCCACAAGTATGGTTAGATATTGCTGATCAATGAAAGGTTTGAAGGAAATTCGTTTGCTTGTTGTATGTTCGTTCTACCGTTATGTCAGACCGGACATATCAAGTAATAACAATCATGCTAGTGCTGTAAGTAAACGAACACAAGGGTATAGTGGTTCACCGAATTGGCTACTCCACTTTGTGCCTCAGTGGGCTTTTACTATGCATCTCGAGATTTACAGAATTTGGGCCCGAAAGCGTTTTGTTTCTACAAGCAAAAGTCTGAAAAATTTTTGTTTCATTGATGGTGATATCATAATCATGTTGGGGTAGGGCTAATCCCTGGTATGATGCAGAAATTTTTGTAATGCCGTAATTGCCATAATATTAGAACCTGTTTCGCTGGTGGCAATATCAGAGATGCTCTACGTTCCAAGTACGTGGTATCCTGGTGTCGTTCTTGTCTTCGAGGATGAATGTAGTTGGTGTGATGCTTTCGATGGTCTTGAAAGATCCTTCCCATACCGGCTCTAGTCCTTTTGGCTTGGGAATGACTTCTCTCCATATCATGTCGCCGACATGGAGCTTTCGTGCCTTAACTCTCCTATTGTATTGTCGTGCGACTAGTTGCTTGTTTGCCGTGAGTGAGATGTTGGTTTCATCCTGCTTCTCCTCCCGAAGTATGTTGGCCATATTTAGCCCATCCTCGTTTGTGTCTTCATCTTATCCTTCGAATCTAGGGCTTTGGTGCATGATTTTGAATGGTAGAACCGCCTCTACTCCGTAGACTAGAGAGAACGGTGAGGCGCATGTTGCTTCTGTCGGTGTCGTCCGTATTGACCATAGTACCTCATATAGGCATTCTACCCACTTGTGGTTGTATTCTTCCATTCTTTTTTTGAGTCCAGCCTTTATTTTCTTGTTTGTCACTTCCATCTGTCCATTTGTCTGAGGGTAGTAACCAACGCGAATACCAAACGAGTCCCCAGACCGCTTGTGAACTTCTTTATTTCGTCGTTGTTGAATTTTTTCCCGTTTTTGGTGACTAATGTAAGTGGAGCTCCGTATCGGCAATATATGTTCTTCCAGAGGAAGTTGATTACTTTCTTTGTTGTGATGAGCATGAGTGGTCTCGCTTCAATGTATTTTGTGTGTTAGTCGATGCAAATGATAATGTATTTGAATTGGCAGGATGACGCTTTTAATGGCCCGATGAGGTCGAATCCCCATTGTGCGAACGGTATCAGGCTAACGATAATGGACATTGGTGCTGTCGGGGCGTGTATTCTAGTAGCATATTGGGCGCACATCTGGCACTGGTTTACGATATCTCTCGCGTCTTTCCTCATCCCTCTATAGTAGAAACCGTAGTGAAGGAGTTTGTGCACTATGTTGTTTGGTCCTCTATGGTTGTTGTACTTGCAGCTGTGGACGTATTCTAGTATCTTGCGCCCTTCCGACTTCGTGACACATTTAAGCATAGGGAATCCCTTCTTGCTCTTGTATAGTTGGCCGTTTGTATGTTGTAGAAAACCACGCGTTGAGTGAGTTTCCTTGCTTCTACGCGATCCGTCGGTAGCGTCCCGTCCACCAGGTAATTGATGATGACCTTTCTCCAATCCTCCTCTTGTGTCAGCGGTGTTACTAGTGTGAGCGTGAATACTTCTTGAAATTTTTTGGAGATGCTTGGCTTTTCTAGCATTTCCACCATTATGTGTCCTCTTGTTATGATCAATGGCGTCGTTGCTAGTCTTGCCAGGGTGTCAACTCTCTTATTTTTCTCCCTGGGAATGTGAGTTATATTGACAAAAGAGAATTTGCTTAACAGTGCTTTTACGTACCCCAGGTACGCCGACATCTGTGCCCCTCTTTCTTCGAAGTCCCCGGTTACAGTTAATTGGGAGTCGCTGAATATGTTAACATCTTTGGCCCCTGTGTCAATGGTGAGTTGCAATCCGGCGATGAGAATTTCGTATTCGGCCTCGTTGTTGGATGCTGGAAACATGAATCGTAGGGCGTACTCGGTGTAGGTTCTGCCAGGGCAGGTTAAGATCGCTCCCGCTTCTGCTGCGACTGTCGTTCGTGATCCATCTACGTATAGGTTCCAGTTGGATAGTTGTACTGGTGCCAGTGGTAGCATTGTCATTCATCCCTTTATAATCACATAGTATTTGAACAACATGTTCACATGTAGATAGTAGCCTTCCAGGTCTAAAAAGGAAAAACCAACACCACATTGGCATATGAATGTCCCATTTACTTACAATCATCTTTATTTATGTGAGCCATGCACAGTAGACGGTTCTGCTGACCCAAGCTAGACTTTGGTAGTCGCCAAGTCAAGATATACTCGGTCTTTACTTTGCAGTACTAAAGAAGCTATGTAATGAAGCTATGCTGATGCTTTTACAGGTAGAAGAAAGCACATAATATGGACAGCTGATGCATATTTCATGTGTTCCATTTCCGGTGTAGTTGCTCCAAAAATCAGACATCGGGAAGTATAGAATACTTGTGAGAACACACTGTGAGTGCACCTTACCTTATACATTACAAAAACAATGAACAGACAATATGACTAACTACCAGTAATATATCATCCAGCTTCCAAGCCTTAATTAATTTGCTGCATACACACTGGTGGCATGTACACTGCATATTTGTTTTCCTGCATTAGGTGTTCAATTGCATACGTCGGCTTCTCTTCCTTTTTTCATAGTAGTATCAGTTAACTTAGTGAGTACCTAGCCGTAAAATATTGCACAAGAGAAACGTATCATGAGAACGAACTGTGGCTTACTGTGGCTTAATTAAGCCAACAAATGAAAACAGAAAGTAGGTGAAGTTATATAGCTTGGCTATACCTTCTTATTAAACTTCTTTTTTATTTCGGTAATATCCCTAATATGCACTGATTATCATTGAACATTGTCTAGGTACTGAAAATAGCAATATCTGCATATCTTGCTGAGCATCAAAGGACCAGTCTTCTCAAAACCCTATGACGAGCCCAACTAGAAACACAAGATCATGGATTTTGATTCTCATTCTCATTCTCCACATGGTTGTTGACTGGTTGGTTATATCATCACAGATATTGACCTTGGTTGGTTAGTAGTTAGCACTCCTTTTTCAAGTAGGGTTCCAAAACTTTGAAAGGAGACGTCGTGATTAATGATTACTAGAGAAGATCAGATATCCAATACCTTCAAAATTCGCAAGTTTAGCTCGGTCTGGTACGTGACTGAAAAAGAAAGACAAAGATTCTACTCTGAACCATTTCCATCTTCTGGTTTGACAAAGATGGCCCGCCTGAGATGTTCATGATCTTGTTGAGCTGCAGTTCCACCTGAGATGTTTATAGCGAGGCCCTTAATGATCTTAATGCTACCATAGAGGCAGATCCAACACTTTCAGATGCATATTATTGTGTGTTTGCTCTTTGCCATATATGCAGTATACATCAGTTATTACGTACTATTCGTATTTAAAACTTATTAGCAATCACAGGCAACATTGTACTTTTTTGGTGTGGTTAATTATGGAGAGTAGAATAGTGTCAATTAACAACTATCTGAGATTTACAAGAGATGTAAACTTTTCAATGTTACTACCCTGATAAAGAAAAAAAAAATCTCCTGATAGGATTAGCTCCTGGGTCAGATTGTGTAATTTGAGTACCGACTTAATCAAATTTAGGTATACTGAACACATCATCCTTTGCGGGAGGTAAGTGAGTGAGAACGTAGTACCATGGTGACAACACGTACTGCGATGGATGACAGGACGTATAGGCTTATCGGGGCGGATTACCCCAGTAATAGGGCAGAAGATGTTATTGAGCCAGGCTTGTGGTGGATGACTGGCTTCGTGGTTGTTGTCAGCTTCCTCGGACTTTTTAGTCTTGTTCCTCTTCGCAAGGTAATTTCCTTTGCATAATGTGGTGTTTGTGGAATTAGTCAATTAGATGTTCGATATGATATATTCGGTGTTTTGTTTCGTCTAGTATGTAGTTTTGTGAATTGCCTTTTAAATTTTATGCTTGTGAAAATCAGGTTATGGTCATGGATTACAAACTTACTTACCCGAGTGGGACTGCCACTGTTGATAAATAGCTTTCACACTAAAAGTGGTGCAGAGCTTGCCGGGTAACCTTTTATGTCTGAAACTGGTTATTTTTTTCCCTTGCAGAATTGGATATAACATTCTATATGCTATTGTAAGGGGCATGATGTGTGCTGATTGTAATGTAAGGTACCCTCTTTGTTGCAGGAAGCAAGTGCAAAGTCTGGCGAAGTATTTGAGCTTGAGTTTAGTTTGGAGCTGCTTTGAGTGGTTCTTTAGTGGTGTTGGAGATTCGTGTGGATTTGACAACTTTCCTAGCCTTGGATTGACACTTTATAGGAACACGTAAGTCTTGATTAAGTTTTTCCCTTATTTTGAGTTTGAGATTAATGAAAGGTTTTCTTGTGTCTTCATCTACAACATACATATAAAACTAACAAAGCTACCCATATATATTTACATGACTCGATGTGCAGGTTTTATTTCGACTTCAGTCCTACGTATGTTGGATGCAGTCTGAATCATATGCCCTCACATAGTCAACTGCTCAGTTCTTCTTGGGGATATCCATATCATATCACGGGGTTTCCTTTGGCCCCTCATATCTCAACATGCTGGGCACTGCTATCCAGCTGAACTTGGTAGCAATGATTTCAAAGTTCTTTATGGATACAAGGTATTATGGAATCATCCTCTGTGAGAAGATGATAAGAACACAGACAAACATGCTTGGCCTTGTCATCAAGAATGTCAGTCTTCTCTACAACTTCATAGTAGCTGTATCTACTGTGCATGCATACTGTGTGGCTTAATTTAGTCGGTAATATTTAGATAAAGAGAGCTTGAATTGAGCTCCAATATGAGAACCTTTTACTAATTTTGATTTTTTGGCCCGAATGTAAATAATTGTTCAATGCAGTCAGTATGAGTTTCAACATCTTAATTTAAAATTACTGTACAGCTACGTTCACTGGCGGATGCACATAGAGCCCAGCTTGGGCAATTGCCCAACCTCACTTTTATACTTAGCCTTAAATTATATCTTATATTATAGTGTTTAGGATAATTAAGCCATATAAAAAGGGCAAAAAGAAGACCAAATGAAGACAAACTATGTAATTAAGAAGGCAAGTGCAGCGTTTAAGATTTTCATTCAATGATTTTCAATTGAATTGAGCTCAAAATATGTACATTTGCTTGATAATTATGATTTGCCCAAAAAAATTATTTCTTCTTTCATTAGTTCCCAGAATATCACATTCAATCTAACAACAATCTAACAAAAGTAGTGTTATGATTTCCAAGATGTGTTACAAATATATTACATTCACTTGATATTGTCCAACCTAAATAAAATTTCTAAATCCGCCACTGGCTACGTTCATTATCTCCATGAAACAGAAGCCATACTTGACATTGACTATAATGACAATTACGATGTGTATTGTGTGAAATATTTAAGTTTTGAAAAAAATTCACACAATACACTCAATAATCTTTTTTTAATTTTAAATGTCTCAAAAGTCACCGTATCACAATTAATGTTGTTTATTTTATTTGTTGTTATAAAGAAATGTAAACTTTTGTAATATTAAATCGGAAATAAAAATATATTTTTTGAATCGACTGTAGAATGTGATGATCGAATAAACTTGAAAAAGTTGAGTAAATTTAAAAAAAATTTACTTGAATTTGACCTCAATTTGTGCGTTTGATTGTTGTACGTGACTATAGTGTCCCTACGATTAAAATACGAATAACCACTTTTAAAAAAAATAATTTAAAACTAAATTTCATACACACATCCTCGTAAAGTTTGCATTTGTTTTGCCATGTCAAAAATTTTGACAAAAAAAATCGATTTAGATACTCCTCGCTTAGAAAATTGAGCAAAATATATTAATAGATATTTAAGTAATTACATGAAAAATAAGTTCTGAGAGACCGAGTACTAAACGAAATCCGACAAAGTTAAGTTTTTCACACGACACACATTACAACCTGGGGAACGCATGCATGAGTGTGTGAAGATTTTTCATTAGACTTTTTCAATTTCAAATGCGTCTCTCTCTGGGCTCGATGAGACTCACCACCACCACCAAAAGAAGAAGAAGAATCAGCAGCAGCACCACCACCACCACCCGAGCTTGAATAAGATGGGCAAGTACATGAGGAAGTCCAAGCCCGCCAGTGACGTGGCAGTCATGGAAGTCTCTTCCTCCTCTCACGGTGTCCGTACCCGAGCCAAAACCCTAGCTCTCCAGCAACACTCCACTTCCTCTTACCTCCAGCTCCGTAGCCGCCGTCTCGAAAAGCCTCCGTTTCTTCTTCAACAACCCAACACCACTAGAAGAACCAGACCTCCAAAACCTGCTCATTCGCCGCCGATTGTGGATAAGCCCAAGCCCAAGTCTTCGTCGGCGGCGGTGGCGTCTCCGAGCAATCAAAAGAGAGCTGAGGCGGCGGAGGAACCAGTGGCGGCGCCGACCAAAGAGGAAGAAGAAGTCGTCAAGAACAACAACGAGCTGGTGATGCTGCTTAGTGAGAATAAAGACGACGAATTCGGCGTCGGAGAAGCTTCGTTTGGAGAAGAGAATGTGCTCGAATTTGAACCTAGAGAGAGGTCGGTATTAATTTTCTCTTCACTCCTTTTCTTTCAGCCACTTAAATTTTCAGGTCAAAACTTTATCTTCTTTGTCTATTTTTTTTCCTGAAAAAAATTAAATATATCGAATAAAATCACACAATTGAGATTTGGGAATTTCATGGTTCTGCAATTAAATCCCCAATCAGGTCAAAACTTTATCTTCTTTGTCTATTTTTTTTTCCTGAAAAAAATTAAATATATCGAATAAAATCACACAATTGAGATTTGGGAATTTCATGGTTCTGCAATTAAATCCCCAATTTTTCTTTAATTATTAATTGAAAAAGTAAATGAAGATTTCTATGATTCTGGGGAAAAGCTGGAATTTTTTTTTTTTTAAATTGAAATCTTGATGTTACCTGCATGATTGTTTTTTTAGGACAATGATCATTTCGTTTTCGAGGAAATTCAGACTTTTGTCCTCTTTCATTGCACGAATGGATTGAAACAAAATTGCATGTACTCTGCTTAGTTGCTCTGTAATTGTGAAAACAAAAGAAAAGAAAATTTGCATAATTAGCTATTGTTTGTGAGGTAATAAACCAGACCAAGACAAGTTCTTTTGATCAATATAGTTATCTGCTATGGACAAAGTTGGATTCTTTTAAATAATAATCTAGTGGTGTTTTTCTTCACAATTAGAATTTCTATCAATTCAGTTTGGGAATTCAATTTATGGACAGAAATTCCTATCTAATAGACCAATGATTATGTGCCATAAAATACCAATCCTTGGAAGGTGTCAGTTTGGTGGTGTTTTGTCTCCATTGAATAGGTTATGGATCAGAAATTGTTTGATGTCAGTTTGATGCTAATTTCACACGGCAAAAACAATGAAAGAGCTGAAGATAAAGGTTGATTTGTAGTTGAGTGAAGCTAAAATAAAAGAAGTTTTGGGGGAGGGGGGCCCGAGTAAGATAGGTGCAGCTAGAAGTTTTGATTCTATAAATCATGTGATAATAACATCAGTTTATGATGCAATTTTGAGTGTTTTGAGTTCTCACGGCATGTAACGTTTCAACGATGCTGCGTGAACATGTAGATTGGAGATGCGCAGCAATGTATTTTGTCCTGCTGAAGATCTCGGTAATCTTAGTTTTAGCTTGGCTTGCTTGTTTGTGACAGAACCACGAGGGAATCAATGCCTTGCAGCTTGATAAGGGATCCAGACACTATCGGTACCCCTCGTTCTACTACAAGGCCTACTAATTCAGCTAATGCTAACGGCAGGATACGTAACTCATCACTGAGGCACATACCAACAGCACATGACATGGATGAGTTCTTTACGGGTGCTGAAGAAGATCAGCAGAAGCAATTTATTGACAAGTAAGAGACATTAATAGCACTTTAACTACTACAATTTCGGAGGTAAAATTTTCAGTTTTGATACAGTGCAAAAAAATCTCTTTGATTCTCTCACTAATTAATCTGATGTTACTATTGTGGCATTATCTGCAGATACAACTTTGATCCTGTGAGTGATAAGCCACTCCCAGGACGTTACGAATGGGAGAAATTGGATCCGTAAAAAAGACACAGTAGCACTCTGTCAGGGCTTCGTATCCTGCACATTCTAGGTTGATCTCGCGCTTAGTTAAAACTAGCAGGTTTTAGTTTTAGTAGTTGTGGTGATGGTGCTATTTCTATTTTCCATCACCCTCCTTTTTACTTGTACAGAAGTAGGACTGGCTAAGTGGGGGTGTGTAGACTAATGGTCTGTAACATAACTGATGTTATGAGTACACAACAAAAATACAAAATCAGAGTGTCCTTTGTCTAACAGATCATGTAAGAGAAGAGAAAGGAAAACTTAAAACAGGGTCTGGGATGTAGTTGGGTTTAGGGTTTAGGATTTTAGGTCGAGTCGATTAAGGTGGGTCAGTTTATGTGGTACAGAAACTTACTTAGATTGATCTTCTTTTTCTCTTGCACTATGTGTCTATACTTGTACTGATGCAACTTTAGTGAAACTCTTGGAATAAACATGACCCTTTTCCATGTGAAATTGTGAATCAATGGCTTCATATTCTGGAGGTCTAATGCTTGCTTGAGTACCTTGTGTTGTTTTTTCTTTATATTCTCTGGTGGGTGATTCGTTTGGTGGTTTTGAAGGTGATGGTAGGACAGCTTTAATGCTTTTATGGTGGCCATATATTCGGAAGAATCTATTCCTTCTCCGTTTTCACAGTTTAGATTGCACTTGGAAGCATTAACGTGACTTGCCGTCTAATCAAACCAAACATTTAATAGAATGAGAGGCTGTATCCAAAATTCAAAGGTGGACAGATGAGTCATGGACAGAGCAGAAAGATTGTGACAACAGTGAGCAAGTGCATTGCGGCCATTCGTTGTTGTCCGTGTTAACTGGTGACCACAAATTGGCACAGATACAATCAATTTTTATGTGATGCACAAATACTACACATTTGTGTATACAAATGTTGATAATGAAGGATTAGGGGATTACCTTGATTGTTTGCGTTGAGAGAAAGATCTTTTATATAACACTTTTCTTGTGAGCTCACTTTTATATAACACTTTTCTTGTGAGCTCACTGTGAGAATGAGAATGTATTTGGCGTCCTTGAGTTCCATCTCACAAGGTAACTTAAGTTTTACTTACTATCATATAAACATCGTAAATCCTTAACTTTTATCTTATCTGATACATTAAATATTGGTACAAACTGGCATTTCATTTAATCTCAATCACTTATCTCACAAAATACAAGTAACTGTTGGACCTTATTAAGTTAATCACAAGTCCACATTAGATAAATATCTAACAATCTTCCACTTGGACTATGAATAACTTAGACAACAAGAACACATGTTTAATTAGAGTATAGCAATCATTCTTTAGTGCGCAGGTGAGATTAAAAGTAATGCATAAGTTTACTACATTGATATGTTAATCTGTCATTACAATGAAGAACAAAGAAAATAAATTACACTGAAAAATGCAATCATTTCAAGATCACTGTCATTACAACAACAAACCGCAAAGTTCAAACAAGAATATCAATCTGTAATTACATAGAGTTCCTTGATGAATATGAGATAAACTCAAATGTAACTTCAGTCCACCTTATAGTTCTGTATGCAAGAACCTGACACAGCCTTCAAACTGAAAACTTCTTTATGTGCCCTTTATTTCCTGAAACAAGTATTCTCTTTACAGTTAACAAAAGCTAAACATATAGCTATACCATGATTCAATCCTAACACAATATACATTGATATAAACATGTATAGTATGCTGAAACTTATACCAAAAACCATAACCTTGCAGTAACTTTAAGATATCAGAAAATCTCAAGAACAACCACATAGCAAGGATTCTAGAAAACGGGAATTCAAAACAGTGAAGATACCAAACCCATCATGTCTCCCACTGTACTTATGATTATAGAACAAGACTTGACAAAAATACAAATTTCATGCATCACAAGAAACTCAATGTCAAGCATTACAATAATGCTACTGTTAAGAACTTTGATGAACTCCAAAATTCTGTATGCACAACTCATATTTACTGTTAAAATAACCACCACCTAGAGCTCTAACGGTAGTCAAACAACAAAACAGACATTAGTTCCTTGATAAGCTAAATATTGGTATACTACACACTTCAAAATCATCTTGTACTCACATGAAAACTTCCCTGTACTTAACATGGAAAAACACACACATATATATATAATATTTCAACTATCCATATTAGATGAACGTTGTTGCACTTTAACTCAGTCAGAAACTATTAAATTCTCCCATTCAATTGAATAATAAACATGATTGAATTTGCTTAGTCAAGAAAATGTATCTGCAATATCACTGTAGCATTAAGCATAATGCATATATCTCTGATTAAACAAAACTGAGAACACAACAGTCAAGAGTGCAAGATAGTGAAGTTCTTTATCTAATGAAAACTTCCTAGATACTGGAAAGAAGGATATCCAGAAAAAATTCATGTATAGGGATATCAACCCCAAAACCAGATTGAAAAAGAGGTTTCAATCCCAACTTCAATTTTATTTTCTAAGGGCTAAACAAAAGATACGGACCAAGCTTCAATTTCAGTAGAGCAAACAAAAGCAAGCTGAAATAACACCAAAAGAGTTAGAAACCAATAATCAATATAACCAGCAAGACCAAGATAAAACTGAAGCACGAGAACTCTTATTCATTGATAACTAAAACTGGAAAACAATGTCTCAAACAAAACAGAAAAGAGCTCCTAATGGAACATAGCTACTAAGCAGACTTGTTAGCCCAAAATCCCATAAAAAAAGTCCTAAAAGAAAACCTTTTGAAACCCTACTGATTCTCGTGCATTTCTTAATGAGTATGCTGAACTCAATTCTCCTTGGCAGCCTTCTTCTCCGAAGCTTCTCTCTTTGTCTTCCATGCCTTGTACTTGTCACAGTCCCTTTTCATGTGACCTTGAAGCTTGCAGAAGAAACACTTGAAGCTCTCTTTGTTGCCACCAACCTTCATTGATTTCTTCTGAACTCCTAGGCTCTTAGAGGAACTAGCTTTGTTCTCTACACTTGACTTCTTTTCTTCTGACTTGGTGGTGAGGAGGTAGATGGTGACACTCTTGATCCTCTCCTATTCTTGGACACAAACATAAATGAGCTCATTTAGAGTCCACTTATCCTTCTGGGTGTTATATGTGGTTTTCAGTTGATCAAACTCCATAGGCAGAGACTTTAGAACTAGGTGAACTACCATATCATCTCTCAGAGGCATCTTAAGGGCAGTGAGTTGGGTTGCTATCTCTATCATCTTCATAATATACTCTCGGATATTCATGGACATCTCATACTTCATCCCATGTAAAGCATCAAGCAATCTGTTGATCTCAGCCTTGTCACTGATCTGGAATCTCTCAGCTATGCCAGTAAGGAACTCACTAGCTATATCCTTATCAGGAATCTCACCCTTTACAGCATCAGACATGGTTCTCAAAATAGTGAGCTTACAAATTTTGTTAGCTCTCACCCACATATTTCTGGCAGCCCCACCTTCTACATTTTCAGCTGGAACAGGGGTAGTTAAACACCAATCAACATTCTGCTGGGCTAGGTTGAGGTCTAAGTTAGCTCTCCAACTCTTGTAGTTGCTACCATGAAAGGGGACAATAGTTCCAAAGTTGACCGGAGTAAATGCTAGAATCGAAAACAAAACAAAAGTTTGTTAAGTCCTTTAGTTCTATTTTGAAAATCTTTTAAGGTGAAAAAAACTGATAATCAAACAACAATAGAGCATAGTTCATTTCAACACATCTGTAAACTAATGAAGACATAACACAAAACAATTCACAGAGAGTCCTTTTGCATACCTTCCTTATTTAATAAATTTCAGCTTCCTGGGGGCAAAGCGTAAAATTTATTCCTTAGTTTCCTTTTTACCAAACAATGATTTGTTTCAACCATGTTATAGCTAGAAGTATTCAATACCTGTGGACAAAAAGAATGATTCTAGCTATGCTTTATATGATCAAAAAACCATATTTAGTACCATAATTTCGCATTTAAACATGTAATGTTGAGTCATCTGTGGACGATACAGTCATGTTCAATACACAAAATATGCAAGTTCCAGATCTTTGCTTCATAGCCAAAAGAAAATTTTCAAAGTAGTTTGTTGTGGCAACATGTATCTCAAAAGGTTCCTTTTAACTAAAGATCTTAAGATTAATTCATACCATGCTTGTTTCCTTTTGAAAAAGTTTCATTACAGTCATATATTTGGGAGAAAATATACACAGGTAACTGAAAATTTCTCAGAAGCAATATATGATTAAGCATATGTTCAACACTCAAAAGCACAAAACATTCATGAACACAAGCACAAGGCATTCAGACTATGCATGTCACACTTTCAACCAATTCGACACAATTAAGTTTCATCTGGGCACCAACACAATCTCTTAATGCTCCCCAGGTGATCTCTGAGGTTCTATGCATGGTTCAATCACACAAAACAGTAAGAGATCGAGTTTTATCAATCAAAACTTACCCGAAAGCTTTCCAGCGCTGCATAGTTAGACAAGCGGAAGCAACAGTAGAAAAAGGATGAAAATTGGAAACTTCAATGGCTTTATGGCATCACCCAACAACTTGATTGCATAACAATGAAGCTAAAAATCAGATTTTTTTATAGTAGATCGATCCGGTTCGCGGAAGAACAAAACTGGGATATTTTTGTTTTGATATGTGCGGCGTGCACTTTGCGTTCTTCTCTTTCTTTTCTCTTGGTTTAATTGAACAAAAGTTGCAAAACTTTAAAACAAAGAAATGGGCCACGGCCCTTTAGTTTGATTAGGTCCAAAGGATAGCTATAGTCTATAAAAGAATTTATTGGCCGGTTATTATTTTGATCCGTAAAACATTTTCTCAAATAATTTTTGTTTGAAACCATTTTACAAACAAGAATCCATAACACAAGACGATCCATGAAAATTTGTGATATGCTATGTTACCAATTGTTAACTGTGAAAACAAATTGGCATAGATACAATTCATTTTCATGTTATGCACAAACACTACACATTGTATTTACGAATGTTGATAATCAAAGACTAGAGAATTGTCTTAATTGTTTGCGTTGAGAGCCATCCGAGCAATGAGAAAGATCATTTATGCAACACTTTTTTTGTGAACTCATTGTGAAAATGATAATGCATTTCACATTATGTTTTGTATGCACATGGACCTCTCTCTATATTAGTTAAGTCCCTTGAATTTCATCTCACAAGGTAACTTAAGTTCAACTTACTTAAAAATCTTTATGATATTCTTTAGTTTATCAGATAAACACCGTAAACCCTTAAGTTTTATTCTATCAGATATATTAGATATTGACACAAACTAGCATTTCGTTTAATCTCAATCACTTATCTCACAAGATGCAAGTAACTGTTAGACTTTATTAAGTTAATCACAAGTTCACATTAGATAATTATCTAACAGTCCGGCGTGAAGAGTTGTTTATCGTTACGATAGGCATCCGAAGTTGAGTCTGTAATGCAGAGTAGCAGATCATCATCAGCAAATGATTGGACTAAATTCAATATGACCATACCTCAGTTTTCCTATTTAGTCAGGGTCTAGGGATCAGAGACTTGAATTCAGGTTTATGTGTCTTTGTTCTGGTCATAAATTTCAGCTCAAACTTCAAAACTCTAGATACTGAATTGAATTCAGTTAAACTTCCCTGATAAACAGTAGAATGAAGAAAGACAAAGTACAAAGCTGAAAATGGTGTCTGGATGGAACTGAGGGAGGAATCTTCAATTCCAATGAAACTGTTTCTGTTTTTTGATATCTTTTGAGGGACTGAAGATGCCAAGGTAGATAAGAGTAGTACTATTGTTATCAAGTATTCATGTGTGCATTCATTACTTTGCTTAACAGCTCAAGACCAAACAAGGAAGCTGTCTCCCACATGCACCTAGTTTTTCTGGTGCTTATTCTGTACCAATCCAAAAACCAATTGGTGGAATGGAATGACACTTTTATAAATTATAAATGAATAATAAAGAAGCAAAATGATGCTTTCTGAGAATCTTTATTATGGTTGAAATCATACTAAACGTCCCCCAAGCTTTATGTTAAAAATATTACCAAATTCCGTACTTGAGAAAATTGGATTCTTATATATATGTTGTAACAGTTTTTGTTTCCTTATGAATTATGATTTGGTCCATAACTGATAAGTTTAAGACTTGACATTTGATTCTATGTACACCTCAAAATTAAGAATGTGATGACCAAAACTGGTTACTAGCTACCAATGTGCAAAAAGACTCTAGGCGATTTTAGGCGGTGAAGTTATTATATAGTGGAGATTAATTGAATTTTAGGCGGATTATTATTTTTATATTTTAAATTAGTTAGTATATTATATATATAATATGAATAATAAAGAAAAAATAATAAGGAAATATCATCAAAACACATTGTTTTAAAATTCTCTATTTTATCTTCTTATGGACTCTTCAACACTATCATCTTTAATCCGAAGTAAGTCAAAAACTGAAATGCGAAGGTTTAAGTTTTGTCTATTGTTGAGTTAGCGGACCAAGGCGATTTTTTAGGTGAATGACTGCCTATGAATGACGCCTAAAAAAAAATTTAGACGTTTTTGTTGTTTTTAACGCTTGGACGAATTAGACAGGCGACTTTTTGAACATTGTCGCCTACATTTGATTCTAGAATTGCTTGACGGTCTATACTCTACAGGGGTAAGAACTACCAAACTACCGATGAGTAAAACAGAACATTTTCAAAGTTATAATAACCAAGCTAGCCACCCAAGAAAACGGCTTCCATTGAATATGCAATAGTAATTTCTTTCACCTATTTTGTGGCGGTGGATATATTGGAGGTTGGTGTGGCCTGGATTGTGAGCTTGGACGAATTGAATGGGAGCACATGAGACAGCCTAACCGATTGGTAGGGTACATTTACATATTTACTTGAAGCTCAGTGTAACCATAACATGAGAGGCATAGCTTAACTTGAATCTCATGAGATCGATCAAATAAATGGCCTGGGGTCCAAGCTTCAATTCTTGCTTTGTTATTAACAGGAGTCTAGACCAATGATCGAGTAGATCACTGGCTGTCTGGGCATTTGTGTGCTTCATTGGTCTAGACTCCTGTGAACTGTTAACTGTAATCAGCAGATCAACTGTTAACTGTAGATCACTGACTGTCAACTTTTAACTGTAAACTGACTGTCACCAATGATCGAGTAGATCACTGACTGTCAACTGTAAACTGTAAACTGTAAACTGTAAACAGTAGTGAGTACGTAGTCATTCCTAGCTAGCTAGCCTAGTATACACAGTAACAGAGTCAGTCACAGTTGCAGGCTCAAGTATACATCAACTTCTGTCATGGTACGTACGTAGCCATGACATGCATTTGCCTACGGAATAGAGAGAGAGATTACCTACGGAATAGAGAGAGAGATTATAGTAAGTACTAATACTACTACAACTTACTCACCATTGATCGATTTGGATGGGAATGTCATTAATACCAGTAACTGTTCCAGCGATTATGACACATTCATCGGATGCTCTTTCAACAGTTTCAAAAGCTCAGATCCCAGTAGTCCTCAGATATCATGACCAGCCTACAGTTGTGTTTGTAGAATATTAATGATTATTGGTGTATATGCCCTAGCTAGTTAGACAGTCAAAGAGAATATTTAGTGCAAAGTTTGATTGGTAAGCTCTTCTCCATGATGCATGGTATAGTTTCTATAGCTACAATTTATCGTGTTTATAAGTCATTTGCTACTGAACATATTTTTTTTTTTTGGATAACTAAAAACACAAAAGATAGACAACAAACTACAACGAAAAATCTCGCTCACAACCACCACGTCTATCGGGTCAAACTAATAGGCTTGATTGGAAGAGGCCAGAAGACTGGAACACCAAATGGACAACGAAGATCTAAAATGTTCCAACTTGGCTAAACTATCTGCCAAGAAGTTTGCTTCCCTGAAAATATGCTTGAACATCGATTTTGGAAAAAACTCCGCCAAGCGTCGAATGTCTTGAACATGCTACTGAACAAAAGTGATATATTCAGAAAATAATGTTCTTTCATTGGAAAAATGTTCAAATTATAAAAAGAATCGACATTTTAACAATAACTATGACAATGCGAGAGTCGCTACATTTTGAAAATGAGACTACTTGGCAGATTATTTTAACAATAAATCCCTGATCAAGTATTAGTCCAACATAAGATAAGAGGTTTTGGTGTCATCAGCATAGGTGGAGCTATTCACTGGTGTCATCTGTGACGACCCAGAACAGAATCAGCAGAGGAATCAGCTTAATCTACGAGGTTGTCGAGTAGTCGCAAATTTACGATAGTTATTTGAATCGCCAGGCTTGTTAACGACTTAATTATTGGCCAAGAATTTGAGCTGGGTCTCTTCTCGAGAGTCGTTGTACGTGTGATTTCGAGTTCGTGGGCGGTTTCGGATCGTTATTTGGACGACCGAGGAATTTATTATGAATATTTGAAGTTTTAACGGAAACGGATTTAAATGGTGAATTACTTAACGACTAAATTACTGGACGAGAATTTGGTTTCGGCTTCTTCACGAAAGTTGTTCAGAATTTAATTTCGAGCTCGTAGGAACTTCCAGAGTATTATTTTGAGTTACGAAGATTAAGTTGTGATTATTTCTGATTTTTGATTGTTTAGTCGATTTAATATGTGTTGGTTTGAATGGTTGACTTTTTATCCGTTTGGTCGATGTGTTTGACTTTGGGTGATAATTGAAGAACATGTCGAGATGAGTTTGTGGCCGCGAGAATTATCGGGATCGGATTTACGACGAGGAAATTACGGGTGTTTAAAGTTCGTCGAAATAGATAAGTATGAGTTTCCTTATTGGGAAAGTCTATATATGGCAGTTTCCCCTTTGGGAAAGTCAAAGTTGAATTAAATGGTTGACTTTGCTTGACTGGTTTGACCGAGCTGAAATGGAGGAGATGCGACGGCGTGGAGCTCGCCGGCGGTGGTTCACCGTCCGGCCACCCCAAGGCTTGGGGAAAGGTCCGTTTGGTGCGCCTCGGCCTTCCCGTGGTGGTGCCGGCCTCCTTTCACGGCAAGGGACGCGGGAAAAGGAGTAAATTCCGACTTGAAAATGGTGAAAAATTGGTGAAATCGGGTTCCCCTTTTTAGGCCGAATTGAGCTACAACTTTGAGTGGGCTTTGAAGCTCTCATCACTAGAAAGCTACCATGTAAGTTTGGAGTTCTAATTTTGTTTGTGGAAAGAGAATTTTGGATTTGAAATTTGTGTGTACATTCGGTTTATCGTAAAATTGGATGCGTTAGAGTTCGAATTGGCCTTTGTTTCAGTTGACAAAGTTGCTCAGTGGACGATTTTGAGTGGAATAGGGGTTGCTCCGCCGGAAGATTTTCATTTTGGCAGCGGCGCCGCCGTGGGCGGCGGTCAACGGCGGTCAATGTTGACTTTTTGAGATTTTCGACAAGTTGCATGTCATTTGACTCGAAATCGCGCCCCGATCGCAGTGGGGAGGTTCGTTTCTCGATTTGAGCATCCGAACTTACAGCGAGGTATTGAGGTGTGATTTCCGGATTTTCGACAGTTTGTTGTAATCGGATTTCGTGTTTCCGAGAACGGTGGTTTCTCGTGATTTATTGTGAATTGTCGAGTTATGACTTTGAGTATTGGATTTTGTGAATATTCAGGTGTTTGTGATTGTTCTTTTGGCGAGGGACTTTCCGCCGGATCACGGGTTAACGCGATATGCGTTACGCTAGTCTGTGAGTGGATATTTTTTTTCACGGATTGTTTGCGAGTCTTGATATACGTTTTATGAACTTGAGCATGCATATGAGATTTCGGATTACATGAGCATGTGTTTTACGATTATACATATATGGATATACGTATACGAGTATACACACACTTATATGCTGTTTCATGCATTTGCATCAAAATGTTTATGATTTGGTTTACACAGAGTACAGTCTTGGTTACGTTGTTGTATCGATACACTTGCCTCTCGGCTGATCCCCGATGGTAGGCTTTTACCAGGGGAGGCTGTGACTCCTGACCCGAGGTCGTTACCGGGGGGAGGCAGACCTTTGACCTGAGGCCATTTCCGGCTAGAATCACGTGGAAGTCAGGGACTCCGTGGTTCTGACTGTACTAGCACGGATGTGTCCACGAGTGACCCCGTGGGATTTTATGCATGCTCCGTACGCGTGAGGAGTTAGAGTCTCCCTCGTGTACCATTTGATTATTTATACTTTTGACTCGCATATGTTTTTATAACGTATATATTATGTGGTGAAAGACATTTATTTTCGTCCACTCACTCTAACGATTTTCATGTCTTTCCCCTGGGCTTTTCGGTTTCCGTGCCCAGTTTGCAGTTCAGGCTCTGGTGTCGCACGTCGTGGTCGGAGGCATAGTGCTCGAGCTACCTTATTTCTTCCAGTAGGTTTATTGTTCTACCTACTGTGGTATATTTATATGTTTATATAATAGAGGTCGCTCTGAGAAATCTGTTGTTTATGTTATACGATTTTACACCGGATTTCAGTAAAATACTATTATATTTATTGTTTTACTTTACTGTTGATATATTGAGAAATCCGGATGGGATTGGTGCCCACGGTTTGTTTTTTGTGGCATAGGATGAAGTGTATTTTCCGCGTGCAGGTAATGGTAATTCCACGTTAATTAGTAGCGAAACTTTGCCAAAATTTCTACGGTTTTTGTTGGTTCGTGTTTTCGAGGGGGTTCGATTCCGGTTTAGGCAACTAAATCGGGGTTGGGTCCTTTCATCATCCCCCTGAGATTTTAGATAAAAAAAAATTATTACACTACTTTTCCGCAAGTCAAAAAAAGTTGTTGTTCGTCGGCGCAATCCAACTTGCAATTAAATTTAATTAATCAATGGTGCAAGCTGTCAAACCTTCGTACGTATAACTAGATATAGTTATATAGGCTTTCCTAAAAAAATATATAGCTATATAGGCATATAGCCCATCGATTATGATATGAGAGGGACCAATTAAGAATCAAGATAATATGCATCATTTTTTTATATCGAGACATCAATTATAATATTTGCAAGTAATCTAGCTATAATCTATAAGTGCTTTGGTAAATATGGGTTAGTTTGGAAAATACGTCAGGTCACTTGTTTTAAACATTATCATTAATTTTACCGATACAAACAATATTTGTAAAAAATATTTTATGTAATAAATATTGTGAATAATCGTTTACATAGTTAAATAGACAACGAGTTAATGAATGATTATTTGGTATTTTACATTGACAAAGATATATTTGTTGCAATTTTTGTAACAATGGTATTTTTTTTCACGAATAGTGTATATTTTATATTATATTATATTATATTATCTTATTTTATTTATGAAGTCTTAATTTTAGACCCTGACTGTAAATGCTGACTCCGTGACTGATCATCAGTGTACGTTTGGGGCAGCCATAGGATTCTCTTGAAAAATTAATATCAAACCTAGGTCCATGCATATATACTAGACCTTAGAAATCATGACCAGACTAGATTGAGATGATTACTGTATCATACCTAGCTAGTCAAGGAAAGCATTTAGCTTATTCAATTGGAAGATGGTACATATAATCTTCTTCCAAGTTGGCCATGGGGACGGTGCTGCAGGTACAAATGCCGAGAAATTTTGAGTAGAGATCTGAAAAAATATGTTACGTTTCAAATAGGCAAAATGTAATGGGACATTGATACAATATTGACATTGATTTGCTGCATGCATATCATTTTGGCTTCTGTAATTATTGTAAAAGCTTGAAAGAGTGCTCAACTGCTACCCCAGATTCAAGACCAAGAGTTACTAGCTTTGAAGCCCGCGGTTATATAATCAATTGACTTAGAGAATGATTTGTAAATGAGTGCAGCATCGGTAATCATACGCATTCAACTCATGAAAGAAGATATATCTCTAAAATAAAACATTAAAGTTTACAAACACCACATTCCACGAATGACAGAAATTGAATATTACAATACATAATGCAGAAGTTGAATATTACAATACATAATACAAGTGCCTGATTTGGAGTTCACAATACATAACTAAAAACATATTTCTTATATTAAAAGTATACTATATAAGAGGAGTATGAGATGGAGTTTATACACAAAATATCAGATCAGTGCCAGACAATAGTCCATTGCGGACTCTATGAACTGACTGCCATAGAAATATAAAAAGAAGACAGTTCAAATAGTAGCAGTTTGGTGATTGATACCGGATCAATCTTTCTTTTTCTTCTCTTGCTCTTGCTTGAGTGGAGGCACTGTCGATGATGATTCTTCATCATTTGACTGCATGTAAAAGGATTATTTCAGGTTAGTAATCTATACAGTTTCCTATATAACATATTCAAACTTGAGATTGTATAGCATTTACCTCTTGCTTTTCTTCTCCGACTCATAAAGGAATAATGTCCTTGTACAACTTTCACTTGATTGCTTCTTTTCTTGAGAGTGGACAGATTTGAGGACATTGGAATGTTCAAATGGTGCTGGATTTCCAAGTATGTTACAAACTATCAAGTCACTATTATTGTTAATCTTAAACTCAAACAGATTAGTCTGCCCAATTTTCTCCATGATCCCTAGTGCTAAAGTCTGTTTAGTTGGATAAAACCTCATACTGAGCAGGTCTTGGCAGGTGCCACCGAATAACTCCTCGGCCTGTTTTCCCATGAGTGTCAACATGGCTTGATCATCCTTCTCTTCGATGATCATACACTCAATATAACTGCATAAAAGCTCACCGGTGATTTATTGACAAATGGCTACATGATAAATTTGAACATTTATAGAAACAAAAGAAGTACATTCTAACAATTGAAAGTTGTCATGTCATAAATGTTTGAGAAATTTTTATATATATCACTGGTAAAGGCAGTCTAAACTTGATATTGAAAAGCAACTCACGTTTCATATGTCTATGTGATTCATAGCATTTTTCATCATCCCTATACACCAAGAAATCAAATTAAACACTTAGCAACATGATTTGAATATAGAACATCTATATATAACATGGAGAAAAATAGTAAACATTTGAAGAAAAACGTCATGCATTTTAGTGACCAATAAAATCAGTTTCTAAATCGTTCAAATCCAGTGCAGAATATCTGCTTACTCTCAATCAAGACATCACATAGTATATCAAAAAGTTCCGTTAACACAATCAAGACCGCACATAGTTATTCGAATGAAATAATATAGTCCCGTTTACAAAAAGTTCAATAACTATGAGACCTCACATACTATATCAAAAAGTTCAATGCTGTGAAAATGGAAGTTCAATTCTTCAAAGGACTATATGCAGAATACGGATCCTGTTTGTTGCAAGATTTTACCATTGAATGCAATTCAAATATGTCTTTATTAGCAACTTCGGATAGGTTATAAAGTGGTATAAAGAGAGAAAATTGAAAGCATCTCAAGCTCTTTGTTTGGTTTGCGTTGAGAAAATTGAGATGATTATCAAAATGAATAAACTAAATCCCATGTTTGGTAAACCAATTTAAGCAGGAAACTTACCAAGTATCGGGTCGAGATTGCGGCGGAGTTGGGTCCAAGCTCGGTGTTTCGGAAACTCTGAAACTGAAATCCGAAGTGGGCAGTGGAGCGTGTTGCGAGTAGAGGTTGGGTCGATATGTGTGGTTTTGCCTCTTTGCCCAGATTCATAATCGCTGAAATTGCAGCGGCGGCGATGCAAGCCGGATGGAGGCGACGCGGCTGAGTTCGAGTTTAGCCGAAGGTGCAGCAAGGACCTGATAAAGGCGCGGAGGCGCGGCAAAGCCGAGGAGAGGTCGATGTCGGGGAGGATGCGGCGGCAGTGGTGACGTGGATGAGCTCATGGAATGAGATGTTGATAGAGGAGAGGCCGAGAGCTTAGGTCGAGAATGGCATGCACGTGCCACACACATGACGAAAATGAACAGTAGAGGAAGAGTAAATATATATCTCCACTCTTTACTATTCATTTGTAGTAAGGGAATGAATCATATTGAAATTTGAATCATAAGACAAAACAAAGAAGTCCAGTATATCAATATTCCAATTGCAAGAAAACAAGGAGACACAAGAAACCAAGTCTTAGATTGCAAACCTAATCTGAGTAGTAATAGTATTTTTTTTGTTTTCATCACAATGACATGTCTAGTAATTGAATCATCATCACAATAAAAATGGCTTGCTAGAGCCTTAAGTTGAGTTGGTGTAGAGGCGGATACCAAAAGCCAAACACAATATGGCAATGGGAACTAGGAACTGGAGAAGTTTGATGATGAACTCTGAAGTCTTATCTTGATTGTAATGAGGTTGCTTGGGAGGAGTGTATTCAGTTTTCTTGGGGATAGTAGTAACATCAATCTCTCCCACATAGAAGTCCTTCAGCATGTCTCTGGCATTATCACTATGACCCACGTCCTCAAAATCATCAGTTGCATCCTTTCCTGAAATGGTACATGAAAAGATATGATGTTCTGTAGACAAGCATGGGGACTAAAACATGATATATGCATAAACACACATATGCAACCAAGCACACATGCAATTGCAAAATTATGGAAATTAGATCACTGCAGATGGTTGTGGTGTTGTTCAATTGTTAAGGTGATGGGATCAACAACATATAGGAACATGACATTACATGTATATGGAAATAAGGGTGCCATGCATCACAAACGCAATTTTACATAATTTAAGAATGCATATACAGCTCCTCCTCTAAGGGTCTTACACAGCAACTTAATCCATTAAGCTCGCACTCTTTTCATATCAATAATGTAATCATACAAATAGTTAAACAAGATACACAAATGTTCGATGAAAGTGTTCAAATGCTTGCTGATTCATTCATTCTTACATCTACGTCAACTTCATACCTGTTGCTGACAACAAAACATCATCACCACCAGGATGGTCCTCCATGAACTTGGTTACATCATAAACCTGATCCAAGACATAAGTGTGCAATAAGTAGATGATATAACTGGCGAGCAAAAGCTAGAACAAAGGGAAAATTCTATGTGAATTACATAAGTTTGTAAGAGCTCAGAAGTGTATCAAGATCTATATTGAGTTTGCACTTTCACCCCTACATACTTCTATCCTCCCGAAATTACTCTTGTTCCTAGAAGAGCGACATGAAAATTCATATATTCCCTTCAGTTAACATGAACAAACTTAAACTGGACCTCTCCAGGTATCATTAGATTCAAATCATAAAACTTCCACACACACAGGAAACTTTGAAGAATAATTACATCTGTTTTGTACCCTCTAAACACCGCTTCAGTATGTTACTATATACCAAAAATGTCATTACAAAGTTAGGATGCAAGTAATTTGTGGGATACCTACGAAAAAAATCTCATCTATACTTGTATCGAACATTCATCTGGATACTTAAAAGGAATACAAGCAGTAATCTACTGGGTGTTGAAGAACTATCAACAGTTGCATTTGTTGGTCACATCATGCAATGCTTATTATTCTCACAGTAACTTAAAGATTTGCGTTAAAGCAAAAACTGCCATCAAGTATGGATGTCCATCTTTTGATACAAGGAATAAGATCAACGAGAAAGAATGGATGTTATCCTGACTGTTTATGATTATAGTGCTCTTCTAATGGATTCAATTTAGTACATTATAAACTATGACGAAGTCTCATTGCTTAACCCAGCAAGATGGTCTGGAAGTCAATGGTCATGGCTCTCTTTTGATCCTACTCTCTTTCGCGATTTAGGATGATCTGACAGATCAGAATCTTAGTAGTCTCTATGAATCCAACAGTATCAAGAAATCTTAATGCTTAACATAGATATGGTGGAACATGCGAAATCTACGAGTTTCAGGTTACACGTGACAAGTTAATGCAAGTGACAATATATGCTGCAAAATATTCAAGGAGAACATATGTTCGTAAGAGCCAATGCTAAAGGGTTTGATGGCCACCATTTTAGAGATCCATGTAGACATCATATCCATGATGTTAAGCTCTCGGAGATTACAAGATTAGACACTTTAGAGGCAAAAATGTACAATTTTCATATTGATTTTCTTTATGATAATGCTTCTATGAGACACATTGATCTGTTGAAGATCTAGTAATTCTTACATGCTCTTGTCAACAAATCCGACGAGTAAAGCTAAGTTCAGAGCTCAACCACATGCTATAACAAGATAAATGAAATCAGAATCTAACAAAATCTCAGGCTAGTCCAGAAACAGTTCAAGGCCTTAACCACACATTAAAAAGGAACAACTGTTTTACATGGTGAGTACTTCATCTCAAGTACATCATACGACACATTCACCTAAGATCAGTGAAAGTTCCCTCTAACATCAGTAAAGACTCACCAGCAAAGTAAAATACAAACTTTAAACATCCTAATAGAAGAGTCTTCGATACGATTTACTCATCATGTAACTCATTCAATTGTAAAACAAGGTTATCCCTTTATCCAAATTCCACTTGCAATTGCCTAGTCAAATCAGCAACACTAACCAATGCACTAATCTAAACAAAGCAAACCAACTAACACATCAAAAGCTTAAAACTTTGAGCATCAAATCAACACAACTATGTAAGATGGATCGACATGCACCACAAAAACATCACAAGATCCAACCTTTTCACCAATTCTCAAACATGATCATATGTAAGAGCAAAACCCAACATGCAAATCTATTCAATAACAAACAGTAGAGCAGAAAAGAAACGAACTTTATGTGAAAAAACTAGAAAGAAATGGGAATAGTTGAAACCTTGCCACTGATGACTAGCCAGCAGTCTTTTTGGGTATTGTGCTCGGAGACTTGAGCCAAAGTGAAGAGCTTCTTTTCATCGCCACCCCCCATCTTGGAATCTCCGATGAAAATGTTGTCGTTGTAAGCAGAGTCAGGCAGAGATGGGATGGGCTAATAAGCAGGGATGCAGCAAAGATTAAATAAATATGGAAGACAGAGAGAGAGAGAGAGAGAGAGAGAGAGAGAGGAGAGGAGTTCGTGTGGGTTAAGTGAGATAGACTTGGTTGTGGCCTTGGTGGGTGGGCTACAATGATGACTGACGGCAATTGGTTGGTGTCCTTCGGTCGTTTGCTACAAAATTGGTTTGGTCAATTTGTCTTTTTTTCCTCAAAATCTTTTGATTGGTTTATTTCGATATTTTTTCTCTTTGAGATAAATTTAATACTCTTTTTTTTTTTTTTAAGAATGGGATTGATTTGGGAGCACATCTCTAGGACTTTAAATCATCGGTTCAAAGTCAAGTTTATACACTGTCTTTTTAATGAGAAGTTCTTTTGATATCGATATATGATATATGATTGTTACTTCAAAGTCCCGACCCACTGCATCAAAGGGATTTAGGAACAAAAATGTCTCTTCAATGTACCGTGGGTATGCCAACTCGTGGTCCGATGGCCAAACGAGGTTTTATAAGTTTGACCGTAACTTTGAATTTTTGAAGTGTGTACGTGACACACAGGTTTGACTCTTCTCAAGATATTGTTAGTCGAGGAAGGAACGCAGTTTTTGATGTTGGTCATGTTGCCTTAGTATCAACGACTTAGTGGTTGGCGGTCAGGATTTTTTTTTTTTTTGAGAATGCGATCAATATATATCCACTCGGAAAAAAATTGATAGGAATACAGAACTTCACCAGATTATCCGGTCCGACAAAAAGAAGTCATATAATACACATATACTAGATAACATTGTTAAGTGCCAACAACTAAAGACTAACAAATCAGAGTAAAACTAGTAACTATCAAACTTGAAGCGTACCACTTATTAGCTAGCTAAGCACATTCTCCTCGAGGAGTCCACTCACCCGGATCCCAAGAAGGAAACCGAGCAAACACTTGAACAAATCTTCATAGCCTTACACCCAAGTAGATGGGTCCAGTACTCCAACATAACTCCAAAGCAATCTGCCAAGTCCAATCTTCCCCATCCCAAGGAGGAGGTGCCCAATCAGGCCCAAACAACAAGCCTTGTCCAAACAGACCCCCTAGTCCAGGCCCACAAAATGCAGGCCCAAGAGAAGTCAACAGTATGCTTGATCGCATACTTGGCAATGACAATTCGCCCGAGTCCTGCCTCTGCTGCCTGGTTTTGACGTCGCCCGCCTGGATCAACTACCTTAGGCCGACCAATCTGACCCGAAAGTTGTGTCGCTTGTTGTCCGCGAGGAGCTGCCACAATTCTAGATAGATAAACTGCCAAAACCACCATCAACACCCCCATGTACATCGACCTCCACCAACAAGCACCAGAGACACCCGATCGCTCTGTGCATCGAGCGGCTAACCCTGACTGTCAAGACTAACTTCATTTGGTTAGTGCTTTGGTTGTTTGTTTGCTACACAAATTAGTTTGGTAATGAAAGGACCAAACCCTAGATTAACTAGTAATCTACAATCAAGCTCTAACGACTAACCATAATCTGAGACACCCAAAAACTTGTAGGAAGATTGACACTCCGCAAATAATTCCCACAAACAAACTGTGGACCATCGATGTCCATCCGAATTTCTCAACATATGACCAGATACTTAACTCAAGAATTTAAAACAAATTTTAAACAGTACTAGTTCAGAATACAAAGGAAAGTAAACTCAAAGACTACTCGAGAACTAACTGATTACTAGGGTATCACTTAAAACATCAATACTGAACCGGTATCCAATGCGACTTCTATAACATAATATACATACTGACAGTGAGCTGGAACCTACTGCTGAAAGAATTGACTGGTGAACTCGAACCCCTCGACGACATCCAGCACTCTCAGGACACACACTGCAACCTGGGCAACGATAAACCGAAGAGCCTAGGGAAATGCAAATAAAATATAAAACATTAGCGTGAGTGAACAAAAATAATATATCAATTTGTGTAAATCGATAAATGGAAATATAATTGCTTTTCCTCTATTTACTGTGAAATAATGCGAGTTCTAAACTGTAAAACTAAAATGTAAATAGAGGTGCTCTCCCAGGCCACCTAATCTGAGTCGATCTGGGTTCGATGAGGCCACCTAACCTCCCATAACCAACTATCTAGTGATCAGCCGAATAGCTATAGTATCGATGCAACTAAACAAACCATCACAAAGCAAGCCTCCTAATCAACACTTTAAAAACATACCATAAAGCGTACTGCGTAAAAATAATGAACTCGCAATCAACTGTGAAAATAAAGATCCACTCACCGGATTATTCCGTGATAATTATAAAGACGAAACCTGCTAATCGACATAATTATTCATGTGACACGCCTGCTAACTCATTACCCTGAAACCCTGATTATAATTAATATCTAATCGTCAAGATTAATAATGAGTAACTAAGATCGTAATCCGAAGAACAATATTGTCAAGAATCCCGCATTCTCGAATAACGTATTTTTCCTACTAATTACTAACTTAACCAAATTCTGAAATCAATTCCTTGTACTCCCTTATTTTTAATCACTTTTGAGAGTCGCAACATAAATATCAAATATCGAGAGACTTGCATTTAAACTGATAGTCGGATTGTCCGTTAATAAAGTAGTAAAATTAATTACTCGTTGTTCGACTAAATACACGTAAAATTTTAACAATTTCAGATCCAAACATGAACCTCACCATTGCATTCGGCATGAGGAAACGAGCGAAACGACATATAACTTGGCCAAAATCTTCAAACTCCCCGAAGCTCCGCCGCTAGAATCAACTGGCTCCAAAACCTGTAAATGATACACCATTCAAATGATCTCATCGAGTAAAACACATCTCCTAACTACACCAAGCCGAGAAAACGACCGAAGGTGGTTGAATTTTACCTCGAAAGGTGGCAGAATCGACCGGAAATTGCCCTCGGCCAATCGGCGTCGTCCGGCAACCCAGTGGCAATCAACTCCTGCCATTATGGGATTCAAAACCCCTAAGGCTTCGCCGCAAAATTTTTGCCAAAAATCGTCATCGGTGACGAAACCGAATTCGAGAAAATCCCTCGAATTCAAGGCTTCGATTCTCCTTAGCCTATCATTATTTAACTGAAATAAGTACATGGGGAGGTTAAGGATGAGGAGAGGATATGATTCCGACCCGTCTTGGCGTCAGATGTGGCTGGCCGGAGAAATTCCAGTCGGGTCGAGAAAACGGGTCAGGTCAAATTGATAAATGGGTCGTAGAACATACGAGTCCTAAGTATTTTATGTTCTTCTAGTTTATTTCCACGTATTAATACCATACATATACCACCAAAATACCTGATCAGATCAGTGGCCTACATTTGATCTGATCAGGATCCAACGGTTCAGATCAAACCGACCTAATTTAATTCCTTAATTAATATTTCTTTCACGCAAACTTCCAAGAACCATAAAAAAATAGTTCGCTTATCCGAAATTTTTTTTGAAAATTCAAACAAGCTTGAAATAAAATACTCTACAATTTTCGTGAAAAGTGCCAAGTCAAATTCACGCCCGATGAAAAAGTCGTTAACAATCTCGATAACGCAATTGATCTGCGATACTGCGTAATATAATCCGATTAGCGCGTAATTCTGATTCGGGTTGTAACAGGTAACACTACCACATTTTTGGGCATTACCAACGAAATGGAAAACTAAGGCCGACGATTTATAAAATCGTCCGCAATAGTTTTCCCTATTGCCGACGATTTTTCCTATTGCCAACGATTTGGGGAAAAAATCGTCGGCAATAGAGTCACCGGTAATAGTTTTTTTTGTGTGGCTATTTCCAACGCATTATTCCCCCAAATCGTTGGCAATAATGCGTCGGAAATAGCCACACAAAAAAAACTATTACCAGTGACTCTATTGCCGACGATTTTTTCCCCAAATCGTTGGCAATAGGGAAAACTATTGCCGACGATTTTATAAATCGTCGGCCTTAGTTTTCCATTTCGTCGGTAAAGCCCAAAAATGTGGTAGTGTAAATTTTCAATTTTGGTAAAAAAGAAATTGTCCATTTTCATTTTTCACTCCAAATCTTTTGAGTGGTCTATTTCGATTTTTATTCTTTCTTGAAAGGATTTTTTTCGATTAAATTCTTTTTCAGAAAGTTGGTGATACTATTTTTGTAAGAAAGCCAAATATATATAAAAAAAAATAGGACGATAGGAAAAAACAAAAAAGGGCTAGGGTTTTGATTGAGGACAGTAAGCTCGTCCAGCGGCTCGTCTCCCCGTGTCAGCCCACGACGTCGCGTTGGCTGCAAGATGGGTGAGATTTCGTTCACGATGGAGGTGGTTGGGAATAAACAACTCGGGTCTTTGCGGGTAGTGGGAGTGTTGCAAGCTTCAGCAAGAGTCTTTGAGATCTAGCTGGATTTTGTTGCTAGGCGTGCGAGTGGCCTTCGTTAGCTGGTGATGAGTATTAACAACGTTTAAAGGGAGAATGGTCAATGACGTTATGGGGGCGAAGCCGATCAGGTCTTGTGGGATCTGCCTTGAAAGATCCTTGCGGATCCTGGGGGTATTGAAAAACGATGTCAGGCCGGCTACAATGGACATCGATGCTTCTAATGGAGGACAGTAGATTCGGTCAAAGCTTCTCTCTGGGGATGCTAGACGGTTGCTGGCTGTTGGGCTTAAGCATAGAAGGGGTTAGGGGTAGCCTAGGCCCAAGTAGTGTTTACCACTTTTTAGGGTTTCTTTTTCAATTGTTTGGTTTCGTTTGTGTTTTTGTTGAGATGTTAATGGCTGAGATGTTGAGTGGGCTAGAGCTTGACTAAGAATAAGGCACAAAATGTGGATTTTTTAGCCTCGAGGATTGGACCCTCAATAGTCTTACTCTCTTTGTCAAGTTCCTTATGTTGAGGGAAAAAGTTTCTAGTGTAGTTTACTATAAGGAGTCATTTTTATCATGCCGGTAATCGGTCGATTCCTTGTAAATTACTAGCGATTCATATTATTCTATCTTCACCTAAAAAAAAGTTGGTGATGCGCGATCCTAAACTAAAAAAGAATAAAATATATAACACATACATCACAGTTGAGAAGTTGTGTTTGTTGCTTTGATGCGACTATCGAGGTATATGATGATCTAGACGTTTTCGATCTCGTTTTTGAGGTGGAGCAGCCACGCGCTACACCATGGTTATATTGTTCGGGTCGGTGGCTTTGCCAGAGGTTCGAAATCAATCTTTCCAATCGACAATGGCTCTTGGCATGGTCCCCACGGGCTTGGGAAGATCTCTTTGCAGCGACATGGTCTCGATCAATTCTTCTATAATATTCTCGATCTAGAGGCGTTGAAGCTCGCTACCGTGGACTTTGCAACTAAAAATATTTTCTTTGAAACATAGTGATGTGTTTAATAATTAATATTGCTGTAAAATATTTTTTTTCTGAGTTGGAAATGTTGTAGAGATGCTACTAAATGCAGTATATGTAATTGGAAAACCATGGAATTAGCTGATGTTTTAACATAATACATAATTAAATAAAACTACAAATATTCCAATACATTACATGAAATAAAACTAATATTCATAACGATACTAATTAAAAAAGTCTTATGTCATAACTTCTTTACATTGCTCATCAGATATACACTACACTATTAAAATGTCATTAAAATCGCAATATGAAGTATTATTACGTGCAATGCTTATAAATGTATGATTGTTGTTTTACACAATGCTTATGAACGTTGCTCTATCTTTTCTCTTTTAATTTTGATGATGATTTACACTACTTCTTGCTTAGTAATTCGGTGTTTGTACCACTCCATGTAACTCATAATAACTCTAAAATTGAGTTATGTTCCGTTGATTCGTCAATTTGTGGTAAATTGATATTGCGATACCAATGGCATTCTAATACTGTACTGTATATCTGATTATAGATTGCATTCCAATAGTATTTTTAGCATTGTTTTACTGTAGTGTATACTCTTTACTCATTAACTTAGATGCAAAGATAAAGCATCTAGATTAAATTTGACAGCCCTTTTCAAATGTTGTAGATAGGGATCAACCTTTCCATGATTATAAACTGTAAACCATAGTAGAAATATAGTAAGCCAGTAATTTCATAATTTTTTATTTAGAATCACTGTATAGAGTAGAGGTAATGCATGGTTTTGGCTATTACATGTGATCTTCCAATACATGAACAAATAGTCCTATACATGAACCTTAGTTACTAAGAAACTTAGATATGACTTAAAATATTGGTAGATTTACGCACCATGTAGATTGAATTTAAGATAGCAAGTGGCATGCAAATCTACTTTGCTATATTCATCCTAATTTTATTTTTGTTGAAGAAGAAAGTAGAGAAAATATGCAATAAACTGAAACTGTACTTTATTCATTGATAGATGGCCTATAAATAGGCATTACAATCTGATACAATAAATCTCCCAGTAAATCAGGGATTGAGAAAATCTCTATATCTACTCAAATTAGGACAAGACACACATTGAAATACCAGTAATATAATTTCCTTAAACACTCTCCCTTGTGTCATGATCCTAATGTATGATGCATAACCTGTTGTCTCACTAAAAACCTTGCCAAGCAAGCAAAAACCTCTTGGGTAAAACAAAAGTTTGGTCAAAAGGAAAAAGAGTACAACACATCAACTACAAAAGTGACCATATGTGATGTAGACTCCCCCTGATGTCTACGAAATGAACTTCCCCTAATCAATAACTCAATTTTGAAGTTTAGACATTTTTCGCATACCAATGTGTTTCACATGCTTAGAAAATGTAGGTTTAGGTAATGACTTGGTAAACAAGTATGCAACATTATCTACCAAATCAACCTGGTTCACACGGATAATCAATAATTGTTGTTGTTGCTGATTGTAGAAGTACATTGGTGAGATGAGTTTAGTATGACCACCCTTAATATAATCCAACTTCGTTTGTTCAATGCAAGCCGCATTATCCACAAATATGCAAGTTGGTGCTGTTGTAGTAGATGATGATCCACTAAATCCTCGAATGTGGAGTATTGTTGTCCTAACCAGACACATTCATTAACCATTTCATGTAAAGCTATAATCTAAGAATGATTCGAGAAAGTAGCAATGAGGGTTTGCTTTATAGATCTCCAAGAAATTGACATGTTCTCATAGTGAATACATTACCAGTTTGGGAATGTCTTTGTGTAGGTGAGAGAGATACTCAGCATTAGCAAAACAAACCAAAATATCATAAGATGTCCCTGAGTAGGAAACTACACTGAGTAGAAGAACTAGTGCTTGTAGCCGGAACAATCTTCGACGGGTCAAAGATTTCCCTCAACGGGTCGAGAGACAAGTTCTAGTCAATCCAGGGGCTACCACTCGACGAGTCGAAAACCCCAGAATCTGTAGGCTGTGTTTCAATCATTCCTTTTCCAGAATTTCAAGTTTCTCTTTGTATTCTTTGAATGGGAGGAATAATCCCAAGTCAATGGATTACTTCAAGTACTTGAAGATGTGTTTTACACTATTTCAATGACTTTGCGTAGATGCAGACTGAGAAGGCAATGTCTGGATGTGTGCACTGAGCTAAATTCAACCAAGCTCAAACCGCACTAAGAAATGGAATCTCAAATTCTAAAGTTCCTTACAGTCATCTTTTCAGATGACATTGATCATTTTGGGTTCCATACTGTAAATAACCATTTGTGTGCTAAAAATGGTGTGCTTTGTCCATTGCCTGATCTAGACATAAGCAGACTGGTGAATAAAAATTCAACCAACTCAATATACCATCTTTAAACCGCTAACAACATAGACTTAAACCAAGAGAAAATCAAGTCTTACCAATGTCTATCGTCTCAAACAATTTGTTCATTTGATAAACACTCATGTGCATAACTTATCATTCTTGTATCCCTTCCTAATCAAGTAGTCACTTAGAATAGTGAACGTCTCTTTGAACACATGAGCACTCTGTGGCTTAGAGTTACTTATATTGGGTATAACCATTCCAATTGACACTCTCATGTATATCTCTGAATCAAGATTCCCATAGAGGTATATAACTACATCCATCAGTTGCATACTCAGTTTTTCAGACACTTCCAAACTGATAAGGTAGCGAAAAGTAATGTTGTCTATAATTAGATAATACATCTCCCGATAATCAATACTAGGTCTTTGAGAAGATCTTTGCACCATAAGTTCTTCTCATTGTGCTTCTAAACAAATACTCATTTTTGTCTAACCGGCTTACCATTCGGTGGTCATAGCATTACCATACCGAAAATTTGCCATTTGTAAGAGAGTCTAGCTCAACCTAGATTGCAACTTTCCATATTGGTCAATTTTTTTTATGTTGACAATCCGCAACTAAGCAAGATTCCACTTCATCGTTGTCAATTCCTGAGTGACGGAATAAGTAATGCATCATCAACGACCATGGAAGAACCATCCATAATACCGCTAGCATTTGTTTAACTTGGTGAGATTTCCTTGTTTACTGACATTGTCATTGACTTTGAGGCGTTCCTCAATGTTTGTCAATGTCGAGTTTTAGACACAATTATAGTCAAAAACAATCTCATGTGTTGATGCTGAACAGTTGTGCCTTGATGACTTGCCTTTTCACCGATAACTCATCTGTGGATTTTGACCAACACTACACCTCCACTATGGGCATAAGAAACACGACATTACCCGAGTGTTATGTTAACTTGCCCAATTCTAGGGATTTTCAACCTTGCAGGATTTGTAACATGTATAACCGATCTCATCACTCTTATGATATCAATAAAGAAGTCAGGCATCAAATCTGCTACTTCCTGAAGATCAAAAATACTTTGCACTTCAATCTTACACTGAGATGTACGAGGATCATGATGAGACATAGTGGGGGCATGTCAATTTCTGATGTTTAACCATAATGAAATCATTCATATCTCCCCCTAACGGCGGGAAGTATGTCTCATCATAGTGACTATCTGCAAAACTAGCAGTAAAGAGATCTTCTGTCAAATGTTCTAAATAGTGGACAACCGTTGGAGATTTACTCTCAACATAGATGTTTACTCGTCATTGAGTATCCATTTTTATACGCAGTGAAAGCGTAGTAGGCACATGTATCGTGCAACCAAAGATGCGTAGATGTGAGATATCAGACTCATGCCCAGGTACCAACTGGTACGTACTGAATGGTTGATGATTTATAGGTCTCAAAACGAAGAAGCATACATGCATATAACATTGCATATCCTTAATCAGATACCGGTAAGTTTGTATACATTACCAAATCTTTGGCGACAAGCTTTAACTACTTGGCTCATGCCTTTGCTAAACTTTTATGTGAATGAATATATGGAACTCTTGCATTATCCAATCTAATAAACATGATTGGATTATCCGGATGGTGAGCCCGAAGCTTAATAATATGTGCTAGGAGTTTTGCAAATGCAGTGTACCATATGGATTGTAAGGACGTGTGACCTATGCGACAATGCAGCAATCAAAACCATAATATAATCCGCATACTGGTTTGATTTTTCACAAATATATTATTTGGAATCTGTGGAGGAATGAAAGTTGTGTTTACAATAAAAGGCCATCATGCATGTAAACAGCATTACAGACATGAACAAACTTTGCAAACCAAGCGATATGCTTTGAATTTTGCCATAAAGGCATCTGGTGGGAAAAATGCACGAGATTGTATTGTGCTCATCTCAGAGACCAAGCCTAGATTGAGTGGATTAATCTCACTCCCCCTCATCTAAAATAATGGTGGTAGAAATTCCCACATGCTTCTTTTCTCTTAAGAATTGATGACCATGAGAATTTCTCAATAACTTGATCATCATAACGCAAAAGTTTATATGAGGTAGAGTCACACATAATAATATAAATGATTGTGTTAGGTTCAATGATCTGAACCGTAGTAATAAACCACTATAAAACCTCATAAACCTCTCCAAATTGCCCAGCTGGCAGCATTCTATGGAGATTGAACACAAACCTCTTCACTATTCTCATAATATTATTCCAATTGAAAACCGTTGGCACAAAAATATTCAAAAACTTAACATAGTTTGATTAGAGTGCTGATTATAGCAACATCAAATAACCGATGTATAATGATATCTAACTGGTCAACATGACCCTTGTAAATTTCGTTTATGACATGAAAAAAATGATGTAAAACCACATCTGGTGTAGAATTTCAGGTTGGTCGATTTTAGGTTTGAAAATTTTCTAATCTTTTTTCAATAAAACTGATGTAAAATACATCAAAAACACCACGATCCGATATAACCTTTGATGGATCGAATTTTTTTGAACCTTTATTTGTCGATAAAATCAATGTAAAATACATCAACAACACCATTCCCAGGTACCATCTTTGACGGGTCGAAGAAACCCAAAATAAAATTTGATTTTCCGATAACAATTTTTCGACGGGTCGAAAGTTAGAAAAATTTGTCACAGAGGCAAACATTTGACGGGTCGAGGAAATTTTCGACCAGTTGAATGAAACCAAAAACCAATATCGATTTTTCAATATTTTATTCGACGGGTTGATCCAGATTTTCGACGGGTAAAATTTTGTGACAAACTGAGACAGAACCATGAATTCGAAGGGTCGAGGGGAATTTCAATGGGTCAATAATATGCACAAACCGTTCCAGAGTGAAACCATCGACTGGTCGAGGAAATTCTTGATGGGTCAAAAATCTCTAGAATCAAATTATCTTTGCTTTTGTCTCGTTTTTATGGAATTTTGGTGTCATAAATCCATAAAATTTTGTAGAATTTGAACCTTGAAAGCAATATGTATGAACATAACCATTCTTAATACTTTCAAACCAAAAGAAAGACTCTTTATTGCTTTGTGAACATCAAAACTTTCATAATTGTTTTTTTCTTATTCAATAACCATGACTAAAAATAGTCAAATACAATGCTAAACTTGATTACATGGTAGAGATATCAATCTAAGCAAAATCTGTAGTCTCTATGTTTACATTTGGGATATCTTCTAAAACTAGATTGGCTTCATTGCCATCTTCCATCTTATAATCTTCATCATAGTTGGTCTCATGTGCCAAGTACTGCTGACACCTTTTGTAGGCATCTTGGACATATTTAGGTGTACGACATTGCATGTGCATATGCTTGTTAGAACCACACCTATAGCAAGATACCATTATTTCTATTGTTATAAAATATGTATTATAAGTATGGATCAAGCTATGAATCACAGTAATTATTACTATAACGTAATTTAATGAAACTAAATAGCTTCGGATGAAGTATGAGATCAAAACAGAGAAAACAATTTGAATTTACTAACTTTTTTCTTGAGAGAGGCTCGCTTAACGCAATGTCCTAAGACAGAAATTCGTCCCTGCACTTCTGTTTGTGGAATCGTCTTGACGTCTGTCTCCCAGGATACAACTCTCAAATTCAAGGTGTTGCAGATTCCCTTGAATTCTATCTCGAACTTCAATATGTGTTTTTCTCTTGATAGTAAGGAAGATGTATTTCGAATTTTCAGTGGTTTGATGCTGATCTTTCAAGCTTCTTTTATAGACGAATGACGCCTGTTCGGAGTTTTGAACAAAAGGTCGTCTTTATTCCGTTTCGGCAGAACGTCGTCTTTGTTCGATGAACAATTACGTCTTTACGTAAAAAGGATCAGTATTCAAAACGTATACTGATTTTAACTAAGTCTCCAGAGCCCAAGAGCCCCGAGGCCCAAGGCCCAGTCTTTGATTATAAAATAATCTTCATAGCCCACTAGGAGCCTTATAGCCCACTAGGAGCCCAAGGGAATTTTCCATGAAGCCCATAGAAATTCCCTCACCCAAGCCCACTTCCATTTAATACCTAACATGGGATATCCCTTATTAAGGGTAGAAGTCCTTATACATCTTCCATGTGGGACTAAAGTCCCACAAAGTTCCAACAATACCCCACATTTTCTATTCAAACTCCAATAATACCCCACATTTGAATAGAAAATAAGAGTTTTATATTCAAGAGAAAATGAATTAATCGATACGTGTCTGTAGAGGTGTCTTTTGGACTTGAACCATCCGTAGTGAGCACTTATCGGATTTACTATGCAAGGTAGTGAACTTAAGTCTTGAACTATTTGCTTTGAGTAGTAAACCGAGACAACAAGTGTCACAGATATCGAATATAACACATTTCAGTTCATTCGTTTGTGTCCATTTTGGTTCTGGACAATTCCCGGCTTCATGAGAGCGCTAGAGAGTATAGCCATATAACTCTCATAGATGCGACCCACATCACTCTCATATAGGTGATACCAATTTTGAGAATATCCTGCTATATTCCTCTTAAGTAAGATATTAGTAATCATTAAGAATAATATTCACCCTAGACAACTTACAGGAAAACACACTTCGTTCATCATAGGAATGAGCATGTGTGTGTGTTTGCTACCTTGAGTCTTCCTTAACCAGTTTGTCTATTGAACCTAGACCATGGGATCTCCAATCAGCTAGGTTAGGTTTCCGCCAAGTTATGACTCATTGAATTGGCTTTAAACTCATTCCCCTCGATGTATATATGACTTGCTCCTTAGATAGCCCTTTAGTCAAATGGTCGGCTATGTTCTCCTTTGACTTCACATAATCAATAGATATAATACCATTTTTGAGCAAGTCTTTAATCGTTTCGTGCCTTCTTCGAATATGCCTGGACTTGCCATTATAGATTTTATTTTTCGCTCTTGTGAGTGCGGCCATGCTATCACAATGAATACAAATAGCAGTTACAGGTTTAGGCCACGAAGGAATATCTTCCAAGAAATTTCGAAGCCATTCTGCTTCTTCAGCAGCTTTATCTAAGGCAACGAATTCTGCTTCCATGGTTGATCGTGTTGTCACTGTTTGTTTGGTTGATTTCTATGATACGGCAGCTCCGCCAAGTGTAAATACATATCCACTTGTTGACTTACTGTCTGTGTTCATTGAAATCCAATTTGCATCACAATATCCTTCCAATACTGGAGGATATCTCGTGTAGTGCAAGCCATACTCCATCGTATGCTTTAAGTATTTGAATACTCTAACTAAAGCATTTCAATGTTCTTTTCCAGGATTGCTTGAGTACCTGCTTAGTCGACTTATTGTATAAGCCAAGTCAGGTCTTGTACAATTCATGATGTATATCAAGCTTCCTAATATTTGAGTATATTTTAATTGTGACACACTCTCACCTTTATTCTTCATAAGGTGGATATTCGGATCAAATGGAGTTACAACTGGTTTATAGTCATAATGTCCAAATTTTCGCAACACTTTTTCGATATAATGGGATTGAGTAAGTACATAACCAAGGTCATTTCGTAAAATTCGTACTCCAAGGATGACATCCGCTATTCCCATGCCTTTCATATCAAAGGAAGAGTTCAACATCTTCTTTGTAGAGTTAATCACATCCTTGTTTGTTCCCATTATCAACATATCGTCCACATACAAGCAAATGATAACAAACGCATCTTTGAATTGTTTGATATATACACATTTATCACATCCATTAATTTTATATCCATGTGATAACATAGTATGATCAAACTTTTCGTGCCATTGTTTTGGTGCTTGTTTATGCCCATACAAAGACTTAACTAACTTGCAAACCTTGTGTTCTTGCCCTTTTAAAATGAAACCTTCGGGTTGATCCATATATATTTCTTCATCTAATTCACCATTTAAAAAGGCTGTTTTTACATCCATTTGGTGTATTTCCAAATTGTAGACAGCAGCTATTGCTATTAATGTTCTTATAGACGTTATTCGAGTTACTGGTGAATATGTGTCAAAATAATCAAGCCCTTCCTTTTGACGATACCCTTTTGCTACCAAACGAGCCTTATATTTATCTATGGTACCATCCGGTCTCATTTTTCTTTTGAAAATCCACTTATGTCCAATTGGTTTATTTCCAGGAGGCAAATCAACCAATTCCCATGTATTGTTCTGCATAATGGATTCAATTTCACTTTGAATAGCCTCCTTCCAATAAGGTGCTTCAGAAGATTCCATAGTAGCTTTATAGGTTTGAGGTTCTTCTTCTGTTACAAAGGACAAATAGTCAGGTCCAAAGTCTTTAGGGACTCTCATTCTTTTGCTTCTCCTTGGTTCAGTGTCTTCTTCCTCCTGAACTCGAGATGAGGATGCTTGATCTATATTACTGACATCACGTACTCTTTTGTTGGTGATGATATTTCTTTCTCTATAAGGAAATATATTCTCGAAGAATTCAGCCTTATCACTTTCCATATAAGTGTTCACATGAATGTCATTGATTTCTGATTTAAAAACCAAAAATCTATATGCTGCAATATTATCAGCATAGCCAATAAATACACAATCTATTGTTTTTTGTCCAAGTTTAACTCTTTTTGGTAAAGGAACTCTGACTTTAGCAAGACAACCCCACACTTTCAACTTTTTATAAGAAGGGATTTTTCCTTTCCATACCTCATAAAGAGTTTTATTGGACTTTTTATGAGGAATTCGATTTAAGACTTTATTTGCAGCAAGTAGAGCATCACCCCACAGATTTTGAGGAACTCCAGAACTGTTTATCATGGAATTAATCATTTCTCTGAACGTTCTATTTTTACGTTCAACAACTCCATTTTGTTGTGGAGTATAAGGTACCGTCGTTTGATGAACAATTCCATGAGAGGTACAAAATTCTGAAAAAGCATTTGATTCATATTCTCCTCCTCTATCAGATCTAATAATCTTGATTTTCTTGTCAAGTTGATTCTCTACTTCAGCTTTGTATGCTTTGAACATGTCCAAAGCCTCATCTTTTGTTTGTATTAAGTATACATAACAATATTTGCTGCAATCATCTATAAATGAGATGAAATAATTTTTCCCTCCTTTTGAAGGAGTTGACTTAAAGTCACAAAGATCAGTGTGTATTAATCCTAATACTTCAGTTGATCTTTCTACCGATCTCATTGGTTGTTTTGCAAACTTGGATTCAGTACAAATTTCACATCTATGTGTTTCCATAGAGCTTGGATTACATTTGGGTATTAATCCCAAATTCACCATCCTTTTTATAGATTGGTAATTCACATGGCCTAATCTTTCGTGCCATAAATCAATAGACTCAAGCAAGTAGGTAGAAGCATTATTTATATTAATAGAAACATCGTTTGGCAATACACTTAGTTTAAAAAGACCATTTGCCAGATAGCCTTTTCCTACATATTCACCACCTTTGGTGATTACACACTTATCAGATTCAAATACAAGTTTGAAGCCTTTGTTGCTCAAAATAGGGCCAGAAACTAAATTCTTTCGAATTTCAGGAACATGCAGCACATCAAGAAGAGCCAAAGTTTTTCCAGAAGTAAGTTTTAGCAAAACCTTGCCTTTCCCTTTGACAGCCGATGTAGAAGCATTTCCCATGAACAGATTTTCGCCTTCAATTGGTTGGTAGGTGACAAACAGATTCCTGTCAAAACATATATGACTTGTAGCACCAGTGTCAATCCACCATTCTTTAGTATCAGAGACCATATTAACTTCACAAATCACACCAACAAAATCAGAGTCAATGGCCACATTAGCCTGATTTTTGTTAGCATGGTTTCCAGCATCGGATTGGTCCTTCCTATAGCGACAAACCTGTGCCTTATGGCCTGGTTTTCCACAAACCCAACAAGCAGCTTTGGTCTTGAATTGCTTCTGTTTTGGAGCATAAGAACTATTCTTCTTGCCTTCTTTTCCCTTGTTTTTATTCTGGGAATTAGACTTGGATTTAGAAGACTCTCCTTCTACAATGTTTGCCTTGGCTTCATAAGAAGGAGCATCATTCTTTTCATTCTGTCTATTGCCTTCTTCAACTCGAAGCTTTAACACCAGTTTTTCCACCGACAATTCTTCAGTTATGTGTTTCAAGTCATGCTTGAAATCTTTCCAGGATGGAGGAAGCTTTTTAATCATTGCACCAACTTGAAATTTTTCGTCAAGGTTCATCCCTTCAGTGTGCAACTCGTGGATTATAATCTGCAATTCTTCAACTTGGTTGAGAACAGACTTTGTGTCCACCATCCTATAGTTCATGAATTTGCCGATGATGAATTTCCCGGCACTTGCAGCTTGTGATAGATATTTCTTCTCCAGTGATTCCCACAATTCTTTGGCAGTTTTGCAGGTCACATAGACATCATAGAGAGTATCATCCAATCCATTAAGGATATAGTCTCGGCATAAAAACTCACTATGTGTCCAGGCATCAATGGCATTCAAAGTTTCCTTTGAAACCAGAAGTTCTTCTGCCACAGGTTTCTCTTAAGAGATCACATGTGCCAAGTTCAAAGTTGTAAGGTAGAACAGCATCTTTTGTTGCCATCGCTTGGAATCAACCCCTTTGAACTTCTCAGGCTTCTCAGCATACGAGTTGCTTTTCACCACATTCACAGTTTGATCCATTGACGAAAATTTCTGTCTTAGATTGTTATAAAATATGTATTATAAGTATGGATCAAGCTATGAATCACAGTAATTATTACTATAACGTAATTTAATGAAACTAAATAGCAGAAAATTAAATTCGAATTGAATGCTTCGGATGAAGTATGAGATCAAAACAGAGAAAACAATTTGAATTCACTAACTTGTTTCTTGAGAGAGGCTCGCTTAACGCAATGTCCTAAGACAGAAATTCGTCCCTACGCTTCTGCTTGTGGAATCGTCTTGACGTCTGTCTCCCATGATACAATTCTCAAATTCAAGGTGTTGCAGATTCCATTGAATTCTATCTCGAACTTCAATATGTGTTTTTCTCTTGATAGTAAGGAAGATGTATTTCGAATTTTCAGTGGTTTGATGATGATCCTTCAAGTTTCTTTTATAGATGAATGACGCCTGTTCGGAGTTTTGAACAAAAGGTCGTCTTTGTTCCGTTTCGGCAGAACGTCGTCTTTGTTCGATGAACAATTACGTCTTTACGTAAAAAGGATCAGTTTTCAAAACGTATACTGATTTTAACTAAGTCCCCAGAGCCCAAGAGCCCCAAGGCCCAAAGCCCAAGGCTCAGTCTTTGATTATAAAATAATCTTCATAGCCCACTAGGAGCCTTATAGCCCACTAGGAGCCCAAGGGAATTTTCCATGAAGCCCATAGAAATTCCCTCACCCAAGCCCACTTCCATTTAATACCTAACATGGGGTATCCCTTATTAAGGGTAGGAGTCCTTATACATCTTCCATGTGGGACTAAAGTCCCACAAAGTTCCAACATCTATAACCATAATATGATGGATTCTTGTTATTGTCTTGGCAAGTCCAAGTCATATTCTGACTGTTTCCCCTGCCATGACTTCTACCACATCATCTTCTACCACCACGAGTTTGATAAGGTTCCGAACGATTGTTCTGCTTATCTTTTTGTGCCCTTCCAGTATGATGAGTCTCATGGTCTTTCTTTGTATCGGCTGGCCTGGCATTCTTATGGAGAAGAATCTCCTAATGTTGTTCTTTCTTTGCCAGCACACTCATAAGATCACTAAATGATCTAAGTCTTCCTTACTCATAATCAATCTGATATTGGCGAGCAAGGGTGTCCACGGAGGTAAGAAAGGTAGTCAAGGATTTCTCAACCATGGCCTTGTCACTTGATCGTGCCACAAATAGCAAGCTCGGACTGTAGCTTTAACATATCCTAGTAAAAGTCATTAATCTTGGGATAATCCAATAACCAAATTTGATCCTATATCTCTAGAAGTTTAGGAAGGTGTGCGTCATGCACATTGTTAAACTGTTCTTGTAAAGTCACCCACAGATCTGCGAGATTGTCCTTTAACAAGTACTGAGAAGGATGAATATGTCTCCGAAGAAACATTAGAGCTTCAGCCTTGAGAGCTGTAGTGTCGTCATCGGCTTGTGTGCCCGGTGGTAGTGGTTGGATCGTGTTTGTGAGTCTTTTACTGATGAGAGTAATCCTCACATCTGAGACTCGTCTATAGTACTCTGCTCCTTGAAGATCAAGGATGTCAATTTCTGGCCTTGCTGACTCAGTCATCTACAAAAATACAAGAGATGGATTAATTTACTGATCAAAAAACCATGATCACTAATAAAGTTTAGGGAAGAAGAAAATACGATCCATTGATGTATGGTCACAAATATTGATGCGATAACTGATGATTTCATACCATACCTCATAAAATCTTGACTGACTCAAAGTCACAAATTATCGACTTTCCTTTCTTTTTTTCATGTATACCGTGACTCCCCCAGGACCGTCACTATTGTTTAAACTTTAAGGAGGAGGATCTAGTCCTTCACTCACTCATACCTACAATAATCCATAAGAACTAGAGACATATATAAAATTCACGGTATTAAAACCTAAATCTAGACCTAGATCTAGGATGTTGCGGTAATTAAGTTTTGCAACATAATTCTAAATCAAAGAAGTTAGTCGATTTACCTCAAGAGTGTTATGCTCGGTATGTAAACTTTACTGGGATTGAAGTTTGAAGAGAAAAATCCTTGAAATCTGGCGACGGTGGCAAACTCTGGCTATGGTGGTCAACTTCCGACGACTTCAAGATGGTTGGCGGTGGTGATGGTGACTTGAAAGGGAGGAGGCTGGTAGCTGAGGATTTTAGTGTTTAGGGATTTTGTTTTCGGGTTTGGGTTGACTATCAACTTAAGAGCTGTTGATAATGTGTTGAAGGAGAAAGTAGATAAGATACGCAATAGACTGAAACTATACTTTATTCGTTGATAGATGGCCTATAAATAGGCATTACAATCTGATACAATAAATCTTTTGGTAAATCAGGGATTGAGATAATCCTATATCTACTCTAATTAGCATAAGACACGCACCGAGATACCAGGAATATAATTCCCTTAAACAATTTTCAATTAATTGAAACTGTAAATCTTAAAAGAAAAGATTAATTCCTATTAATTACCTGATGATGTGCTGTGAGATGATGTTGTAAGTGAGCCGCGCATCGGCGTATTTTCCATCTTTCTCAAATTTCCCAGCTTTCCCCAAGTTGAGGCCGTTTCCATTGTTTCCCTCATTTCCATTACCGCCACCATTGACCTTCCCCTTCCCTGAACCTTCTCCCACCTCTTGATGGTTGATTTCGATCGAATCTGGTATTTCAGAAATCGTCAAAATTCGATTGGCTTTGGATCCTAGACTAGCAGTTCAGGAATCTGAACGTCCAAGTTGCTATCATCGGTGGGTCCTCCTGAACTATACGTGCACAAACATATTTCATTTATTAATCCCAAGCCAAAAAACTGTAATCAAGAACGTATAAATTAAACAAATATAATCTAATGTTTTGACATAATACATAAAAATAAACTACCAACATTTCAACATAGTACATAAAATAAACTGATGTTTAATATGACACTAATAAAAAGAATAAAAAGAAAGTAAACGATCATTCAAGTTATAACTTATTTTTTTGATATTAGAAATAAATACTAGGCCCTTAAGCAGATCGTGGTGGAATCACATAAGCATAACAACAAAGAACGTCAGGATTGTAGTGAAGAGTAAAAGTATGATAGTAGCTAATGCAGACATGAAAGACCAAGGTATATAAAAATACATAATCATACAACTCACTCATCGAACATGCCAAATATTCCTCTAGGTAACACTTTTGAATATCAAAAGCCACATCATTCCCTATGTTTCTGAAAATATTGCAGTATCCTCGTCGGATGCGATATATTTCTCAATAATATTATGTTTGCAGAGAAATGTTGAATCCACATGTATTCGGATTAGGAAACTCTTAAACAAAGCAAACATGGTTATTTGCTTTCGAGAATAAGAGTGGCATTGTTCAAATGCAACAAAATTGAGGAGTATCTCAGTAAATATATCGTCAATATTATATGTGGGATTTCAAGCACATTGTCTGAAAATCTGATTTCTGAGATACTTATAGTTCTACTTGTCCTTGCCTTGAACTTAATTCCAACTAGATGAAGTTGTTTTGCTAATTGGATAAGTTGAGCTCCAGGGATACTTGGTGTAGGCTCATCCCTCGTCTCCGGGGCATAAAACACAAATGCAGTAAATCAAGCAAGTGTTTTCCTCCATCATAATCTCCATAAGGGACTTTTAGTTCCCGTTTGAAGAATTTCAAAGTAAGTTGGGCAAGGGAATAAGGACAATATTTTCTTGAATCTTTTGATATATTGAATAATGTTTGAAGAACAAAGAAATGAATTTGGTTCTCCAAATGAAAAAGATTTAGGAAGATACAAGAGAAGATGGGTAGAAAGCTGGAAGATGGAGTCATCTTCCATTGGCTTTTTTAAAAATCTTTCCTTTATGCAAAAAAGCTCAATAATGAAAACACCGGTCAATACCATCATATAAACGAGTTGGTCGTTGCAAAATTTGAGTGTGGTCTCTGAATAGCACCCTCTGATCTCTTCTTTCTCTAATGATATAGCCTGTTGATAATTGTTGAGCCTCGGGCCAGTTAGTGGTACTTGATTAAGAAGATCGAGAAGAAATCTTGTCTTGTGCTGATGTATCATCTCCAAATGTTGTTCACCATGGTGATAAAGATCAATCGAGACGATATGAGGCCTTCATAAACAATCTTATTTGTGGTTAATGATAACTCAAGGTAGATGGAATGGTTTAACAATCTTGGGTACGGAGAAGAACATTGTGAAGAATATCAATGTTGAGCACATAGTTAATGACTTTGCATCTAAAAATATTTGCTTTAAAACATGGTGATGTGTTTAATATTGATGCAAAATATTTGTTTTCTGAGTTGGAAATGTTGTAGAGATCCTACCAAATGAAGTTTATCGAATTGGAAAACCATGGAATTATCTGATGTTTTAACATAGATTGCCTACTGTTGCATAGAACAACGGTAGCAGTCATATGATCAATCACCACATCGAAGGGTAAATCTTTCTCTCACCACTCCAATCTGGTGATGGTAGAATGCTTTCATAGGTGAAATATATGTTGAACCGGCCCTGAAAGATAGATATATAAATAAAAAGAAAACTATCAATCAATGTACTATTAATGTCTACTATTTAAATGTAGCACTAAATCAAAATAACTAACTTGAACCATTTATCTATATCTGCATTTTTAACATTACCAAGGGTTAAAATAAAAACAGCTATTTCTTCATCAGTGTCTCCAACACGGTCGTAGAGAGACACATATGATTGCATCACTGTTTCACTCGAAACCACTACTATTGTGCCCATTGGCTCATCTTTACAAACTGTACATCAAAAAGAAATAAAAAAACCACGGTTAGTTTTGATCGATTTGTTATCTATCTATACTAATTGTCCAAAGGAACACGTTTTCTTTTCTAAAATTGTAATAATATTTAGGCATATTATAATAAAAGGCAAAATGATAGAAAGAAAAAAACAGCTCTGAAAAAATTGTCAACTATCTTTTACAAGAAACTGCCTATATTCTTCTATCATTTTCTCTCTTACTTTTGTCCATACTTCTACATATAACTGTCATATTCTACCATTTTTTCTCACGTTTTCCTCCACTATGATTATTTTTTAACTGTCATATCTAGTAGATTTTATGTCATTCAGAAATCAAATATCTATATACTAACCATAATAATAAGAAGCAGGGATAAGAAGTAATTACTCGTGACGTAGACATCGATCCCGGACATCTTTAAAGAGGAAATGAGAAAAAAGTTCTTGCAAGGAGAAGACCCGCTTCTTCAGACATCAACATTCCATGTTCTGTTAACTCTTTGTTAATGGTCTCGAAATCAGCTTCACAACGAGTTCCTATGCCTCTCCACCCGTTAATTTGTGTCACCGCTAGCTCATTTTATCTTCCCATAACGCTAGTCTCATTCTTGTTTATGTCATAGAATTTTTCAAGAAATTCCCAATCGCTCACAAAGAACACAACTTTAGGCAATTTGTAGAAATATTTGTTAATGACATACAATATTTAACAATCCCATTATCAGCTACTTGAATATAAAGGAGATAATATTATACCTCATCTTGCATGCCCACTATGAAAAGTCCAAACTTCTTAAAATCTTTCAATTTCACGAAGAGATCTGCATACTTAACTGCCATATCAATAATAGTCTTCTTACCTCTTTCTTCATTTTTCTTTACCTAGACATACACGATGAACGTCAATAAAATTTGGCCAAAAAATTATGATTAAGTAATTTATATTATTAACTATATAGAATCTTACTTTTTTCTTTTGGACATGCCAAACTTCTTCGACTGCAAGTACATATCATGTCCTTGTTACTACAAGATCACTTATCCTTTCCATTTTCTTGTACCAATTTGTGGCTGAACAGTAAGCATGAATATTTCGTGAACACAATTGAAGCTCAGTGCAATCACTAGTTTTGTTATTCAATTAGCTCTTGTGAAGGAGCCAAGACATTTGTTACGTGTAAGAGTTACTAGATGTTTCAATTTCACCGATTTTGAAGGAGATGAATGTGATGTAGGTGAATGTTTATTCTTTTACCCACACTTTTATTTTTTTTCAAACGTGCTTTAAATGTATAAACTTCATATGTTCATTATAGTATGTTATGTATGATAGCTATATATAGATGATGGAGACCAAGTCTTTTTTTTAGAGAGCGAAACATTGTTGATTCTTATTTTGCGACTTGGAGGTAATATAATATCATTAATGTTTATGTCTATATACAGATGTTGATATGATTCTAAATTTTCTCGGTCCAAAATATTTTTAGAGTACTGTAGGTTGTTTGAAGAAATGTGGGAGACTTATTTCCATTAAGTGTGTGATGAGCTCCTATAACAAATTGCCGAATGTGATAAACAATAATGTTGCTCCATGAATCATCATCCAAGGTATAATAAGAACATGTGCTTGGTAGTTGATACATAGCCAATTCCTTAAAATATGTGATCACTGCATTTGTATCTAATTATTCTAATATGATAGTCTGTTTGCAGCTCTTGTCTTCTCTAACATATCTAAACAATCTATAGAAACACGTTTCAAAGCCAACAAACCCACTTTTCTAAAGCAATGATTCGAACCACCAATCTCTCCACATACCAAATAAGGCATAACCATCTGCACTGAAAGAGCCTTTGTGTTAAATATCTACATTCTATCGTATATATCAAGTAATTAAAAGACTTGAATAAGAAAAAAAATTATACAATTTCAGTCGAAATTTTGTCTCTCGATATTTTCATCAAAAAATCTGTGTTTCAAGTCATCGATATATCTTCGAAATTCAATATTTTATTCCTTGCCTAAACCAAATTTCCACGTTTCAAGACACAAGTTGGCCGCGAAAGATTTTTGGACTGAAAACCCTCTGACAACGCAGCTTCGTCGTTGAGCCACTATTGGCCTCACAGCGGGTCCCATTCGGTTTGTAACACTGAGTGGGTGAAAACCCCTCTAGACTCACTAACTAAAATCGAACTCGTCGGATATCAAACCGAGTCAACCAAAATGACCTACAAGCACCAAATTCCACATACCAATATAATATACACATCATAACGAGCCCGAACACAAGACTTTCCATAGTGATTGATATGCCAACAGTTGGCACATCTCCCTGTTACATATTCATATTGGAACCTTAGCTCTGGTTCCACACCTGGATTAAGTCGGAACTTGTGGCTTCTTCGAGTTGGCTTCGATAGCTCATGACAAATCCCACCTCTTGCAAATTATTCTTTGTCATAGTCTTCAAATTTGTTGCTCCAATCTTACAAGCATTCTCCTCAGTACGGTATCTTGGAGGCATGTTAGTAATCTTCACCCAAAAGCCAATTATGCGCATCAGAATCATGTCAACTCTCTCCATTCCCTCATATTTTACAATTTGAATGAGGGCTTTGTTGAAATACCAATGGCTTCCCTTGTAAACCATATTTCGATCTCTTTCCTTATCAAATGCAAGCAAGAAGCAATCTCCATGGTTCTATATTCTCAGATGACCCGAGACCCTTCACATATTTGCAAAGAGAGTGTCCCTATCATAGGGATTGAAGCTCAGCAACCGGGAAATCAAAAAACTCTTAAATGACCTGTTTTGGATGATTGTCCTCCGAGGCAAAGATCCATGATTCCTTCATCCTCATCAAAGGCAAGGGATGAGGCAAACCCGGCAGTGATGACATTAGTCTTATTCCTGGTGACTTGAGAAGCGACGGGGCAGAGAGAAAGAAGCAAAGAAAATGCACGAGTTCCACTAGCTAGTACCACTGCCTAGAAACAAGAGCTCATCTTGAGAAAAAAGGCAGGTTTTTTTTTGCAAGTATCGATTAATTTCGCAATATCAATTATTATTACGTGTAATGTTTAAAAGTGTATAATTGTTGTTCACACGATGCTTATGAACGTTGCTCTATCTTTTCTCTTTTAATTTTGGTGATGGTTTAAGCTACTTTTTGCTTAATGATTTAGTGTTTGTATCGCTCCATGTAACTCATAGTATTACTAAACACGAGTCATGTTCCAGTGATCTGTGAGTTTGTGGATAATTGTTGGTAAGTTTATATATAAATTAATTTGTAATTATCTATTGTTACAACAATGCAAATCTAGCGAGTGTTAACCCGTAGCAAAATGGCATGCATGTTTTAGGTACCCCGACTCCCTTAGTACCCTGATTCAAACAGTAACTTGACTCCCTAGTAACCCTAGATGCCGCTGCCCATTTTTTCCTCCGATCTCCCTCGTCGACACCATAATCTCTAATCGGTTCACGGAATCCTCTTCCCCATCGTCTCCCGCTTCTTCTAATACCATTGCATGTCACTTTTCTCCACGATCTCACATTTTCCAACCTCACCATAGTTTCGGCCCACATCTAATATCCTTTTGGTCGCCAATCCCTTGCGGGTTGCCAATCCTACTCTTCCCTCATTTCCATCTCACCGTTACCGTACCATCTCTACATGTCTTTCTTACCAACGACATAGGATGTACCTTCTTTTCCTGAGGCTTTTACTACTGTCGAGGTGGAGCTGCAAGTCCTTGTAGCCGCCTTATGGGCAATTGACCTTGCCGTGTCTATTGATGAAGAGGAGTAGGAATGATACTATGTCGTTGCTTGCTATTTTTCTATCAACCTTTTTGAATCCGAAAAGATATAAGGATTCAAGATGAAGATGCTCAGTTTGTGGCGAGATGTCTCGATCTCGGGTAACATCGGGTTTGAAAAAATCGCTCCTGATCGCTTTGTGTGTAAGTTTTGGTCCGTGGCGGATGGAAAAAAGGCTGTGGAGCATAGTCCCTGGTTTCATCATGACACAACGATTGTGGTGGAACACTTTGATGGCTTCGTTGATCCTTTTTCTAATTCTGGCCTCCAAATGCTCGACCTAGGTCTTTGTCCGACCTGCTTTGGATCGTTTTGCCTCTGCAGCTCTCCAAGTCAAGTAACTCAAGCGCATGGGGAATGCGCTAAGTGGTTATTGTTCCCATGATCCGCTTCTGGTGTCTCACCGATTGGAGGTTAAGCTTCGTGTGGATCTTGATCTTCACAGGTCGCTTGTGGTAAGCATTACTTTCATCATTGGTACTACATATTCTATTGATGTTTCTATGGAATATGAACGATTGAATGACTATTGTGCTGTGTGTGGCACCTTCAAGCATGGTGCTTCGGGGTGCTTGAAGTCCCCGATGGTTTCATCTTCCAAGCCACTTGTGGCTATGACGACAACTGGTTCCCAACCGGTTTTGAAAAAGCCGGTGGCAGCTTCGGGCTCCAAGTGGGAAGGGGGCCTGATGCATGGGACCCCTGTGCATGTCTTCGGCGGTGCTGCTACGCCCATCCAATATCACCCTCGTTTAGCTAGGGTTCTGGAACCTATATTGGATGAGCCCTCTAACATGGATGTTCTTTTGCAGGTACCTGTTCCAGATGCTCCAACACTGGATATTGTTTTTGAAGTTCCACACTCTCATTTTAATGTCTCTCCGGAGATTATGACGTCGGATCCAAGCATTACTATCGAGGCCACGATGAACGTGTGGTTGGATGGAAGTTCTAGTCCTATTTCATGCATCTGGTGCAGTCTTGATGACGACTAGCCAGGATGGCCTAGGGGTGGCCAATGGTGGTGCGCGCCGTCCGAGAAACAAGAGGGACTGTCCCAGTCTTGGTCCCAAAGTGGGTGGCAGAAAGAAGGTGTCGTCCAAAAAATCTACTATCTTTCTGTTGGTTGATATGGATGCTGAGGCGCTGTGTCATAGTGCAATAAAGGGCCCCCTAGCTAATTAAAGTGTGGTGCGCCTTTAAGTTTGGCAGTTAGTTGTGCTACTCTAGTTTATTAGTCTATGACTTGTGTATCATTTTGTTAAAAGTGTAGTAGTACTATATAATTTCTTTCTTTTGCGTGCCGGATAATCCAGTAAAATTCTGTATTACTAACAACTTTAATTCTATAATAAATAAATTTTGGTGCGTCTAAAAAAAATAGTGTTAACGAGAACGACACAACTACAATCATCACCGAAACATCACTCTGCGTGTTTAGATCGACCTCTTTCACACCAAAATCATAATTTTATTTTCATTTATTGTTTTAACTTGCTGGATAAGTAGTCTCCTTTGCAGATAGAACTATTTAGTATATAAACGAAATTCAGGCGAAAAAAGAAAAATGAAAAGAAAAAACTCCATCACTACTAGTACTAATTCTCTCTCTCTCTCTCTCTCTCTCTCTCTCTCTCTCTCTCTCTATTTCTTCTACTCTCTTACTTCGTAGGGTTTCGAATCTCTTCGTTTCTCTCTAACCCAAAATCAAATCTGATTCGGAACCCCAATTCCTTAATCGGCTTCTGCAAATCGGAGTCCCAGCAATGGCGACCTTAGTGAGCTCGGCCGGTGGTCTACTCGCTATGCTGAACGAGTCTCGCCCGGAGCTTAAGTTCTACGCTTTGTCGAACCTGAACAAATTGGTCGACGGATTTTGGCCTGAGATCTCCACCAGCGTCCCCATCATGTACTCTCTCTCTCTCTCTCTCTCTCTGTAGAATCAATTTGATAAACACTGTGTTGAGAATATCGGATTAGTTTAATGTTGAGAAATTTGGAATCTGTTTGTGTATTGGAGTGTTAGAGTAGTTAGGGATATGTAAGATTGGGAACTCGGTTATACTTGTTTGGGTATTTGTTTGTGTTCTTTAGATAATTGTGAAGAAGAATGAAGTTTGGGGTTATGTGATTTCGGAATCACTGAGAATACTACAGTAGTTTTTGTTATGATTAGCATATAGTCCAAGTATTAAGAAAAGGAGAGCTGCTTGGGTATTGGGCTCATGCTGTATCAAAGCTTTACTTGGTAGCTGGTTTAGGATGAATGATGTCATTGATTTTTGTTTGTGTTCTTTAGATAATTGTGAAGAATGAAGATTTGGGGTTATGTGATTTCAGAATCGCTGAGAATACGAAATTGGGACAGGAGATTTTGTTATGATTAGCAAACTGTACAAGTACTAAGGAAAAAGAGAGCTGCGTGGGTTTGGGCTATGCCTTATGGAAGCTTTACTTGGTAGCTGGTTAAGGATTAATGATGTACTTGATGTGTCGGTGTCTGGAGTATCTTGAAGCCTAGTTCTTTTGTGACATCTTAGGTGGATACGAATCGTCCTAGTAGTGTATTGTGTTGCTACTTTTGCATAATTTTCTTTTGAAACTATTTCATGAGGGTTATGCAGCGGAAAGGAAATTTTATAATGGCATTTGATTTTGAAGTATGTTGTGGTGCTAGGTAAGTGCAACTTTATTCAGTATGCAAGAGTTTAGTTTGTCCAAAACAACAATGTTGTATCTAATTTGAATGTTTCTTCAGAAATAGTCTCCATAGATTCAAACATGTCTGTCATTGTTTCCCTTTATGTGTGTTTTGGCATGACGACTTGGCTAAAGAGTGCTTATGCTAGTGTGACTTAGAACCTTAGCTATCCTGGCTTGATAGATTTGATTATACTTCTTCAAATGCTTATATTTGCATTACACTGTTCTTCAGAGAAAGTTTGTATGAAGATGAAGAGTTTGGTCAGCATCAAAGACGACTGGCTGCATTGCTTGTTTCAAAGGTAAAGGCTTACTTTGTTGTCCTTCGGTATTTATTGGGTTGCATATAACTATATAAGGGTGGGGTAACCATTCGACTAATCTGAATCTTATTGGCATAAAGTTTACAGTTTTCCTTGTGACATTCTAGAAATGAATGATACACACTACTAAAATAGTATTACAAATAAAAAGTGCTTGCCTGTAAGTTTGAGTCATTTTTTTTAATTTCTTGCTGACTAGGTACTTTACTACTTTGATGTTCTCTTAATGTGGCTTCTTTTTCTTCTCAACCTCAGGTGTTCTACTATTTGGGTGAACTTAATGATTCGCTGTCCTATGCCCTCGGAGCTGGATCCTTGTTTGATGTGTCAGAGGATTCTTATTACATTCACACTCTACTTGGTAAGAAGATATGCATGTTTTTTACACTAATCCAAAGACACTGTATGATCACTCTTAGGCATTACTTGTTACTTAGAATTTTTGTTTCTGTTATTACTGATTAATAATATTCCTTCGGATATAGTACTGTCAGAATTGAACTAGCTATATTGAATAGAGCATAGCTTGATTTCTTTATGTAACTTTTTTTTAATTTTTTACCATCTCGTCAGCCAAAGCTATAGATGAGTATGCCAGTCTTAAGTCTAAGGCAGCAGAATCAACTGCTGAAGCAGCAAATGTGGATCCTAGGTTGGAGGCTGTCGTGGAGAGAATGCTGAACAAGTATGCTTGCTTAAATGCATTTGACTCCTAAACTTCTCCTTTCAGATTTCTCACCTTTTTTCTCTTACAGATGTATCCTGGATGGAAAATACCAGCAAGCTATGGGAATTGCAATTGAATGTCGAAGACTGGATAAACTGGAGGAAGCAATCATAAAGAGTGATAATGTACAAGGAACTCTGTCATATTGCATCAACGTCTCTCATTCTTTCATCAACCTTCGAGAGTACAGACATGAGGTAAGACTTTCTGCATTTTCTATGAAGCAATGTTGAACAGAGGCATAAGAGAAAACTTAATAATTTGGAAATGTTGAACTTGTGTGTTGGTATAATTTTGGCTGTTTGTTAGAATCTATAGTTATGTATGCAAAAACTATAGATTACTTTTGTTCCAAGGCACCTATTTGTGTCTAATCATTTCTGCTCTCTCCAGATGTTATAATTGAACTTATTGTTTGTGGTAAACTTTATGCGGGATCACACAGATTACGAGTTATCTTACAATTTTTTGAGGTCCTATTTAAACTTGATGCTAAAGTAAGAAGGTGACGTGTGATTTGGAGTTTAAGCTATTTACTTCCTCACAATTTAATTGAAACTCGTTATCTTGTCTCTGTAAGCTTACATTATCAAGGAGATGTAACCTTTGGTTCTTTGTACAGGTGCTTCGTCTTCTTGTCAGAGTGTATCAGAAGCTGCCTTCTCCAGATTACTTGAGCATTTGTCAGTGTCTTATGTTCTTGGATGAACCAGAAGGTGTTGCAAGCATATTGGAAAAGCTTCTGCGCTCAGAAAACAACGATGATGCGCTTTTGGCATTTCAAATAGCCTTTGATTTGGTTGAGAATGAGCACCAAGCTTTTCTTCTGAATGTAAGAAACCGCCTAACAGCTCCTAAATTGCAACCTTCGGAGCCTGTGCAACCAGAATCCAGTGAAGCTGCACAAGAGGAAGGTTCTGCTCTAGGGGATGTTCCAATGACAGATGGAAGCTCTACGACCCCTGTCACTGTGCCTGAAGATTCAAGTGAAGTGTTGTATTCTGAGAGATTGACAAAAGTAAAAGGAATATTGTCTGGAGAGACATCGATAAAGTTGACTTTGCAATTTTTGTACAGTCATAACAAGTGAGGCTGTTCTGTCCTTTACTTATTCAAATCAAAAGTATCTTGCTTTATGGATAAAAGTGGTTAATAAATGCTTTAACTGTTCTTTGTAATTTGCTTATAGGTCCGATCTCCTTATTCTGAAGACAATAAAGCAGTCTGTTGAGATGAGAAATAGTGTGTGCCATAGTGCAACAATCTATGCTAATGCAATTATGCACGCTGGAACAACTGTGGACACGTTTCTGAGAGAAAATCTGGTTAGTTACAGTTTATTTTCTCGTTAACACCCTTTGCATAATTTTTTTTATATATGTTTTATTATGAAGCTGACCATTTTTTTTTTAAATTGTCAGGACTGGTTAAGCAGAGCCACTAATTGGGCAAAGTTCAGTGCGACAGCTGGGCTAGGTGTTATTCACAGAGGCCACCTGCAGCAGGGAAGATCTCTGATGGCACCTTACTTGCCCCAGGGTGGGGCTGGTGGTGGCGGAAGTCCATACTCGGAAGGTGGTGCTCTGTATGCTCTAGGTCTCATTCATGCTAACCATGGCGAGGGTATCAAACAATTCCTTCGTGAAAGCCTGCGCAGTACTAATGTAGAGGTATGCATTATGTAATTTTTTTCTATTCACATCTGTGTACTGAGTTTTATTGCAAATTCTTTATAGTGAGATCCTTTGGTGTAGGTTATACAACATGGGGCTTGCTTGGGTCTTGGTTTGTCTGCTTTAGGAACTGCGGATGAAGAAATTTATGATGACATCAAAAGTGCGCTGTATACTGACAGTGCCGTTGCCGGTGAAGCTGCGGGTATAAGCATGGGTTTACTCATGGTTGGGACTGCAAGTGAGAAAGCTGGTGAGATGCTTACTTATGCACACGAGACACAACACGAAAAGATTATCAGGTATTTATGTGGGAGCTAGATGAGTTCTGCCTTCATGGAGGCTCTTGTTAAATATGTTATATATTGATAGCTATTTCGCCTATTTGTGCCAGGATAGTATTATTAGCTGTGCTTTCTAAGTATGCATTGTGTGTTGCAGGGGGTTGGCCTTGGGGATTGCCCTGACGGTATATGGAAGAGAAGAGCAAGCAGACACACTAATTGAACAGATGACAAGAGATCAAGACCCTATATTGCGATATGGTGGTATGTATGCATTGGCATTGGCCTATAGCGGGACAGCTAACAACAAAGCCATAAGGCAGCTGCTGCACTTTGCTGTATCGGATGTGAGTGATGATGTTAGGAGAACTGCTGTTCTAGCCCTTGGTTTTGTACTGTACTCTGAGCCAGAGCAGGTCAGTAATCTTTTTCTTTTTTTCGCTGTGCTTTGCTTCTTTTCAATTTTTATCTTTATGTTGGTCTAATTTCCTTGTACCTCATAAATTGTGCTGTCAAACTGCAGACGCCTCGAATTGTTTCCCTGCTATCTGAGTCGTACAACCCACATGTTCGATATGGTGCTGCTCTTGCAGTAGGCATTTCTTGTGCCGGTACTGGCTTGAGTGAGGCCATATCTTTATTAGAGCCTCTGACTTCAGATGTTGTTGATTTTGTGCGCCAAGGTGCTCTCATTGCAATGGCTATGGTCATGGTCCAGATTAGTGAAGCTAGTGATTCCCGCGTTGGAGCTTTCAGGTAGTGTGTCCATGGATTTTCCAATATTTTTAGACTCCTCTCTCTCCCCCCCTCTCTCTCTCTCTATATATATTTATGTGGGTTTGTGGTGGTGTATGTATATGTGGCAACTGATACACTTCTCTTCAATTGATTGATATTACATAGGCGACAGTTGGAGAAAATAATACTCGATAAACATGAGGATACCATGAGCAAAATGGGAGCAATATTGGCCTCTGGAATTCTTGATGCTGGTGGAAGAAACGTGACAATACGATTACTTTCTAAGACAAAGCATGATAAAGTCACTGCAGTGGTTGGCCTTGCTGTATTCAGCCAATTTTGGTACTGGTATCCCCTTATATATTTCTTGAGCTTGGCATTTTCACCAACAGCTTTGATAGGCTTGAACTATGACTTAAAGGCTCCAAAGTTTGAGTTTCTATCACATGCAAAACCTTCTCTATTTGAATATCCAAAACCGACCACTGTGGCAACCACTACATCAGCTGTGAAACTCCCAACTGCTGTTCTGTCCACATCAGCAAAGGCCACCAAAGTTAGGGCCAAGAAAGAAGCGGCAGATCAGAAGGCACATCCTGAAAAGGAAAATACTGGAAAAGGAAAATCAACTAGCGAGAAAGATGGGGACTCAATGCAGGTAACCAATCCATTTCCAGCTTTTTATGTCCCATCTTTTATCCACGCATACTTGAGGGAATACTCCACATTTATTGTTCCTCTTGTACAGTATTTTACCAACTTGCTCTCGACATAGATACATTATGATGGTCCAAATTAGTCGCAGATGGCAGTGAAAGAACTATTGGATAATTGAAGTTCTTTCTTTCTTTCTGGCAGGTTGATAGTGCAGTAGAGAAGAAACCTGAACCTGAGCCGTCTTTTGAGATTTTGACCAACCCAGCAAGGGTGGTTCCTGCTCAGGAGGAATACATCAAATTTCTGGAAGATAGCCGATACGTGCCAGTCAAGTTGGCACCTTCAGGATTCGTTCTCTTGAGAGACCTAAGACCAACTGAGCCAGAGGTGCTTTCGCTTACGGACACACCCTCTTCTACGACAGCATCGCCTGCTGGTGGATCGGCAACTGGACAGCCAGGATCTACTTCAGCCATGGCAGTTGATGATGAACCACAACCTCCTCAGCCTTTTGAATACACCGTGTGATCTCTCAGTTGTTAGCTCTTGTTGAGTCAGCATGATGGGCTTGATGGCTGAATATGCCTCTGGATATTGTTGACTTATTTGTTGTACTCTGTTAGATTGTTGAGTTTTCATGTAGATCAAATTTTAACGAGTTTCAATTCAGTCATTGGTACTCTCGTTGGCTTTAGTGTTAAGACGAAAAATGATCGTAGCAGAGATGAAGGGTGATCGGAAAAGAAAATGTCTTGGCACAACTGAAATTGTAATTTTTGTGAGACTCAAATTTCTAAGTTGAAATGTTTTCACATGTTTGTTTACTTGAGTAAATCTAGGAGTGGGCACGACCTGATCTCGCTCGGGACGGTATGGAATAAAAAATAAAATTTTTATTATTCTGTCTCGTCCTCATCTGTTCCTTTTTTTAGGAACGGGATCGGGTCTTAATTTTGAAATTTCGATAGACTCGTCCCGTCCCTCCGTATAATATATTTTGTTTATTTTATTAAGGGTTGACATATTAAATTATCAAACCAATAGCATTATTCAATAAAAAAAAATTATCTTCTAACGATCAAAGTATTATACGTTTTGTAGTATGAATTAAACATGAAATAAAATTGCTTGTAGTTTTAATTCTTCTAATTAACGATTAAGTAAAACGGTATTACTTTGTATAGTTGTAGACTTTTAAGTCTTATTAAACTATATTTATCTTATATTAATCCCGAAATTTTGTTTGTCTCATTTCATTCAAATTTCTATTGTTTAATACTCTATTAAATGTTCATTTAAATTTGATCCGAAATTTGACCCGTCCCGTTCCATTCCTTCCTGTTCGAATTTCGGGATGACCGGGATGGACTTTTAAAATTCTCAATCCCGTCCCGACCCGACCCGTCCCGTGCCCTCCTCTAAGTAAATCACCAAGTTATTCAACTATTAAGAGCAACTCCAGCAGATGTCTTATATTTTATTTTCAGTAGAAATGTGAAGTTTTTTTCTTCAAAATCAACTCTAGCAGATCTCCCATCTCATTAGTTGTTGTAGAGAATCTCTATATTTCACGTTTTCATCCCTTATTTTTATATCGAAAATATGAATTATAGGTAATTAATGTAAAATCTATTATTTATTTTCATTAAATCATTTCTCTCGAGGTTACAAAATCAATTAATAGCTAAATAAATAAATATTTTTTATCAATCAATCAAAATTAATCATACGTTTAAATATAGGTAAATTGTAAGTAATATAATTGAAGTAAAATTTTGAAAGTACATAACTAAAATAAATTTCAGTTATATAATTGAACAAAATAAGAAAATTCTTATTCGATTTACTTTCAAAGAAAAACCTCTTCCACGCCATACACCTTGGTCAGCAGGACTCACCTGATTATCAACTATATATTATCTTAGGCTCCACGCTTTTCTATCTTAGGCATCACGCTATTTGGATCACACTCTTTGCTTTTAGAGCGAGCTAGATCGAGTAATCTCGCAAGGGTATTACAATGGCTTTCTTAATTAAGTTTGGGAGTATAGTTGGCAAGACTACGGCAGGCAAGCCTATGAGGGCTATGATATGCATATTAGGTCTGTATTTCCGACGTTCCAAAAAACCATAACAAGTTTCACGTCATGTACAAAACTGGAAGAGGAGGAGCACTACTGGAGGAGGGCTTTGGAGCGACGAAGTTACGTTTCTTCATCGCCTCAAACTTAATGAAGCGACGAAGAATGGAATGGTAGTCTCGAAAATTAATTACGTCGCTTCATCTCACTGAGGCAACGAAGATTGATCTTGGTCGCTTCAATAAAATGAGGCGACCACTTTTTTTCATTCCAAGCGACGAAGACATTCTTGGTCGCCTCGAAGAAAATTGGGGCGACGAAGATTGATCAATCTTCGTCGCCCCAATTTTTTAAAATCTGAATCTGCTCTCATTCTTAAAGTCAAACCCTTCATAAAGTTGAAATTTTGGGAAAACAGTTCATTCGCGTTCTGGAGCTGTTTTTGTGCGATTTTGAGAGAAATTGGAGGAAATTGAGAAAGAAGGTTGTTCTTGCCATTCATTTGATTGTTAAGTAAGGTTAGTTTGATTTGTATCTCTTTAACCCTCTTTGTGACCATAATACATGTTAATTTAGAAGTGAAAATGAAGTTTATGTGAAATTTTTGAAGTTGAATTGAATTTGGTCTTATGTTATAGTTTTAGTGTTTGAATCATTGAATTGTGATAAATCATGTTATGGGTTCATGAATAATGTTTGAATTTTGGTAAAATTTAGTGAAATTTATTATGATTAGTGTAGATTAGGTGTATTGGTCTCAATTAGTAGTGTTGTTAGGGTTAATCATGAAATTGAGTGTATGGTTAAATATAATTGTGGTGTTTATCAACTTAGAACTCCCGTTTGAGAATCAACAACTCATCTAGTTGATCGAGTTGAGTTGTTGATTCTCGAATTGTCCCATTTTTGGATACTTTAGGTGAACATGACTTTGTTGATCCTTTTGCTATTCATGTGGTTTCAGTTTTGGTTTTGGGATATGGTTTCGACAGTGTCTCCTTTCAATGTTCCCCGAGTGCAAATTAGGTTGTTTAGATATGTGTGCACTCGGGGAACTATAGGGAGATGCTGCCGAAATTTTTCTAAACTGGAGCTGAAACGCATGGGTGCAAGAGGGTTGACAAATGTTGTATTCCCCTGAAGGGGATAGGACCCAACCCGGAGGCATAAGGCGAAGAAGTGTGGGGTTTTGGTTGAATCGTAACTGTGGCGTGGTAACTTTGTTCATATTGATTGTTTATGTTAACAGGAAACATGGAAGGACACCCAAACAAAACTTGGATGACATATCCTCATGCTGATCCAAGGTACATCACAGGCATATTCGAGTTTATGAATTTTGCCCGACTACATTGTAATGGAGCCGATTATCACTTCTGCCCGTGCAAACGTTGTAAGAACGGTCCATTCAAGGTTACTATAGATACCATGTATCATCACTTGTCACACAGTGGTTTGAGTCCAGATTATACTGTCTGGCACCTTTACGGGGAAGTTTCTAGTGAACCGGCAATGCTCAGTCAACGAAGACAATGGCTTCAAGACAGAGTCGGTCCTTCGAGTGGTGCCGGTCCTTCAGTGAACCCGCAGTTGGAGATTCTACATGATGCATATCCGTATTATCCTGGATACCATGCAGATGCACCCCAACAATTAGTGGAAGATAATTCTCGCATGAACTTCAATGACATGGTAGACGATGATTATGAAAAGTACGATAGATTATTGAAGGAGTCACATACCCCATTATATGAAGGCAGTGAGGAAACTGTTTTGAGTGCCATATTAGATGCAATAGAAATGAAAAATGAAAAAGGATGGTCGGACACAAGTGTTGACTCTGTATGTATTTATATTAATAAACTTCTTCCTAAAGGGCACACATTCCCATGTTCATACTCGAGAATTAAAAAAATCTTGAGTGATCTTTCATTCGGTTACGAAAGAATTGATGCGTGTGAGTTTAACTGTGTGTTGTTCAGGGGGACGCTTGTAAACGAGAGGATTTGTCCAGTGTGTAATTCTGAAAGATATAAGCCATATACGAATGATATTCCCAAAAAAATGATTCGTAACTTCCCTCTAACACCAAGGTTGAAGCGTTTGTTTATGTCCCTACACACTGCCAAGCATATGCGATGGCTGGGGGAGCGGATATGTGTGGCTGGTAGCCTCAGCCACCCAGCTGATGGAGAAGCGTTTCAACATTTTGACAGAACTTTTTCAGGTTTCGCACAGGACTGCAGGAATGTGTGCCTTGGAGTTGCAACAGACGGTTTCAATCCATTCGGAACAATGGGAACTTTGCATAGTACATGGCCCGTTGTTGTGATTCCGTACAATCTGCCACCGTCAATGTGCATGAAGAAGGAATATAACATGTTATCAGTGTTGATTCCAGGCCCTAAATCTCCCGGAAAGTGCCTTAGTGTACTCATTGAGCCAATGATCGAGGAGCTAATACATTTATGGGTCGTTGGAGTCCATACTTTTGATCGAGTAGACAATGAGGTATTCTTGATGAAGGCAGTGGTGATGTGGACTATCAACGACTTTCCTGGTTTAGGGATGCTTGCGGGGTCAACGGTGAAAAGGTACAAGACATGTCCAATTTGTCTAGATGAGCTAACTTCAGAGCATATATGTGGAAGGATAGTTTTGAAAACTAGACATTGTATTTTCATTTAAAACATACATTATGTATTTGAAAAGTTTCAAAATGGTGAATTTGTAAAAAAACACAAAATGAGGCGACCAAGATGTCAAAGTTCGTCGCCTCGGTTAGGGTATATTGTCAATAAGGCGACCAATATTGCAAATTTCGTCGCTTCGATTAGGGTTAATAGACAATGAGGCGACCAAGTATAGATCCCCAAGGCAACCCTGTGAATACAATCTTGGTCGCTTCAGTACATTGAAGCGACGAAAATTGAATATTGGTCGCTTCAGTACATTGAAGCGACGAAGATTCAATATTGGTCGCTTCAGTACATTGAAGCGACGAAGAATGAAATTTGGTTGCTTCAATACGAAGAATAAAATTTGGTCGCTTCAACACATTGAAGCGACTAATATTGATTTCTTCGTCGCTTCAATACATTGAAGCGACCAAATTTTATTCTTCGTCGCTTCAATACATTAAGCGACCAAATTTCATTCTTCGTCGCTTCAATGTACTGAAGCGACCAATATTCAATCTTCGTCGCCTCATATCGTTTATAATTGCAGATTCACAGTTTCTTTCTTCTTAACCTGGTTCATTATCTTTCTTCTTCGCAGCCTCGATTAAGGTCGCCCCCAATCTTCTAAAACCCTAAAACACAAAATCCCTTTCACCTCAACCCTAAACCCCCTCCCTCCCCTCCACCTCAACCCTAAACCCCCTCTCTCCCCTCCACCAAAACCCTAAATTCCCAAATCGGGTTGCTTCCCGAATCTTCCGGTCTCAAGGTATGCATCTCTCTCTCTCTCTCTCTCTCTCTCTAATGTGAAGTATACCTCAACCCATCGATGTTCCACTACCAATAAGCGAGATTGTTTCAAGGTAAATGTACTATGTATTCAGGCCCATATATTTAAGGAAATTTGAAGCATTTGAAACCACATGAAATAGGTTCCAACGAATGATGCAGCTGATTGAATAATTGAACAGTTTGCTTATTGTTTAGTATAGCTGATTGTGTATCAATGGTCTACTGCATCTACATTATTGCTTATTGAAGTTTTCATTTGGCCAAAAGAATGGTTGGTTTGGGATTACTTGTACCATTACTTCATCCTTCTGTTGCTAAATTTGCACCACTGATTTGATTGTTATGATTCTGAACATGATTGAGCTATTTCATTCTTTGTAATTGTGTTGTCATCAATTTGTGAAAGAATGCTCCATTTTGTTTTGCTCTCTCTTGCCCAGGAGCAGTATTCTTTCTGTTATATGACCCGAAAAACACAGCTCTGTGCCTCTGACACAGCAAAACATGAATTTCTTTTCTATTTTTGGGTACTTGTAAAGAGGTTGCAACATGGTGAATCGTAAAACAAATCCTACAACACTTGCCAGTTCCGTCCTTTCTTTTAACAAAACAAGGTACACAGATGAAGAATCTAAAGACATTCTCCATTTTCTTTCAATTTGTAATTTTGTATTGAGATAGCATAGCCAAGTAATAAAGACCAAAATTTAAGTGAAAGCATCGACCTTGAGCCAAATCTAGGCGTTGGAAGATGGTGTCCTTCCCTTTTTCTACGTGATTTTGGATAAAAATGACAAGTCGTTTAATTAATCCTCCCATTATACATACAGTACGACACTGGGTCTCTCACTTTCACAGTTTCAGTTTCAGTCCTCCCCTGCACAGAATATTCCGACAATAGAAAAATCTCGGTTTCTAATCTGTTGTGCTTTGTTTTGGCTTTAGTAATGTAATTTCTTAACCGAAAGGTTCTTTTTAAGGTAGGAATTTGATACCATATATCTTATAAGTAAATTTCTCAACACGTACATTTTATTTATTTATCATGAATATTGATACCATATATCATACGCGGAAAAGTTCCAATGCTTGCGCCTAGCTTTTTGGGACTTAGCAATGAGCACCGCGATATCGTCAATACAAGTATTGAGGTATACTTACTGCGCTTAGCTTACTTTATTACTTTACGGTTTATGTAAATATAACTTTTACATAACGGATTTTAAATGTTTTGTGCTAGACAAACTATGACATCTCGGCGACCGATGTGGAGATGTGAAACTTTATTGATGCGACGGCGCAAACAATCTACAAGGATTGGTAGCATGATTGCCATCAACATTATCTCCACGTCAGCCAGGAGACTCCGGCCGAGTTCCTAGGGAGGGAAGAACAATGAGCGTGGTTAAAAGGCCACTTTGAAGACTCTGCTTACTTGGTAAGCTTCATAAATTATCCGCACAGTTTTGGTAGCCAACGATTTAAAAATATACATGTTTATCTATTCTTATTTTAAAATGATTATTTTGTGTGGCAGAAATTGTGCGAACGGAATCGAGGAAACTGAAACAAGAACAAGGAGCAGCAGCTCAATCACCATTCGGGATCCCTCGCCCTCTCATACCGAAGCGAGGTGTTGGAGAAGGAGGGTCATAGAGCGCCGGCCGTTCAGACTTGGATTAACGTATACCAGCCAGACAAGAATGCGGCTGAGAAAGTGGTAAGCGAAAATATGTTACGTTACGTTACGTGATTACAATTATTTTTGTTTACCATATTGTAATATTATTTATTTAATATATTTTAATTGAGCAGGCGGCAGTGAAGCGAAGACTCGACGAAGTCTTGTCGCAACAAGATAGTGCAGCGGGTGACACTGACGGAGATGCGGTTTTCCGAGACCATCCTCTTCCTCTAGATACAAAAATAAATATCATAGAGGAAGAGGTAGGTTCAAGGCCCGGGACCTCTATAAGAGGTAATACTATAAAATCTGTTTGTCGTTTATCTCGATTTACGTTTTGCTCCATTTTTGTGTACTATTCAAACATATTTATTTGTTCTTGTTCGACGTGACAGGGGTGGGGCGCGCTCTCACACGCGACCCCAAACTGAGAGGAGGGGCCCGAGTAGAGGAAACCCAATCCCTGAAAAGGGAGGTCGCTGAAGCCAGAGAGGAGGCGCGCAGATGGAGTGAGGAGGTGCGCAAAGCCAGAGAGGATTATAATGACCTCGCCCAAAGGGTGCAACAAATGGAGGCCTTCATGCGATCAATCCAGGCTGGGAGTCAACAAGCTCAAGCTCCTCCACCACCTCCCGGCACGTAATTGAGTTGCATCGCCGTCCCCGAGCATGAGTATACTGTGTGAATCGAACAATAGTATTTAGGCTACATATAAACTGTGTACCTTTTGATTTGTGGCATATTTTTCAATATAACTTGATTTGTGGTTGAATGAGTTCTTGTGCTTTTAAATTGTGAACTGTCGTGACTTGGTACGTTAATATTTAATTATTTTTTTTCTCTTTCACTCAATGGGACGACGAAGATTGATCAATCTTCGTCGCTTCAATGAAAATGGGGCGACGAAGATTGCTCAATATTGGTCGCCCCATTTTTTCAAAGGAGCGACGACTTCTATCTTCGCGGCACAAATTCGAAGCGACGAAGATTTTCTTTGTCGCTTCAAATAAAATGAAGCGACGAAGTTTATCAATCTTCGTCGCCCCAATAGTGAAGGGATGAATCTCAAGCGACGTGGCGGTGGCGACGAAGGGTTGGTCACATCTAATCGAGGCGACGAGAAAATGATCCGAGGCGACGATGAAGTTTCGTCGCCTCGAATCTCTTCCCCACTAGTGGAGGAGAAGAAGGAGGATGCATTGAATGGGAAGGACTGTCGTGGTCGACGTCGCTCAGCAACGGCGGACCAGAATACTCACAATAATAATATTTATGGAGACGTCGGCGGTTATTGTGGTGGCGTTTACCGTGGTGGCGGCGGTTGTGATGATGATGATGATGATGACAACGACGATGACGAGGATGATGATGATTTTTTTAATAGTTTGTTTGATAGTGATGGAAGTTCCAGTGATGGTGGAGGTTTCAGTGATGATGATGATTTTTTTGATAGTTTGTTTGGTAGTGATGGAAGTTCCAGTGATGGTGGTGGTGGTGGGGGTGGACCGGTGGTGGCGGTGGCGGTGGTGGTGGTGATGGTGGCTTCTAGTTTGGCCTAGTTCAATTGGCTACCAAATAATGCCTAATAACTTGAGATGGGATTTAGTTTACCATGTTATATGTTAGGGTTCGGACCAATTCTATTTAGTGTGGTTTGGGTTGTTTAGCTAGGGTTTTCATGGGACTTTTACAATTTAGTTTTTTTTTCTCTTAACTATTTCTCTTTGACTCTTCCCCCTTCTCTATTCTCCTTAATCTTATTGTGTTTGGATAGCTCTGAGCTATATCTACAAACTTTCTTTAATCTCTTATTTGGATCTCCAAATGTCACATTCCCTTTTACTTTAAACCATCTTCTATGTAGAATGAAACTTGAACAGTAACTTGCCGTGGGAAATCCTTGTGTATGATAAATCTTTCGTCACACGTCGTTGCCCCCTCAGCCTCCTTGGAAGCTGGGTGGGAGGATGAGGGCCTCCCGTATATTCGGTCACGCGATTGACATAAAAATCAAATCCTTGGAGACTAACGTCACCGACAATCGGTTAAATACTTTCAAAAAGAAAGATAAAGGAAACTCTATTCCATACTTCATCTATCTTTTCAACTCGGTCAAAATTACAACATCTTGATAGAAAATGACACATTATCATAGCCTTGCAGGCACTGATGCTGGCAGCTGGTGCTTGGGAGCGTTGTGAGGACACACAGGCTCATCAGTCCAGTGCTCACCAATTGTGTTACAATTCCTACACTTCTTTAAAGTAGCACGTCCCTCCCAGTCGAGATCATTGTGGACATCGCCCCCATCCCTTTTCCCATGGCACTTGCAAACTCTTTGAACACCTGGAGGAAGAGTCACCTCATGTGGAACTCTATCTCTTCAAGTATAGGCAACTTTTGTGCTTAGCCATCCGACCACAAACCAAACATTTATAAGGTTCTGTTTCTGGGTCACTATAGTCATCTGGATCTGATGCATATATATCAGCTTCCCACCTTTCCACTGTAAGGGAATCAATCATAAGCTAGTTAGTTAAGCAGCAATTAGACATAAAAAAATAACCAACTCGATATCTGGTACTGAAACAAACACACACACACACAACATTACCAAAATCGATCTATACTGAAGCATACATACATACCTTCTTTCGCTTCATTGAATATCTCACTATTAAAACAATCTTCAAAAGTGACGTAATCACCATTAAGATCCCTGTCAATAAACATAAATAGAAGACAAATTATCATTCGGTCATGCATACGTACATTCAATCATCTCCGATCATGTATTATATCAAACTGCCTATATAGCTGGCTTAGGGTTTCTTGCGATTTTTATCAGAAACTACAAAGATTGTAAACCAACCATGATAGATCGAAATATATATATATATATATAAATATATATATATTCCTTCGGAAACAGATCAAGAAAAGACAATACACTAAGAGAAAAAGCAACTTAGACGACGTCAATAAATTGCATCGTCTTAAACATTTTTCCGTCGTCTAAGTTAGGGATGAGACGATGCACCGACACGTCATCGTCTATGTGACTACTTAGACGACGACGTGTCGGTGTGTCGTCTCATCCCTCACTTGGACGACAAAAATTACACATAGTCCGTCGTCTAAGTAGTCACTTAGACGACAAATACTCATTTCCGTCGTCTGAGTAATTACAATTATATATTGTGCCAGATTCTTTTCCTCTTCACTTGCTCATTCTCATTTTAATTCTCACTCTCATTCCCTCTCGATCAGACTCTCCTCACACGTACAACTAGCACTATATATATCTCCGGCTCCGACCATCGATTCGCCATATATCACTGAAGGCTAGGTACGTATGTGATCTACGCATTTTATGCTTGATTCTTAACGTCTTTCTCTTTACATTTAGCTTTGTTTTGAACTTAGTGCTTTCATTTCTTACTTACTTTGTTGTTTTTAGGTAGAAATAAAGGAGAAAATAATAAAGGAGGAGTTTTGGAGCTAAAAGCGTATTAAGGAGGAAGTTCTCAATTCCGGAGAAGAAATGGTCCGAGAAATGGTCTTCAAAATGGTTACGAAGATGCATTCCCACATGGTGTCAATAATTGGAAACCAAATGCCAAATTCAAATGGATACCAAAATGGTGGACAAGAAGATGAAGACATTTCTCCTGCGCAACCCAGGAAAGAGCAAATATGGCGGAATATATGGAGCATATAATTAACAAATTTTGGGAGGATATTCCATGAAGATAAATACCTTATTTGAGGGCCAAAATATGTTCAAGAATATGGTATATTCGGCCAAGAAGTATTGGGGAATAAGGAATGCAAGATTTGAAGATATAAAGATTTCCTTTTCCTTGAAGAAGAAGAAAACTGGGCAGTCAGGTCACTTAACTTCTAAAATTCGTAGTAAATTCAATTCAACTCCAAATATGGCGTTCATTATATGGATGTTATAGCCCTTTGAATAAGCTTTCCAATGAAACAAGAATCGGAATTTTCTGAGCTCTAGAACTCCCGAAAACGACGTTTCAAGACAGGATGGCATTTCTACCCGGGTAAACTAGGAATCCCTAGTTTGGAGAGGAAAGTTGGACTTCTTCACCTATAAATAAGAGGGCTCGGTCTCAAACTCAGGCATCACTAATTCTAGACTTCTAAGCTTGCCAAAGATCAGCTCCTCAACCTCCAAACACTCGGCCATCCCCCCCAAAATCTGAAACACCACCAACTTCATCCCGTAAACACTCTCCTCCACCTCAAGAAGGACTTTGCTCGCTTTGGCTGGAAATTCTTGGGCTCGTCATCAACTAAGGAGTAGCTACACTTGAAGATTTGTGGTGCGCTTTCACGGAGTCTAAAAGTGTAACATGACCCCTTGTTATTTTGTTTCGGTTTTTGTTTGGATTTCCTTTGTTTGTATTTTGAGAACAAGTTTTGATAAGAGGCTTTTTATTTCTAAATTCTTCTAAGTTTCATCCATGTGTTTTTAACTTTGATTCGAATACATGTGTGTGCTTATATGTTCTTAATGCTTGAAACTGTTTTTAAGTAGATACTCGCTTTGGTTCTCTTTTAAGCATGTTTCACGAACTAATAACAAAGATAAAATTGGATTAGAGAGTTAGCTCGCTTTGGTTGCTGTCTTGTTCAATTATAAGCATGTGTGTGTGTTTTGATTGAAGTTAGGAATTTCGTTGACACTTAGGGAGTCTAGGTATAAAACGGCAAAGGATGAAAGAATGAGTCGATCACATGTATATAGTAGTTTAGTGTTTATTTTCGGTCTAGTAAGCATGTTTAGAGTTCTTTGTTCTTGTGTGTTTTCTACTTGTCTATGAGTGAAGCATGTTAGAACTTAGGATTTCTCTATGTGTTTACTAACCATTTTTCTGTCTTTAAATTCGTAGGAATTAGTAAAAACCAACCTTTTCAAACCCCCCTTTCAAACCATAGAGTAAATATGCATGCACCCTCAATCCCCGGTTAAGAACGATACCCTATTTACCAATGCTACATCTACAACAAAGGGTTTTAATTGTATGCGTTTTTGTTGAATGTTAAGTGTTAATTTAATAGTTGCAAATGCGTGTATCAATTTTGGCGCCGTTGCCGGGGATTGTAAAGAATTGTGTGTTTATGCTTGTAAATATGTGAATTTGTGTAAATAAGTATATGTATATGTAAAGTGTCGAAATTTTTTATACATGTTCATAATACGTTCCATTCTAACTTTTTTTTTTGCAGCCATGTAAATAGGTACATATTAAAGGAAGTCTTCGATTTACATTGAGTACGCAAGTTTGGGCGATTAAGTCTCACTCATTGGAATAGATGGCGCCTCTTTTTCTTGTTTATCTCCTTAACCCCTCGTGATGTGTGGATTTCATCACCGCACACCATAACCTAAGTGAAGTTATGGACATGAGGTTGAGGGCGGAGTCTACAAGAACTTGAGGGAATGTCTTTCTCGAGATTTTGGCTGAATGTCGGACATGGTGTCTAGAAACGGGTTATGATTGGTGACAGGTTCTGGATCTAAGAAAGACTTGCATCAATGGAGTATATACCAATGATCCGGTGAGTGGATGAATACTTGTCTTTGAGTAAGAAATCTTTGGTAACTTGGTGTCTAGAAGGTGACGGTTTCTATGACGGGTTCTGGATCCGAGATCTCAAATCGGTCCTGCCTCTCGTGGTCTCTCTTGTCAACTGGCCAAGCTTATTAAAGTTGCCCAAAGAAGACAAGGACTAAATCTACTTTCCATGATCGGTAAGCCTCGGGATGCATCGTCGAAATTAGTCCTGCCTCTCGCGTTATCTCTATCCCCAACTGGCCATGTTTTTCGATTGAACCAAGGCCGATTGATTGAGAATGTACATTTTATCGCGCGGGTCGCACGTCCAATGAAAGACCTAAAGGCTAAACGAACGTACTCTCTTTAAATTGAAGGCGAAACTCAATGAACAAAATACTTGTGCATATTACTTGTAAATTTCGTGTGCATTAAAACTTTTAACCACGTTGCATTAGCTTGCATAACCTACCGGCGGCTTTGTGATGCTCGGATTTCACCACCGGGTACCCTAACCTAAGTGAAGTTAGGGACATGAGGCCAAACGTATGGTCACGTTGCATCATGTATTTAGCACGTAACTTTGTGTGTTTTCTGCAGGTTTCTAACGTTTTATCTTATGCATTCATACCATTTTCACGTAGGATCCCTTATGTGTGCATTTAAAATCCTTCTAAGTGCATCCATCGTGATTAATGTTATACTTGCATAAATTTCGTGTGCATATGTGTGTTCTAACTTGTTTATAAATCTTGCATTGTATATATGTCTAACTTTGCAGAAAACGTGTGTACATGTGTTTATAATTCATTCTATGCATTTCGTGTATATTCTAGACATTGCATCTATATATCTAAGCATCACATCCATTTCATACAATCTATGTCCTATATTTATATAATGTGCACTTTGTTTCTATGTGTTTTATGATTTTGTGTGTTTTTTTGTTGTTGTGTGTTTTTGTGTGTTTTCTTCCTTTCTTTTTGTTTTCCACGTTTTGGTGAAGTATCATGCATTCATTGTGTATTCTTTTGATACTAACACTTGTTCTTTAGTGGTGGTGTAGCTTCAACGTATGAACGATCTCAACGTATATTACAACACTCGACTACAAGCACGTCGTTCTGCACAAACGTCCGAGATCATTTTAGACCAACCTACTATTGAGGATGGTTCTGACTCTCCACGTTCATCCCATCACTCCACCGAGCACTCACAAGAAGAAGAGCAAGACATGGCACACAACGACCCACCGAATCCTCCCAACAACGAGAGGCGATCTCTTCGCCAACGTACTTGCTCCACCGAATGGAGTAGCGGTCCTTCGTGCATTCGATTTCCAGATCCTCAAGAGGACAAGAAGGACATTGAGTTGAAGAGTGGCTTCTTACATCGTTTACCAATCTTCCATGGGCTGTCCAACGAAGATCCAAACATGCATCTCAAGCAATTTCAGTTCATTTGCATGAGTATGAAGCCTACGGATGCCGATGAAGAACTCTTCAAGCTCAAGGCATTTCCGTTTACATTGATTGATAGAGCTCAATCTTGGCTTTTGGAACTTCCGCCTAACCACATCACGACTTGGAAGCAACTCGCGGACCTGTTCTTGGCTAAGTACTTTCCGGCCTCAAAGATCACTGTTTTGAGGAAGAAGATCACGGGAATTACACAAGCATCGGATGAGTCCTTTGGCCAGTATTATGACCGTTTCAAAGTTCTATGCGCCACCTGCCCCTCCCATGGTTTTTCCGAGACAAACCTCATGAACTACTTCTATGATGGTTTAAAGCCGATTGATAGAGAGCTTCTTGATGCCGCTGCAACCGGAGCATTCATGGATTTAGATGAGACAGAAGCTCGAACTTTGTTGGAGAACCGAGCCAACAATGATGCTCAATATGGGATGGCTCCACGAAAACAAGTGAATGAAGCTAGTTCAACGCAAGTTAAAGATGAGAAGTATGACAAGCTAACTTCCATGTTAGAACAACTACTTGAATTAGAGAAAAAGAGAGCCAAGGCAGTTCAAGGACCAACATGTGGAGTATGTCAATTGCAAGGACATCACAATGATCAATGTCCTACTATAGCCGAGCAAGAAGGAGAGCAGGAACAAGTCAACGCCATTGGCGGTTACAATGGAGGCCGAGATGGTTATCAAGGTGGCCAACGTTATAACAATTTCAATAACAACAATTTTGGCAACCGAGATCATCCAGGTTTCAAGTGGAGTAGTAATGAGGGATGTCTAAACCCTCCGGCACCTAATCAAGGCTACCAACGTGCTTCATTCCAATCTAGGCCGCCACTTCCTCAAGCTCCAACGCACCAATCTCCTCCGGTCCAACAATTTACAAATCCGGACTATGACAAAATGTTCACTCAATTGTCCGCTTCAACACGAGTTCTCTTGGAGGGACAATCTCAAACTAAGGAGACCTTGGATAGCCATGGCCGAGACATACAAGAGATGAAGAAACAAATGGGCCAAATCGTGGACTTCATGGGTCAATTCCGTGAATCTGGCCATCTCCCTCCTCAATCTTAACCACCAAACCGGTAACACAACATGAGGAACTTTACGTCTAGGCTGTAAGACGTTAAAAAACAAGCGCTTGTTGGGAGGCAACCCAATGGAGGAAATCGCCAAGGCTTTGTTCTCTCCTCCCTTATCTTTTTTAATTTCGTTGTTTATTTACTTTCCTTAGCTAAAATTTTCGTGGATCTCTCCCTTCATACGATATTCTATGATTCCCTTAAATACATTGAGGACAATGTAGAGTTTAAATATGGGGGAGGGGTTTACAACTTTATTTGAGTCTTAAAATCATAAAACCGGGCGGACAATGGAACTTTCCGGCGGATGATGCCCTAAAAAAAATTGTTTTTAAAGAGTCTTTTTCATTTTAGGATGCCCTTAGTTAGTCTATGATGAAAATGGACGGAAAAAGAATATATATGGCGATGAATAAACACAAAACTGTTTTCGTGTGATAAGTGAGATATTTTGATTGTCATAACATGTAGTGGATATGGTTTGATTAAACATGGTACAGATTTCGCATGTTAGAGTAAGTTTTAAATCATACAAACCTTAAAGTGAGTTTTTGAGCCTACATTACTTCATTTGAGAGTGAATTTCGTGCATATGGTTTTCAAAAACAAAACATGCTTCATCTAATTACTTGCCATAGATTTTAATGAACTAGAGATTACTAGAACTTACTCATGTAGATTTACAACGCTTTTAAGTTGATATATGCTCTGATTTTGGATATGATTAAAGGCAAATTAGGTTACCACCACTTAAACCAAATGGCCTTGTGTCCCATTGTGCGCACGAGTTGCGACACCCCTAGATTAACCCCTTTGAGCCCACGTTTAGCCTTTCTTTCATTACCACATTATATCTAAACACTTAGCCTAGTGTAGAGTTCCTACCCTTGTTCTAAAAGACTTGGTGAAGAATTTCGAAGCTAGCACAATAAAAGTGGCGTGAAGATGATGAAAAGATGTGTGTATAGGGATAGACTTGTCCAACAAATTTTGTATTTGAATGCCAAAATTTTCGAGATAAAAAAGAAATAGAAGAAAAATGTATAAAGATCTCGAGGCATTGTGTTTAGATTGTATAAGTTTGGATTAATGTCCCCTATACTTATGAATTTGGAGATTGCTACGAATTGAAGGCCCAAAAGTGAAGAAATATGGCCTTTGTCCTGTTCATAAAGCTCAAAGGAAGTTGAGAATGAAGTTAGGGCCCAAAAAGATGAAAATTGGCCCCCGATCTTGAAGTTTGACACAAGAAGAAGCATGGAAAAGATGAGCCACGAATTTGAAGAATTTTAAGTGCTAAACTAAGTCTTTGGAACGTTTTTACACCACCACTTATCTAAATTTCGAATGCCTTAGCCTTAGCCTCATTACAACCTTTCTAAAGTCCTTTATGATCCTTAAGATGAGTAGCCTTCAATTAGTTGAGTAAGTTACATGAGTAAGCATATGGTTTGGTTCATTTGTGCAAGTAATTATGAGGTATTTAGATGCATATACATTTTGAGTGAACCTCTTTTCTTGAGTAAAAATATGATGAGAGCATCCATGTGAGATTGATTTAAACTTGTTCGAAACATGCACAGCTTTAACTTCACCATCGTTTACTCCAAGTCCTACTTGTTCATGACATGATCATATTTCTCTTATCTATCAAAAAATGTTGAACTTTTCACTATGAAATCTTGTGATTCCATCGCCATATACTTAAGAAAAATTCTGAGACAAATTTTGCTAAGGGCTTAGAAGTTGTTTTTATTTATTTGAGTCCATGAAATGTGTTCAACGTGGAGGCTAGCTCTAACGTTGGTTTTATAATTTTAGTCTTTCTTTTATTTAGTATTTGCTAGGGACTAGCAAAGTCTAAGTGTGGGGGAATTTGATCTACGCATTTTATGCTTGATTCTTAACGTCTTTCTCTTTACATTTAGCTTTGTTTTGACCTTAGTGCTTTCATTTCTTACTTACTTTGTTGTTTTTAGGTAGAAATAAAGGAGAAAATAATAAAGGAGGAGTTTTGGAGCTAAAAGCGTATTAAGGAGGAAGTTCTCAATTCCGGAGAAGAAATGGTCCGAGAAATGGTCTTCAAAATGGTTACGAAGATGCAATCCCACATGGTGTCAATAATTGGAAACCAAATGCCAAATTCAAATGGATACCAAAATGGTGGACAAGAAGATGAAGACATTTCTCCTGCGCAACCCAGGAAAGAGCAAATATGGCGGAATATATGGAGCATATAATTAACAAATTTTGGGAGGATATTCCATGAAGATAAATACCTTATTTGAGGGCCAAAATATGTGCAAGAATATGGTATATTCGGCCAAGAAGTATTGGGGAATAAGGAATGCAAGATTTGAAGATATAAAGATTTCCTTTTCCTTGAAGAAGAAGAAAACTGGGCAGTCAGGTCACTTAACTTCTAAAATCCGTAGTAAATTCAATTCAACTCCAAATATGGCGTTCATTATATGGATTTTATAGCCCTTTGAATAAGCTTTCCAATGAAACAAGAATCGGAATTTTCTGAGCTCTAGAACTCCCGAAAACGACGTTTCAAGACAGGATGGCATTTCTACCCGGGTAAACTAGGAATCCCTAGTTTGGAGAGGAAAGTTGGACTTCTTCACCTATAAATAAGAGGGCTCGGTCTCAAACTCAGGCATCACTCATTCTAGACTTCTAAGCTTGCCAAAGATCAGCTCCTCAACCTCCAAACACTCGGCCATCCCCCCCAAAATCCGAAACACCACCAACTTCATCCCGTAAACACTCTCCTCCACCTCAAGAAGGACTTTGCTCGCTTTGGCTGGAAATTCTTGGGCTCGTCATCAACTAAGGAGTAGCTACACTTGAAGATTTGCGGTGCGCTTTCACGGAGTCTAAAAGTGTAACATGACCCCTTTTTATTTTGTTTCGGTTTTTGTTTGGATTTCCTTTGTTTGTATTTTGAGAACAAGTTTTGATAAGAGGCTTTTTATTTCTAAATTCTTCTAAGTTTTTTCCATGTGTTTTTAACTTTGATTCGAATACATGTGTGTGCTTATATGTTCTTAATGCTTGAAACTATTTTTAAGTAGATACTCGCTTTGGTTCTCTTTTAAGCATGTTTCACGAACTAATAACAAAGATAAAATTGGATTAGAGAGTTAGCTCGCTTTGGTTGCTGTCTTGTTCAATTATAAGCATGTGTGTGTGTTTTGATTGAAGTTAAGAATTTCGTTGACACTTAGGGAGTCTAGGTATAAAACGGCAAAGGATGAAAGAATGAGTCGATCACATGTATATAGTAGTTTAGTGTTTATTTTCGGTCTAGTAAGCATGTTTATGGTTCTTTGTTCTTGTGTGTTTTCTACTTGTCTATGAGTGAAGCATGTTAGAACTTAGGATTTCTCTATGTGTTTACTAACCATTTTTCTGTCTTTAAATTCGTAGGAATTAGTAAAAACCAACCTTTTCAAACCCCCATTTCAAACCATAGCGTAAATATGCATGCACCCTCAATCCCCGGTTAAGAACGATACCCTATTTACCAATGCTACATCTACAACAAAGGGTTTTAATTGTATGCGTTTTTGTTGAGTGTTAAGTGTTAATTTAATAGTTGCAAATGCGTGTATCAGTATGTAGTTAATTTTCGACAATCTTAACGTTTATATATAATTAATTGTATGTTTGATTGATTGCATTTTTAGTACGTCTAATATTTATAATTAAGTTAGATAATTGATTGATATATATATATATATATTAGTTAATTAACTAGTATGCATGGATGTTTAAAAATTTGATTAATATTTTGTTAAAACGTACACGCATGTTAGATATATTAAAGTAATTGATGTATAGTATATTCACTGTTAATTAATAAATGTAATTAATAAATATTTTAATTAATTATACGTTAATAAGGTAGTTGAAAATAAGTATATATAATAGTTTAATAATTACTTGAAAATATGTATATATAATAGTTGATTAATATGATAATTATTAAATTTCGTAGAAGTATGGACAAGAGTTGGATAAAGTTGTGGAATAGAAGTGATATCCGGTATATGGATGGAATCAGAGAATTTATGAATTTTGTGATGGAACATGGTTAGGGAAAGAAGCGTTTCAGGTGTCCGTGCAAAAAATGTCATAACTATCAGCATGTGGAGGTTAATGTTATGATGCAACACCTATACGAAAATTGTATGATGTGAAATTACACTACGTGGAGCAAGCATGGTGAAGCAGTAGACTTCAGCTCAGCAGACTTCAGCTCAGGGTACAGTTACCATGATGCCTCATCCAGCGGTAATGGTGCCGGTCCCCCTGCTTGGAACCCAATTGCGGATTTGATCCATGATACATTTTCGGGATTTAGTCATGGTGGACACCAACACCAAGAGGGAGGTTACAATACTACTCATGGGCATGATGACACATTCCCTGCTGCTAGCTTGGCCACTGACACTATTGAAATGGATAAGTATAACAGAATGCTACTTGAAGCCCAGATCCCGGTGTACCCTGGATGTCGAGAGAATGTGTTGCAATATGTGATGAAGCAAATGGAGATAAAAGTGAAGAACAAAATGTCAGTTAGTGCTTTTGACGAAATTCAGGACCAAATATGTAAGTTGCTCCCTGATGATCACAATCTTTCTAAATTTCATTATAAGGTTAGAAATATCTTGAGCAGCCTCAGCCTAAAGTACAAGATAATTGACGCCTGTCCAAATAATTGTATGCTGTTTTACAAAGAGTATGCAGATTTGGATTATTGTCCCGTATGTGGCCAGTGTAGATATGAGCAAAAAGGAGGCTAGGAGTTTGAAAAAGAAAATTCCTGTGAAAGTTCTTCAACATTTTCCATTGATTCCCAGATTGCAGCGTCTGTACATGTCTCTATACACAGCAGAGACGATGCGATGGTACGCAGAAAAGTGAATAGATGACGATGTGCTGAGACATGCCAATGATGGGGAGGCTTTCAAACATTTTGACAACGAATTTAGAGACTTTTCGTAGAGGATCGAAATGTTAGACTTGGACTATCTACAGACGGATTTAATCCTTGGGGTAGTAATAGCTCTGCCGTCAGCACTTGACTAGTTATTCTGATGCCGTCCAACTTGCCTCCGTGGATGTGCATGAACAAGGAATTTAATTTTCTTACTCTGTTAATTCCAGGTCCTAAATCTACGGGGAAGTGCTTAGATGTCTACCTCAGACCTTTGATCGACGAGCTGAAGCTGTTGTGGAAAAATGGAATCTCAACTTATGACAAATTCACTGACACGATGTTCATGATGAGGGCAGCCGTAATGTGGACAATCAGTGATTTTTCAGCGTATGAGATGTTGGCAGCCTGTAGGACGAAACGATACAATGGATGTTCTATATGTTTGGACGACATGAACTCTAGTTGATACGCGGGGAATGTGTGTTATCTGGGTCACTGTAGATAGATTCCTGGCGATCACCCGTGGCAACAGGATGAAGCTCATTTCGATGGAATGGTAGAGAATAATCCTAAACTCCATAGTTGGTGTGGCGAAGAGATTTTAGAAAGGTTGAGATATTTCGGCTTTGGTGTGTTGACCAATGACAAGGATGTACATAAATACAATCCAATACCTCCACAAGATCTCAGCTATTGGCATCACAAGAGTATATTCTTTGAACTCCCTTACTGGTCGAAGTTGAAGCTGAGGAACAACTATGAAGCGATGCACATAGAAAAGAATGTGTGCGACAGTGTGGTGGGAACAATTCTCGATATTAAGTTCAAGACTAAAGATACTCCCAAAATGCGCAAAGATCTAGAATTTATGAATCTACGTCGTCTCTTGTGATTGAGGAGGGATAGAAGAGAAGTGTACAACAAGATGCCAGATGCACCTTACACAGTGAAGCCGACACTTAGAGGTTCTGTATTCCACTGGTTTAAGTGTGTTCGTTATCCGGCTACGTATGTAGCTACTATAATTGGAGCAGTGGATGAGGTGCAACACAAGTTTGTTGGTATAAAGACACATGACTATCACGTTTTGCTGCAACATTCGATTCCAGTGGTACTTCGGCCATATTTGCCTCGTGACGTCGTAGAACCAATTGTGGCATTATGCAGATGGTGGCAGAGGTTATGCGTCACAGAGTTAAAGAAACCAGATTTGGTAGAAATGCAACAATAAATTGTGCACATCATTTGTAAGCTAGAGAGCATTTTTGGCCTACTTTCTTTGACATCATGATTCACCTAATGATCCACCTACCCGAACATGTGCTCATTTCTGGTCTGGTCCAGTACACTTGGATGTATCCTCAAGAAAGGTACATACAACTAATTAATTATATAGGTTTTCCGATCCATTATTTGTTCCACTCGAGATTACTAGCTATATGTACCTATCTTACAATTAATTAATTGATTGTTTGATTTTGTAGATAGCTTTGACAGTATAAATGATTCATGAAAAATAGGTCGGCCTCAGATGATTCCATAGCAGAGACATACCTAATGCATGAGTGTGTTACTTACTGCAATAGGTACCTTAAGGATTCACCACCTCCCACCGCCTTCGATCCCAGTGCCCGCATCAATCTTTCTGTCGTCACAAATGTCGTACGACTGTTTAGAGGAGTATTAAATGAATTGTTAACACAAGAAGAACTTATTGAGGCGCATTGGGTAGTGTTGCGAGACTGTGACGAAGTTGAGCCTTACATGATTGCGTATAGGAAGAAGCTTCAGACGTTAAATCCGGACAAGAGTTCGGCGTGGTTTTAAAAAGTGGTTAAGAAGAAGTTCCCCGATTATTTCTTCCAATGGGTATGTATGTTTACTTATTTAATTTATATACATGTTTATAGAAAATAAACCCTTTAATTATATATATATTCTTCCCATTTTCACATATGATTGATCTACAAAAATTCGATAACCACGGGGGGTAGTGGTCCTGGTCAAAACACTTGCTAGCAGGGAAGCCGATTAGACACTATATTTAATCCGGATGTTTTGTGAACGGTGTAAAGTTTCATTCATTGGCCTGAGATGAAGGAAGAAGAACACAAAACAATGAGGTAGCGGTTGGGAAAGACAATGATATATATTACGGGGCTCTTGTATATGTCGTTTAACTATGTTAAGGGAATGATGTCAACATTTTCCTATTCAAGTAAAACCTGGGCCTTTTATCAGTCGATACAAACTCAAGCTGGTATGAGGATGAGCCTTTTGCTCTTGCCACCTTATTTAGGCAGGTGTTCTATCTTGATGATCTGAAAGCTAGTGAAGGGTGAAAAATAGTGAACCATATCTCTCATCGAGGAATATTGAATACCACGACAGCTGAAGGGACGCCGACGACTGAAGATGCTGATTTGCAAAGAGATGTTACTGCATATCAAGAGCCTAATATTTCTGTCATCCGTTCCGACATAATGGACCTGTTTCAAGCTAGTGAACGATTACCCATGCCTGATGGTTGTACGGATCTAACTGAAGATGAGATTATAGATGTAATTAATGAGGTCGATGAAGAAGAGGCACAGAATGACGACGAGGACTCAGGATATTCGTCGGACGATGTTGAGTATGATGAGGAGGAAGAACAATCATATAACAGTGATGAGGATGATGATGACGATTATGACGAGGAGTACAATGTAACGACGAAGAATATTAATCGGTAATTAATTATTGTAATTAAACTTTTTTGACGTAATGATGCATGATTAATTATATTATAAAGAGGAGTAGGTATAATTATTAATTCTAAACTTTAATAATTAATTAATTAATTAATTATAACTCTTAACTTTTTCGCATAATTAACTTCAAATTAATTAAAGAGGTCGCTTCGACGAAATATTTAATCCGTACGACCAAGTGTCACATTTACCTAAACCCTAAAACCTAGATGATTGAACGACTTTTCGTAGTCTAAGGTAAACAGAATTATATAAACCTAAATCCTAAACCTTTTTCTTAGACGACGAAAACGGATCATTTCATCGTCTAAGTAAACCCTAAACCTTAACCTTTTACCTTAGACGACGAAATGGCACGTGTTCATTGTCCAAGTATTTACATAGACGACGCAAATGTGACCACTTCGTCGTCTAAGTCATGTTATCGTAATTTTACATCTAAGACAACGACCATGTAGACCATGTCCTAATGCATATTCTTTTTGTCGAGAGCATAGAGTAAACAATTCTTGGAGTGTGAGCATCGACGATTACAAAATAGGAGTTACGGATTTTCGTGTATCCACGTTTTCGGTTTGTAAAAATTTCGGTTCTACGGTTAACTGTGCCGATGAAACCCTTAACGAACTTACTATTTACTGAAAGTTATTCTACTTATATATTGTCTTATGGTGAATGTATTCAACGGTTATTTTTTTCAAATTCAATTTCGTTAATATTGATGTGCAGTGCGCCTATCCTTAATAACACTTAAGTTATATACATTAGTAGATACTTAACAAGTTTGAAGACGTAAATTAATTCATCGTCTTAAATCCCATTTTTTATATATACGATTCTTTAATTGATATTTTATGACAAAAAAATGAATGATAGATCGGAAACTTCCTTACAAATTATTTTTAGAGAAATTGTACTTAGACGACGAAGGAGGAGGACTTTTAGTTGTCTAGGTGAGCACTTAGACGACGGACACGGCCAACTCCGTCGAGCGGTCCAAATTCCACCCGCCATTTATTTTGGGAACCACTCAAAATTTGAACTTTGACGACGGAAATTGAGTTTATGTCGTTTAAGTCATCACTTGGATGACGGAAAGGTCTCCTCCGTCATCTAAGTTCAAAATTTTGAACGCTTCCCAAAATAAATGGCAGTCAACTTCCACCAACTAATTAATTCGGGGAAAAACCTGAGATTCACTTAGACAACGGAATGAGGAGTTTACGTCGTCTAAATGGACAGAAGGAGTTTGCGTCGTCTAAGTAGACACCTGGACGACGTAAACTCAGTTTTTTTCGTCTAGGTGAGGTGGATTTCACTTAGACGATGAAATCAGGCTCTTCGTCGTCTAAGTGAAATAGTATAATTCCATATTTTGGACAGTTTCGATCGATATCACCCTCTCTCACACAATTCTCTCTCTCCTCTCTCTCTCTCTCTCTCTCTCTCTCTCTCTCTCTCTCTCTCTTTCTCTCTCTCTCTCAAACTCCGGCGTCTTGCTCCGTCTCCCTCTGACGACTCCCACCGGCCGGCCCCCTCCCATTGCCGCCCCTCCACCGTTGGTAATTTTTTTTACGTACGTATGTATTTATAATTTTTTAAATATATATTTAAGTATAGTACTATGTATTTAGGTATAATATAGTGTATTTGTGTTTCATTGTAAATTGGTAAATTGGTAAAAATTATAAATTGGTAAATATTGTAAATTAGTAAAAATTATAAATTGGTAAATATTATAAATTGGTAATTATTGTAAATTAGTAAATATCGAAAAATGGTAAAAATAATAAATTTTTAAATATATTATAAATTAAGTAAATATTATAAATAGGTAATTATTGTAAATTGGTGAATATTGTAAATGGGGTAAAAATAATAAATTGATAAAAAATGATAAAAATATACAAATTGAAGGTAAATATTAAAAATGATAAAAATTAAAAAAATTAAAAATGAAAAAAAATGGTTAATAGATACATGATAAAACCAAATTGTAAATAATAAAAATGGTAAATTGTTAAAAAAGTTAAAAATTACATATAGTAAATATTAAAAATTGGTTAATATTAAAAAATAATAAATATTAAAAAATTTAATATTAAAAATGAAAAATATTAAAAATAGTATATTTTGTGGTAAATATGAAAAAGAATAAATATTGTATATTATTGCAAATAATAAATGATAAAGTAATTATAATTAATGGTAAAATAGGTTTAATAGTTGATTTTTACATCCTAGGTTAAAATGGCCCCATGGAGTAAAAAGAAAGCATAAAAAGAGGCCGAAGATGCTCAACTCCGACGCTTCGCAGAGCAAGTGGGTTGGCAGAGCTTGGAGGACAACATCGCGGCTCCTCTGGACCCTCAGCTGTGGGGATTGGGGAAATTCCTAATGCCCCAGTTATATAGAGCGATGACGATAACATTCATTCCGCCTGATCATCGATGTCGGAAGGTACCCAGGAGTCGGCCTGCGAGTCTATTCTCTATAGCACACGACGCAAGGTCAAGAGGGTCCTGTCAGATCCTCAACCGAAAAGGACTTGAGGACTTGGAAATGGCGGAAAATCCGAGAAGTTGTTCAAAGTGACCGGGGAAAAGATCTAGTTGCCGTACAACAATTTCACCGATGACCCTTCTACCTTGCAGCTAGCTAGTCTCTCATCGCACAACATCAGAGCAATTATTCGCAACAAGGTTCTTATGGTTGCGCCTAGCTGGAAGGAGTTGTCGGACTTGGAGAAGGGGAAGATGTTTAAAGAACTCTCGGTAATACAATTTTAAATTCATTTTTTAATAACCAACAAAAATCGTAATTTCATAATATATACGATTTTAATTTTTTTTTTGTAGGAACAATATGCGGTGGACGGTACACCGAAGATGCTTAGACACCTCAACACCACCGCAAACACCATCTACCGTGATTGGAAGTACAGACTTCCCAAGTATTACCTCTAATTCAGCCGCTCGCCTACCCCGGTAGAACTGCGTGGAGATAGGGAAGATGAGTGGGAGTGGTTGGTCAATCACTTCGAAGAAGAATTGTATCGGGTTCGTCTTTTTTAATTTAAATTGACGAAAAAAATCGAATAATTTATTTTTTAGTCATTCATTAGTTTTTTAATGATTTATGTTGTCGAACAAACGAAATCGGACGTAAACAAGGCCAATTGGGAGAAGAAGGACAAACATCATACCTCCGGCTCCAAGCAAATGATAGAAATCGCCAAGGAGCACAGAGATAAGAGCTGCAAACACCCTTATCTGGATGCTGACATCACTGCTTACGTGATGCCTGAGCTCGACAATAAAGCGAGTCAAAGCGGCGTAAGTGTGGTATATATTTTCTCTCAATTAACGTAACTATTATTTATTATTTATTAAACTCTCGTACAAATTTATAATTATTTAATTTTTATTATTATTTTTAGGCGAGGTCGATGGAGAACTGGCGCATGAGGAATTGGTCAACACGCAGCTTGCACACCCGGATTAGCCGCCGGAAGACCTGCCTCCTCTATCGAGAGAGAGCCAAATTGCAATCGCCGATGAGGTATACGGTCGTCGAGCTGGAAAGGATGTTAGGGGGTTGGATCGTAAGGCGCAACGAGATTTATCTTTGACTCATCTACGGCATGCTCGACAAGGACAAGTGCTTAGGATGCGGCGGTCCAAGCAGCCTTTGAGGAGCCTCGACTCGCACGGGTGGAAATTCTATCTATGCTTCAGAGGCTTGATGAGCAACAAGTGCAGATAGCTAACCTCCTCACCCTCATGCAAAACAGGGTTTAATAAGATTGTCGTCATGCTCCAACCCCACACCCCGACGACGGCGGCATGGTTGCAGGCGGGGGACTCAGCGGCGTGTCTACTCCTGCCATATTTACTTAGTTTGTACGTAGTTTTTAATATTTTATTTTTTCCGAACGATATCGATGTACGTACATTTTTTAATTATTTTAATTAAATTTATTGTTTTAATTAATTTAATAATATTTTACTTTAAATCAAATTCTAAGGAAATTTTTTAAAAAAAAAAATTCACTTAGACTACAAAATCATATATACATTTGTGGTCTAAGTCATCACTTAGACTACGAAATAGTTTCTGTAACTTCCAGAAAACCTCAAAGTGATGCCTAAACTTTAAAAACTATCAAAGTGATGCCTAAACTTTAAAAACTATCAAAGTGATGCTTATTGTTTTAGAACACTATTAAAGCGATGCTCGGAGCATATTTCCTTCCAGTTTCTGGTAAGGTTGCTGACGTGGCACCAAAGATTTTTGAAAAGTAGAGGTATTCTAGTTATTTTGACATTTGGGAGACCTTTAACCCAAAGAACTTATCCCCCTTCGTTTTCATTTTCACCCCTAGATCAAAACTCACTCTCTCTCCTCCTTTCATGCCCATAATCCAGAACTTATTTTTTCTTCTTCTGGGGATCCATCTTTTGAACTGATCATTGGATAAATTTATATGATATGTTATGTACTATGTTGATGTATATTGAATGTTAGGATGTTGAACAGTGATTTCCTATTGTTAAAAATGTTCATTTGCCAGTAAATGTAGCATCTGAACAACTCATTTTGTTATGAACTGGCATTGTGTTCTTATGAACTATGTAGCTATCAAAGTGATGCCTACATGTTTGAAAGTATATCAAATTGATGCCTTGAATTTTGACAACTTATGTAACAGTTTGTTTTGCATTCCCCCCTTAAAAAATAAGTTGATCATGGGACACAACTCAATTCAATCCAAATCATCTCATCAAAATCCAACTAAACACAGCTTCAATAATTAACCGGTTTCCATTGATACTAAACACACATACTACATCAGCTTAATCTACACAAAGTCAAGAAATCATGGGACATAATCAATACAAAATATCTTACTTGATTGCATCCAACAAAAACAAGTCATTGGTGGCAACCAAGATAGACCTGCCCATGACTCCAATTGAGAATCAAACTCAATCATCCGAATACCTAATATTGTCTTAGAACAGAATAAAAATTAACTACAAAATAATCCGATTGAAAATACATAACATAAACAAAGAATTAGAAAGCATCAATAAGCAGACGAGTCAGAATTAGAATCACTTGTGTCCGAATCAGAAGAAACCATCTCAACCGACTCCATATCCAGACCTTGTCCCCTAGCAGCAACACCTTGGCCCCTAGCAGCCTCACCAGTATCTCCAGCTGGCCCAGCCTCACCTTGGCCCCCACCAGCACCACCACCTCCAACGTTCCAGGGATCCGCAGGGAAATGAATGTTGGCCAGCACGACGGAGAGCTCCTGAATTCGTTGACGAAGATTGTGGATGCTGTATTTGATGTTAAGCCCTTGGGTCTTCGTGCGATGCACCACCACATAGATTTTCTCCATCACTCTCCTCTCCATCGCGCCACGGCAATAGTGAAAGGAGTGCTGACACTTTCTTCTCCATCATTTCCTTCATCTTCAACTCAAACTCTTCTCTAATTCTTTGACAGCTCTGCACCAGCTCTATTTTCTCCCACAGCAAATCCCTAATCACTTTTTTGGGGTTCTTCATTATGTGGAGAGTCAACCCAGAATTGAAATCCACACCGCCCCTATGCATAAACAATAATCAAACACAGCTTCTATCATAGCTAGCGCGCGCGCACACACACACACACCCAATCAAACAGATTTAACCCAAATAAAGTCCCAAAGCATAACTCTAATTTCGTTGGACCATTGCCCCGGTATTGCCTCCCGTAATTGTAGTCGTGCACATCCCATACGAACATCTCAACTCTCTTCCCACAACTGCAAAAAATTTCTAGGAGCTTTGTCCATTCTGTTCAAGAAAGAATCTAGAGACATTTTGGTGTTGGAAGTGAGAGAAGAAAGGAGACTGAGAATAGACCGGTAGGATTGGAGCTGTTGGGATTGAAACAAGTGGTTGTGTTTGAACCTATGTAGCATTGATACTGCACTTGTCGTGTCACGTGTTCGACACTTGAGAACACTCTAACACTCGGGGATGTTTGAGAACACCGTATACAAAGTATCATATGACATGTTTCAAAATTTTGTTATTGGGACACATGGGGACACTCATTTGACATTCGAAGATATTTTTTCGACACTTGGGACACTTCAGCACATGACATAACTTATGTTTCTTAGTATGAGTCATATTTAGTATATCGAGCATGGCCGTGTACGTGACTGAGTTTATTATCTAGGATTGCCACTTTGATTTTATTATTTCTTAGAGCTAGCTAGCTAGAGTGACGCAGCGGTATCAACAAGTGAAAGGGTTCGCAACACTACACCCTTAAACAACCTGGAATTCCAGAAAAAAAAGGCGATGCCTGAGGTTTATAATAAATCTCCCTAATACAATAGCAAGAAGCTTGCTTAAATAGACGAAGCTGCCCTAAGTTAAATAGGAAACTTTAAAGGAAAACAAACCTAGGTCAGCTAGGAAACATAAAGGAAATTAACTAATTTTACAATCCTCAGCAGTCCTTAATTAGCTTAATTAAGGAAAGATGCATGGATCTCCTCCTTGCACTCTCAGTAAACCAGTTTATTCCTCCGGTTGCCTTTCTTGCATTTGCCGAGCTTTCGTACGAACTCTCTGGCGCACCGTTCCACGTCAGTCTCCTCCACTTCGAATGAGCTTGACCCCGAGTAATAGCCTGGATAAAGAAGATCACTATCGGCATGATACTCGAACAAATCCACCACGTTAAAAGTGCTAGAAATCCCCATTTCAGTAGGCAAGTCTATGACATAAGCGTTGTCATTAATCCTCTTGAGAACCTTGAATGGACCATACTTGCGGGGACTCAACTTGTTGTAGGAACTTGCAGGGAACATTTCTTTTCGTAAAAAAACCATCACCGAACTCCCTTCCTGGAACACCTTTGACCTTCGATGCTTGTCTACAAGCTCTTTGTTCTTTGCTCCAACCTTCTCTAATCGTGTAGTAATGCCAGCCTTCATAGCTTGGATGCCTTCTGCCATCTTCTCGGCTGCAATACTAACTCCTTGCTTTGAGAGGAAAGTGACAAGACCTACAACATGTTTAAGGATGGTAATGTATACCAAAGAAAATGGAGACTTCCCTGTGGCGCTGTGGACGGCGATATTATAAGCGATCTCAACCTGTGGTAGGGCAAAGTCCCATTGACGAGGGTGCTCCCCACAAACACTTCTCAACATATTTCCCAAGGTTCGATTTGTTACCTCCGTTTGCTTGTCAGTTTGGGGATGTGCCATGCTGCTCCGCTTCAAAGAGGTTCCAAACAATTTCCAAAAAGACACCCAAAAGTAGTTATGGAATTTGGTGTCTCGATCAGATGTGATGGACTTAGGCACCCTATGTAGACGAACGATCTCACGAAAGAACAGTCGAGTAATGTTTGAAGCATTCACAGTCTTTCGACAGGCGATAAAGTGGGACATTTTGGAATACCTGTCAACAACCACAAATATGGAGTCTACCCCCCTTTGGGTCCGGGGAAGCCCCAAGACAAAGTCCATAGAAACATCTTGCCAAATATCATCAGGGATTGGGAGTGGCATGTAAAGACCGGTATTCTGTACCTGTCCTTTAGTTGTTTGGCAAGTAAAACATTTCCGTACTAAATTACCTATGTCCTTCTTTAGTTGTGGCCAGTAGTACCTCTCCTCCAAGGCGTCTATTGTTTTGGTTTTTCCTAGGTGACCGCTCAACCCTCCTCCATGTAAGTCGCGGATGAGTTTCTCTCGTAAGGAGGAACGAGGAATACACAGATTGTTCCCGCGGAATAAAAACCCATCCGTAACATGATAATTGGAGATATGATGATGGCTGGTGCACTTGTTCCAAATTTCCTGAAAGTCTTCATCCTCAGCGTAAAGCTCCTTCAAGAACTCAAAACTTACAATCTCTTGTGTAAGAGTCACCATTAACTGAGCACGCCGGCTCAGCGCATCTGCCACCTTATTGGTAACCCCCGACTTATGCTTGATAATGAACGAAAACTTTTGGAGGAAAGTTGTCCAACGGATATGCAGCTTGTCCACCTCTCGTTGGCTATTAATGTACTTCAAGTCCTGATGATTAGTATAGAGAACAAATTCACTATGGATAAGGTAATGCTCCCAGGTTTTCAAAGCTTGGACAACTACATAAAACTCTTGATCATACGTGCTCCACTTCTGCCTAGCGTTACTTAACTTTTCACTGAAGAAAGCTATAGCACACTGCTCCTGAGATAGCACAGCCCCAATCCCCACACCACAAGCATCACACTCCACCTCTAACACTCTGTTGAAGTTAGGTAGGGCTAGGACGGGTGCCGTATACAACCTTTCCTTGATTAGGATAAAAATCTTCTCTTGTTCTTCTCCCCATTGAAACTTTCCTTTCTTCATACACTCCGTCATTGGTGCGACGATCGTGCTGAAATTTTTCACAAATCGTCTATAGAAAGTAGCTAACCCATGAAAACTCCGGAGTTCGCTGACGGTCTTTGGTGCAGGCCAGTCTCGGATTGCTTTTACCTTGTCCTCATCGACAAGTATGCTTGCGGAGCTCACCACATAACCTAAGAAGAGTAGCTTGTTTGTCAGGAAACTGCACTTCTTTAGGTTGATAAACAACTTACTCTCATGTAAAACTTCCAGAATCTTTCGTAAGTGTTCAAAGTGTGTTGTCTCGTCCTTGCTATATATTAAGATGTCATCAAAATAAACAACCACAAGTAATCCAATGAAGGGGCGTAACACTTGATTCATTAGTCACATGAAGGTACTCGAGACATTGGAGAGTCCAAACGGCATGACTAGCCACTCATACAAGCCATCCTTGCTCTTGAATGCCGTTTTCTATTCATCGCCGGGCCGGATCCGGATTTGATGATAGCCACTTCGTAGGTTGATTTTAGAAAATATTTGAGACCCTTCTAGTACGTCTAACATGTCGTCTAGTTGAGGGATAGGAAATCGATACTTGATGGTAATCTTGTTGATGGCTTGACTGTCTACGCATATCCTCCACGTCCCATCTTTCTTTGGCATTAAGATCACCGGGACAGCGCAGGGACTTAAAGCTTTCCCTGATAAACCCCTTTTTTAAGAGGTCTTCAATCTTCTCACGAAAAACGTCATTCTCCTTGGGGCTCATACGGTAATTTGGTAAGTTTGGTAAGATGGCGCCCAGCATGAAGTCAATGTGATGTTGTATGTTACGCATTGGTGGTAGTTTATTAGGTAGATCGTCAGATATGAGTTCTTGAAAGTCAGCTAGTATCGGTTTTACTAGCTCCGGTATGCCAAGGTCCCTTTCTTTATCAGTGGTGAGCAAGTCTCGTATAACTAGTGCATAAGCGGTGTTCGTCTCCTTGATGGCTCCTCCAGCTCCCGCTGGTCTCTAGCTATAGTTAGTAAGCTAGGGCATTCCGTCTTGGATGTTGGAGTCGGGAGTCCACTTGGGATCATTGTAACGCGATGGGAGCCCCGTGGGAATGAATAACTGTTGTCTCTCCCTAGATGCGTGACATCAACATCGTAGAGCCATGGTCTTCCAAGTACTATGTGGGTGACGTCTTGGTCATCCTTGTAGAACTTCCCAATTGAGAGGGGAACCCTACAACTCTGAGTTACTCGCTCCTCTGGTCCCTTCTTAATCCACCCAATAGTGTAAGCTTTAGCGAGGTCTTGCGTGGGGAGCTGGAAATAGTCTACGACTTTCTTGGCTATAAAGTTCTCGCAACTTCCCGGGTCAAGAACTAGTTGGCATACTTTCTAGTTGATGGTACAACGACCTCGAAAAATTGATTTTCGTTGATTGGAATCACTTGGCATCGTAACTAACACCCTATTCTTGCACTTTGTTCACACAGATCAGCCCAATTTTATCTCTCAGTGAAACCCTTAAACCGCACAAGTATTTGGCGGTCTTCTGGGCGGCACTCTCGTTTAGTTCGTTGCGCTCGCTAAGACGATAGAACTCTCGTGTGTATTCCTCTACTGATCGGTAGCCTTGTACACAGTTGTGATAATTTTCGAACAATATTTGTTCATAATTTCTTGGAAGAAAACGTCCTCTTAGCAAGTTCTTCATCTTCCTCCATGTACGCACCACTGGTTTACCTTACCCTTGTCGGGTGGCCTGTAAATCATCCCACCATACGGCGGCACTCCCCTTTAGTTTCCACGCGACTACTTTGACTTGAAGATTCTCTGGAACTTCAGTGAACTCAAAGAACCTTTCCACTTCGGAAAGCCAATCTAAGAAGTCCTCCAAGCTTAGATTTCCATTGAAAAAGTTGAGGTCAACCTTTTGCCGGTAGTTGTCTTCTCGTTGTCGTTCAACTTGTTGCTCAGGTTCGAATTCCTCTTCAGATTCGGAATCGGTATCTTGCGCCCCTCCGCCCCTTCCGGGTTGGTTGTTTGCACGTACGACAACCCGTCGTTCCCCCTCGCCCCTTCCGGGTTGAAGGTTCACGAATGATTGGCGCATCTCCTCCACAAGGGTTCGTATAGAGTCCCTCATGATGGTTAGTTAGCGACCAACGTCGGCGAAGCTAGTGATGTTAATATCCCCTCCGTTGTTGGCCATAAACCTGGCTCTGATACCAATTGACGCAGCGGTATCAACAAGTAAAAGGGTTCGCAACACTACACCCTTGAACAACTTGGAATTCCAGAAAAAAAAAGGCGATGCCTGAAGTTTATAATAAATCTCCCTAATACAATAGCAAGAAGCTTGCTTAAATAGACGAAGCTGCCCTAAGTTAAATAGGAAACTTTAAAGGAAAAAAAACCTAGGTCAGCTAGGAAACATAAAGGAAACTAACTAATTCTACAATCCTCAGCAGTCCTTAATTAGCTTAATTAAGGAAAGATGCATGGATCTCCTCCTTGCACTCTCAGAAACCAGTTTATTCCTCCGGTTGCGTTTGTTGCATTTGCTGAGCTTCCGTACGAACTCTCCGGCGCACCGTTCCACGTCATAGAGCTATTTGTCCATAATTCATAATTAAAGAAGATATCGATAATCACTGCATAAGCTATTGATTTCAAAGCAAACTGCTCTACCTTGCATACTGCATAGATTTATTACATCGATCATAAACTCATATTCACTACTGCTAATAATAAGTTCGAAGTAGTGATGGTTGTTGCTCCTCCTGGCCCTGTTGTCCCTCTTGGCCTTGTTGTTCCTCTTGGCCTGCTTGCTGACCCTGCTGCTCTTGTTGAGCTTGTTGCTCCTGTTCTTGTTGAGCTTGTTGCTCTTGCTCTTGTTGAGCTTGCTGCTCTTGCTCTTGTTGTTCTAGCTGCTCCTGTTGTTCTTGCTCAATCTGCTCCCTACACTGTGTTTGGCACGGCTTGATCAGTTTCTTAATCGCTTTTCCGGTTGCTGCTTTAGCTTGCATCTGGCAACTCTGCCTGCATTGCTTAAATTGCAGTGTGAGTTTCCTCTGGCAACTCCTCTCACACAGTTCCTGTTGCGGCTGGTCCATCATGCCCTCGCCTAGTTGCAGCAGGCAACTCTTCTCGCACATGTCCTCCCGCATCTCCTCCCACAGCTCTCCCTCGTCGTCGTTAGTCTCCTCACCGCCGCCGCCCTGCTCTCCTCCACCTCCTCGTGGCTGTCGTTGTTGTTGTTGTTTGAATCTCTCCATGCAACTCCTCCGGTATTGATGCTGGGCTTTCGGCTCGCGCTCTTTTACCTGGCATTGGTCTTGGCAGTACTTCTCATACGCCTCGCGGGGGATAAGCGGCTGCATTTCGCCGCCCGCTGATCCTCCGCCTTGCTCCTTCTGCTTCAAACAGCCCATCTGGCACTGGACGTCTTGCCCTGTATATTGCTGCATGCATTTCTCCATCTCACGATCTACTGCGAAACACGAAGAGGCAAGGAATAGAGTGGAGAGGAGCAGCAATGGAAGGAGACTAGCTTTATTGAGTGCCATGGTTACTGTTTTGAGCTCACTTGTTTCTTGAGCATATGGGAGGTAGATGCAACATAGAGTGTTGATGTACATGTAGAAGGTGTAGGATTACGGCTGAGCATGCATGAACGTACATTTGTCTATGGAGATTACATGCATGGTGACCGGTGTCCTACTGGACCCAAATCTGTGTCATCCAAGTTCGTACTAGCTTGCAGAATAAAATATGGATGGATCGATGTATGTGAGTGCAAACTATAACTGCATGTGAACTGTGAGCTACACTTTTGGTTTATGAGGAATTGAAGCCAGGAAGCGAAGGACAAGTGCGATGGGTATATATACTCGTAGTATTGCATGCAAGTGAGTAGCCAAGACTTCGATTCGATCACTAAGCAAGAAAGTAAGAATTACTGTTTACCAACTAAAGTTGAGAAATTTTACTATGTAATTAGTTAGGGGAAGTTCTCCTATGCACCGAGTTCAACGTGAATCAAAGCAAAATTTTGAAAAATAACTAGAATTATCAACCGTTCAAATCATTCATCCGATCTGAACGATAAGATTGAAGCTGGTTCAAAATGAACTTGATTCACCACCAAAACACGTTGAAAACCACAAACTTTAACCGGGAAATAAAGCTATATGTATACTAGTGAACCAGAGAATGTGAGATATAAGATGCTATATAATATGGGTAATTATCCTACATATATAGATACTTGGTTAGCAAAATATGGATCTTGTTTAGGCGAGCTTAAGGAATAAAATGTTCATTCCTGCAAGCTAGTAGACAAAGTAATTGGTTCAACTTCAAAGCTAGTAGACAAAGTTATTCATAGGAGGCATAAGCTTACAGGTTTTTCAAGAAACAAAACTAAAGCTTCAATTACATACATGATCGAGCTAGCTAGTTAGCTACAACATAACTCTCCTCTCTACGATGCATATTCCTAGAAAAATATTTCAGGGAGAATTTTAATAATTTCATTCATTCTAGTTTTGAGTTAATATAATTTTATAAGTGGTTTCTCAAAAGGAAAAGATATTTACACAATCATATCATATCTACATAAGTTAATTCTAATTACAATAGGAATATTCTTTCTAACACTCCCCTTCAAGTTGGTGCATAGATGTTAATCATGAAAGAACATAACCCCGATTTAGTTTCCTAAACCGGAATCAAACCCTTTCTAAAAACGTGAACTTTCAAAAACCAATAATTTCGACAGAGTTTCCTCTATAACGCGCGATTACCATTAACCTACAACGGAAAATACACTTCATCCTATGCCACAAAAGCCAAACCGTGGGCACCAATCCCATCCGAATTTCTCAAAAACATAGCATAATGTAAAGCAATAAACAAAACTATAGCTTTATAGAAATCCGGGAAAATCATTTGAAAATATAAACATATCTAGTATTCAGAGCGACCTCTAGTATATACATAAATACAAATAGTAGGCCAAACTAGGAACCTACCATAAAAGAAATGTAGCTATTAAGCCTCCAACTACGACGTGCGACACCCGAATTCAAACTGCAAACTAGGCAAAGAAAACGAAGAGCCAAGGGAAAGACATATAAACTGTTAGAATGAGTGGACGAAAATAAATTTTTTTCGCCGAATAATATATATGTTATAAAACATATGCGAGTCTAAATGCATGAAAATCATATGGTACACGAGGGAGACTCTAACTCACGCGAACAGAGCATGCATCGAAAATCCCACGGGGTCACTCATGAACACATCCGCACTAGTACAGTCTGAATCACGGGATCCCAGACCCTCACGTGATTCCAGCCAGAAAGGCCTCAGGTTAGGGTATCTGCCCCCCCCCCCCCCGGTAAAGACCTCGGGTCAGGGTCACAGTCTCCCCCGGTAAACATTCTCGGGGATCAGCCGGGATGCTAAGTGTATCGATACAACTATACATACTGAGACTGTACTCTGTGTAAACCAAATCATAAATAGTTTCTATGCAAATGTATAAAGCATAATGTAAATGCATATTCGTAATACATAATTATAAGAGTATAATTGTAGATGCATATTCGTAAATGCATAATCGTAAAACACATGCTCGTATAAATCATAATCACGTATGCATGCTCATGCTCGTAAAACATATAATAAAGACTCGCAACCAATCAGTGAAAAGAAATGTGTCCACTCATAGACTAACACGACGCAAAACGCGTTAATCCTGTGATCCGGCGGAAAATCCCTCGCCAAACGAATAATCACTGTGACGACCCGGAACAAAATCAGTAGAGTAATCAGTTTAATTCACGAGTTAGCGCGTAATTACTGTTTTCCGATAATTGATTGATTTGCCGGTTTTAATCACGACTTAATTATCAGCCGAGAATTTGAGTTGAGTCTCTTCTCGAGAGTTGTTGTACACGTAATTTCGAGTTCGTGGGCGGTTCCGGATGATTATTTCGACGACCGAGGAATATAATATGAATATTTGAAGTTTTGGAATTTCGTCGAGTTTATCCTTTCGTATCGAGTTTATCCGAATCGTAATGGTTATCCGTTTTGGACCGTCGATCGTATCGAGCCGCGAGTATAAATATCAGAATAGTCGAAAAACACTGTTTGGAAGTTTGACCGTCGTTTGACCAAAAATTGACCGTTGACTTTCGTTGACCGGAGCTCCACCTTGGGATGCGAACTGCCACAGTCCAACCTGGATTTTTTGGCCACGAAATTGGTATGGTTAGAATCCTCTCTTGATTTCCTATGGTTTAGAACTTGGATTTGGGTGATTTGATGAAGTTATGAGGGAGAACGAACTCGGTGAAGTTCATGGATTTTGCCGGATTCGGGTGGCCTTCTCCGGTGACTTTTGGGGTCGGGGCTTTGAGGGGAAAGGTTCCCCTCAACCTATAGATGCTTTTGGTTGCCGTTTGAAGCTCGCCGGAATCTCACCGGAATCCATAGATTCCGTGAGTTTCAAGCTCAATTCCGGCCGGTAGGCTTGGAATTGGGTCTCGGTGTAGAAGAGAAATGTGTTGGGCTTGAGGAGGACTTGTGATCTGGAAATTTTGGCCGGGATCCATCACCGTTGACGCCGTGCCGCCGCCGGTTGGTTTCCGAGGTGTGGTATAGTGTTGTGAATTGTGTTTTTGATCAGATATATTTTATGATTATTCAGGGGATCGAGATCGTGCTTCAGGCGAGGGATCTTCCGCCGGACCACGTGATTAGCGCGAGTGCATGTTTTGCTCACCTGTGAGTGGACAATTCATTTTCACTGATTAATCGCAAGTCTTTAATACACGTTTTACGAGCTTGAGCATGCATATGAGATTATGATTTATATGAGCATGTGTTATACGATTATGCCTATACAATTATACATTACGTATATGCATTTATATTATGCTTTATACACTTGCATAGAACTATTTATGACTTGGTTTACACAGAGTACAGTCACAGTATATGTTGTTGTATTGATACACTTGCATCCCGGCTGATCCCCAAGGATGTTTACCGGGGGAGGCTGTGACCCCTGATCCGAGGCCTTTCTGGCTAGAATCACGTGTGAGTCTGGGATCCTGTGATTCATACTGTACTATCGCTGACGTTGAGTGACCCCGCAGAGTTTTACGCTGCATGCTCCGTACGCGTGAGGAATTTGAGTCTCCTTCGTGTACTATGTCATATTCATTTATTTAGACTCGCATATATTTTTATAACATATATTATTCGGCGAAAGACATTTATTTTCGTCCACTCACTCTAACGGTTTTCATGTCTTTCTCTGAGTTTTTCGGTTTCCGTGCCCAGTTTGCAGTTCAGATTCTGGTGTCTCATGTCGCAGTCGGAGGCTAGTCATTCGAGCTACCTTTCTGTTCCAGTAGGTTACTTGTTTTGCCTACTGTTGTATATTTTGTATATATATATACTAGAGGTCGCTCTGATACGCTATTGATACATGTTTCTATGTGATTTTCCCTGGATTTTCTATATATTACAGTTATGTTTACTGTTTATTGTTATTGATTTGATATTGAGAAATCCGGATGGGATTGGTGCCCACGGTTTGGCTTTTGTGGTATAGGATGAAGTGTATTTTCCGGGTGTAGGTTAATGGCAATTCCCCGTTAGTAGTGTTACTCTGCCAAAATTTTTATGGTTTTTGTTGGTTCGTGTTTTCAGAAGGGGTTTGATTCCGGTTTAGGAAACTAAATCAGGATTAGGTCATTTCAATCACGATCTCCTGAATAATCATAAATACCACTGTTCAAAATCACAATTCAAAACCTTGAACCACATCTTGAGAACTAACCATTCCCGAAAACATATAACTCAATATCGACGAAATCGTCAAAAATCCAATAAACGCACTATAAAACCTCGCCACAAATTCTGATGCTCAATTCAAAATATAAACCTCACCACTTCGATCGGTGCACGATTCCGAGAAAAACGACATAAAACTTGTCAAAAATCACCTCGGCCGGAAAACCGCCGCGCACGAATTGCAACATTGAAGTCGAAAACCCTCGCCGGAATTCATGAACTCCGATCGGCCACCACCACCCACGGCAAGGTGCAAGACCACTTGGGTTCAACTCACCTCTCCATGTGCTTCAAAACCCCTATAGGGTCGACCTCCAACTCGGCCGCCACCGCCGCCTCTGTCGCCGCCGAATCTCGCCGGAAATTCTCTAACTTTGCCGCGTTGTTTCTCCCACCTCTGGCCACCAAACACGACGATCCACCTACCAAATTGAAGACGAGCACGAGCCCAGCAGTTTTCGTCGTGGGACCACAGCCAACCGTGGCCGGAATCAGGCACAACGACGGCCATAAAGCTTCGGCCTCAAAACGGGTCAAAACCCACCCGCGGTCAACGCGGTCAACAACCCAGTTTCTAAAATTGGAAAGTTTCCTAAATCGTCACGTATTCCTTCCGTAAATATACCGTACACGTACCGTCCAAATCGTATTGAAACCAAACAGATAAACAAGACAAAATTCAACGGCCGAAAATATTCAAAACTTATTCCTCGTAACTCGAAATCATCCTCTGAAAACTCCCATGAACTCGAAATTAAATTCTCTACAACTTTTGTCAATGAACCCAAATAAAATTCTTGCCCGATAATTTAGTCGTTAACAAACCCGCCATATCGACCAATTACGACAAAACCGCGACTAATCACGAAACTCGCAAATCAAGCCGATAAACATACTATTTTCGGTTCGGGTTGTCACAGATCTACCCCCTTACAAAAATTTCGACCTCAAAATTTCCAAGCCTGCCAACTGAAAAGTAGGGATACTGCCTCTGCATACTGCATAACCTCTCATGTGACTACTTCAATTGAATGACTCTGCCAACAGACTTTCACATAAGAAATATTTCTGTGTTGTAATCCCTACACCCTCAAATCCAGAATCTGAACTAGCTTCTCCACTTATGTTAAGTCTTCCCGTATAGGGAACTGATAGAGTGATAAACATGCAATGAATCTGAAATGTAGTTCCACCACATGGAATACAACATACACAATGGCTGTAGGGATATTGCCTGTAGCTTTGGCAAAACTATACGGTACAACACTAACTCGCCTCATGATCACATACAGACCAATATAACGTGGCAAAGTATACGACACCTCCCAAAACAAATCACACCTTTCCAAGGAAACCTTAGTCACCAACCTTGAACTCAATGACTCAACATACTCACATCTGCATAACTACTCTGCCGAAGTTGAGCAATTATCAACTTGTCCTTGCTAATCCGAAGGTTAACAGTAGCACATTTCATTAAAGCAGGACCAAAAGCCATCTTATTCCTAACTCGCTCCAACACAATGGAGTGCAACACTGTTCCTCATATACAACTTCATACAATGTCATAACAATACTGGTCTGTAAACTAGTACTGCGGGCAATCTCGAACAAATGAAGTTGCTGGTCCCAAATCCCTCTGAACTGCAATACACAGGACTACAACGTGTCCCCCAAAGTCTGAATAGTCCTCTCAGATTGCTCACCAATTTGAGGATGAAAAACTGCACTAAATTGTAATCTGGTCTCCAATGCTCACTGCAATGCCTGCCAAAATTCTGTTGTAACTGATTATCTCGATCAGAGACCCGGGACACAAGCACACCATGAAAATGGACAACCTCTGCCAAATACAGCTATGCCAGCCTGCCCACTGAAATCTTTCCTGGAAGTACAAGGAAAAGAACTGATTTCGTCAAATGGTCCACAATGACCCAAATACAAGTATTACCAGCTGAAGTACGCGGTAATTGATACACGAAATCCATAGTGATATGCTCCCACTTCTAATCGGGAATCTCCAATGGCTATAACTTCCCAGCAAGTTTCTGTCTCTGCCTTCACCTGCTAACAAATGAGGCATCTGCTCACATAAGCTGCTATTTCCCTCTTCATATTGCGCCACCAATAATAAACTCTAAGTATCTTATACATCTTCGTACAACCAAGGTGCATAACATATATAGAACAATGAGCTTTAATAAGCATCTCTCTCTTCAAATCATCGTCTCTGGGCCCACATAGTCTCCTTCTGCACGATAAAGTGCCAACATTCCTCAACTGATACTCTGCTGGAACACCATTCTGAATCGCATTTTTCTTGTCTAACAAATAGGAATCCGCATCCTGAGCCTCACAGACCTGATCTAGTAACAAAGGTCGATCCTGGAACTAGCCAACAATGCTCTATCATCATCTCACTCTAACTCAGCTCTTGTAGCTCGCAACTCAGCTAACAATGAGATTCTTGCAACACGTACATGAAACATAGAAACTCCAAATTTCCGACTAAGTGCATCAGCAACAATACCCCTAAATGATATTCAAAGTGCAACCACATTAACCAACCCCATCCATCTACGCCTCCTCATGCTCAAATCTGGCTGAATACGTAAGTAGATGAAACTCAAGTGATCAGTGTACATCCTGCTCTGCGCTGCACGCCATACCAGTAGTGTTTCCAACTCTTTGATGCTAAAACAAAGATAGCTATTCCCAAATCATACATAGGATACGTAACTTCATAAAGTTTCCGCTGCCTAGAACCATATACCATCATATTGCCCTGCTGCATCCCAACACGACCAAAATCTAGTTTCGAAACATCACTATACATAACATACTCCTCATTGACATCACATAATGGTGAACAATGGTGCAATAATCAACCTCTTCTCTAACCACAATATGTAACTATCCTCACAGGTATCTGATCATTTCAAACTCGTCCCTCTGATCGAAACTGATGATACTCAAATCTGAAATCAATCTCTGAAAACTGAAACTCCAATAAGCTGATCAAAGTAGCCATCAATCCAAAGTGGAGGATACTTGCTCTTCTCTGAAACCTGATTCAGCTTCCGGTAGTCGATGCACAACCTCATCGAACCATCCTTTATTCTCATAAAACATACTGGAACACCTCAAGGTAAAACACTGAATCAAATGAAGTCTTCCTCAAACAATTCCTGAAGTTGAATCTGCAACTCCCTCAACTCTGATAAATTATTTGAAAAACATCTGGATACTCACAGATAACCTCAACATCACGAACATCAGGTATAACAACCTCAACATCACGAACATGTGCCAAGTACGACATACATCCTTGCTTCATCATTAGCTCAGCCTCATTGCTGAAACCACACCAAGTAGAGAAGCATTTCTTTCACCTCTAAACAAGATCTCTGGCACGACTGAACGTCAAAGGACTACAACATTCTTGCGACGAACAACCACTCTGCAGCTAGTCCACAACCTCCTGCAAACCTCATAGTCTTGATACCCCACCTGATACTCACAATCTCATCAACTGGATACAACACTCTCCACAAACCTGGAAGAGAAGATACAAGCATAATAGCCATGGATGTCAAGCAACGGTAACCTCAGGAAAACTCTGCCCTGACACAAGGTCGTGGCATGAACTCTGACTTGTCCAACTAACCATCCACGTTGATTGTGACTTTGCTGATTGACTTGTCTAGAAGTCTGCGTTGATCAAACTCCAGAAATGGTACATTGGCCTCCTCCTGAACTCTGAGCTGTATAATTACTACAACAGTTGACTGAGGACATTCCCTCGTAACGTGACCCTCCTGGCCACCACAATAGCAACTGAGAATGCCCTTCTAACATAAACCACAGTGACACCTGCTGTAAAAGTTACACAATGGAAACTCCTGTTGTGTGGAAGGATCACCAACGACCACCCTAACTCATGCCACAAGAACTAGTCCACTACTCTGTGATCTCCTTCTCCACCAAACGTATCTTCCGCCTTGTCCAAATGACCCTCAACTTAATCGAAAAGGCCACAGCCTGATGAAGCTACTGATCCCAAGGTGCCTGAACTCAATCTCATCAAAGTATTACGACTAAGTTCACCTTCCTCAAACTGACATGTATGAAACCACATATGCCTTTCCTTCTCAATGTCCTCGCCTCTGAGTGCAGCACAACTAACTCCTCACGGTTGTTTCGAGGCATAACAATCAAAATCCCTTTGATGCTCAGGTTCAAACTCATCTCGAACCTACTGCATTGCTTCCTCTGAAGCCACATAACACGTGCAAACTGGAACAAACATGTGAACAATACATCCCTACCTCAGGTTGGTAAACACTCCATATTTCCGTTGTTGGGTAGCCTGATTGAACCCTTACCGTATAAATAATACCCTGAATGTAAGTCATGGAGTCTCAACACGAACTCATACAATACCAACACCATCAACTACAACAATCCTCTATTCTGAAGCAACATGTAGGCACCCAAACACGTACAACTGGGCAAACCATGTCACATATATTTCTGAATCCAAAATGCTCATCCAAACCCACAACTCATATTATCAAGTCGCGCGTTGACTGATCCTCAACAGGATCCACAACCATACTGACACGGAAACCACGTCAATGAGGCATCCTAATGAATAAAACGTTGTTCACAACAAGCAGTACGTAATCATGGAACTTCAAATATTTGAAATCATACAACACCCAAAGCATTGATGAGTATCCGCCGGCCGGTCAGGTCATCGCTCCAGACATGCTGTACATTCTCAAATATCCTTAGTAAACATGACTACAGAAGTCTACAGAACCTAAAACCTAATGCTCTAATACCAACCCAACCCCGATTTAGTTTCCTAAACCGGAACCAAACCCTTTCTAAAAACGTGAACTTTCAAAAACCAAAAATTTCGACAGAGTTTCCTCTATAACGCACGATTACCATTAACCTGTAGCGGAAAATACACTTCATTCTATGCCACAAAAGCCAAACCGTGGGTACCAATCCCATCCGAATTTCTCAAAAACATAGCATAATGTAAAGCAATAAACAAAACTATAGCTTTACAGAAATCCGAAAAAAATCATTTAAAAATATAAGCATATCCAGTATTCAAAGCGACCTCTAGTATATACATATATACAAATAGTAGGCCAAACTAGGAACCTACCATAAAAGAAATGTAGCTCGAATACTAAGCCTCCAACTACGACGTGCGACACCCGAATTCAAACTGCAAACTGGGCAAAAAAAACGAAGAGCCAAAGGAAAGACATATAAACTGTTAGAGTGAGTGGACGAAAATAAATGTCTTTCGCTGAATAATATATATGTTATAAAACATATGCGAGTCTAAATGCATGAAAATCATATGGTACACGAGGGAGACTCTAACTCCTCATGCGTACAGAGCATGCATCGAAAATCCCATGAGGTCACTCATGGACACATTTGTGCTAGTGCAGTCTGAATCACGGGATCCCAGACCCTCACGTGATTCCAGCTAGAAATGCCTCAGGTCAGGGTATCTGCTCCCTCCAATATAGACCTCGGGTCATGGTCACAGTCCCCCCCCCGGTAAACATTCTCGGGGATTAGCCGGGATGCTAAGTGTATCGATACAACTATACATACTAAGACTATACTCTGTGTAAACCAAATCATAAATAGTTTCTATGCAAATGTATAAAGCATAATGTAAATGCATATTCGTAATACATAATTATAAGAGTATAATCGTAGATGCATATTCGTGCATAATCGTAAAACACATGCTCGTATAAATCATAATCACATATGCATGTTCATGCTCGTAAAACGTATAATAAAGACTCGCAACCAATCAGTGAAAACAAATGTGTCCACTCACAGACTAGCACGACGCAAAACGCGTTAATCCTGTGATCCGGTGGAAAATCCCTCGCCAAACGAATAATCACAATCTCCTGAATGATCATAAATACCACCGTTCAAAATCACAATTCAAAACCCTAAACCACATCTTGAGAACCAACAATGCCCTAAAACATATAACTCAATATCGACGAAATCGTCAAAAATCCAATAAATACACTATAAAATCTCGCCACAAATTCCGATGCTCAATTTAAAATATAAACCTCACCACTGAGATCAGGGCGTGATTCTGAGCAAAACGACATAAAACTTGTCGAAAATCACCTCGGCCGGAAAACCGCCGCGCACGGTCGCACGCCGAGCCACCGCCGCCGGCCACCGGAAAATTCATCGGCCCAGAAAATTGCAACCTTGAAGTCGAAAACCCTCGCCCGAATTCATGAACTCCGATCGGCCACCACCGCCCACGGCAAGGTGCAAGACCACTTGGGTTCAACTCACCTCTCTATGGGCTTCAAAACCCCTATAGGGTCGAGCTCCAACTCGGCCGCCACCGCCGCCTCCGTTGCCGCTGAATCTTGCCAGAAATTCTCTAACTTTGCCGCGTCGTTTCTCCCACCTCCAGCCACCAAACACGACGATCCACCTACCAAACTGAAGATGAGCACGAGCCTAGCAGTTTTCGACAAGGGACCACAGCCAACCGTGGCCGGAATCTGGCACAATGCTGGCCATAAAGCTTCGGCCTCAAAACGGGTCAAAACCCACCCACGGTCAACGCGGTCAACAACCCAGTTTCCAAAATTGGAAAGTTTCCTAAATTGTCCCGTATTCCTTCGGTATATATACCGTAGACGTACCGTCCAAATCGTATCGAAACCAAACGGATAAACATGACAAAATCTAATGGCCGAAAATATTCATAACTTATTCCTCGTAACTTGAAATCATCCTCCGGAAACTCTCACAAACTCCAAATTAAATTCTCTACAACTTTCGTGAAGGAACCCAAATAAAATTCTTGCCCGATAATTTAGTCGTTAACAAACTCGTCATATCGACCAATTACGACAAAACCGCGACTAATCACGAAACTCGCAAATCAAGGCAATAAACATACCATTTCCAGTTCGGGTTGTCACAAATCATGCTCAACTTGTTAATCCATCATGTAAATGCTTGGTGTGACAACCTCTTAGTGAGTACATTTGTCAACTTCTCTTCAAAAGCTAAAAAGGGAAACCGTATAACTTTCATATCAAGGTTATATCCCTTATGAAATGTCTATCAATCTCCACATGCTTGGTTCATCATGTTATACCGGATTATGAACAATCTCAATTGCTGCTGTATTATCACAATGCAAATCCATGGCCTTCTGAAGCTTGAAGCTTAGCTCCTTTAATACACTCCTGATCCATAACAGTTCACATACTGCATTTGTCATTCCACGGTATTCAGCTTCAACACTAGAATGGGCAATCACATTCTGCTTCTTATAGCGCCAAGTTACTAAACTCCCACCAATAAAGATGAAGTATCCAGAAGTAGATGCCATATTAGTCTTATCTCCTGCCCAATCTGCATCAGTATAGCATGCAACTCCAAACTCACCATTCTTTGAAAATAATAAGCCCTTGCCAGATGCAGACTTCAAATATCTGAGAATCGCATCACAGCATCCACATGCTCTTCACTTGGATCATGTATGAACTGAATGTCAACACTTACAGCATATGCAATATCAGGCCTAGTATGTGACAGATAGATCAATTTTCCTACTAATCTCTGATACCTGCCTTTGTTTGTTGGAACTTAACTAGGACACAACTCCAACTTGTGATTCATCTCAATAGAAGTATTGGCAGGTTTACAATCCAGCATTTCTGTTTCAGCGAGAAGATTAAGCACATACTTTTGTTGTGACAAGGTGATTCCCAAGTTGGATCTTGCAAGTTCAATCCCCACGAAATACTTTAACGGACCCAAGTCCTTCATCTCAAACTCTAAGGGAAAACGCTTCTTCAAATCTTCCATCTCAACTGGATCTTCACCTGTAACAATTATATCATCCATATATACAATCAGAGCAGTAATCTTATCACCCTTGCGTTTGATGAACAAGGCATGATCAGAGTTGCTCTATTTATATCCAAACTTCTTCATGGCTCCGAAAAATCTTCCAAACTAAGCTCATGGAGTTTGCTTCAATCCATACAAAGACTTCTTCAGTCGACACACATTTTTAACATCATATGACTCACAATTGACACCTGGAGGAATACCCATGTACACTTCTTCTTTTAGATCTCCAAGCATTCTTCACATAAAATTAGTATAATGGCCAATCATTTCGAGCTGCTCAGGCAATGAGAATGCATACAATACTAATTTTTGCCATCGGAGCAAATGTCTCTTGATAATCCACTCCATACCACTGAGTGTAGAGTTTTGCAACCAGACGTATTTTATATCGATCAATGCTTCCATCTGCCTTCGACTTTACTTTATACACTCATCTACATCCAACTGTCTTCTTTCTAGGTGGTGCATGGACAGTCTCCCAAGTTTCATTTTTTTTGTAGGGCTTCCAATTCTTCATTCATTGCTTGATTCCACTTTGGATCCGCTAACGCATCCTGCACATTATTAGAAATAAATATTGTAGATAATTGATTAACAATAAGTGCATGTGATCTAGACAACCTATGGTGAGATACAAAGCTAGCAATAAGATATTTGGCTTTAGCTTCTATGGTTGATTCATATTGTTATTAGTACGTACCTCAGTTGAGACATTCTGGGAAGACTCTTCAGTTGATGGAATAGAAGGGGGGTCTCATGAGATTAGACTTTATTTAATTTGTGGCGTTTCAGATTCAGAATTCGTCAGGTCGAGATTGTGGCTCGACAAGTCGAAAGAAGCATTCTGTCCCATTCCTATTTCATCCCTCGACTGGTCGAAGGACACGTTCTGTTATGTTTTTGTGCCATTTTTCGATGGGTCGAGGATGTTGCTCAACCGGTAGAAGGATACATTTTGCCCTGTTCTAGTTCGGTCGTTCGACGGGTGAGTAGAAAGCTCGACCGGTCGAACTGGGCTTCTTCAGGTGTTGTCCAATGTTCAGCTTCAAATCTCTTTTCCAAGCTCTCCAATTCTTCAAATTCTTCCAAATTTAGAGGATTTCTTTCACATATACTTCTCTCCCCCTGAAGGGAAGACTCTGAAACTCCCCATGAGTAATAAGGGTCAGATTCACGAAAAGAAATATCTAGAGACACATGCATCTTGTTCAATACTGGATCATAACCGTGGTAAACTTTTTGGGATTCAGCATATCCAACAAATACATACTTCACAACACAAGGATCAAGCTTCCCACACAATTGTTTGTTGATTTGAACATACACAGTACACCCAAATACTTTTGGTTCCAAATTTAGCAAATATGGGGCCTTCAACAGTTTATGCAACTGCTGATAGGGAACTCAATCACACGAGAGGGGGTGTGATCGATTAAGTAAGCAGCATAACACAAGACTTCTCCCCATAGATTTGTAGGAACATTAATACCAAATAGAGAAGCACGAACAACTTTCATCAACTGTCAATTCTTTATTTCGGCTAATCCATTATGTTAAGGAGTATAGGCCATGGAAGTTTGGTGCCTAATCCCATGAACGCCCAAATACGCTGACATGTCACCATTCACATACTCTCCACCACTGTCAAATTGAGGGACTCGGATCGACTGCTGGTACTGAGTTACCACCATCTTGTGGAATTCAAATAAATCAGACATATACTTCACTTTTACACTTCATCAAAGAGACCCATGTCATTCTGGTACATTCATCAATAAAAGTCACAAAGTAGTGAAATCCAGAACGAGAGGAAGTTCATGCAGGACCCCAAACATCTGAATGAATTTTTATGAAAGGAACAAAATATTTATTCAAACTGGAAGAATAAGTAATATGATGGCTCTTAACCAGTTCACAAACACTACACTTAAAATCTGATTCATCAACAACCGAAAATAATTGAGGTTGTAACTTCCTAAGATATCCAAACTTCAAATGGCCTAAGCGTCGATGCCATAACCACACCGCTTCTTTGGCTTTATTTAGACTACTGGTACTATTTGCTTGACTAATCTGTTATTATCCACTGCTTGTCAACTCCAGGTAGTACAGTTTCCCCCTTTTAACACCATAACTTAGAGTTCTCCTTGTAAGAATGTCCTGAAAAATAGAGAAATTAGGATAAAAGGTTACAGAGCAAGAAAGGGCTCTAGTGATTTGACTAATAGATAAGATGTTATATGCAAGAGAGGGAACAATAAGGACAAAATCAAGAGTGAGTTCATGAGAGAGTTGCACAAATCCTTCACTAAGAACAGGAGAAGGGGAACCATTGGCAGTAAAAACAACATGTTCATGAGAGGTTTTAATGGTATCAACAACAGTAGGATTATTTTTCATATGATCAGTTACACTAGTATCAATTATCCAAGATCTATCCGCAGATAATATAGTAAGAGAAGATGTCTTACCCTCGTTACTTGTTTCAACAATAAGTGCAGATGGTTGTGCAGGTGATTCGGTGGTGGTCACAGCTGCTTTCGGGATGTTCTTGCAAGGCTTCCGAGTAAAATTCCACCATTCAGGATATCCAACAAGTTCATAGCACCGTTCTTTCGTATGACCAACCTCCTTACAATGAGTACATGTGAAATTCGGGAATTTGGCAGGAGGCTTTCCACCGAACGATGAGGGCCAAAGAAGCCAGGTGGAGGGCCCTGGCATCTCTGGATTGAGAGGCATTGTTGACTGGAGATGAAGAGGAAGAGGTGCCCATGACAGAGGCTTCAGATGAAGGTGCAGAGAGAGTAGCCCGGTTGCTCTAAAATCGTCGAACATGGGCATATGTCTACCCTAGATCCAGCTTTTGTTCTCTCCTCAAGAGTTCTTCACTCACTTGATAAATTCAGCATCAAGTTCCATTAGAAACATGTAAACTCATTGGCGGATGATACAAGAGGATTCATTCAAAACGCTATCAACAGTGTCTTAAGAGTGTTATGTACTAATCCATCTTATCTACCATTCTACAAGTTCATTGTAATATGTTGAAAGAGATCCTCCATTCTGCTTCGTGGTATAACATAGACGATGAAACTCAAAAATTCGGATTTCATCTGATTCATAATAATATGCCTTGTACAAGGCATCCCAGATCCCCTTAGCTGTTGGGAATCAAAGGTATCGCTTCCTCAATCCAGAGGACATGTTTTCAACAAGCCAGCACTTTACCTTGCCATTATCGGTGGCCTATGTTTGATATTCTGTAAAGGCAACGACGGGTGGATTTTGGGTGTGAAGTGCAAGCTTGTTCCGTCCTTCAATACGGATCTTCATGATTCCAGACTAACTAGAATAGTTGGTTTTAGTGAGGAGTTCGCCAATGGAAAAAGTAGAGTTATCTTGGATGGTATTGTGGAAGTGTTGATGATTATGGATGGGTTGTATGACTGCTCCTCTATTGTTGTTGATGATTGATCCATCTTCAGAAAATATGTTTTGTTCATTCTTCATCTCTTCATGTGTTCAAAGTACATGTATAGATTCAAGTGCAGTGGAAAAAAAATTGGCGGTGATTCAGGATTTTTAATTTCAATTCAGGGTTTTCAAATTCCAGGAATTCGGCTCTGATGCCAAGTAGAAAAGTATTTCAGAGATAATTCAATTATTTCATTCATTCCAATTTTGGGGCTAATATAACTTTACAAGTGGCTTCCCAAAAAGAAAATATATTTACACAATCCTATTATATCTACATAAGTTAATTCTAATTACAATAGAAATATTCTTTTCAACACATACAACCTTAGTATCTTCATATGTTGAGTTCGTGCTAAACATACTCTTCAGTCTTCAGGAGCATACATTTTAGACGGGTTCTCTTTTACTGCCTCCACCTATTTATTTTTTTCTTGTTGTTTCCTTGCTTGCTCTTCAAGTTTTTGTTTACACATTTTTTGTCATTGTTCTTGATCACCGCGTTGTTTCATTTGGCAACTTTGCTGGCATTTCTTTTCCTCCTTCGCAAGCTCCACGCAGCGTTGGTGACACTGTATCTCTTTTCTCAAGTTCTGATACACAATGCTATTCACATTGCAGCTCAAATTACTCTTCGGGATATTTTCTTGGGTTAATCTTAATTATGTCTGGTTCTCTTCCTTTGCCTCCATATAGGTCCTTACACCTTAATTGTTCGCAAAGTTCAGCATTAGAACACATCTTATGACAAGATCCACCCCAGATTACCATAGTAATCCAGGATAAGTTTTGCGAGACCTGTATTAGAGTATCTAGCACCGCCTAATCGGTATCGCTACCCTAGCATTATAGTGTAGGTAGACTCCCAGCTGATCATCCACTGTATCAATGGAAAGTGTCCTCTGTTGTGGCACGTCACCTCGATTATTCAAGACATCAAAGAGCTGGCTTCCAACTTCAACAACATCAAGTTCAAGCATGTATTCATGGAGGCAAATTTCGTAGCGGATAACTTGGCCTCAATTGGTCAAAGCACAGAGAACCAGCACATTTGGAAGAATTGTGTTCCTAGTCGAACTTGGAGTTTAATCCAGTTTGATCAATTGCTTCTGGGGTGCCCTAGGGGCTTTTTGCTGTAATTTTCCTCTTTCTTATCAAAAAAAAACTTGAATTGCAGAATAATTAATAAAAATCAAATTTGGTTATTTAATTAAGGCCAAAATTAGACAAAAGTAGTGAATTAACCATACATGCAAGGAATGTAAAATCGATATTTTCGGCGATATTTTGTCGATATTTCAGTTTCTTTGAACCACCTGAAAAATCCTTCATTATATCCCTAAAACTCCCCAAAAAATCGATTTTTATCTATATTTCCGATATATCAGCGATATTTCCCGAAATTTTCGTAACTTTCAAAAACTTTTCAAACCTCATAGGTCCTCTACGTAATTTTGAAGTATTTGTATATTTGATTTTATGATGTGTGATGTATAATATATTGTACAAACGACGTGATAGCCTAACCGTTTTAGTCATCAAAAAATAAAAATAGAAGTATTAAATTATATTTTAATAATTATTAGCACTTAACACATACTAATTCATATAGTAATATAGCAAATTCATATGTCTTGATGTTTGGTCAATATTTTATTTTCACATAAGGTAGATAATTGATTATATAACAACTTCCAAAAGTTTCATTCCAAAGTTCAATGTATTTTTATTATTTTTTGTCTTTTCCGTCAAAATTTTCACTGAATCGATATTTCTGTCGATATATCTAAATTTTGGACCGTCGATATATCTTCAATATCCGATATTTTAGTCATTGCATACATGGCAATGGCAATGATATAATAATATAAATTACAACTTTTTTGCATCAGAGGGAAGGGAACATAAAGTCTAAACTCTATACTAGTAAACTAATTAATTAATCCAGTATAGCCAAACGACTGTTTTATAAGTCGTGGCCGACGAGATTGGCTTCCATAACTTGTTCGCGGCAACTCTCTTGGACAACCGTTATTAAGGGAGAAAAAGAGAGTCGGGGAGAGAGGAAGAAATGTGATAGCAAAATGTTGGGCTTTTACCCAATTTAGGTAAAATCCAAAACATACTTAAACTGATGGATGGCTCAGATTAAATCTGAATTAGATCAAACGGTCCACAAAACTCAACCAGTAGTGTATTTTCTATGTAATTACTTTTTACTAAAAACTTCCTAAATTGGTAGAAATTAGCTCAGACCTCGAAAAAATCCAATTAAAGTATCGACAAGGTCGAAATAATTTCCTCTATAACTTCCGTGAAGAAAGCGAGTCCAAATTCATAATTTATAATAAGTCAATTTTTAATTGCGACGAATCTCGATAAACGCGACGTATGATGCTTAACTCGTTAATTAGCACGACTAATGATGATTAAATCACTAATCTAAGTTCGGGTCGTTACAATATACTCCCTTAATAAAAATTTCGTCCTCAAAATTTATATCACAAAAACTCGACGCAATAATATCGCAAGTTCACAATCTCTGCTTGAAAGTTCATCGCAAGACTTCTTAAATACTACATTTCTTCAATTCCAACTGTCAAAAAAAAAAACATTTCTTCAATCCCATTGACACATAATATGTGATTGATTGCAAGGATATAACTCCAAAATACATAAACTACTCACCATGCTAGAAATAGCTCTTAAACTTCTTGAGTCCCAACTAACCATAAACACAAACCTTCTTCGTGTTCTTCAACAAATATCCAGATTTCAAACATCACCCAGAAAACCCGAAATCAAATCCTAACACATGCATAGCCCAATTATTCCTCTATGAACATTCAATCCAAACACATACCACCAATTCGATAGCCACAAACACAAACCAAAAAAAAAAAAACGCAGACCAACCTCCTCAACCTTTTGAATACACCGTGTGTTCTCTTAGTGTTAGTTATAGACTCTTGTTTCTCTTGTTAAGTCAGCATGATGGCTGAATATGCAGTGGATATTGTTGACTTGGTTGTTGTACTTTGCTAGATTGTTAAGCTTTCATGTAAATCAAATTTTAACGAGTTTTAATTCAGAGTCATTGGTACGTACTTTCCTTGGCTATATTGTTAAGACGACGAGAAATGATCGTAGCAGAGATGAAGGGTGGAAAAAGAATGTCTTAGCACAACTGAATTTGTAACTTTGTAAAAGACTCAAGTTTCCAAGTTGATATCTTTTTACTTAAGTTTAAGTTCATGCAGTATTGCATAGTGGAAACCATTTCTTCTCATTGCGAGCGATGTGATGTGAAAAGTGTAACAGAGAGTAACATTCTCAGTTTCTCACTCGTTTCTCGTGGCTGGAGTGTTCATACTTTGACGGATGAACGTTAATGTAGAGAACAGCTCAATTGTATAGAAGCATAATAGCCTTGGAAGAAAAAGTGGACAGATCATGTTTCACAAAGTTGCAAACCTTAAATGGAAGTGCATATAGATGCATCAAAACCGTACAGTTTAATCAATATAACGAATGAAAATAAAATCCGATTTCTACCATGCTTACTTTTACACCGACTTCAATAGGAGAACAAAATTTCACTAGGCATCTAAACCCAACATCCACTATGGGAAAGGACACCAACTTACAGTGACAACTCTTAAAGATGGCATGACTTGTTGGATCTTCATCCATTCCGGCTACATTGGGAAACTCATGTCCAAACTAAGTAACAGAATCGACCCAATAAAATTAACTGACCAGCGTCAAAAATTAAGAGAGAGGAGGTTGGTCACTGGTGGCTGGTCAAACACTACTAGAAAAATGATTTTAGACATCACATCATTAACATCGGTTGGAAAAATCTCCGATATAAAAAAGTTTTGAGACATCGCTTATTTTTTTACCGATGTAGTTTGTTTAGTTTATATTGTTTGTTGTATTGTACTAATGTCCGATGTCTAATTCTTAATTTTTGAAAAGCGCAAAAAAAATTGAGTGTAAAAATTTGGAAAGGAAGGAAAACTTTATTCATTCCCCCAAAAACATTTAGGGCTTTTTCAGAACATTCCCCCCAACACCGCCTAATCTAGCCCGACTCTCTTCAGTTTCTCTCTTTATTTTCTTGCCTAACTGAAAGGACCCAATCCCGATTCAGTTACCTAAACCGGAATCAAACCCTCTCGAAAATACGAACCAACAAAAATTTTCAAAATTTCGGCAGAGTTTCGTCACTAGCGTAGAATTACCATAACCTGCACCCAGAAATTAACACTTCGTCATATGCCACAAAAAGCAAACCGTGGGCACCAATCCCATCCGGATTTCTCAACATCAATATCATCAACAAACAGTAAACATACTGTACTATGTATATATGTATATCTGTGAAAATCCGCACAACATGTACCAGAATGTATCAGAGCGACCTCTAGAGTAAAACATATACAATATGTACATCAGTAGGCGAAACAAGAACCTACTGGAAAACACAGGTGACTCTGATCACTAGCCTCCAAACCGCGACGTGAAACACCAAACCTGAACTGCAAACTGGGCACGGAAACCGAAAAGCCCAGGGGAAAGACAATAAACACGTTAGAGTGAGTGGACGAAAATAAATGTCTTTCACCAAGTATATATGTTATAAAAACATATGTGAGTCGAAAGTATAAACAATCAAATGGTACACGAGGGAGACTCTAACTCCTCACGCGTCCGGGTACACGAGGGAGACTCTAACTCCTCACGTATACGTACACGAGGGAGACTCTAACTCCTCACGCGTACAGAGCATGTGTATACATCACACGGGGCCACACGTGGACACATAACAACGTATAAATAGTAATCACGTAACACATGCTCAATATAAACATAATCTCGTACGAAAACTCATATTCGTAAAACCATAATCATACTGCATATTCAAGCTCATAAAACGTATATAAAGGACTCGCAACACTTCCGTGAAAATAAACTGTCCACTCACAGATCAGTTAGCGCGAACTCGCTACACTCGTGGTCCGGCGGAAGTTCCCTCGCCTGAAGCACGATCACGATCCAAATCTCGATCTCGATCTCCTGAATATATATAAACATAACTGATCAATATCGTAATCCACAACACTGTACTGATGCACGGAAACCAACCGTTCCCAGAAATACGAAATGCGGTACAAAATGTATAACGGTAATCCCAAAATCCCCACTCTAAATCTCGACTGAAAATCGGCTAACCAAATCAACCCATAAACCTCCGTACAATAACCAGGGCGTGATTACGAGAAAAATGACACTAATTACATCAAAATCTGAAAAGTTGACTTTTTGACCGCCGTTGACCGCCGCCGCCAGCGGCGGCGCGCCGTCAACGGTGGAATTGATCTACGCATTTTATGCTTGATTCTTAACGTCTTTCTCTTTACATTTAGCTTTGTTTTGACCTTAGTGCTTTCATTTCTTACTTACTTTGTTGTTTTTAGGTTTTGAATAAAGGAGTATAATAAAGGAGGAGTTTTGGAGCTAAAAGCGTATTAAGGAGGAAGTTCCTAATTTCGGAGAAGAAATGGTCCGAGGAATGGTCTTCAAATGGTTACTAAAATGAATTCCCACATGGTGTCAAGAATTGGAAACCAAATTTCAAATGAAATGGATATCAAAATGGTGGACAAGAAGATGAAGACATTTCTCCTGCGCAACCCAGGAAAGAGCAAATATGGCGGAATATATGGAGCATATAATTGACGAATTTTGGGAGGATATTCCATGAAGATAAATACCTTATTTGAGGGCCAAAATATGTGCAAGAATATGGTATATTCGGCCAAGAAGTATTGGGGAATAAGGAATGCAAGATTTGAAGATATGAAGATTTCCTTTTCCTTGAAGAAGAAGAAAACTGGGCAGTCAGGTCACTTAACTTCTAAAATCCGTAGTAAATTCAATTCAACTCCAAATATGGCGTTCATTATATGGATTTTACAGCCCTTTCAATAAGATTTCCAATGAAACAAGAATAAGAATTTTCTGAGCTCTAGAACTCCCGGAAAAGACGTTTCAAGACAGGCTGTTTCCAGCTGGCATTTCTACCCGAGTAAACTAGGAATCCCTAGTTTGGAGAGGAAAGTTAGACTTCTTCACCTATAAATAAGAGGGCTCGGTTTCATTCTCATTCATCACTCATTCTAGACTTCTAAGCTTGCCAAAGATCAGCTCCTCAACCTCCAAACACTCGGCCATCCCCTCAAAACCCGAAACACCACCAACTTCATCCCGTAAACACTCTCCTCCACCTCAAGAAGGACTTTGCTCGCTTTGGCTGGGAATTCTTGGGCTCGTCATCAACTAAGGAGTAGCTACACTTGAAGATTTGCGGTGCGCTTTCACGGAGTCTAAAAGTGTAACATGACCCCTTTTTATTTTGTTTCGGTTTTTGTTTGGATTTCCTTTGTTTGTATTTTGAGAACAAGTTTTGATAAGAGGCTTTATATTTCTAAATTCTTCTAAGTTTCTTCCATGTGTTTTTAACTTTGATTCGAATACATGTGTGTGCTTATATGTTCTTAATGCTTGAAACTGTTTTTAAGTAGATACTCGCTTTGGTTCTCTTTTAAGCATGTTTCACGAACTAATAACAAAGATAAAATTGGATTAGAGAGTTAGCTTGCTTTGGTTGCTGTCTTGTTCAATTATAAGCATGTGTGTGTGTTTTGATTGAAGTTAGGAATTTCGTTGACACTTAGGGAGTCTAGGTATAAAACGGCAAAGGATGAAAGAATGAGTCAATCACATGTATATAGTAGTTTAGTGTTTATTTTCGGTCTAGTAAGCATGTTTAGGGTTCTTTGTTCTTGTGTGTTTTCTACTTGTCTATGAGTGAAGCATGTTAGAACTTAGGATTTCTCTATGTGTTTACTAACCATTTTTCTGTCTTTAAATTCGTAGGAATTAGTAAAAACCAACCTTTTCAAACCCCCCTTTCAAACCATAGCGTAAATATGCATGCACCCTCAATCCCCGGTTAAGAACGATACCCTATTTACCAATGCTACATCTACAACAAAGGGTTTTAATTGTTTACGCGTTTTTGTTGATTGTTAAGTGTTAATTTAATGGTTGCAAAGACGTGTATCAATTTTGGCGCCGTTGCCGGGGATTGTAAAGAATTGTGTGTTTATGCTTGTAAATATGTGAATCTGTGTAAATAAGTCTGTATATATATATGTAAAGTGTCGAAATTTTTATACATGTTCATAATAAGTTGCATTCTAACCTTTTGTTTTGCAGCCATGTAAATAGGTACATATTAAATGAAGTCTTTGATTTAAATTTAGTACATAAGTTTGGTTGATTAAGTCGCACTCTTTGGAATAGATGGCGCCTCTTTTCCTTGTTTATCTCCTTTACCCCTCATGATGTGTGGATTTCATCACCGCACACCATAACCTAAGTAAAGTTATGGACATGAGGTTGAGGGCGGAGTCTACAAAGGACTTGAGGGAGTGTGAATTTTCGAGATTTTGGCTGAATGTCGGACATGGTGTCTAGAATGGGTTATGACTGGTGACAGGTTCTGGATCTAAGAAAGACTTACACCAATAGAGTATATACCATTGGCCCGGTTAGCCTCGGGGTGTATTGTCGAAATTAGTCCTGCCTCTCGCGTTATCTCTATCCCTAACTGGCCATGTTTTTCGATTGAACCAAGGCCATTTGATTGAAATTTCATACTTTATCGCGCGGGTCGCACGTCCATTGAACGACCTAAAGATTAAGCTAGTGTACTCTCTTTAAATCATTGGCGCACTCAGTTTAGACAATACTTGTGCATACATGTCTAAATTGAACTTTGTAAAGAAGACTAACCATACTCTAACCATTTCATATTTTGTATAATGTTAATTTTTATTTTTAGAGAGTCAAATCGGAGCTGGGTAATAGGCTGTTTTGTGTGATTTATCTGATATAGTTTCATGTCACGGAAAATTCTGAAACTTTTATGACATGTTTGTATATGTGTCTAGTTTACAGTCGTAAAATTTCAATTAGTTCCAACATGTAATTAATTCTAGAGAAATTATGCAAGGAGTCATACTCAGGCTGCTCGATTTTTGTAATATTTAGGATGCATATACATCTTTGCATATCATGTCATTCATTACATAGTTGCATCATCATGCATCATCTTCATCATTACATTTCATGCATTTTTCCATTGAATTTGATGTTTGTTGAGTTTTGAAGGATACGATAGAGGAACGTGCTCCAAGTGTTTTCATAAATTCGCAGCTTCGGTCCAAAAAGAACAGTCAAATTCGAAAAGCCATAACTTTCAGCTCGGTTGGAGTTAGATGGAGTTCTTTATAGGGTTGGAAAGCTATGGACGTCTAGTTTCCATCCATATAAAGATCACAAATTTCTGATTTCGAAATTGTTGGGAATTAAAGCTCAAAGGCACGAAGGTCAGAACATGGAAGCTGAAAAGTGGAAGGCAAATATGGAGGAGTTGCACCTCCAAGACAGGCTGTTCATTGAGCATAAAAGAAAGCAACACGTCTAGGCTGTAAGACGTTAAATAACAAGCGCTTGTTGGGAGGCAACCCAATGGAGGAAATCGCCAAGGATTTGTTTTCTCTTCCCTTATCTTTTAAATTTTCGTACCTTTTCATTTTTTATTTTATTTTTCGTAGTCTTCCTTTCTCCCACGAAATTCTATGATTCCTTTAAATACATTGAGGACAATGTAGAGTTTAAGTGTGGGGGAGGGGTTTACAACCTTATTTGAGTCATAAATTGTTAAAACCGGGCGGACAATGGAACTTTCCGGTGGATGATGCCCTAAAAAAAAATTATTTTGTGTCTTTCTATTTAACTTAGGGTTTTTAAAGAGTCTTTTTCGTTTTTAGGATGCCCTTAGTTAGTCTATGATGAAAATGGACCGAAAAGAATACATATGGCGGTGAACAAGCACTAAACTGTTTTCTTGTGATAAGTGAGATATTTTGATTGTCATAACATGTAGTGGATATGGTTTGATTAAACATGGTACAGATTTCGCATGTTAGAATAAGTTTAGATCATACGAACCTTAAAGTGAGTTTTTGAGCCTACATTATTCTTTTAGAGTGAATTTCGTGCATATGACTCTCAAAAACAAAACATGCTTCATCTAATTACTTGCCATAGATTTTAATGAACTAGAGATTACTAGAACTTACTCATATAGATTTACAACGCTTTTAAGTTGATATATGCTCTGATTGTGGATATGATTAAAGGCAAATTAGGTTACCACCACTTAAACCAAATGGCCTTGTGTCCCATTGTGCGCACGAGTTGCGACACCCCTAGATTAACCCCTTTGAGCCCACGTTTAGCTTTTCTTTCATTACCACATTATATCTAAACACTTAGCCTAGTGTAGAGTTCCTACCCTTGTTCTAAAAGACTTGGTGAAGAATTTCGAAGCTAGCACAATAAAAGTGGCGTGAAGATGATGAAAAGATGTGTGTATAGGGATAGACTTGTCCAACAAATTTTGTATTTTAATGCCAAAATTTTCGAGATAAAAAAGAAAAAGAAGAAAAATGTATAAAGATCTCGAGGCATTGTGTTTAGATTGTATAAGTTTGGATTAATGTCCCCTATACTTATGAATTTGGAGATTGCTACGAATTGAAGGCCCAAAAGTGAAGAAATATGGCCTTTGTCCTGTTCATAAAGCTCAAAGGAAGTTGAGAATGAAGTTAGGGCCCAAAAAGATGAAAATTGGCCCCCGATCTTGAAGTTTGGCACAAGAAGAAGTGTGGAAAGGATGAGCCACGAATTTGAAGAATTTTAAGTGCTAAACTAAGTCTTTGGAACGTTTTTACACCACCACTTATCTAAATTTTGAATGCCTTAGCCTTAGCCTCATTACAACCTTTCTAAAGTCCTTTATGATCCTTAAGATGAGTAGCCTTCAATTGGTTGAGTAAGTTACATGAGTAAGCATATGGTTTGGTTCATTTGTGCAAGTAATTATGAGGTATTACGATACAATACATATACATTTTGAGTGAACCTCTTTTCATGAGTGAAAATATGATGAGTGCATCCATGTGAGCTTGATTTAAACTTGTTCGAAACATGCACAGCTTTAACTTCACCATCGTTTACTCCAAGTCCTACTTGTTCATGACATGATCATATTTCTCTTATCTCTCGAAAATTGTTGAACTTTTTACTATAAAATCTTGTGACTCCATCGCCATATACTTGAGAAAATTTCTGAGACAAATTTTGCTAAGGGCTTAGAAGTTGTTTTTATTTATTTGAGTCCATGAAATGTGTTCAACGTGGAGGCTAGCTCTAACGTTGGTTTTAATATTTTAGTCTTTCTTTTATTTAGTATTTGCTAGGGACTAGCAAAGTCTAAGTGTGGGGGAATTTGATCTACGCATTTTATGCTTGATTCTTAACGTCTTTCTCTTTACATTTAGCTTTGTTTTGACCTTAGTGCTTTCATTTCTTACTTACTTTGTTATTTTTAGGTTTTGAATAAAGGAGTATAATAAAGGAGGAGTTTTGGAGCTAAAAGCGTATTAAGGAGGAAGTTCCTAATTTCGGAGAAGAAATGGTCCGAGGAATGGTCTTCAAATGGTTACTAAAATGAATTCCCACATGGTGTCAAGAATTGGAAACCAAATGTCAAATGAAATGGATATCAAAATGGTGGACAAGAAGATGAAGACATTTCTCCTGCGCAACCCAGGAAAGAGCAAATATGGCGGAATATATGGAGCATATAATTAACAAGACAGGCTGTTTCCAGCTGGCATTTCTACCCGAGTAAACTAGGAATCCCTAGTTTGGAGAGGAAAGTTGGACTTCTTCACCTATAAATAAGAGGGCTCGGTTTCATTCTCATTCATCACTCATTCTAGACTTCTAAGCTTGCCAAAGATCAGCTCCTCAACCTCCAAACACTCGGCCATCCCCTCAAAACCCGAAACACCACCAACTTCATCCCGTAAACACTCTCCTCCACCTCAAGAAGGACTTTGCTCGCTTTGGCTGGGAATTCTTGGGCTTGTCATCAACTAAGGAGTAGCTACACTTGAAGATTTGCGGTGCGCTTTCACGGAGTCTAAAAGTGTAACATGACCCCTTTTTATTTTGTTTCGGTTTTTGTTTGGATTTCCTTTGTTTGTATTTTGAGAACAAGTTTTGATAAGAGGCTTTATATTTCTAAATTCTTTTAAGTTTCTTCCATGTGTTTTTAACTTTGATTCGAATACATGTGTGTGCTTATATGTTCTTAATGCTTGAAACTGTTTTTAAGTAGATACTCGTTTTGGTTCTCTTTTAAGCATGTTTCACGAACTAATAACAAAGATAAAATTGGATTAGAGAGTTAGCTCGCTTTGGTTGCTGTTTTGTTCTATTATAAGCATGTGTGTGTGTTTTGATTGAAGTTAGGAATTTCGTTGACACTTAGGGAGTCTAGGTATAAAACGGCAAAGGATGAAAGAATGAGTCGATCACATGTATATAGTAGTTTAGTGTTTATTTTCGGTCTAGTAAGCATGTTTAGGGTTCTTTGTTCTTGTGTGTTTTCTACTTGTCTATGAGTGAAGCATGTTAGAACTTAGGATTTCTCTATGTGTTTACTAACCATTTTTCTGTCTTTAAATTCGTAGGAATTAGTAAAAACCAACCTTTTCAAACCCCCCTTTCAAACCATAGCGTAAATATGCATGCACCCTCAATCCCCGGTTAAGAACGATACCCTATTTACCAATGCTACATCTACAACAAAGGGTTTTAATTGTTTACGCGTTTTTGTTGATTGTTAAATGTTAATTTAATGGTTGCAAAGACGTGTATCAGGAATTTCAAGGCCAAAGTTTCCAGATTTCAAGATCACACCACTCCAAACCACTTTCCCTTCTACCCCGAAGGCCAAATCCAAACGGAAATTGACTAATTGAACCGAAACATCTCGGAAACCATACTTTCCGGTGACTTATCGGACTCCATCCAAAACTCAATTCCGGGCCAAACGAAACACACCACGAGACCCAGAGGACCTAGGGAAACCTAACCCCCATAACCCCCACCTCCAGACTTCGCCGGAAACGGCCAACCGTCACCGGCAAAATCGAGGAGCTCGGCTCGACTCAGACTCATCCATAACGAAACCAATTCAACCCAAATCAAACACCAACATACTCAAAATCATCCAAGGATCCCAACTATACCTGTTACGAAGCCGGAGGTGACCAGAATTTGGTCGCCGGACGATCACCGCTCAAAGAGGAAACCTTCCCTTTCGGGCAGCCAGTCAACTTTCCAATTCTGGAAAGTCAAAGTTCAGTCAAACCCAATTTGCAAATTTTCGACGATTTACGACCATTTCGATATTTATACTCGTCCCTCGGGTCGATCGACAGTCCAAAACGAATATACGAAATGATTCGGATAAGCTCGAAACAATCGGATAAACTCGTCGAAACCCGAAACTTCGAATAATCATAAAATATTCCTCGGTTATCGGAAAAATCTTCCGAAACCACCCACAAACTCGAAATCACGTGCTCTACCATTTCTGTGAAAACACTCAACCCAAATTCTCGACCGAAAACAAAGTCGCGAATCGAATCGGCGAACCACACAATATCGTAAAACTGCGACTAAACTCAAATCTCGAGAATCGTGCTAAACGCACCTCTGATTCTGGTTCGGGTCGTCACAAATCTACCCCCCTTAAAAAAATTTCGACCTCGAAATTTACGTACCTGTCAGGTGAACAGATGAGGATACTGCTCCCGCATATGCTGCTCGGTCTCCCAGGTGGCCTCCTCAATCGAATGGTTCTGCCACAGGACTTTCACCAGCGGAATCACGCGGTGCCTCAACTCCTGCTCACGACGATCGAGAATCTGCACTGGCTCCTCAACATACGATAAATCCTCTCTGATCGGCAACTGCTGTGGGGCTATCACATGTGAAGGGTCTGAGATGTACTTCCGCAACATCGAGACATGAAATACGTCATGCACGCGAGCCATCTCAGCCGGTAGCTCAAGTCTGTAAGCAACAACTACAACCCTCTCCGTGATCTCATACGGACCAATGTACCGCGGTCGAAGCTTGCCACGCTTCCCGAAACGCACTACTCCCCTCCACGGAGATAGTTTCAGGAAGACCCAATCACCAACCTCGAACTCTAAGCTCTTCCTCCTCACATCCACGTAACTCTTCTGCCGATCCTGGGCGATCTTCAACTGATCCCGAATCACCTGTATGTCCTCCATTGTAGTTTTCACCAAATCCGGACCAATGAGCCAACGCTCGCCCACCTCACTCCAACACAATGGAGTGCGACACTGCTTCCCGTACAAAGCCTCGTACGGTGCCATCTAAATACTGGCCTGATAGCTGTTGTTGTAGGCGAACTCAATCATGTGTAACTGCTGATCCCAGTTTCCGCGAAACTGCAATACACATGATCTCAGCATATCCTCAAGAGTCTGAATGGTCCGCTCGGACTGCCCGTCAGTCTGAGGATGGAAAGCTGTACTAAATCACAACTTTGTGCCCAAAGCTCGCTGCAACGCCCGCCAAAACTCAGAAGTGAACTGACTATCACGGTCAGAAACAATGGACACAGGCACACCATGCAAGCGAACAATCTCGGATAAGTACAACTTAGCCAATCTACCCATTGATACCTTCCCCGGAAGTGCAAGAAAGTGTGCGGATTTCGTCAGTCGGTCAACAATAACCCAAATTCCAGTGTTGCCCGCCGAAGTACGCGGCAACTGATAGACGAAATCCATCGTGATATGCTCCCACTTCCAAACTGGAATCTCAAGTGCCTGTAGTTTCCCTGCAGGTTTCTGCCTCTCCGCCTTCACCTGCTGACAAATCAAACACCGACTCACGTACGCGGCAATCTCCCGCTTCATGTTGCGCCATCAATAGTACGCTCGAAGTGTACGAAACATCTTCGTACCTCCGGGATGCATCGCATACGCTGAACTGTGGGCCTCATCCAGAATCTCCTTCTTCAAGTCCTCGTCCCTGGGTACACATAATCTACCCCTGAACAACAACGTACCGTCGTCGCTCAAACGGAAATCTGTAGGCACACCATTCCGAATCATGGTCTTCTTGCCCAGCAAGTAAGGATCTGAATCCTGTGCCTCCCGTACCTGATCAACCAGTACCGGCCGAACCTGGAAACTGGCCAACAAAGCTCCATCATCATCATAACCAAATACAGCACCTGTAGCTCGAAGCTCAACTAACATCGATACTCTGGCTACACACATGTGAAACAACGAAGCTCCAGATTTCTGACTAAGCGCATCTGCCACAACGTTGGCCTTCCCCGGATGGTACTCAAACGTGCAATCATAATCATTGATCAACTCCATCCATCGGCGCTGCCTCATGTTCAAATCCGGCTGTGTCCGCAAGTAGGTGAGACTCTTGTGATCAGTGAAAATCTTACACTGAGCACCATACAGATAATGTCTCCAACTCTTCAATGCTAAAACAATAGCGGCTAACTCCAAATCATGCGTCAGATAGTTGACCTCGTGCGGTTTCAGCTGTCTGGAACCATATGCCACGACTCTACCATGCTGCATCAACACACAGCCAAGGCCCAACTTCGACGCATCGCTGTATACAACAAACTCACCACTGTCGTCTGGCAATGTCAAAACTGGTGCGGTAGTCAATCTCTCCTTCAAAAGCAAATAACTCTCCTCGCACGCATCAGACCACTCAAACTTGACGCCCTTTTTCGTCAATCTGGTCAGTGGTGTAGCTATCCGGGAGAAATCCTGTACAAACCGTCGATAATAGCCTGCTAACCCCAAGAAACTCCGAATCTCCGGTACAGTAGTGGGTCGACTCCAATTCAGCACGGCCTCAATCTTGTCAGGATCAACACTAACTCCCTCGGCCGAAATCACGTGACCCAGAAACTTCACACTATCCTACCAGAACTCACACTTGCTAAACTTCGCGAAAAACTGATGGTCCCCCAAAGTCCGCAACACCGCTCGCAAGTGCTTCCTATGCTGGCCCACACTCCTCGAGTATATCAAAATATCATCAATGAATACAATCACGAACTTGTCCAGGAATCGTCGAAACACCCGATTCATCAAGTCCATGAAAGCTGCGGGGGCGTTGGTCAACCCAAACGGCATAACCAAAAACTCATAGTGTCCATACCGCGTCCTAAATGCTGTCCTGGCCACATCTGAATCCCGGATCCTCAACTGATGATACCCGGATCGAAGATCAATCTTCGAAAAGACTGATGCTCCCTTCAGATGATCGAACAAGTCGTCAATCCGCGGCAACGGATACTTGTTCCTCACTGTAATCTGATTCAGCTTCCGATAGTCGATGCACAAACGCATGGACCCGTCCTTCTTCCGCACAAACAACACTGGAGCACCCCACGGAGAAACACTCGGTCGAATGAATCCCTTCTCTAACAACTCCTGAAGCTGAATCTGCAACTCCCTCAACTCTGCAGGAGCCATCCAGTACGGTGTCTGGGAAATCGGTCCACTACCCGGCAATAACTCAATGGTAAAATCAATCTCCCGTACAGGGGGTATACCAGGTAACTCCGCTGGAAACACATCCGGAAACTCAGACACAACCTCAATACTACCAAGATCTGGCACTGCAGCTGTAGTGTCCACAACATGGGCTAAATACGCAACACAACCCTTCTTCATCAACCGATCCGCCCTCATCGCGGAAATCAAACACGGTAGGGAAGTGTTCTTCTCGCCACAAAACAGTATCTCAGGCAACCCTGGTCGTCGAAATGCGACCTCCTTCCTGTGGCAATCAAACATGGCCCAGTGCGACTCCAAAAAGTCCATACCCAATATCAGATCGAAATCCACAATATCAAGCAGTAACAGATCAGCGGCTAAACCATGGCCATCGATAAATACCTCACAATCTCGGTAAACCCAACCGATGCTCACAACCTCACCTGACGGATACAACACTCTCCACAACCCCGGAAGTGGAGATGCAGGTACCGTAGCCATTGATGACAGTCTAAATGATATGAATGAATGTGTGGCACCTGGATCTAACAATGCAACTACTGGAATACCAAAAACATGTAACGTATCGATAACGACCTCCGGTGATGCTCTGCCCTCACGTAGAGTCATAGCATGAACCCTCGCCTGTCCAGCTGGTCGTCCTCGCTGGCCCTGTCCATGCTGCCTGCCCTGGCCCGCAAACTGTGCTGGTCGAGCTCCCGAAGTGGCACCTCGCGAAGTGGCACCTCGCTCAACTCCCGAACTCTGAGCTGCCTGATCACCAGCATACAACTGAGGACACTCCCTCGAAAAGTGGCCCACCTGGCCACAACGATAACAAGCACCAGGACCCCGCTGACATAGACCCATATGATACCTATTGCAGAGGTTGCACAATGGGTAGTCTCTCGGAACAGGAAATGTACCACCAGTACGCCGAGGATAACTAGAGCCGCTGGAACCTCCACTATCCTGTGGCCGCTGCGGTCGATCTCTCCTCCACCTCTGCCTCTGTCTCGATACACTGGCTGGTGGTCGATATGATCCACCGCCTGAGGACAAAGCTGAACCGGAAGTATCAGAACTCTACCTCTTTGAAGGCCCCTGACTCGGTCCACCTTCCTCAACTCGCCTCGGCTGGTACCTCTGCTGTCTTTCCTGCTCAATATCCTCGCCTCGGAGAGCTGCACTAACAAACTCATCAAAGTTGTTCCGAGGCATCGTAGTCAGTGTCGCCTTGATGTTCAGATTCAGTCCCAGCTCAAACCTACGACACTTGGCTTCCTCTGTAGCCACCATATCCCGCGCAAAACGAGACAATCGAGTAAACCGATCCCGATACTCAAGTACAGACAAACTGCCCTGCCTCAAATTCGTAAACTCCTCGTACTTGCGCTGCTGGGTAGCCTGATTAAAATACCTCCGCATAAACAGATCACGGAACAACGTCCATGGTGTATCCACAGGAACTCTGTCAGTGCTGACCCACCAAAAGTATGCATCACCCTCAAGTAAACCAACTGCGGCTACTGACATCTGCTCAGGTGTAAACTGCAGACGCTCACAAACATGCTCAATCTGAACCAACCATGCCTCGCATATCTCTGGATCAACTGAACCCGAAAACACAGTAGCACCCGCAGTGCGAGCCTTGACCACAGGGTCAAAACGTTCTTCCAAACGCAGCACTCGCATCAGCAAGTCGCGCGTTCGGCGATCCTCATCAGGATCATCATCCCGATCAACACGGGGACCACGTCGAGGAGGCATCCTACTGATACAAGACAAGCATTAGGTACAAGCAGAAAGAACGTAATCATGAAACCGCAGATATTTGAGGACACACAACACCCGAAGTATTGATGAGTACCGCTGGCCAGTCGGGTCATCACTCCAGTCATGCTGTATCAACTCAAATACCCTAAGCGTCACAACTACAAGAGTCTACAGAATCCGACAACCTAATGCTCTGATACCAAGCTGAAAGGACCCAATCCCGATTCAGTTACCTAAACCGGAATCAAACCCTCTCGAAAATACGAACCAACAAAAATTTTCAAAATTTCGGCAGAGTTTCGTTACTAGCGTAGAATTACCATAACCTGCACCCAGAAATTAACACTTCGTCCTATGCCACAAAAAGCAAACCGTGGGCACCAATCCCATCCGGATTTCTCAACATCAATATCATCAACAAACAGTAAACATACTGTACTATGTATATATGTATATCTGTGAAAATCCGCACAACATGTACCAGAATGTATCAGAGCGACCTCTAGAGTAAAACATATACAATATGTACATCAGTAGGCGAAACAAGAACCTACTGGAAAACACAGGTGACTCTGATCACTAGCCTCCAAACCGCGACGTGAAACACCAAACCTGAACTGCAAACTGGGCACGGAAACCGAAAAGCCCAGGGGAAAGACAATAAACACGTTAGAGTGAGTGGACGAAAATAAATGTCTTTCACCAAGTATATATGTTATAAAAACATATGCGAGTCGAAAGTATAAACAATCAAATGGTACACGAGGGAGACTCTAACTCCTCACGCGTCCGGGTACACGAGGGAGACTCTAACTCCTCACGTATACGTACATGAGGGAGACTCTAACTCCTCACGCGTACAGAGCATGTGTATACATCACATGGGGCTACACGTGGACACATAACAACGTATAAATAGTAATCACGTAACACATGCTCAATATAAACATAATCTCGTACGAAAACTCATATTCGTAAAACCATAATCATACTGCATATTCAAGCTCATAAAACGTATATAAAGGACTCGCAACACTTCCGTGAAAATAAACTGTCCACTCATAGATCAGCTAGCGCGAACTCGCTACACTCGTGGTCCGGCGGAAGTTCCCTCGCCTGAAGCACGATCACGATCCAAATCTCGATCTCGATCTCCAGAATATATATAAACATAACTGATCAATATCGTAATCCACAACACTGTACTGATGCACGGAAACCAACCGTTCCCGGAAATATGAAATGCAGTACAAAATGTATAACGGTAATCCCGAAATCCCCACTCTAAATCTCGACTGAAAATCGGCTAACCAAATCAACCCATAAACCTCCGTACGATAACCAGGGCGTGATTACGAGAAAAATGACACTAATTACATCGAAATCTGAAAAGTTTACTTTTTGACCGCCGTTGACCGCCACCGCCGGCGGCGGCGCGCCGTCAACGGTGGAATTTCAAGGCTAAAGTTTCCAGATTTCAAGATCACACCACTCCGAACCACTTTCCCTTCTACCCCGAAGGCCAAATCCAAACGGAAACTGACTAATTGAACCGAAACATCTCGGAAACCATACTTTCCGGTGACTTATTGGACTCCATCCAAAAATCAATTCCGGGCCAAACGAAACACACCACGAGACCCAGAGGACCTAGGGAAACCTAACCCCCATAACCCCCACCTCCAGACTTCGCCGGAAACGGCCAACCGTCATCGGCAAAATCGAGGAGCTCGGCTCGACTCGGACTCATCCATAACGAAACCAATTCAACCCAAATCAAACACCAACATACTCAAAATCATCCAAGGATCCCAACTATACCTGTTACGAAGCCGGAGGTGACCGGAATTTGGTCGCCGGACGATCACCGCTCAAAGAGGAAACCTTCCCTTTCGGGCAGCCAGTCAACTTTCCAATTCTGGAAAGTCAAAGTTCAGTCAAACCCAATTTGCAAATTTTTGACGATTTACGACCATTTCGATATTTATACTCGTCCCTCGGGTCGATCGACGGTCCAAAACGAATATACGAAATGATTCGGATAAGCTCGAAACAATCGGATAAACTCTTCGAAACCCGAAACTTCGAATAATCATAAAATATTCCTCGGTTATCGGAAAAATCTTCCGAAACCACCCACAAACTCGAAATCACGTGCTCTACCATTTCTGTGAAAACACTCAACCCAAATTCTCGACCGAAAACAAGTCGCGAATCAAATCGGCAAACCACACAATATTGTAAAACTGCGACTAAACTCAAATCTCGAGAATCGTGCTAAACGCACCTCTGATTCTGGTTCGGGTCGTCACACTAATCTACACCACGCCTCTTGATGAAACCTCTTCTTCCTCTCTATGCACTGCTTCTACAGAGAAGGTTGCTCCGCCATCAAATCGACGTCACCTTACACCCATGTCGCCGGCCCATGTCAATCTCGGCTCGCACCGTCTCTCTAACCCAAGACGATCTCAAAAATCTCGTTGTCGACAAGACATCAAGTATGTTCAATCCGGCATGGTCCTCGACCTCGGCACCGGCTCCACCGCCGCTTTAGTCATCTCCAAACTTGGCAAGCTCATCTCCTCCGGCCAGCTTACAACATCGGCGCCTTGACCTCAAAACAACCCGAAAACCAAGCCAGATCCATCAACATCCCCTTATCGATCCTCGATCATCATGTGAGAATCAATCTCTCCATCAACGGTGCCGACGAGGTCGACCCCAACCTCAACCTCGTTAAGGGCCGCCGCGGTGCCCTCTTCTGTGAGAAAATGGTGAGGTGGATTTGGAGAAGTTCGTGGATGTGATGACTAAGTAGAGAGATTGGGTAAATGTGTCTCTCTTTTATCTCGCAGGTTGTAATCTGGAATTGTTGTTGTTGTTGTGATATATATTTTTATAGTGATTTTTTTGTTATTGTATTGAAATTATTGTTGTTGTTGTTGTCTGAAATTTTGATTAACTTTTTAATTTTGGGTAAATTTGATCTATTTTGATTCATCAGGAAGGAGATTTGGGAACGATATCACCTAGGATTCTGTATTTGTCGTTCACCTTTTTCTCTTTGGTGGCGTCTCCGATGGTTAGGAAATTGGATATTGGTTGTTCATAGCTACAAATTTGAAGCTGACTTGGTAGTTACGAATTTGATCTTTGATTAAATTTACATACTTTGTATGGTTTTAAGGTGTTTAAGTGGTTTTAAGGTGTTTAAAATTTTTCATTGTTTGTTCTTGCTCTCTTTTGTTTTATCTTATCAACAGAGTACATGAAGATGATAATTAGACACCAAACTAGCAGTATTTGCAACTTGCTTGGATGCATCATTCACATGAGTTATGTTCTTTGAATGCAGATTTGCAGTTGTCAACCCTCTTCTGTCAAATATGAGAGGATGATTTTCTCGCACAATCTATGTCGGCAACCTGCCCTCAGATATAAGAGAACGGGAGGTTGAAGATCTATTCTACAAGGTAAGCTGTCAGTGAATTATTATGCACTGTATTAAAGTTTAGCAGTGAATCATAACGCCCTATATTAACATTTCCATGATGATTTTGAAGTGTTCATTAAGTAATCTGGTTATAATACGAGTGCAAGTACCACACTAATTCCATGGTCTTCATAAAACTTCTATTTTGGCTTAGATAATAGTATGTGTTAAGAACATGTAATGATGCAGAACAATACATAAGAGTTGCTTTAGTACTTGAGACTGAATAGAAATGAGTTCTCTTGCTTTTGTTTGTCCATTGTCTAAAATATATTTTTTTGTGCAGTATGGCTGCATATTGGATATTTGATATATCTATTATTGCTCTTTTTTTCTTTTTGAAAAGATACCTATCACTATTCTTATTGTTTTATTTCATGTTGTTTATGAATCACATGGAGCATTACCGCGGGGTATTTAAAAACTTGTTTCCGCTTACAATACCTCTCACTGTGAGTGTCCACTTGAATCCCTTACGCCTATTGGATTTATATTATATTCTGATGTTTTGTTGCAAATCTAGTAGTAGATATATATGTATACAGTACCATCTCAAAACAAGAATTATGAACTAGATTATATGTGCTTCTATAGGTTGTTGCTTGGTTGTGATTAATTGAGATAACAAAACTTTGATGTATAGCTGCTTATATGTAGTCATAATTTCTCAGTGTGACAGGACTGCTGGTTTGAAGATATGGAAGATGAAGGATGCTACTGTAAGACCTCTCAACAATATGTAGTTTTAAATTTATTTTTTTAATATAGAATCTTAGTATTATTGAAGTATACATGGAAAGTGGAGTTACGTGTGCGGTTAAACTTTCATTATCAAAATTGAAAATGGGGCATTGTTTCATTATTACCCTATTTCCTTAATCTAATTAGGCACTGGTGTTTCAACAGGATTGTGAGGACTTATTTTCAAGTAAGGGTTGGTACTTGGAGTGGTAGTGTTACTGGCATCAGAGAATACCTAGTTGAAGAGAAATCATTGAGCTGCAATAGCAAGGTCAAGTACACAGTGAATCAAGATGGGTATTTTTTTTTTTTTACATCGATTATGGACTGATGTCTAAGAGCATTTTTCTAGTATTGAAAACAAGACCAAAAGGTTTCAACTTTCATTGAATCAATTCATTTCTATCTTTATCTTTATACATTTTAGGATAATTGGATATTTAGATTTTCTTAATTTTATTCAGCACAAATGTCTGAAATTATTTATTATTTATTGAAAAGAAATTACAACTTTTTTGCATCAGAGGGAACATAAAGTCTAAACTCTAGGGCTACAGGGCTACATCTAAACTATTACAATGATTCTCATAATGATCATCCCGAATAATATAATATTTATTTCATAATAATTAGATGAGGTCTATTTTTTCATCATCTCCCACTATTAATACTACTCGAGTGTACAAAATGACAAACCCTAGTAAAGCTCTACTAGGGGTAGATGTTCGGCGCCGATTGCAAACCCAGCTTCAACTTGTTTGGAGATCTATTGCACCTCTTTATTTAGAGTCGCTTTCTATTTTGAGCACTCCTTTGGTGCTTCAATTGTCTACTCATTTGCTCGCTCTGAGGTTGGCATTCATCCAACGATGGTTTTCGGATGGTGGCTCCCCTGTTCGTCGGGGAGGCCATCCTGACCGGGCTCGAATGAAAGGTTCGGCTGGGGCAGATTCGGAATGAACGCGTTCTCTTGTGTCACTACCCATGACGAAATCCTTGCATCGCCGGGTGTCCTTGGTTGGGATACGAAGATCCCGAGTATGGGGTTGAGGCAAGAGAACCAACTCCGAGTCGGTAGGAGATCGAGAGGCAGAGGTGGCTTGGCGTTGGCAGTATGAGTATGCTTCGGCTGCTTTCGGTGATCTGTCTTCCGGCTTGAGGCCGAGGCTAGTCCTGGGATCTAGTGATTTGGGCGGCAACAGCGTGAAGCTACAAGGCAAGGTGTCTACATGGAGTACGTGCATTAATAGATTCGAAACTCTTCTTATCGCCTCAAGAAGGATGGGAAGGTTTCGAATCTACTAAGAATTAGTATACATCATAAAGGTCCTAGAGGGGGGGGGGGGTGAATAGGCCTTTCTCACTTTTTCGTTCAATCTGTTCTCGGGATAGCAAGATAGAGATCTATCCCAAAACACAGAACACGAGTACTAAAATGTAAAGACAGTAAGTAAAGAATGACACAAGATGTTTTTGATAACGCAGAAATCCTACAACCAGGATTAAAACTGCGTGCCCCTAACTCTTGAGGGACAAACCTTTCCACTATCAAGTAACACACACAATTACAAGTCTCTCGTACTCTGGGGATACATAACCCGTATGTTATCCTGACTAGTCTAACTACCAGTTCTAACAGAGTTACACTACTCAAACTATGTGTTTACACTTTTGGAAAGTATACAGAAGTATCAACTCAGATCTTAACTACTTCTCAAGTTAAATCTTCTTAATCAACTTCTTGGGTTGGGCATCTCCATACTTTATCTCAATGGAATGCACAATGCAATGATGCATATGAGTTTTGAAAACAGTTTTTATGCTTGAGAATCCATGTCTATTATGCAATATAAAGAGCAACCAAAAGACATGAAAGGGGAAGAGAAGAGAGAAGAGAAACTACACAAGAATGTGCTCTCAAAGAGTAACCAAACAGAATAACCTAAACCCCAAAGTATCTCACTCAATCAACCAAGGAGCCAAGACAGCAAATGACTCCTTATATAGGCAAGGTTATTCCAGAGGTCAAAGACAGCTAATAAGCACGTGAAACACAGCAACAAGCATGCCCTCACACAGACCTAAACCGTCCTAATGCAGACCTACAATAGCCAGCTACTGATGGGACAAATGCAAGTCTAAACATTGAGCAAAACCAAGACAGCTTTTTAGGTCTTTCCAGTTTGAGCAAAGGTTGTCTAAACAATGCAAAAGGTTTCCATGCCCTTGTACAAGAATAGCTATAGCAGTAGTCAAAGATGAGGCACGTTTTTTACAGCAAAAAAAGAAGAGCCAGGAAAACCAGAAACAAGGGAGCAAGACAACCAGAAAAGGACAAAACAGTTTCCTAGGAATCACATGTGAACACTAGTCAACTCTCCTAGGGATCTTCCTTAATCAAGTCAGATTTTCATAGTCAAAGATCACACAGATTAAGGACAAGTAATCTGGGTTTTAGAAGTAATTAAAGTCATGAAAGATCACACAAGAAAAATGTTCCAGATTATCAGGGATACATGTTCAGTGTTCTATCCTAGATGAAAACATGTAATGCAAATGAATGATATACCTGTTTTCCAATGAGATAAAGTAGGCAATGTCAACATTGGCTTTGATGATCCTTTACTACTGTGTTTTGTCTGAGCTCAAGAAATAGCCAATTGCAAGTATGCCTTCAATCTCCCCCTTTGGCATTTCTTGACAAAACACAGTTCTTCAAAGAGTACCTGCAACACAGTTGTAGCACATACAAACATATGCAGCAACTAGGATATCTATATCACATAGTATCCTGCTCACAACATGATAACCAGTTTAACAAGGTCTTCCCCTAAGCATATGCAGGAGTAAGGATATTCATATGACATGATATCCTGCCCAAAATAGTGACCAGTTCTCCCCAAATAATACATGCTGCATAGTTATACCACATACAGTAAACAAGATATCCACAACACATAACAGCACAATAATAATAAACAAGATATCCACAACACATAACAACACAATAATAATACCAGTTCTTCCCCTTTTTGTCAATGAAAGACAAAGGGTTCAAACAATCCACAAGAATAACAACCATAGTAATTGTTTGGCACACAACACAAAACCATAAAGATTGTTCAACAGAAAAGCCAAAAGAAAGAAACTGAAAGGAGAAAGATTAGGGAGACAACAGAGAGACTTCAAACTGCATATCCAGAGCCATCATACACCACGTCCTCATCATCAGCACCCAACGCTCCAAGGTGAATAGTGTCTCCAGAGTCTGAGGGAGTAGCGCCGCCTTGCTTGTCTGATAGAGGAGAGGAAACCGTTGGCTCCTAAGCAGGGGCAGACCCGGCTTGGTTGGACAGCAGAAGAGAAAGCTCAGCCTTGAACATGATGAATTGCTCCTTAAGGTGGTCTTTGAGTTGTTGAACAGCATCGGTGATCATGGACTGAACAGCAGCTTTCAAGAACTGTTGATCCATCGGCTCGATATACTCGTTTGATTGATGGACAGACCGGTTGATGGTGATAGCATCAATTGGAATCAGTTCAGGACCCAGAGCATCTCCCTGTGAAATGGGAACACCAGCATCTCCACAGAGTTTGGTGATGAGACAGGGGAATATAAGAGCTTTTCCAAGAGCATTTCGGTGGCAGACACCAGCAGTACGAATGGCTTGGTACATGAAGTACTCAGCTGGAATCACCGGACGAATAGGATCATGACTCAGATATGCCATCAAAACAGCCTGTTTGTGTGGAATTTTACTAGTCTGGGTGGCTGGATGGAAGAGAGAGCGAACCAAGAAGCCCAAGGCTTTGAACCACTCAGTCATGTACCTGCTGGAGAGGAAGGTACCTAGAACTGGTTCAGAGGGAGGAGACGAGTAGAGACGAGGAGCGAGATCTTGAATCGAGAGGGAGGTAGAGTACTCAGAGTAAGACTGCAGAATACCATCAGCTGTAAGCAGGAGAGACAAAGCTTGACGAATCCGAGAGGGAGAGAAGTTCACAGGAATGCCACGAACAGTGACACAGACTTGTTGTTTGGAATGCAAACGGACCTCAGCAGATATATCAGAGGGGAAGTTGGCATAGAATTCCTGAACAAGAGTACGATTGTAGCAAGGCAGGGAGGCCAGAGCCGTTACCCATCCCAGACGGGACACCAGAGAGAATACGGCAGGGTGCAGGGAAGCAAAATCAAATGGTCTTTCCGAAACGATGGGACGATGCATGGTGATATAGCCAAACAAACTGAAAGAATCAGCAGAGCTGAAGTGAGAGCGAGGAGGGAATGAGGAGGATTCACCAGTACGTTTTGAGACTGAGGAGGTAGACGCTTTGAAAGTGGATTTCACTTGAGGAGAAGCAGATGGTTTAAGAGCTTTCTTAGCAGGAGGAGAAACAACAGATTTCTTGGCTTTGGAGCGAGTGACCCTAGGCGCAGTGGAGACGGGTGAGATCTCAACAGAAGGAGTGGATGCAGAACCAGAGGAGCAAACCGTGGTGGTGCGCTTCCGTTTTCCCGAAGGAACTTTGGGAGAGATAGGAGTGGGATCTGCAGCAATGGGAGACGGTGGAGGAGAAGGAGGCAAGGCAGGTGGCATTTCAGGCTGAAGGGGAGAAGGTAGTTCTGAACTAGCAACAGTCCGTAGAGGTGAAGTTGTGGGTGAGACAACAGATGCTGGAGAATTCTTTTTCTTCTTTGGAACCACCTTCTTGGCTCCAGAGGACTTGGATACCGTCCACTTTTGCAAGTAGGTAGAGCGAACAGGAGGAGGCTGAGGTGCTTCAGCATGAGCAGGAGAAGCCATAGGGCTAGGATTCTGAGAAGTAGGAGGAGGTGATCTTGGTGGTGGAGCAGGAAGCAGGATAACCTCTTCAGGGATGAATGGGTCTGGAAGAACCATGAGAGGATGAAACAAGAAGATTTGTTTAGGAGGAAGGAAAGTTCTTCGATTTTTGATTCGTGTCATGAAGAAGAGAGAAATTTAAAAGAAACGGAGAGAAGTTGAAGTGAACCGGCTAATGTGAGAGAGTGGGAGAGAAAACAGGGGAATCGAAATCGACGAAGACCAAGGAGACTTCTCCTATTTCTATGCGCAATTATCATAAAGCCAATTCAATTTCTTGGAACCATGCATCATAACTATCTATGCACGTAAAGGAAACTGAGACAACCCAACAGTTCTCAGTCTCATGTAGTCACTTCAATGCAGAAAGTGCTACAGTGACCTATCCCTAGGATACCACGTATATAGACTACACGGGATACCTCAACAAAACAACCAAAGACCAATCATACAAGGGGACATGCAATATCCACTGGGATATGAGAAACAGTCCTGAGTAATAGAAATGATTCATGTACCTACCACCATATAGATGACTCCCCCTCACGTGGTGCATATACTAACACAAGATTTTGAAATTCAGAAAGATTTGCAAACTGTCAGCAGGGACTCTGGGATGGAAACAGTCAGTGAAATCCCAGACCACAGAAAAATTTAAGCAAGACTCAAAAGAATGTGACAACTAGTTTCCATATGTCTTGAAGCCTCAAATTTTTCACATGAGTATATGACTATAAAGCAATATCAATGCAATGTTCTTACAAATCAATCCTTGGAACCATAAGAGTGTATGTGTGAAAAGTTCACCTAAGGGAGTACAAGTTTGGAGCATCAAATGACATGAGGACATCAAAAGTAACCAAGTGACTTTGTCACTACCTTTTGAGAGTTCTGGAAATTCAGCATATCAAGGACTTTGTCCCAACATGGCCTTTGGCCGTTTGTCATTTAAGTTCAAAGCAATTTCACCATTTTCTTTAAAGATTGTCCAAGAGCTCATCTGAGAAATACGTCCTCATAGGTCCATGTAGCAGAGTAGTTACCATTATGTCCTGAGCGCAATGCTCGAAAGAATAATGTGTGTTTCAAGGACACTCAGTGGATAACTAGTCCGAACCCATCGAAGGATAGATAACATCTCAGGGATCCCCACTGGTTCCGGTTAAGGTGCACCCAGCAAAAGACTAGCCCATTCATTTACTTTATTCATTTATCATTAGTTACCAGATTTTCACATTTGTTCTTCATTAACTAGTTCAACTCACTCAATTTTCTAGCTCAAACTGTGTACACCCCACAAGAGTAACCTTTGTGCTCAAGAGTTCTTTCTAGTTCCAAGAATGATCTAGACCACATGCACTAACATTCTTAAAGGCATAGATGCATAAACACAAGTGAAAGATGCAGCAATTGTCTATCAAGAAACATGAAATAAGAACACAACATTCTAGATCAAGTTCAGAAATATTTCCAGGGATGAATGCACAGACTCGTATCCCAGAGTGAACCAACACTTATTTTTAGAAAATTATTACATAAAGTAAAATGCTGAAAAGTAAATTGTGATCAGTGAGAGGGATATCTCAAGTGGTGGTGCATACACCAATAGCCTTCCTAAGACTTTCAAATCTCATATTGTCCAAAGGCTTAGTGAATAAATCAGCCAATTGTTGTTCAGTTGGAATAAATGTCATTTCAAGCTGATTCCTTTCAACCAAGTTTCTAATAAAATGATATCTGATCTCTATATGCTTGGTCCTAGAATGCAACACAGGATTCTTTGAGATATTGATAGCAGAAGTATTATCACAGAACAGGGATAGAATACCTTGCTCAAATCCATAGTCGCTCAGCATGTGCTTCATCCAGAGGAGTTGTGTACAGCAGCTTCCAGCAGCTATGTATTCTGCTTGGGCAGTGGACAAAGATACGCAGTTCTACTTCTTGCTATGCCATGATACCAAGTTGTTCCCATCAAAGAAGCAACCACCGAGGTGCTCTTCCTATCTGTGGCATCTCCAGCCCAATCCGAGTCCGAATACCCTACAATCTCAGTGTTAGTATCCGTTGTGTACAGAATTCCAAAAGCACACGTACCTGAGACGTATTGGATGATACGCTTGACTGCCTTCACATGGGATTCTTTGGGGTTGGCTTGATACTGAGCACAAACACCCACACTAAAAGAGATGTCAGGTCTACTGGCTGTGAGGTAGAGCAAGCTTCCAATCATGCTTCTATAAAGGGTTTGATCAGCATTGGTACCCTCCAGATCCGCACTGATTCTGCATGAGGTTCCCATTGGATTTCGGATGGGAGAGGCTCCTTCCATCCCAAACTTCTTCACCAGTTCCTTCGCATACTTTTCCTGTGAAATGAACAAACCATCTTTCCTTTGCTGAACTTGTAGTCCAAGGAAGAAGTTTAGCTTACCACACAAACTCATTTCAAATTCTTGTTTCATTAGAGTGACAAACTCCTCAACAAGTTTTTGAGAGGTGGAACCAAATACCACATCATCCACATATATTTGAGCAATAATCATATGATGTAACACATTCTTAACAAACATGGTTTTATCAATGGAACCTCGCACATACCCATGGTCAATCAAATGCGTAGACAATTTTTCATACCAAGCTCTAGGAGCTTGCTTCAAACCATAGAGAGCCTTGTCTAATCTGTAAACATGATTTGGATAGCAAGAGCTTTGGAATCCCGGAGGTTGTTTCACATAAACTTCTTCTTTCAAAATTCCATTTAGAAAAGCATTTTTCACATCCATTTGAAAGAGTTCAAATTTCAGAAAACAAGCAATGGCCAAGAGTAACCTAACGGACTCAAATCTAGCTACAGGGGCAAAGGTTTCATCAAAGTCTAGGCCTTCTATTTGTGAATAACCTTGCACCACCAATCTAGCCTTGTTTCTTGTAATGATTCCATTTTCATCCGTTTTGTTTTTGAACACCCATTTTGTTCCTATAACATTCTTACCCTTAGGTCTAGGAACTAAATGCCAAACATTGCTTTTCTCAAATTGATTTAGTTCATCTTGCATAGCCACAATCCATTCTGATTCCTTTAAAGCATCTCTAATGTTCTTAGGCTCAATGCTAGAAACAAAACCATAGCAAGCAATTCGATTGATAGCTAGCCTATGCAAAGTAAGAAAACTTTTGAGACTAACAAGATTACTCACAAGCACTTTAGACTTACTTCGGGTCTGTCTTGGTTCATTAACCATGCCAATCACATCCGAGGGAGAGTGATCTTTTTGAACTTGACGTTTCCCGACGCGATGTGACTTCTGGATAGTCAGGGTCTGATCTATCTCGGCACCTTCAGTATCAGATTCTATATCCTGGGATACATCATCAGGAATGGGATTCTGTTCATCAATAGGAGTCTCAGCAGCCTCGGGAGATGTCTCAGTGCTTACATCCTCAACCTGCACATCTCTCAAAGAGTGGTTGTGAGAGCATACAAGAGAGTCATTGATAGCTACATTCATCATTTCTATAACTTTACAAGTTCTTTTATTATAGACTCAGTAAGCACGGCTATTCAAGGCATAACCTAGGAAAACACCTCGATCACATTTTGCATCAAATTTTGTCAAGTACTCGCGATCTCTATAGATGTAACAAGGACTACCAAAAGCTTTTAGATGTGAGATATTTGGCTTCTTGCCTTTCCAGAGTTCATAAGGTGTTTTGCTAGTACCCGGCATAAAGATCACACGGTTAAGTATATAACAAACATTAAAGATTGCTTCGGCCCAAAACATGTAAGGTAAATCAGCTGAACTAAGCATTACCCTTCCCATCTCAACCAAGACTCTATTTTTCCTCTCAACTATCCCATTTTGTTGTGGTGTGATGGGGGCAGAAAACTCATGGTGCACACCATTTTCTTCACAATACTCCGCAAATAAAGAATTCTCAAACTCGGTTCCATGATCCGACCTAATTCTTACTATGCGCTTGTTTTCAGAAAGTTTTTCATTTGAAATGCATTTTTGCTAGTTCTAAAAACTTCTCAAAAGTTTGACCTTGAGTTTTATCACTTAAGAACACGACCCAAGTAAATCTAGAAAATTCATCTACCACAACAAGCACATATTTCTTTTTCGCAAGACTTTCTGTTTCGACAGGGCCTACTAGATCTAAGTGAAGCAGTTCAAGAGTATTGGAGGTTGGCCTAGCATTTAAGACAGGATGAGAGGTTCGGGATAGCTTACCCATTTTGCAGTCTCCACACATACCTACTGCTCTCCCGGACAGTTTGGGCAGGCCACGAGTTCCATCCTTTGAGGACAGCTTCACCACATCTTGATGATTGAGATGGCACATCCTCCTATGCCACAGATCTAGCAAGCTTTCTTGTGTCAAGGATCGGAAGCAAATTTCAGGTTCCAACCTCTTGTTAGCACGAACACAGTAACAATGATCTCTAGACCTCTCGCCTTTCATCACACATCTTCCTTTCCCATCAAGAACAGTGCACTGAGATGTGTCAAAGGTCACTGTCTCATATTCGTCAATAATCTGACTCACACTCAGCAGGCAGACTTCTAAACCTGCCACCAGCAGAAGGTTCTTCAGGGCTGGGAGACCAGGAGTGTCAACTGTCCCGCTTCCAATAATTTCTGCTTTGGCACCATCACCGAACATGACATCACCAACTGGATGAGTGTCATCAATGGAAGTAAACCATTTCCGTTCTCTGGTCATGTGCTTCAAGCAGCCGCTGTCCATGTACCAAGAATCGCATTTCCTGGTGGAAAGAGCAGTCAAGGCAACGTTGTAAACAGCTACAACTTTTCTTGCAGCAATGGGTGAGGTCTTTACTCTTGAGAGAAAACAAATAACTTCTTCCTGTTTCTTCTTGATACCAGGTTCTTTGGGAGGCATGACACTTCTGGTATCCCTGGTTCCACGAAAAGATTTTCTGACCCAGTTTGAAGAAACTGGATTGTTCTTCTGCTTCGGGATGGCAAGAGACTGAGCAATCCTGGTCAATTCGTTAAGAGATTTCTGAAAATGAGCGAGCAGATCATTGTTCTGTGAGATCTTTGCCGGTGCAGGATTCCTTCTCAGCTTGTAGCAGTACCGCCGAATATGTCCACTGTTCCCACAGTGAAAGCACCGGATTTGCGAGTTTTTCTTGAGCATGGACACTTTGGAGATTCCAGGAACATCAATCTTTAGTTGAGGCGGAGGCTTTCCCAACACCGAGCTGGTACCTTTTACAAATGTAGTCTTTCCCGAGCCTTTAGGTTTGTCATCCTCCTCAAACCCCAACCCCTTCTTGCTGCCATCCAGTCTTCCCTTCCCACAGATTTGGGATAGCTTCTCCGAGCCAATGGAAAACTTTGCAAACTGGTTCTGGGCGTCCAGCAGGGATTCTTCAAGTTTCAACTTCTCAGCAGTCAGCAAGATTATGGAGGAAGACTGACGGTCCAGCTCTCCTTTAAGGAAATTCACTTGTTCTTCTAGTTGAGTTTTGGTCGAACTCCATTCTGCTTTCTGGGATATGTACTCTCCTTGTATCCTGGAATGTGTCTCCTTACTCAATGATAGCTCATTAGCTAGAGCTTCATTCTTAGCAAGCATAGACTTATAAGCTTTACATAAACGTACATACATATCATGCCCTTCGTCATCAGAATCCTTGTCCTCAAGAGACTCATCTAATGTAACTTGGGTGACAAAAGCAACATTTTCATCTTCTTCTAAATCAATATCAGCATTTTCATTTGAATCACTGTCACTCCAAGTTGCTTTTAGTACTTTATGAGACTTATTTTTCCTGTTAGCACAATCCACAGCCTTATTTCCTACTTCATTGCATTCAAAACATTTAATGTCCATTTTTGGGATAGAAGAGGTCCTGATATCCCGAATTTTCTGTGAAACTTTATTTCTAAAAGGCTTAGAGCTAGATCCTTTTGAGAAGTTCCGGTTAGAGTTGAAAGATTTATTTTTCCTTAAGAATTTCTCAAATTGTTTGGTTAGAAAAGCAATTTCATCATTTTCATCATCTTCATTTTCATGCATCTTTTCAACCTCAATTTTAACCGAACTTAATGCAATGGATTTCTCATGCATGGGCCTTTTCTTAAGAGTTTCATAGGTTTTCAGATTACCAACAAGTTCTTCTAAAGGATAAGTGTCTAGATCATGTGCTTCATCAATAGAATTCATTTTCGAGTCAAAGAAAGAAGGTAAAGCATTTAGAAATTTTCTAACAATTTTCTTCGATTCTATGGCCTCGCCTAAACTACGGCATTGATTTGTGATATTGAGTACACGACCATAGGAATCACCAATAGACTCTTTGTCACTCATGCTTAAACCTTCAAACTCAAAAATAAGATGTTGAAGTTTTTGTTGCTTAACACGAGAGTTACCTTCATGAGTGTTGATGAGCACTTCCCATGCCTCCTTAGCAGTAGAGCAATGAATGATCCTTTGGCGCTCTGCTTCGGATACGGCATTGAATAGACAACTTAGAGCTTTGATGTTTGCTCTAGCCAAATCCTTGTCGGCTTTCTCCCATTCGGACCTTGGCTTTGAAATTCTTTCGGTTGATTCAACGCCTTTTGGTTTTGTGGGATGTGTCCAGCCTTCCTCTACAATTTGCCACAGCATACCATCATCTTGGTAAGAGAGGAAGGCACTCATCATGATTTTCCACTGTGAGAAATCATGTCCGTCAAAAAAAGGAGGAACATTTATGGAAGACCCTTTTTCACGATCCATAACTGGCCCCTCAGAGGATCTCACTAGCAAAGGCTAGTGGCCGCTCTGATACCAATTAAAGGTCCTAGAGGGGGGTGAATAGGCCTTTCCCACTTTTTCGTTCAATCTGTTCTCGGGATAGCAAGATAGAGATCTATCCCAAAACACAGAACACGAGTACTGAAATGTAAAGACAGTAAGTATAGAATGACACAAGATGTTTTTGATAACGCAGAAATCCTACAACCAGGATTAAAACGGCGTGTCCCTAACTCTTGAGGGACAAACCTTTCCACTATCAAGTAACACACACAATTACAAGTCTCTCGTACTCTGGAGATACATAACTCGTATGAAAGGACCCAATCCCGATTCAGTTACTTAAACCGGAATCGAACCCCTTCTGAAAATACGAACCAACAAAAAAATTTCAAAATTTCGGCAGAGTTTCGTTACTAACGTGGAATTACCATAACCTGCACCCAGAAAATAACACTTCATCCTATGCCACAAAAGCCAAACCATGGGCACCAATCCCATCCGGATTTCTCAACATCAATATATGAATCATAAACAGTAAACAGTATTGTAGTATATACATATATATCCGAGAAAATCCGTATAAACAAGTATCAGAATGTATCAGAGCGACCTCTAGCGTAAAACATATACAACATATACATCAGTAGGCGAAACAAGAACCTACTGGAAAGCACAGGTAACTCTGATCACTAGCCTCCAAACCGCGACGTGAAAGCACCAAAACCTGAACTGCAACTGGGCACGGAAACCGAAAATCCCAGGGGAAAGACAATAAACACGTTAGAGTGAGTGGACGAAAATAAATGTCTTTCACCAGTTAATATATATGTTTAAAATAACATATGCGAGTCCAGGTAAATAAAAATAACAAGTACACGAGGTAAAACCATAATCCTCCAGCGTACTGAGCATGCAAGTAAAAATCCCACGGGGTCACTCATGAACACACACCGTTCTAGTACAGTCAGAATCACGGGATCCCAGACCCACACGTGATTCTAGCCAGAAATGGCCTCGGATCCGGGGATACGCCCCTCACCGGTCTGGTTGGGGAAACGCCCCTCCAGGCGGCCTACCATCGGGGATCAACCGAGAGGCAAAGTGTATCGATACAACAACGTAACCACGACTGTACTCTGTGTAAACCAAATCATAAACAGCTCGATGCAAATGCATGAAACAATATATAAGTGTATGCATATTCGTATACGTATATCAGTATAAGTATAATCGTATAATCGTAAAACATATGCTCATGTAATCCGTAATCTCAATAAGCATGCTCGAGTTCGAAAATCATATAAAAGACTCGCAAGAATTCCGTGAAAAGAAATTGTCCACTCACAGGTGAGCAAAACGCGCACTCGCGCTAATCTCGTGGTCCGGCGGAAGATCCCTCGCCTGAAGCACGATCACGATCCTGATCTCGATCTCCTGAATATTCACAAAAACATAACTGATCAAAATCATAATTCTCAACCCTGTACTGAATCACGGAAACCAACCGTTCCCGGAAACATGCAATGCGGTACAAAATGTATAACGGAAATTCCGAAATCCCCACTCGAAACTTCGACTGAAAATCGGTTAACCAATTCAACCCCAAAAACCTCTGGACGATAATCAGGGCGCAATTTCGAGAAAAACGACACTAATTACCTCAAAATCCAAAAAGTCAACTTTTGACCGGAGCTCCGCCGTTGACTGCCGCCGCTGGCGGCGGCGCGCCGTCAACCGTGGAGTTTCACGGCAAAACTTTCCAGAACTAAAGATCATAACCATACGAACCACTTTCATAACTACCACAAACCTCAAATCCAACCGGAACCCCTTCAATTATCCCTCGAAACAGATCAGAATATTCATTCCGGTGACCTAATCGGAGCACCCCAAAATCACAACCACAGTTCAATTCAAGCATACCAATAGACTCAGAGGGGAGAGGGGAGTCGAACCCCCCTCATCACGACCACCGTGGCTCGCCGGAACCACCCAAACCATCATCGGCGATTAACCCGAATCGGCCCCAATTCGGACCCATAGGAAACCTAACCAATTTCAACAAATTCAAATACCAATCGACTCGAAATTGAAAGGGGAAGCTAACCATACCCTTGCCGGAGTCGGAGGTGACCGGAAAATGGGTCGTCGGACGGCAACTCCCAAACGGAAAACTTTCCTTTTCGGGTCAACAGGTCAACTTCCAATTTTGGAAAGTCAAAGTTCAGTCAACGGTCAAACAGTGTTTTACGACTAATTCTCGACTATTCCGATATTTATACTCACGCCTCGGGTCGATCGACGATTCGAAATGGATAACCATCACGATTCGGATAAACTCGAAACAATCGGATAAACTCGTCGGAAACTGAAACTTCAAATAATCATAAAATATTCCTCGGTTATTGGAAAAATCTACCGGAATCGCCCTCGAGCTCGAAATCACGTACTCTATAATTTCCGCAAAGACACTCAACCCAAATTCTCGACCGAAAACATAGTCGTGAATCGAATCGGCAAACTACAAATACAACAATAAACTGCGACTAAACTCAATCTCGAGAATCGTGCCGAATATGCATCAAATTCTGGTTCGGGTCGTCACATCGTATGCTATCCTGACTAGTCTAACTACCAGTTCTAATAGAGCTACACTACTCAAACTATGTGTTTACACTTTGGAAAGTATACAGAAGTATCAACTCAGATCTTAACTACTTCTCAAGTTAAATCTTCTTGATCAACTTCTTGGGTTGGGCATCTCCATACTTTATCTCAATGGAATGCACAATGCAATGATGCATATGAGTTTTGAAAACATTTTTTATGCTTGAGAATCCATGTCTATTATGCATTATAAAGAGCAACCAAAAGACATGGAAGGGGAAGAAAAGAGAGAAGAGAAACTACACAAGAATGTGCTCTTAAAGAGTAACCAAACAGAATAACCTAAACCCCAAAGTATCTCACTCAATCAACTAAGGAGCCAAGACAGCAAAGGACTCCTTATATAGGCAAGGTTATTCCAGAGGTCAAAGACAGCTAATAAGCACGTGAAACACAGCAACAAGCATGCCCTCACACAGACCTAAACCGTCCTAATGCAGACCTACAATAGCCAGCTACTGATGGGACAAATGCAAGTCTAAACATTGAGCAAAACCAAGACAGCTTTTTAGGTCTTTCCAGTTTGAGCAAAGGTTGTCTAAACAAGGCAAAAGGTTTCCATGCCCTTGTACAAGAATAGCTATAGCAGTAGTCAAAGATGAGGCACGTTTTTTACAGCAAAAAAAGAAGAGCCAGGAAAACCAGAAACAAGGGAGCAAGACAACTAGAAAAGGACAAAACAGTTTCCTAGGAATCACATGTGAACACTAGTCAACTCTCCGAGGGATCTTCCTTAATCAAGTCAGATTTTCATAGTCAAAGATCACACAGATTAAGGACAAGTAATCTGGGTTTTAGAAGTAATTAAAGTCATGAAAGATCAAACAAGAAAAATGTTCCAGATTATCAGGGATACATGCTCAGTGTTCTATCCTAGATGAAAACATGTAATGCAAATGAATGATATACCTGTTTTCCAATGAGATAAAGTAGGCAATGTCAACATTGGCTTTGATGATCCTTTACTACTGTGTTTTGTCTGAGCTCAAGAAATAGCCAACTGCAAGTATGCCTTCAATCTCCCCCTTTGGCATTTCTTGACAAAACACAGTTCTTCAAAGAGTACCTGCAAAACAGTTGTAACACATACAAACATATGCAGCAACTAGGATATCTATATCACATAGTATCCTGCTCACAACACGATAACCAGTTTAACCAGGTCTCCCCTAGCCATATGCAGGAGTAAGGATATTCATATGACATGATATCCTACCCAAAATAGTGACCAGTTCTCCCCAAATAATACCTGCTGCATAGTTATACCACATACAGTAAACAAGATATCCACAACACATAACAGCACAATAATAATAAACAAGATATCCACAACACATAACAGCACAATAATAATACCAGTTCTCCCCCTTTTTGTCAATGAAAGACAAAGGGTTCAAACAATCCGCAAGAATAACAACCATAGTAATTGTTTGGCACACAACACAAAACCATAAAGATTGTTCAACAGAAAAGCCAAAAGAAAGAAACTGAAAGGAGAAATATTAGGGAGACAACAGAGAGACTTCAAACTGCATATCCAGAGCTATCATACACCACGTCCTCATCATCAGCACCCAGTGCTCCAAGGTGAATAGTGTCTCCAGAGTCTGAGGGAGTAGCGCAGCCTTGCTTGTCTGATGGAGGAGAGGAAACCGTTGGCTCCTGAGCAGGGGCAGACCCGGCTTGGCTGGACAGCAGAAGAGAAAGCTCGGCCTTAAACATGATGAATTGCTCCTTAAGGTGGTCTTTGAGTTGTTGAACAGCATCGGTGATCATGGACTGAACAGCAGCTTTCAAGAACTGTTGATCCATCGGCTCGACATACTCGTTTGATTGATGGACAGACCGGTTGATGGTGATAGCATCAATTAGAATCAGTTCAGGACCCAGAGCATCTCCCTGTGAAATGGGAACACCAGCATCTCCACAGAGTTTGGTGATGAGACAAGGGAATACAAGAGCTTTTCCAAGAGCATTTCGGTGGCAGACACCAACAGTACGAATGGCTTGGTACATAAAGTACCCAGCTGGAATCACCGGACGAATAGGGTCATGACTCAGATATGCCATCAAAACAGCCTGTTTGTGTGGAATTTTACTAGTCTGGGTGGCTGGATGGAAGAGAGAGCGAACCAAGAAGCCCAAGGCTTTGAACCACTCAGTCATGTACCTGCTGGAGAGGAAGGTACCTAGAACTGGTTCAGAGGGAGGAGACGAGTAGAGACGAGGAGCGAGATCTTGAATCGAGAGGGAGGTAGAGTACTCAGAGTAAGACTGCAGAATACCATCAGCTGTAAGCAGGAGAGACAAAGCTTGACGAATCCGAGAGGGAGAGAAGTTCACAGGAATGCCACGAACAGTGACACAGACTTGTTGTTTGGAACGCAAACGAACCTCGGCAGATATATCAGAGGGGAAGTTGGCATAGAATTCCTGAACAAGAGTACGATTATAGCAAGGCAGGGAGGCCAGAGCCGTTACCCATCCCAGACGGGACACCAGAGAGAATACGGCAGGGTGCAGGGAAGCAAAATCAAATGGTCGTTCCGAAACGATGGGACGATGCATGGTGATATAGCCAAACAAACTGAAAGAATCAGCAGAGATGAAGTGAGAGCGAGGAGGGAATGAGGAGGATTCACCAGTACGCTTTGAGACTGAGGGTGGTATACTTTTGTTGAGGGTTAAAAACTAAGAGGCACTTGGAAACTTATTTAATCTTGACGTGGAAGAAGAACGTGAGAATCCAGCGTGTGGAGCTCGTGTTTTTTGGATTGAGATAGATCCTCAAATTGAGGAGGAGGTTGAGGTTGAAGAAGTATATTCATTACTTGAGGAGGAAGAAAGCCTATCCAAAAAGACCGAATCACAATAGAGGATGAGGTCTATGAAGGAAGGTTGTTAAAGGAATGTGCCTTACCCTCTTTGGCGGCGTACACTGGTTGCATTGTGTTGTAACCATTAGTAGGCAAATCTAATGAGATAAAGCCAAGATTGTTCCAAACTCTTCCCATCTTTCTTGGCCATGCCAACTCGAATCCCTACTCACATCTATTGGAGTTTGAAGAGGCATGTGTTCGCTTGAATATCTATAACATGGATTCTGGTCAATTGAGGTTACGGATATTCCCATCAAGCTTGCGAGACAAAGCGAAGGAATGACTTAACAAGCTTCCCTCAAATTCCACCAACTCTTGGGAAAACTTGCAAAGGAAGTTTATAGCCAAGTATTTCCCTCCGAACAAGATCAATGAAAGGAGAACGAGTTTGATGACTATCCCTGAAGAGGATGGGGAACTCTTTTGTGAAGCATGGGAGCGCTTCAAGGATCTAAAGCTTGGATGCCCAAACCATGGCTAATCACAAGACATGCTTATGTCCTTTTTTTACCAAGGGCTAAGTATGGAGACAAGGCGAAAAGTAGACAATGCTTGAGGTGACGATTTTATGGACAAAACCGCGGACGAAACCCATGTTTTGCTTGAGAAATTGACGGAGAGATCGACTTTGTGGGATGTGAAGCCGAGTGTAAGGAAGCCTATAATCTCTATGAGGGAAGCCACCCAATCTAACCGGGGAGGCATCTATGAAGTCAAAGTGTCTCATGCACAAGAAGAAACCATCAAGAGGCTTGAGGGGACGATGAATAAGAAATTTTACCTCTTGATGGAGCAAAGCCAGAATGGAAGACAAATCAATCAAGTGTCAGAGATTAGCGTGGAGCTAGAGACTTGCTTAATTTGCGAAAGTACGGTGCACGAGACCTTTAGTTATCCCTATCAAGAGGATTATCCGGAGATTATTGAAGAATGCAAGGGTCTCTTCTACGACCAACCACGGAATGATCCTTATTCCAACTCCTACAATCCGGGTTGGAGGAACCACCCTAATTTCTCTTGGGGTGGTCAAGTAGAAGGCAACCAAGGCGGTCAATGAGGGTTGCGAAGACCAAATGGTAGTTTTCAACGATCGAATGGAGGATACAATCAAGGAGAAAACCAAGCTAACTTTGGTGCTTCAGAAAGTGGAAGCAAGGGGTTCTCAAATTATCAAGGAGCTCCCGGATGGAGGGTTTGCCAATGCCTCAGGTGGTAACACTTACCAACTGAGAGCACCTTTTGTTCCAAGGGTCCAACAACCACCTTTGTTACAAGCACCTACTCCGCCACCACAATTGGAGGAACCTAAATCCAACACGGATGACTTGGTTGCCAAGCTTGTCAATAATCAAGAGGAGGACAAGAAGATGTACCTTGATATTTTCATGAGTATGAAGAATGAGAACAAAGCCCTTCACGAAGAGAGTCAAAGTGTCATTCACAAATTAGAGACTCAAGTTAGTCAATTGGCGAAGGAATTCACCGCACAAGTAGGTAGCAAGGCTCATTGATCAGTACATAAATATGTACCTTTATGCTATTTATTTATGCTCATATACTTATTCTTTTATTATGTATTCAGACATATTAGTTTACTTTATTGTTTTATAGATATTTTGAGTCAATAAGGGAGAAAAGAAGTAAAAAAATGTGTTTAAATCTTCCTCTGTAGGTTAGTCAAATTCAACAAAGTACTGAGAACATCTCAAGATGAACTAGGAAATTATCTTTATATGCTTGGAAATCCCCGGGTGTCTAGCTTCCATAGCTTCTTCCATAACATAATTATCATGTGTCTAGAGAAAGTTATGGTCATTTTAGTCCACATAGGTCAATTTGTTCAGAAATATGACTTTGATGAGAAAGTTAGGTTTGGAAGCCCAAATCACACCAAGAAGCCCAACGACGAGTTTGTGATTTAAAATCCAATTACTTACTGATGTGGCTTATGGAAAAGAAGTCAACAGCTAAAAGGATTAAAGAAGTTTGACATGTAAAAGAAAAGAGCCCAAAACCTAAGTAAGCAAGAAGATGTCCAATTAAGCCTCTATAAATACTCTTTTTAGGGTTTTGGAAAAGGTAATCAGCATTGGGGAGAAGAATAATTCAAGGGGAGAACAAGGAGCCGCGAGGAGAATATCAGACGCCAAATTCTTTTCTTCTCTATCTTTTATTGCTTTCTTTTCTATATTATGATTGCTGGTAGTTTAACTTTCTTGTCAATGAGGAGCTAACTACTTAGTTAGGGGTTGATCGAAGTCCTGGATATGTTTCGATTTTGATCCCCTCTAGATTTGCATAATTTTGGATGAGAATTTCTTCACTATAAAATCATTGATGATTTCCACTATATGTTTCTTTGGTTACAAACTTAGATATATGTGGTAGAATTTATTGTCTTATATGTGTACATGACAATCTTATCATTGCATATTCTATACAGATAAAAGCAACACGATTAGTTGTGTGATGTAATTCTTAAGTGATGTTAGAGCACCCATTATAGTAGCTCTAGAAGCCTTATTATTTCTCAGACACTCTATGGATCTTAATGACTTAGGTTAGATATTTGGACCCATCATGGTACCATATCTCCTAGGTTAAGATCATGTTAAGCCAGGTATTCAATCCGGATAACATGCCAAGTAAGAGAGTGTAATATGTACGTAACTTAATCATAGCTCATGCATGGAAAATATTCATTCATTGTAGTGTGAATTGGGTTTGGGGTAGATTAAAACTATCTAGGGTGGAGAAAAGTGTCTAACACTTTAATCCATTTGATTTCCTATGCATTTAATTTCCTGTTTTCATTTTGTAGTTTGTGTTAGTCAATTTAATTCACCAAACAAATCATTTAAAACCTATGTAAATTTATTTGGTAGTCCACCACTGTGTTTATTTTGTTTCTGTGTTTTCTTGTGATTTTAGGTCGAGTCTAGGTAGTTTAATAAATTAATTCTTTGTCTGTAGGTCGAGTCTGCCATATTTCGGATATTAGTGTATCGAGTCGTTTAAAGCATTTAGTCTCATCAGTTCTCTGCAAGAATGACCCATACTTACCTTTGTTACAATTGAAAATCTTAGGAGTAGAGTAAGGACTTATATTTGATATGTGATTTTCTGCCTATCAAATTTTGGCGTTGTTGTCGTGGATTGAATAACTCTAATTTCTTTAACTTATATCTTTTGTTTGACCTTTGTACATTATGTATTCTAACTTTGTGGTGTGTTCTATATATTCTATGATAAGACACTCAACTAAGAAATATGCGTATTTGCAATATCAAAGTTATTCCACCATGCAGAGTAACTACTACACACCTCATCACACTCAAACTTGGGATGATCACTCTAGCTATGACGATGCACATCAAGGATATCAACAGGAAGAAGTTAATGTTTTTGAAGAAATCATGTCTCATCTTGAACGGTTGTTAAATGATCAGATGACTATGGATTCCAGACTTGAGAGGCTGAAAACTTCTGTGCAACGGTTGATGGATGATATGGCCAAGCACACATACGTTGAGCAAAAGGATGTAGCACAAGAGCTAAGAGTGGATTTGACTTTTTCTCAACATTATGACTTACTTCTTGATATGGATGAGCCATTAGCAAAAGAGGAACTCAACAATTGACATAGTGACACTGAGCTTTATGATAAAGCGTTACATGTGTCAAATGTTAATATGGTGCCTCAAGAAGAGGTAGAGTGTGACGACCCGAACCAGAATCAGTAAAGTAATCAGTTCGATTCACGAGATTATGCGTAATCGCGATTAATTGTTAATTGTGTGGTTTGCCGTTTTAGTTCACGACTTGATTTTCGGTCGAGAATTTGAGTTGAGTCTCTTCTCGAGAATTGTAGTATAGGTGATTTCGAGCTCGTGGGCGGTTCTGGATGATTTTTCCGATAACCGAGGAATATAGTATGATTATTTGAAGTTTTGGTTTATCGATTAGTTTATCCGTTTGTTTCGTATTTATCCGAATCGTAATGGTTATCCGTTTTGGACCGTTGATCGTCCCGAGACGTGAGTATAAATATCAGAAATAGTCGAAAAATTGTCGAAAAACACTGTTTGAGGCGTTGACCAGCGTTGACTTTCCTTTTTGGGGTTGTTGACCGTTGACCGTGTGGGATATCGACCCGTTTGAATTTTCGCCGGCCGACTTGGATTTTCCGGCCACCTCCGGCCACGTTTGGGGTATAATTCTTATCCTCTTGAGTTCTTGAGTTGTTTTGTAGTTGAAATCGTGATAATTGATGGTGATTTGGTTAGTTTCGAACCGGGTTGTGTTGCCAGAATTCGTCGGTGACGAAAGGTGGTCCTCCGGCGAGCCATGGTGGCGGGGGAGTGAGGGTTTCGACTCCCCTTGCTGCAGTGAAGCTTCCCATAAGGTTGAATTTGGTTGAGGTTGACGTTTTGGGTGAACCCGAGTTGGTTGCTGGAGTTGAACTCCGATCTGGTTTTGAGCTGTTTTGGTGAGGTTCCGGTTAGAATTGGGTCTTGTTGTAGTTGTTAATTGTGTTGGGCTTGAGGAGATCTTAAGAACTGGAGCTTCCTCGCCGGAGAAACTCTCCGTTAACGGCGCACTGCCGCCGCCGACGGCGGTCAACGGCGGCGCTCCGGCGAGAACGTTGACTTTTCAGTTTTCGATGATTTTAATGTCATTTTTCTCATAATCGCGCCATGATCGTCGCCTTGAGGTTTTCGAATTGATTTGGGCATCGGATTTTCAGTCGAGGGTTTCGAGTGGAGATTTCGGAAATTCAGTCGATTGTTTTATACAGTTTTATATGTTTCCGGGAACGGTTGGTTTCCGTGGTTAAGTACAGAGTTGTGGGCTATGATTTTGATCAAATATGTTTTATGATTATTCAGGGGATCGAGATCGTGCTTCGGGCGAGGGATCTTCCGTCGGGCCACGTGATTAGCGCGAGTGCGCGTTTTGCTCACATGTGAGTGGACAATTTCTTTTCACTGATAATCGCGAGTCTTTATACACGTTTTACGAGCATGAGCATGCATACGAGATTACGATTTATATGAGCATGTGTTAGACGATTATGCTTATACCATTATATAATACGTATATGCATTTATATATTGCTTTACGCATTTGCATCGAACTATTTACGATTTGGTTTACACAGAGTACAGTCTCAGTATATGTTGTTGTATCGATACACTCGCATCCCGGCTGATCCCCGAGGATGTGTACCGGGGGAGGCTGTGACTCCTAACCCGAGGCCTTTACCAGGGGGAGGCAGACCTCTGACCTGAGGCCTTTCTGGCTAGAATCACGTGAGGGTCTGGGATCCCGTGATTCGGACTGTACTAGCACGGATGTGTCCATAAGCGATCCCGTGGGATTTTTACTTGCATGCTCAATACGCTGGAGGAGTATGAGTTTACCTCATGTACTTTATTATATTTATTCATCTGGACTCGCATGTGTTTTTATAACATATATCAACTGGCGAAAGACATTTATTTTCGTCCACTCACTCTAACGGTTTTCATGTCTTTCCCTTGGGCTTTTCGGTTTCCGTGCCCAGTTTGCAGTTCAGGTTCTGGTGTTTCACGTCGTGGTTGGAGGCTAGTTGTTCGAGCCACCTGTGTTTTCCAGTAGGTTTCTTGTTTCGCCTACTGATGTATATTTTGTATATATTTACACTAGAGGTCACTCTGATACACTCTGATACTTGTTTTATACGGTCTTTCCCGGATATACTATATATTACAGTTATATTTACTGTTTATTGTTAATGATATGATATTGAGAAATCCGGATGGGATTTGGTGTCCACGGTTTGGCTTTTGTGGCATAGGATGAAGTGTTATTTTCCGGGTGCAGGTAATGGCAATTCCGCTTTAGTAGCGTTACTCTGCCAAAATTTTAATGGTTTTTGTTGGTTCACGTTTTCAGAAGGGGGTTTGATTCCGGTTTAAGCAACTAAATCAGGGTTGGGTCCTTTCATAGAGTGTGACAGTGAGGAGGTGGACAGTGTCTTTGAAGAGGAATAGCATCATGAGGAATATGAAAGGACCCGACTTCGATTTAGTTGCCTAAACCGAAATCAAACCCCTTCAAAAACACGACCTTAAAAAAAATTGCCATATTTTACTTTGAAAACACATGAACCATTATTAGAACCTGCAAAGAAACACACTTTGAATATTCCAAAAAAAACCAAATTGTGGAGCTCCGTTCCCCATCCGGATTTCTCAACAACATATATAATAAACTCAAAGGTTTACAAGAAATCCATAATCATTCAGGAGTATACTCGACTGGAAATAAACATGAGTATTCAGAGCGACGCCTATATACATCATTTACAACGAGTAGGTCAAACAAGAAACATACAGAAACTGAAGGGTGATCCGAACTCTATGCCTCCACAGCCAACGCGCAACACTGGAACCCAAACTGCAAACTGGGCAAAGGAAACCGAAAAGCCCAGGGGAAGATAAATAAAATCATTAGAGTGAGTGGACAAAAATAATAATATGTCTTTCCCAAATAATTGCTCATAAAAACATAATGTGAGTCAATGCATATGAAAATCCCGACTAGGTACATTTTCCCTGATCCATAAATATGCACGTAAAATCCTGCAGGGTCACTCATGGACTCCTCCGCATAGTACAGCCTAATCACAGAATCTCATACCCACACGTGATTAACATAAGTCTGAAAGACCTCGGGTCAGGATATCTGTCCCCCCCCCCCCGGAGCATCTCGGGGATCAGCCAAGAAGCCGAAGCATCGATGCATTCCCCTATATCCGAGAGTGTACTCTGTGTAAACCAAATCACAAATCCTTTCCAGGCACATGCATAATCGTAAAGTGCATAATCATAAATGCATAACGTAAATACATAATCAATAATGTGTATGCATAATCGTAAATGTATACTCATAAAATGTAGAAATCCAGACTCGCAAATCCAACTGTGAAAATGAATTGTCCATTCACTGTACGCGGCTAACTCTGAGGTCCGGCGGAAGATCCCTCGCCAAATGCTCGATCCCGATCACCTGAATAACAGGGATACGATCCATATATATTGAAACACAACATACGGAGCTAATACGCCAAGAACCCCGCGTTCTCGAAAGACGTATCTCTCGGAATATCGACGAGGATAACAAAATTCTCAAAATATACCCAATTAACCCTCGTCCCAAAATCGAATACTCAAATCAACCCAAAACCTCAAAACTACGACGCACGATTACGAGCAAAAGGGTATAAAACTCCCCAAAATTCCAAAAAGTCAACCATTCGCCGGAGCTCCACCGTTGACCACTGCCGCCACCGGCGGCGCGGCGTCAACGGTGAAATTCTCCGGTGACCAAGACCCCAAAACCTTCCTCTCCTCAAGCACAACCTCTTTTCCCAAAGGACCACCACCATCCAACCACCACCGTGGCCGGAAACCGCCTCGAAAGCCAATGAATTTCAAACCGGCCGGAAAATTTCTCTGGCGAAATTTTCCACCGTGAGGCCACCTCATCCTCCCAAACTCAAAGGGTTTCATCCCCAACTCAAACCCAACCGTTTCCACCCAAAATCCCCATCGGAAAACCGCCAGAAAACCTCCCCCCGTTAACCTCGATTCCGGCTAACTTCACCTCCAAAATCAACCACCCAAACCACCTCAAAACATCACAATATATACATCAAAGGAAAGCTAGAACCAAGGGGATCATTTCCCTACCTCAAACTCCAAAAACCGTGCCGTTTTCTGATGAAAAATCGCGACAGTGAGTCATGGACTCGGCGGGTCAACTCGGTTAACTCAATCAACTCAGTTCTGGCTCGGTCAACTCTGGACAAACTGCCCAATTTCAACTTTTTGACAACTTTACAACTATTCCGCTATTTATACGTCGCGAACCGACCCTATCCACGATTCAGATAACTCAAACTCAAATGGATAAGTACAACTGATTCGACGATAATTTCAAATATTCATTTTATATTCCCCGATTATCCGAAAAATCCTCTGAAACCTCCTACGAACTCGGAATCAAATCCTCTACAATTTTCGCGAAGGAACTCAAACCAAATTCGTGTCCGATAATTAAGTCGTGAACAAGGCCGCCAGATCAATCAATTACGACTAACTGTGACTAATAGTGAAATGTGCAACTCAAGCCAATTAATATACCATTTTCGGTTCGGGTCGTTACAGAAGATCTATAATATGGATGAGGTGATGATACTTTGAAGAAATTGCTCGGATCAAGAAGGGTTTGAGTGGCCATGAGAGTTCCGAGAAAGGTCAAGAGGGTAGAGATTTAGATAGGAAGCATTCCAGGATAGATTTGGAGAAGATTGAAGGAAGAGGAACTGCCCAGGATTCAACCGGTAGAGAAAATTCCGCTACCAGTCGAACAAAAACTACTATCCAGGAAGAAGAACATTTTGGACCGACCGAAAATATTTCTCAACCCGTTAAAAAACAGAGTCAGGGTAAGTTAAAGGGCAATTTTAAGAAGGTTTGAAGTGATAAGGATGTATGTGAAAGGACCCAACCCCGATTTAGTTTCCTAAATCGGAATCAAACCCCTTCTGAAAACACGAACCAACAAAAACCACAAAAATTTCGGCAGAGTAACGTTACTAACGTGGAATTGCCATTAACCTGCACCCGGAAAATAACACTTCATCCTATGCCACAAAAGCCAAACCATGGGCACCAATCCCATCCGGATTTCTCAATATCATAACAATAAAGTAAAGCAGTAAACATAACTGTACTTTATAGAAAATTCGGGGAAAACCACTTAAAACATATATCAGTATCGTATCAAAGTGACCTCTAGTGTATATATACAAAATATACGACAGTAGGCAAAACAAGAAACCTACTGGAAAAGAAAGGTAGCTCGAACAACTAGCCTCCGACCGCGACGTGAGACACCAGAATCCGAACTGCAAACTGGGCACAGAAACCGAAAAGTCCAGGGGAAAGGCAATAAAACGTTAAAGTGAGTGGACGAAAATAAACATATGCCTTTCACCAATTTCATATATCATAAAATCATAGCAAAGCGAGTTCGGAAAAAATATATATATAGGTGCTAGGCGAATCTCTCAAGCCCGACGGTCAGGCGAATCACTCAAGCCCGACGGTGATAGGCTAGGGGAATCTCTCAACCCCAGCGCCATAATAGGGGAATCTCTCAACCCTGCCCAGAGGAATCTCTCAACTCTAGTCCAGAGGAATCTCTCAACTCTGGTCAGACTACCAGTGATCAGCCGAGTAGCCGAAGCATCGATGTAAGTAATGCCATCACCATAAAAATATAAAATAATACCTCCAAAAGTAATAAATAATCTCAACATCGTATATAAATATATATGAAAAATCACGAACTCGCAACGACAGTGAAAATATAAAAGTCTACTCACAGGTGAGTACAGCGCGCACTCGCGCTAATCACGAAATCCGGCGGAAGATCCTTCGCCCGAAGCACGATCTCGATACCTTGAATAATCACAAAATATATATGATCAAAATCACAATTCACAACACTGTACCACACCTTGGAAATCAACCGTTCCCGGAAATATATAATTGATTCAAAAATAATCGACGAAATTCCCGAAATCTCCACTCAAACCCTCGACTGAAAATCCGGTACCCAAATCCACTCGAAAACCTGAAGGCGATGATCAGGGCGCGAATTCGAGCAAAACGACATTAAAATCATCAAATTCTAAAAAGTCAACGGGGGTCGTCAGAGCTCCGTCGTTGACCGTCGCTGCCACCGCCGGCGCGCCGTCAACCGGAGAGATTTTCCGGCGGCCAAGCTCCCACAAGGTTCTCCTCGACGAGCCCAACAACTTTCCCAACTGAAGCTATGTCCAATTCCGGCCACACACGCCGGAAATCAGCTCAAAACGTCAAAACCCCAAACCGGCCGGAAAAATCTCCTCTGGCAAAATCCGTCGCCGTGAGGCCATCCCGGCCTCCCCACTTCAAGGGTCCACCTACCTACCTCAAGCCCAACAATTTCCAACAAAAACCCCCCTCGAAAAGTCGCCGGAACGCCTTCCCAAAGCAAGGCCGATTCCGGCGAAAAAATCCCAAACTTCCAACCCTCCGTTCAACCTCAAATCGGAACCAAATCAAGCAATTCCAAGTTCTAATCAACTAGAAATCGAGAGAGGAATCGAAATATACCAATATCTTGGCCGAAGGTGGCCGGAATCACGAAATCCGACAGCGACAGCGCGTTTCGCGCGGTAGAGGTTCCTGTCAACGGAAAGTCAACGATCCAAGGCTGGTCAACGCTGGTCAAACTTCCTGAACAGTGTTTTCGACAATTTTTCGACTATTTTCGATATTTATACTCGTGGCTCGGGACGATCGACGGTCCAAAACGGATAACAATGACGATTCGGATAAACTCGATACGAACGGATAAACTCGACGAAATTCCACAACTTCAAATATTCATATTATAATCCTCGGTCATCGAAATAATAATCCAAAACTGCCCACGAACTCGAAATAACGTGTACAACAACTCTCGAGAAGAGACTCAACTCAAATTATCGACCGATAATTAAGTCGCGATCAAAATTGGCAAATCAATCAATTATCAAAAACTGCGATTACGCGCTAAGTCGAGAATTAAGCCGATTACTGATACTCACCATTACTATGCACTAAATTAACATTTATTACTCAACAACAATGAGTCAATTAAAACCCTTTTTGGTAGATGTAGCATTGGTAAATAGGGATCGTTCTTAACCGGGGATTGAGGGTGCATGCATAACTATGCTAGGTTTAAATGGGGGTGCGATTTTTTGGTTACTAAATTCCTACAAAATCTCAACCTCATCAAAATCTCGACTAAGTCCACTTCCTCAAACCATCACATCGGAAACCGCATACATCTTTTCCTCACAGTAGCCTCGCCACTGAGTGCAACACACTAAGCTCCTCACGGATGTCTCGAGGCATAACAGTCAGACTCTCTCTGATGCTCAGGTTCAAACTCATCTCGAACCTCGTACACTGCTTCCTCTGAAGCCACATAACACGTGCAAACAAAAACAAACACGTGGACAATGCATCTCTGCCTCAGGTGGGTAAACACTCCACAATTAATTGCTGAATAGCCTGATAAAACCATTACCGTAAATACAACACCCTGAATGTAGGCCATGGAGTCGCAACAGGAACTCACACAATATCAGCCCACAAAACACAATAATCTGACTCAGGCACACATCACTGCTACAAATCTCAGCTCTGAGGCAACATATAGACTCCCATATACACATCCCCAGGCAAACCGTGCCATACAAATCTCTGAACTCAGAATACTCATCCGAATCCACTGTTCTCTGGCAAATCGTGCGTCGATTGATCCTCAACAGGATCCACAACCGAAACGACACGGAAAACACGTCAGGAGGCATCCTAATGAATACAATATCGTTCACAACAAGTGGAACGTAATCATGGAACTTCAAATATTTGAAAGTATACAACACCCGGAATTTGATGATTATCCGCCGGCCGGTCGGGTCACCATTCCAGACATGCTGTACATTCTCAAATATCCTTAGTAAACACAACTACAGAAGTCTACAGAACCTATAACCTAATGCTCTGATACCAAGCTGAAAGGACCCAACCCCGATTTAGCTTCCTAAATCGGAATCAAACCCCTTCGAAAACACGAACCAACAAAAAATTTTCAAAATTTCGGCAGAGTTTCGTTACTAGCGTGGAATTACCATTACCTGCACGCGGAAAATACACTTCATCCTATGCCACAAAAAGCAAACCGTGGGCACCAATCCCATCCGGATTTCTCAATATATCAACAGTAAAGTAAAGTAGTAAATATATATGCACTTTACTGAAATCCAGTGTAAAATCGTATAACGTATTCAATAGAAAGCTCAGAGCGACATCTAATACATAATCGTATACGCATACCACAGTAGGTAGAACAATAAACCTACTGGATGAAACAAAGTAGCTCGAGCACTATGCCCCCGACCACGACGTGCGACACCAGAGCCTGAACTGCAAACTGGGCACGGAAACCGAAAAACCCAGGGGAAAGACATGAAACACGTTAGAGTGAGTGGACGAAAATAAATGTCTTTCACCAGTTAATATATATATATGCTATAAAAACATATGCGAGTCCAGGTAAATAAAAACAACATAGTACACGAGGTAAAACTCATACTCCTCCAGTGTACTGAGCATGCAAGTATAAATCCCACGGGGTCACTCATGGACACACACCGTGCTAGTACAGTCCGAATCACGAGATCCTTGGTCCCCGTGATTCTAAGCCAGAAATGGCCTCGGTTCCGGGGAAACGCCCCTCACCGGTCAGGTCGGGATGACGACGTCCCTCCTGGCGGCCTACCATCGGGGATCAGTCGAGAGGCAAAGTGTATCGATACAACAACGTAACCAAGACTGTACTCTGTGAAAACCAAATCATAAACAGTTCGATGCAAATGCATGAAACAACATATAAGTGTGTACATTCGTATACGTATATCCGTATAAGTATAATCTTATAATCGTAAAACACATGCTCATGTAATCCAAAATCTCATATGCATGCTCAAGTTCATAAAACGTATATCAAGACTCGCAAATAATCCGTGAAAAGAAATGTCCACTCACAGACTAGCGTAACGCGTATCGCGTTAACCCGTGATCCGGCGGAATGTCCCTCGCCAAACAAATGATCATGAACACCTGAATATTCACAAAATCCAATACTCAAAGTCATGATCCGACAATACAAATCAAACCACGAGAAACCACCGTTCTCGGAAATACACAATTCGAACACGACGAATCGTCGAAAATCCATATATACCACCTCAATACCTCGTTTTACATTCGGACGCTCAACTCGAAAAACGAACCTCCCCACAGCGATCGGAGCGCGATTTCGAGTCAAATGACATGCGACTTGCCGAAAGTCAAAAAGTCAACCCGTTGACCGTTGACCGCCGTTGACCGCCGTCCACGGCGGCGCCACTGTTGACCGGAAGAATTCACGGCGGAGAAACCCCTATTCCATGCAAAACCACCCACTGAGCAACTTTGTCAACTACAACAAAGGCCAATTCTCACTCTAACCATGTCAATTTCATGATAAACCGAATTGTACACAAAATTTCAATCCCAAAATTCTCCAAACACAAGCAAAATTAGAGCTTCAAACTTACATGGTAGCTTTCTAGTGATGAGAGCTTCAAAGCCCACTAAAAATTGCAGCTCAATTCGGCTTAATTCAATGAACCCGAAAACACAATTTTTCCTCTATTTTTCATGCCGGAAAAACTCACTCTCCGGTGAGCTACGCCGGGAAAGGTGGCCGGATTCCTCACCAGGGGCCCTAGACGCGTCAAACAATGCCAAGCCCAAGCCTTGGGGTGGCCGGAAAAGGTCTCACCGCCGTGAGCCACCGCGAGCCGTCGTGAGCCTCCTCCACCACTCGGTCAACACGAGTTGACCGGGTCAACTCCCTAAATGGCAAGGTCTGACCTGCCCAATAAGGAAATTTCCATATATAGACTTACCCGAAGTAGAAACTTGTAATTATCCGTTTCGACAAACTTCAAACGCGCGTAACTTTCTCGTCGTAATTCCGATTCCGATAATTCTCGCGGCCACATACTCGTCTCGACATATTCTTCCAATATTACCCGAAGTCAAACATATCGGCCAACCTAATAAAAAGTCAACCCTTCAAAGTAACACACATTAAATCGACTAAATAATCAACAAACGGAAAAATTCGCAACTAATTCCTCGTAACTCCAAATCATGCTCCGGAAGTTCCCACGGACTCGAAATTAAATTCTGAACAACTTCCGTGAAGAAGCCAAAACCAAATTCTTGACCGGTAATTTAGTCGTTAAGTAGCCCACCATTTAAATCCGAACTTCAAATATTCATAACTAACTCATCGGTCGTCCAACTAACGATCCGGAACCGCCCACGAACTCGTAATCACATTTAGAACGACTCTCGAGAAGAGACTCAGCTCCAATTCTCGGCCAATAATTAAGTCGTTAAGAAAACTGGCGGTTCAAATGCTGTCGAAACTCTGCGACTACACAGTAGCTCACGTATATAGCTGATCATACTGCTGATTCTGGTCCGGGTCGTCACACACAAGTTGCAGGATTGATACCTTTGATGTCCGCAAGTGTCCAGCCGATGGCGGTTTTGTATTGTTGAAGCATATGAACTAACTTCACTTCTTGTTCTTCCTCCAAAGATGAAGAGATGATAACCGGTAAAGTCTCATTGTCTCCCAAGTAAGCATACTTCAAATGATCCGGTAACACCTTGAGTTCTAATTCTGGTGCTCGAACAATGGAGGGAACTAGCTTATTTTCACCATAAACCAAGGGAATCGGGGCTGCCTTAGAAATCACGTTAGCTTCCTCATTGAGGAGTGACGTCGTCTCCGTCACCCTAGGCTCAAAAATCTCGATCAAAGCATCCAAGAAAGATTCTTTATCTAGTCGGTTCAACCCAACTCCTTCTTGAATCACAGTGTCGAGCTCATCTTCTCTAAGTGTGTCGAGATGCTGCTGCGCCAAAACTTCAACTATATCATATGAAAAACAGGCATTAACACAAGCAGTGGGAACCTTCATGGCATCAAGAATGTTGAACTCAATCCTTTCGCCATCAATCTCCATGGAAAACGTTCCCTCGAACACATCAATCTTTGTTCTTGCAGTCCTCATGAAAGGTCGTCCGAGCAATAATGGTGTGGTGTTCAACGGACTTTCCTCCATGTCAACAATGTAAAAGTCAGCAGGAAAGATCAGGTTGTTGACTTGGACAAGAACATCTTCAACATATCCCCTTGGATATTTATGAGAGCGGTCGGCTAACTGTATGATGACATTATCTTGCTTAAGCTCGCCAAGCTCCATGGATGCATAAAGATAGTAAGGCATCACATTGATTGATGCACCCAAGTCGAGCATGACATCTTCAAATCTGGTGTCACCAATAATACAAGGAACAGAAAAGCTCCCAGGGTCCTTCAATTTTGGGGGTAACCGATGCTGCAACAAAGCCGAAACTGTTGCATTCACCTTCACCACCTCCTTCGCTCTCGTTTGCCTCCTCTGGGTGTATAGCTCTTTCAAAAAATTGGCATATATCGGCACTTGCTTAATGCACTCAATCAGGAGTAGGTTTACTTGCACTTTCCGAAAGATGTCCAGGATCTCCTCATATTGATCATCCTTCTTTGATTTTGATAATCTGTGTGGGAATGGTGCACGAGCAAACGAAGCATTAGTATTAACTAAACTTGAAGGGATAGAGTTAATACCTTTGGTTGGGGTAGGTGGCGTTGGTGATTGTGGCCTTACAAGTGGCGCCACTTTCTTCTTGTTCTTGGCATCTTTGGTTGCCGGATCTTCTTCTAGATCTTCATCCTCCACAACATCATAAGTTAATGGTGTTGCCTTCAGCTTAGATCCTTCCAACATTGGACTCTCCAAAATCCTTCCACTTCTTGTTGTAATCGCACTCACATTCCTTGGTGGTGGTTGAGGTTGAGATGGAAGTTGTCCGGAAGCCCTAAATTGTCCCATGAAATCCACAAGTTGACCCATTTGCTTCTTCATTTCAGAGATATCCTGTCCATGAGACTCCAACGTGGCCTTTGTTTGGTTTTGTCCATCGATTAGAGCTTGTGTGGAGTTGGACAGTTGAGCAAGCATCTTGTCATAGTCCGGATTTGTAAATTTTTGGACCGGAGGAGCTTGTGGTGGTTGCATGGGTGCTTGAGGCATTGGTGGCCTTTGTTGATAGGGAGTACGTTGGAATTGTTGTTGTTGAGGTGTTGGAGGGTTAAGACACCCCTCATTGCTACTCCACTTGAAACCAGGATGATCACGGTTGCCAAAATTGTTGTAGTTGTTGTAACACTGGCCTCCTTGATATCCACCAATGGCGTTGACCTGTTCTTCAGTAGGCAGCTCCATTGTTGTAGGGCATTGCTCACTAAAATGCCCTTGAAGGTGGCAAACGCCACATGTTGGTCCCAAAGCTGCCTTGGCTCTCTTTACTTCTAGTTCAAGCACTTGCTCCATCAAGCTGGAGAGTTTATCATACTTGTCATCCGGTGCTGGCTTAGAACTTACTACAGCTACAGTCTTGCGTGGTGCCATCCCATATTGAGCATCATTGTTGGCTCGATTTTCCAATAGTGCACGAGCTTGTACCTCAGTGAAATCCATGAATGCTCCATTTGCAGCGGCATCAAGAAGCTCTCGATCAATTGGTTTAAGACCATTATAGAAGTAGTTCATGAGGTTGGTCTCAGAGAATCCATGTGATGGGCAGGTGGCGCAGAGAACCTTGAATCTGTCATAGTATTGGCCAAAAGACTCATCCGCAGCCTGTGCAATTCCAGTGATCTTCTTCCTCAAAACAGTGATCTTTGAGGCCGGAAAGTATTTGCTTAAGAAAGCATCTGCTAGTTGTTTCCATGTGGTGATGTGATTCGGTGGGAGCTCCATAAGCCAAGTTTGTGATCTCTCTTTCAAGGTGAAAGGAAACGCCTTGAGTTTCAATAGTTCTTCATCAGCATCCGCAGGCTTCATACTTGAGCACACAAACTGGAATTGCCTCAAATGCATGTTTGGATCTTCATGCGCCATCCCTTGAAAGATAGGTAGGCGATGGAGAAATCCGCTCTTCAGCTCAATGTCCTTCTTCTCCTCTTGAAGTTCCGGAAATCTGATGCATGAGGGGCTGGCACTCCAATCAGTAGAATAAGTGCGTTGGCGAAGTGATTGTTGAGCATTGTTTGCGTTGGCCATTGGTACGTGCTCTTGTTCTTCTTCTATTATCAAATGTTCGGGGTGCTGGGATGATCTTGGTGAGTCAACGTCGTCCTCAACAATAGGTCGGTCAAGGTCTTCCACCGCGTTGGTAGAAATGATCACAGTGCGAGTACGAAGTTGAACTTCACGTGGAGTAGGTCTGATCATTCATAAATCTGAGCATCCACCAAAGACCAAGTGTTAGTACCAAAAGAATACACAATAAAAACAAGATACTAGGCCAAAAATGTAACACAAACAAAGCACAAACAAAGGTACACGAAAATCACACAAAAGTACACAAAACACAGAAACACATGAAAAATTTACGAGTACACTAAAACAGGGGAATCGACCGGTCAAAATTAATAGGCATGGAATAATCGACCGGTCGAAAACTAGAGTTTCTCGACAATTCAAAAGTTCTAAGTTATGAATGCAAGGGCTTTAAATATCCTAGATGATATGGAACGTAGTATGAGCAATCTAGAACAAGTTAACACACATATTTACATGGTTTCCTGCAAGAGTAGACGAGGTTAGTGTATGAACAGATGGAAGGTTTAAAGGAACACACATATGTACTTAAATCACACAAATGCAATCAAACAATACTTCAACAAATTCATGCATCATATATTCAAATCGTCACCCAAACATATCAAACAAGAACTTAGATGAAGTATGGAGTGAATGCATAAGAGAAAAGTGTTAGAAACCTGCAGAAAACACAAAAGTTACGTGCTAATTTATGATGCAAAGTGACCTATCTTTTGGCCTCATGTCCCTAACTTCACTTAGGTTAGGGTACCCGGTGATGAAATCTGAGCATCACAAAGCCGCCAGAAGGTTATGCAGACTAAATGCAACGTTTTAATTAGTGTTTAATTACAAAATTCGGTGCAACACACATGTCCACGTTTTTATGCACAAGTATAGGTCATTTTGAGTGCGCTTCAGATTTAAAGAGAGTACACTTGCTTGATCTTTAGGTCGTTCAAAGGACGTGCGACCCGCGCGATAAAGTATAAACTTCCAATCGAATGGTCTTGGTTTAATCGAAAAACATGGTCAGTTGGGGATAGAGATAACGCGAGAGGCAGGACTAATTTTGACAATGCATCCCGAGGCTTACCGATCATGGAAAGTAGATTTAGTCCTTATCTTCTTTGGGCAACTTTAATGAACTTGGCCAGTTAGCAAGAGAGACCACGAGAGGTATGACCGATTTGAGATCTCGGATCTAGAACCCGTCATAGAAACCGTCACTTTCTAGACACCAAGTCACCAAAGATATCTTACTCAAAGATAAGTATTCATCCATTCACCGGATCATTGGTATATACTCCATTGATGCAAGTCTTTCTTAGATCCAGAACCTGTCACCAATCATAACCTGTTTCTAGACACCATGTCCGACATTCAACCAATCTTTCGAAAATTTACACTCCCTCAAGTCCATAGTAGACTCCGCCCTCAACCTCATGTCCATAGCTTCACTTAGGTTATGGTGTGTGGTGATGAAATCCACACATCACAAGGGGTTTAGGAGATAAACTTTGGAAAAGAGGTGCCATCTATTCACAATGAGTGCGACTTAATCAACCAAGCTCATGTACTTAATGTAAATCCAAAACTTTCCTTTAAGGTGTATACATGGCTGCAAGAAAATAAATAAATAAAAATAATAATAAAATAAAATACAATATGAATAATTGTTAGTACACAAATATAAACAAAAATTTCGTGGGTTTTATATACATGCTTAATATTTACACAATTTCACATATTTACAAAGAACACATGTAATTCCAGATTCGTGCAAACTTGAGCACAGCTGCTTCTCGATTTTTTCCAGAATTATTGGCTTGGCGGAATTCAATGCAATTTTACAGGCACAGACTAGACACGTAACCAAATAATCCTGAAAATTTTCATATTTTTATGAGACCTATAGCTATATCAAATAATTTACACAAAAAATGGCAGTGCACAGTTCCGAAAACAGAAAAATATAAACATATTGTACAAGCATAATCACACAATTCTTTACAATCCCCGGCAACGGCGCCAAAATTGATACTCACCATTACTAAGCACTAAATTAACATTTATTACTCAACAACAATGAGTCAATTAAAACCCTTTTTGGTAGATGTAGCATTGGTAAATAGGGATCGTTCTTAACCGGGGATTGAGGGTGCATGCATAACTATGCTAGGTTTAAATGAGGGTGCGATTTTTTGGTTACTAAATTCCTACAAATTTTAAGGTAAAACATCCTAAACTAATATATTTACAATGATCGACTCATCTTTCACCTAACTCTTTAGAACCTACCAAATTACATGCAACCTATTAGTTCTAAGTCTTTAGCTACTAATTTCATGCATATCTCTCGAAAGTAAAGTGTAGGGATTGCCCTAACATTTCCATCGATTTAAGGTGGGATTGCCCTGCAATAAATCAAAGCGTTAAGCATAAAATATCACATGAAAGCTAAAGATCAAAACGTGGGAGATCACATGAACTTGATAAAATTACAAACCAAAAATACTTCAACAAATTTGTCCATACAAACCAAGAAATAACACGAGAAGTGAAGAGTAGAAGTCATGGTTACACTTTTTTATGTCGGGATTGCCCTAGTCTACTTGATGTAATCGTGCCTTCAAAGGATGGAGAGAAGCACTAAGGATTGCCTTGAATACTTCGGTGGAGGAAGGTAGTTGATGAGCTTTGGAGTGGATGGCTTCTTGGTATTCCTTGGAGAGATTTTTGGACGTGAGGATGTTGTTTTGTGGATGGAGGGCGGCTTCTTGGATGATTTCGGCTTTGGGAGGAGAGGAAAAGTATTTAGGCAGAGTTTTGGCTTCTAAAATGAGTGATCCCTTGCTTTGAGGCCGAGCTCCCCTTTATATAGGAGAAGGAAAGCCTAGTTCGACTCCTTCTAGGACTCTAACTAGTCCACCCGGGTAACCTGACCCTTCTCCACGAAAACAGAAATATCTCTCATTCTAGGAATCCAAATTGTGTAATTCCAGTTGAGTTGGAAACTAGACTTCTATATCTTTCCAACCATATGCTAATCGCGTCTAGATTCATTCGTATCTGTTCACAGTGGCCCTTTTAAGTGGGCTGATGTACAAAGGCCGATTTCTGATAATTCATTTTAATCCATCTTCTTTCTTTGGGCTTCTTTGGACATGCTCTTGGTCTTTGATCCATCTTCATTAATCTTGATCCATTCTTGAGTAATTTGGGCTCCCATTTAGGAATATGGTCGATATTTTTAATATATAAGCAAACCCGTGACAAATCCTTCTTCTAGGTGGACTAGGATTTCAATTCTTCATTTTTCTGCGTTTTTGCTCCATTTTGCATTCTTTATTGTTCCTCCTTTATTTTCAACCTAAAAACATAAAGTAAATTAGAAACATATTCACTAAGGTCAAAACAAAGCTAAATATAAAGAGAAAGACGTTAAGAATCAAGCATAAAATGCGTAGATCAATTACTCTACTGATTATGTCTCGGGTCGTCACAGTATGTCTACCCTTTCCTCAAGTGAAGAACAAAGAGAGGCTCAACAAACTTGGATTGAAAAACCAATGAATGTTTGGATGTCTTGAAGAATATTAAGATCAACATACCCCTTCTTGACTAGGGGTGGAGCTAGCCCAAGGCTCCCCTGGGCTTAAGCCTGGATAAAAATTTTGGGCAAAAAAAAACTACTTCACATATAAAAAATAAAAAAAATAGGATTAGTTGATTGTGTTCGGGACTCAATACTCAATGGCCCATTACACACTAGCCCACTACCCAATTGATATCTCCTCAGTTCCTCACCTCACTCGCCTGGGTTGCCTCGCCTCAGTTCCTCAGTTGCCTCACCTCACTCTCAAATCTCAAGTCTCAATCTTCTCAATATCAATCACTGTGGTAACTGGTAAGTCCCTCTTATTTGTTGTAGTCTAGTATGTGTTGTTTATTATTTGATGTAGACCTGTGAAATTCTGAATTGGATCTAAGTCATCTAACTGTATGCATGGTTCTAAAAAACGCCGCCCAGGGCCGCCTAGGCGGCGCCTAGGCGCTGGGCGGCAAGGGACCGTTCCGATTTTGCCCAAATCGTTGAAGCTGGGCCCTGGCACAAAAAACGGCCGCCTAGGCGGGCTGGGCGGCGCCTGGGCGGGCTGGGCGGGCTGGCTGGGCGGCCCAATTTTTTTTTTTTCCTGGCCCGATTATAGTTTTTTTTTTTTTGTAACCTATCTAGTGTATGTCCAATTCAATGCAAGGATTATGAACAAGAAAAGAAGAGAGAAAGAGAAGAATGTGGATGTACTACTTGCTAGTGAAGCAACTATGGCACAAGGATGGATTGTTGATGGTGGTGATGAAGATGTTGAGTCGGATCTTAAATTCTTAATAGTGAAATGGTTGGAGATGATTTGGGAGTGGGTAGTGGTTTAGAGCCTCGGAGAAGTTCTAGACTTCAAGAAATTAGAGAACTTCATGAGGATGATTTTGTATCGGATGAAGAGGAAGAAGATGAAATAGACTTTGAGTTTGAGACCGACACAGAAGAAGTGCAAGAGGGATATGGAGAAGAAGAATTTGAGGCATAGCCGCATAGGCTAGCAAGAATCTAATTTGTTTCTTTCAAATTGTTTTTTTTTATAATTTCTAAGAACATTGTTGTTGAACATTTTGTCTATTTTTGAAGTATTTTTGCTATTTTAGAACATAATAATGCTTTTTATAAATTGTATTTATATAATTATTTTAATTAAATAAATAAAATATATAGAAAATAAAAAACCGCCTAGGCGCCCGATTAATCCTCTGGGCGCTAGGCGCTGGCTGTCCGCCCGACTAGCGCCTAGCGTTTTTTAGAACCTTGACTGTATGTAAAGATGTGTGGATGTTATGTATGATGGGTTATGGCCTTATGGAGTTATGGGTGTGTGGTGACACTACATAGTGATTATCTTAGGCTTTAATAGGCTATTTCGTACATGTCAATTTTGTTGATTTGTTGGGTATTAGGCTTATTGATGATTGTTGTAGTTGAAAGCTATCTTACTGATCTATTTGGTTGATTTAGTCTTGTAATATTTATAAATGTCTTTATTTTTCAAAATGTCTGATGAACAATTGAATTATGTCAAACAACCTAAAACTAAAGATATTAGTTCATGGTTTAAAAAAAAAAAAGAATGATCAACCACCATCATGTGCAAGTTCACAAGCTTCTGTAAGCACTCCAATTTGTTCAACTAACTGAACAACCATCGGTAGAGTCTTCTTTGGCAGAGTCTCCATTATTTGAGTTCAAAAGTAATGAGTATGATCCACATTGCAATATCAATGCCATTGAACGTGATCCCGCCAAACGGTGTCTTATTTGGAAGTATCCTGTGAATGAGCATGAAGTTATTTGAAAAGCTTATATTTTATTGGGTCCATATCAACCTAGGCTGAAACAATATCGATTTTCACTTCATGGTACACAAAATCATAGGTTTAGCTCTAAGTGGTTTGAAGGTCATCCATGGCTTGAGTATTCGAATGCTATAGACAAGATATATTGTTTCCCATGTTTTCTTTTTGATAATGAAAATCCCCATCATCCTACATTTTCTGTATGAGGGTTGAGAAACTGGAAGGATAAGAATGTGCTGAGAGTACATGTTGGGTCTATAAATTGTCCACATTATGAAGCCATGGAGAAATGGAATACCTTGAGAAATGTTGTGAAAGAAATTGAGAGTGTAAAAAAAACGTCAAAAGAGGTGGAGCACAATCAATTTAGGCTAAAGGCTTCAATAGAGAGTGTGAGACTTCTAACAAATCAAGGACAAGCTTTGAGAGGCCATGATGAGTCTGAAAGCTCTCTTATTGCTGAAAATTTTAAGCAAGTAAGAAAGTCTTACGAAAGAATCGCTAGTGATGATGATAGAACTATCTTGAAGAATGCTCCTGGAAATGCCAAGTACACCTCTCCACATGTGCAGAAGCAGCTCTTGAACATTCTAAGTAATAAAGTGAAGCAAATGATTCGTGAAGAAGTTGGTGATGAAAATTTTTGCATTCTTCTTGATGAAGCAGTTGGTGTAGCTGGCAAGGAGCAAATGTCTATTATTTTGAGGTTTGTTGATCATTTAGGTTTTATCCGAGAACACTTCTTTAAAATAGTCAGTGTTCCTAGCTCAACCTCATTAACTCTCAAGATGGAGATGGTCAAAGTTCTCGATATGTTCAATTTGCAAGTGAAAAATGTGTGTGGTCAAGGATATGATGGAGCTAGTAACATAAGTGATGTTTGAAATGGTTTACAAGAATTGTTTCTTGAAGATTGTCCGTATGCACATTATATTCACTGTTTTGCTCACCGTTTGCAACTAGCACTAACTGGTGCAACTAAAGGTGTTCATGACACTAACCGGTTCTTTTTTACTATATTACTGGTTGTAAATTTTGTTTATTCTTTTGCTAAGCGTAATGGTGAGCTAAAAGCTGCCAGGGAAGAAGAAATTCAAGAATTAATAGCTGTTGGCGATCTTCAGACAGGTACAGTCTCTAATCAAATGTGTACTTTGCAACGACTTGCTTCTACCCGTTGGAGCTCTCATTTTTGTTCTATTAAGAGTTTGATTGATTTATATGGTGCAACTGTAACAACTTTGGAACATATGATGGAGACTGCATCCTTATCTATTTAAGGAGAAGCTAGTGGTGTTCTTAAAGCTATGATATCTTTTGAGTTTGTGTTTTGCTTGATTTTGATGAATAGAGTGATGAAGATCACAAAAGTTCTTTGTCAGGCAGTGCAACGAAAAGTTATTGACATTTTACAGGCCATGAATTTTGTTACACTAACAAAATCACTTCTTTAAGAGATGAGAGAAGATGGTTGGAATGATTTGTTTGAGGACCTTCTTTATTTTTATGATACACACGATATTAAGATGTCTGATATGAGTGCTCGCTACATGGATAGTACTCGTCGTCGTTGTCAACAAAATAATGATATCACAAATGAGCACCACTTCATATAAAAGTATTCAATGTTGTACTTGACTTTCAATTAAGTGAGTTAGATAAGAGGTTTACTGAAAGATTTTGTGAACTTCTTATGCTCAGTTCTACTTTAGATCCTCATGATAAGTTCAGTCTTTTTCATACTGAAAAGGAGCTCCGTCTTGCTAAGAGCTTTTATCCTCAAGATTTTGGGCAAGATGAACTTCTTTCTCTAAAGTTGGAGTGTACATATTATCAGAAAGATATGGCTGCGGATTCAACATTTCACAACTTAGATTCTATCTCTGATTTGTGTTGGCAACTGGTTCAAACAAGAAGGTCAGAGTTCTTTTCTATGATCTATAGATTAATTTGTTTGGTGTTGACTCTCCATGTTTCTACTATAACCACTTAAAAAGTTTTTTCATCCATGAACATCATCAAAAATAAGCTTAGAAATAAGATAAAGGATGATTTTCTTGATGATTGTATGGTGCTTCACATTGAAAAAGAAATTGTTGAAGTGGTTAAGAATGAAGTGGTAATTAAAGATTTTGAATCTTCGGGTCCTCGTAGAGTAAGGTTTAGTTAGTTTTTCTTTTATATTGTATTTTTAATTTATGTGTGAGGATAAGGCTTACTACGTCCCCCCTTTCTTTATTAATAAAAGGTTCTTGTATCATCTATGTTCTTGAAAAAAATTGGTGCTACAATTAGCCCGGGTAAGATTTTATTCCTGGTTCCACCACTGTTCTTGACGTCATTCAAACAATTCCTATATATTCCAAGTTCTTGAAGGATCTTTGTACTAACCAGAGATTAAAGAATAAGTTGAAAGGGGAAGAAAGGACCGAGAAGATGAAGCTCAATGCCACGGTCTCGACTATCATACAAAGGAAAGTACCCAAGAAGTTGCAAGATCTAGGAAGCTTCACCGTGCCATGCACTATCAAGATGAAGTACTTTGAGAGAGCCTTGATGGACCTTGGAGCTTCCATTAACTTGATGTCATATTCGGTATACAAGGAAATTGGTTTATGTAAGTTAAAATCGGTGAACATTTCATTACAACTTGGGGATCAGAGCATTGTTCATCCAATAGGCATAGTTGAAGACATACTTGTCATGATTGAAGACCTCATAGTGCTGGCCGACTTCAAAATTCAACACATGGAGGAACCAAGAGGGTATGTGGATCTTCCCTTAATCTTCAAAAGAGTTTTCATGTCTACGACGGGTACCAAGATTGATGTTAAAGTCGGAGAGCTCACTATGACCGTGTCTGATGACACAAGGGCGTTCAAGATATTTAACAAGTTGGAAAAAATCCCTTCTCTACAAGCCATGAGCATCGAGGTTGTGGATGATAAAGCTGGAAATGATGAAGATGTGAGCTACATGGAGCTGGAAGCCGATGAGTTGAGTGTAGAAGAGGTGACGACACTGGATAAGGTCAAGAATTTTGCAAAGAAGATGTTGAATCCGGACAAGAGTGGGAAAGACAAGTTAGTCATTGGAGGCAAAGTCACATTGACAAACTTTAATCCCTCAAGTGATGCATGCTACAAACTACTTGAGATTTGCCCCAATGGAGTTGTGTGTTTGAGAAACTTGAAGAATGACAAAACATTTGAGCTTCATGAAGAACAAGTGGTAGGTTTTTCGGAGTTAAAAGGGAACCGAAATGGGGAGGTCCATCATTCTAAGGACCCTACCATGGTGTTTTGACCACTTTGTCCTCCGCCCCGACCGTGTTAAGGTCATTAAACTTGAACCCGTGATTGTCGGCCACCATTAGCTATGATCAAGGAATAAAGTGTGAGATCGAGGTTGTGATTATGTGACCTGGAAGATGTCAATTTGAAGAACGCCAAAAAAATCTAGCATGGAAGGCAAGACCAAGATTCGTGATTGTTTGTGACTTTATACGCTATATTTTCGGTTTTCAAGGAGGAGCACTTCTAATCTCTTGCCTCACTGTGCTTGTTTGTGTGTGTAGTATTCTAGCTTTATATGTGTGAAATTTGAGGTAGGAAAGTGTGTTGATTATGTGGCATGTTTGTGTGAAACTTGGTGCTTTTTGGAGAGTCAAATTTGGTAAGGCTCGACAGGTCAAAGAATGATAGTTTTTCTCCTTCGACCCGTCGAAAAAGGAGCACAGAGGAGGTAAGAGCCGTAATTCGACCGGTCAAACAATCTTTGTTCAAATTTTCGACCGGTCGACAGGTCTGGGGCAACATTGACCCAAGTTTGACCTTTAATGAAACCTCTTCTCCTCTCTTTTCTCTTCTTCTCTCCGCCTCCCTCCCTATTTTTCTTCAACTTCTTATCTTCACTTCGACTCTCTCTCTCTCTCTCTCTCTCTCTCTCTCTCTCTCTCTCTCTCTCTCTCTCTCTCTCTCTCTCTCTCTCTCTCTCTCTCTCTCTCTCTCCCTCTACACACTCTTCACTTCCCAAATCACTCAAAATCTCTCAAATTTTTCGACTTTCAAGCTTGTTCTTGCGTGTGGGTGTTGCCTCTTGGTGATTGGGGAGGTTTTAAGCCATATTTGTGGAAGTATTGTTCTTAAACCCCTTGAACCCAATTTGAATTTTTGTGAGATTAGGTTGGAATTTTGTGTTGTTTCTGGTTAGTAGATGCTATATTTCTTGATTTAGATGTATGGTTTGTGTGATTCTAACACTTATATGCCTGAAATTGATGAAATTGGTTGAATTGTGTTATGCATGAACCCTAATTTCAAAATTTTAGGATTAGCTTGTGTTTCATGTCGATGATGTCTAAGTTAAGAAAAATGCTTAAGTTACAAAGAATTCATACAAAAGTAACACTACCAGCAAAAACACTATAGCCGACGACTTGCCGGAAAACAGGCCGACGACAACCCTTGTCGTCGGTTATAGTATGGTATAGCCAACGAGGTTCTCCAGTCGTCGGTCATAGTACTATAACCGACGACGTGATTATAGTCGTCAGCTATAATAGCCGAAAAATCGTCGGGTATAATTTGTAACTATTACCGACGAGGTTTTTTACTATGACCGACAATTTTTTAGTATCATCGGCTATAGGGGTGGTTTATAGATCCAATCTGAGCAGCAGCTCGGTCATTCAAAAAAAACTCCCGCAGAAATTGAAAACGCTCCGAAATCATTGGGTGTTGTCGAAAACTGTCCACGATGAGTTCGTGATTCATTATATAGGTACGTACGTACATATATATATGCATGATGTATAGATCGAGTTGAGATATAGATATATATATATTGTTAATTTTGAGTTGATTGTTGGGTTTGAGTGATTGATGGTTGATTTTGAGTGATTGATGGTTGATTTTGAGTGATTGTCGTTGATTATTGTGAATATAGGATGATTTATTTGATTTTTGTGATTATTATAGCTAGGGTAGTTAATTGTGATTATATATTATGGTTAATATATATATTGTGATTATTGTGTGTTTTGGTTAATTATGATTGTAGTGTGGTTATTATTAGACAAAATATATATATGTTCATTTGTAATTAATTAGGGATCGATCGAGTAGAATAATTAAATTATGTAATTTATAATATAAATATCTATATATATAATGATGAATTTTTAATTAATTAAATCATGGGTATATATACAGCTATAATTATCATGATGGACAAGAGTTGGATGTGTCTTCCAAGATGGTATGTAAGATATCACCGTAGAATTAGGAGTTTTATGGAATATGTGAAGATTAATTGTGGAGGGATGACAATTCATTATTGTCCGTGTATGAAATGTCAGTGTCGCAGCGAGCGATATCGTTTTCACATCGATAAAGTATTGGAGCACTTGAAGAAAAATGGGTTTTGGGATAAGTACACATGTTGGATTTATCACGGTGAGAGCTCATCAGTTGGTCAGCATGATCAGGGATAATTTTTTGAGAGTGGCAGTAAATCCAATGATCCAACAACAAGGTTGATCAACGATATGTTTCCTCATGAGAGCAGTGTATTTGCTGAAGCACCAGATATCCCTCCTGCCGTTGGGGGTTTCCCTCATATTGAGTCAGTCCAGCAATTACCTACAGCTGTCAACACTGCTGGTATGGACAAGTACAACAACCTCATTGCCTTCCAACAGACCCCGTTGCACAACAAGTGTAATAAGACTGTTCTTGAAAGTGTTATGGGAGTAATGAAGCTGAAAGTGGAGAACAAAATGAGTGTGAAGGTTGTTGATGATTGGCTGAAGTGGTCTGGTTCGTTGTTGCCCCCCGGTCATCGCCTTCCTACCACTCATCGTAAGGTGTAGCAGATCCTGAAATATCTTGGTCTTTCCTACATCAAAATCCATGCTTGTAGATATGATTGCGTTCTGTTCTGGGGTGAAGATGCTTATGAGAATGATCTTGAATCCCTTGATGGTTGCCCAGTATGTGGTACAGATAAGTATAAGTTGACTCATGCCAGAAACAAGAAAACTGTGAAGATACTTCGGTATTTTCTGCTGATAGATAGGCTAGAACGGTTGATCATGTCTGCACACACGGCTGAAGCTATGAGATGGTGGGCAGAGAGGAATTTGCCCGACGGTGATACCCGATACCCTTATACACCCTGCTGAGGGAGTTTTCTTATTTTGCATGGTGAGGGAGTTTTCTTATTTTGCATCAAAGGTTCGAAATGTTTGGCTAGGGATTTCATCTGACGGATTCAACCCTTTTGGCAACATGGGTCTTCAATACAGTATATGGCCAGTTATTTTGGTACCGTACAACCTTCCTCCATGAATGTGCATGAAGAAAGAATACAATATGCTCACTATGATAATTCCATGGCCGGATTATTCAGGAAATTGTCTCGATGTGTATTTGAGATCCTTGATTGAAGAGCTTAAGTACCTGAGTGAGCATGGTCATCCCACTTATGACAAGTTCAAAAATGAGATGTTCCAGATGCATGCCATGCTTGTTGGCACCATTAGCAATTTTCCTGCACGCGGGATGTTGTCGGGCATCGTTACCAGGGGATACAGGGCTTGTCCAGAGTGCATGACTGTTGAGTGTTACAGACCTCATTGCAGGAAGATTGTACAGATGCGTCATCGTTGTTGGCTTCCACATGATCACCCATTTCGGGAGGATATGAAGGCATTTGATAGGACTGTGGAAACAGGTAAGCAGCCGAGGAGATGGATGGGGGATGAAATATTGGAAGTGCTAAATGAATACGATTTTGGGCAGCTCAGCAATCATCCTGAGATAATGGCGTCAATACCTGACAAACCCGACAGGTATAAATTCTGGACATACAAAAGTATTTTTTGAGAACTTCTGTATTGGTCAAAGTTGCTGATCAGACACTACTTAGATGTTATGCACATAGAGAAAGATATGTGCGAGAGTGTGGTCGGCACAGTGTTGAATTGGGAGGAAAAAACTAAAGACGGCCCGAAGGCACGCATTGATCTGAAAAGAATGGGACTGCGAAAACATTTGTGGTTAAGAGATGGGAAGAAAAAAATACCTCAAGCTCCTTATACCGTCAAGCATGCCCAGAAGAATGAAATTTTTGGCTGGATGGGTAATGTTAGGTATCCTTCCGGATATGCAGGAAATATAAGTCGGTGTGTTAACTTCAAAGACAATAAGATGTACGGACTAAAGAGTCATGACTGTCATATACCGCTTCAATGCCTCTTCCCTGTTTTCATTCGAGGGTACCTGCCCAAAGAGGTGGTGGAGCCGTTAGTGGCTTTGTCAAGATTCTTTCAGAAGTTATGCACGAGAGAAGTGAAGAAATCGGACATGTTGGAAATGCAACAGGACATCATTTTTATCATGTGCAAATTGGAAAGGATATTTCCTCCAAAAAATTTCGACATCATGCCTCACCTGATGCTCCATCTTCCAGAAAAATTGTTGCTTACCGGTCCAGTACATTACACATGGATGTATCCCATGGAAAGGTACGTAAGGCATCTCTGAATCTGGCTATGTCTTTAATATTATTTATTCACTTATTTTACAATAATCATAACATGCTCATTAATTACCACTTTATAGACAATTAGGGGACTTCAAAGACTATGTGATGAACAAATCCGCACCCGAAGGGTGTATCGCTGAAGCATATATTGCGCACGAGTGCGTAATGTACACCAAGTTGTATTTGGGAGCGTTGGAGGACCCTCCACAAGATATGTCGGTAGACGAACTGCAGTTTAACCTTTCGATCATCTCCAATAATGTTGAAGTTTCTGGAAAGTTGCCCAACTCGTACAATTTGGAACCATATGAGCTAGTCATTGCCCACTGGTCGGTATTGATTAACTGTCCAGAAGTTCAATATTAGAAAAATGTGCACCTTTACTGCCATGTTATTGCCGGTGAAGTTGAGTACCACAACAAGACGTTCGCAAACTATTTTGGCAAATGGGTACATATATAGATAGATTTACTTATATATGAATTTAAGTGTCTCGTATCCTATTTATAGTTAAGTTAATAAATGATTATTTTCAGATGAACCATGTACAAGATGATGGTATCCCTCAGTGGTCACACGAATTGAGGCTCTTGGCGCAGAAACCGGTAACTTCTAGAGTTTATCCTATGTGTAAGGTAAATGGCGTGCTATTTATTTGTGAACATAGAGATGTCAGACGAAGAACACAGAATTCTGGGATAATGGTGCATGGTGGGCAGAATGGAGTTGACTATTACGGTGTTCTCCATTCAGTTGTCGAATTAATTTATGGGGAAGACATGACAATACACTTGTTTAAGTGTAGATGGTTTGATACTGACCCTGAGAATACAAGGACCGATCAATATGACATATTTTTGGTGAATACTGCTACAAGCTGGTATGAAGATGATCCGTTTGTTTTGGCCACGGCGGTGAAACAATTGTTCTATCTTGATGATCTTGTGCATAAAGGCGTGTGGAAAGTGGTTAACCATGTTCTTCCAAGAAACATATACAGTGCCTAGACAGTTGGTGTGTCCTCGGATAATGAAGAAGTTAGTGCATACCAAGAGCCGAACGCAACTGGTATTCCTGAATCCTCAACAATTTGCCTTAATAATGTGATACAAGGCAGCGTGATACGAATTCCTCGACTGGAACTTATTGATGTTAATCAAAATGAAGACAATGAAGACTCAAGTGACAAGAGCTTACACATCTTACCTGAAATTAACTCAAAAACCGAGTCAGACTCAAGCGATGATTCTGACTATGTGCCTTAGTGTACGTATGTTAATTTGAGTATGAACATGCAATGTAAAATGATGTGTATGTACGACGATGACTTTGGCATGCAATTTGAGTATGAGCATGTAATGAATTAATTAATAATATATGTCGACATTCGTGATATGTAAAGTAGGCATTTTGTTTAATTAGCCTTTTTTATAAGTAACTAAAAAAACTCATAGCCTTTTTGTATAAATGCATGAGAAAAAAAAACAAATTAAAGCAAAGTGAAAGGGAAAAAAAAAGTATAGCCGACGATATTCATAATAAATATCATCGGTTATACTTCCCAAAACGGCTATTCCGGGGATACAACCTGAGAACTATAACCGACGACATAAGTATAGTCGTCGGTTATAGTATCACCGACGATATTCATAATAAATATCGTCGGTGATACTATAGCCGACGACTATACTTATGTCGTCGGCTATAGTTCTCAGGTTATATCCCCCAGAACAGCCATTTTGGGCAGAAACGAAACAGCCATTTTTTTCCAAACCTTCCGATCGATTTCAAGCGACGCTGACTTTAAGCACGGGCCATCATTCATCCTAGCCACCGATTCAGCCGCCGCCGTTCATCCTACAACCCAAAAATAGGTTTGAATTCCTAAATCTCCAATTTTGATTTTTTTTTATTTAGGTTAGATTTATGTTTAGTTTGTTGATAATGTGGATGTTTAGATGAATTGTGTGAATATATATTGGATTATTGTTGATTTTTGGAATTATTGTTGATTTTTTGAATTTTTGGAATTATTGGATTATATATATATTGGATATTAATTATTGGATTACATATTGGATATTATTGGATTATGAAAATACATATATGTATATGAGATTGTTGGATTAGGAATTTTTGGATTAGGAATTCGAATTTTTGGATTAGGACTTATTTTGAATTTTTGTAATATAATGGAATTTTATATGAAGGGATATATAATGAAATTTTTGGAATATAATGGAAATTTTATGTGAGTGCAAGGATTTTTAATGAATTTTGTAATTTACTGAATTTTTTTTGAATTTCTGTAATTTTTTATTATTATTATGAACATATATATATATATGAATTAATACCGAATTAATATTTGGTGTTAATATGAATTAAATTGGCAGATTAATAATTAAATTTGATTTATTCTAGATTTATGTGAATTAATTTCATTTATTCTAAATTTATGTGAATTAATTTAGAATTTGATTCGTAGATTAATATATATGAATTAATTTGAATTTTTTGTAATTTATGGAATTATTGTGAGTTAAATATGGAAATATATGAATTAATATATTCTGAAATTTGGTAGATTAATGTGAATTAACTTTAATTTTATTGTTGATTTTAAAAACTATATAAAATTGAGTATGTTACGTAAATTTTATAGAAATGATGAATTGGTTGAACTACGGTGCTTCGCGAGGGGGATCGAGGGGGGGGGAGATCGGGACGTGGGGATGCAGCGGAAGTCAGTCTGCATCAGGATCCGCCAGTATCGGCAACACTTACAGCGTTCCTCCCACCTCTCGGCACCATACACTTCTAGGTCAGGGACAACCTCAGCAGCAGCGGGTCGAGCCTCGTTGACCCTCCAGCGCGAGGAGCCTTTATGAGGACAGTCGCACGCCTTCAACTGATAGTGTGACTCAATCCTCGGTCTGAATGCCGGACATTCATCGGCGAAACCCTTCCCCATCCACTGACCAGACTCCTCATTCTTCCGAGGAGGCTGGTGGATCGACTCAGTCCTCGGCCAGGATACGACTATGCCCGCCGTCTACCCTATTCTTACCCTTGCCAGGATTATGACAGCCGTGATCCCTACAGGGAAGAACACTTTCTACTGTAGGGGGCTCGGAAAGTGGGGTCAAGGGCTGCTGAAGAAGACTCCTGAATTCTCTCACGGATCGGGATCTTCGAGGACTAATGAGCTACAGGAGCAGCTTCTGAGGCAAGCGATGGAGATGGAATCTCAACGGCTACGAATGACGGAGCTGGATCGAGCGAGAGCCGCTGAATAGGAGGCGAGAGCTGCCGAGCAGGAAGCGAGAGCTGCATAGCAGATTCGGTTGGCCGAGCAGCAGCAAATGATGGGGACATGGATGCAGCACTGTTATGCACAATTGCACGCATCTGGAATCCAGATAGCTCCTCCGCCCATTTTCAGTGCATCATCACAGCTACAGCCGCAACCGCCAGACCAGGACCAACGAAGTTTTGGCGATCCGTTTGACCACATTGACTTAGGAAACCTGTAGGAAACCCGTAGTACCCGTAGTACGCATATGTATATAGATTTGAACGATTTTGGTTTTTTATTTTATTTACGTGTATAGTTTTAATATTTTTGGATTTTAAATGTGAACAATATTTGTTGCTTTTTAGAAATGCAGGTTCTGGGATGAAACCCAGAACCTGCAAAAAAAAAATTAAAATAATGCACACTATAGCCGACGATACACACATATCATCGGCTATAATTTCCTCCATGGTCAACCAGTTTGACCAGGGGAGGAGGTATGGTTGTCGACAAAGTCGTGGGTTATAGTATGGAATTATAGCTGACGACCTGATCTCATTGGCTATAGCTCTATACTATAACCGACGACAACCCTATATTGTCGTCGGTTATAGTATCACCGACGATACTATAGCCGACGATGAGTCGTCGGCTATAGGCTATAGCTGACGATATATGGGGACAGGCTGACAACTTCATGTTGTGGGTTATAGTGTTTTTGTTGGTAGTGTAATACTAAAAGAGTTGGGAGTGTCACCTCATCATATTTTATTCTAATTATTATTTACATGGAATTGGATAATAAATTTATTATTAAAAAGAAGTTCGATTAATTGAACTATCTACTGCTTGCTTTTAGTCTTTGTGACATATTTTTCGTTTTGATTGTGTGTGAGAGAGAGTTCCTAAAGGCTTTGGAGAATGATGTGAACAATAACAAACATGTGAGATTTTATTTTGAAATCGACGAAAATCTCTTGAGTTGGCACTCTTGCACTGTTGAAATATAGATGTCACTAGAAAAAGTATATGTGCGCCTTGCTGCACAATGAACCTTAATCTCACATTTGCGAAGAGAGAGATGAGCAAAATTTAATTAAACAAATTTAAAAATGTTTACTGGGTGGGTTTGTCTGGAACGGCCATCAGCAAGCGATCTTAGTAAAGACAGAATTCTCAACCATGTAGATCTCATCCAATCGTTTCTATATCCCGATTGGCACGTTAGAGGATGTAGCTTCGGTTGCCAAACTATCACCATTACTATCCCCATTTCCTGTGATTAATGGACATATATAGTTACTAATTATTTGATCAAGTAAAAAATGTGGACCTTAGCTAGTAGCATAAATTAAATTAATGTTTCATACCAAAAGGGTTTAGAGAAACACGCAAAAGCGATACTGCCAAAGCGGCCGATACAGGCTTCTTCGACGAAAGCAGCAAGCAGAGGAATTTGGAATCTCTTCTTAACCAAAAACTACTATGTAGAGGTCATTTTGAATCTGCTTCTAAAACAGTGTATCTGCTAAGGTATGAATCATTAGTGATGTGCTTGTTAGCATACAACATTCATCAGCTGCAACATATTGTAAATATTATCAGGAAACTTAAAACACACATCAGGATTCCTAACAAAAGCCGGAAACAAAATTATGGATATACCCTATATCCCATCTCCTTGGTCCTCGAAGGAGAAAACTTAGACAGAGCGGCCCTTTTGCTCTCTCGATCTCGTCCGGTGGCGGCCGGGCTTAGGCTGGGCTTTCGGTCTCGCCTTTGCTGTGGGTCTTACTGCCGGACAGGAAGCCAAGGCCGATGGTTTCTTGGATGTTTTTTTTCTGGTACTTGCTTGCAGGTTTTGCAACGAGATTCGGCGGCATAGTTTTCTCGCGGTTTCTTGCACATCAGCTGGGGGTCAACGTTTCGTTTTCTCTGGTTGATCAACTTCGTCGTCGATCGGTTTGGGGTCGAGTTGTTGTTGGTCGATTGAGTTGCTTTGCTGATGAGATTTGTGATGTTTGCGATCTATAGGCGGGGTGATGGCGGTGTGGTTTTTCCGACGGCAAGGGCTTGCCGGGGGCTGGACGACGTTTGCTTGATCTTCTGGTTAATTGATGGCGTGTGGCAGAGGAAGGTGGTGATGTGTGGTTGCAGCTGGCGGCTTTGTTTTTGCTTTTGTGGTAGAGTTTGTTTAGTTTGTACTTTGGGCTTAAACATTTGGGCCATCTTTTAGGTTTTTTATTTTTGGGCTGAGGTGTTTTCTTCAAGCCCAGCTCTAGGTAATAGTTTATCTATTTCATTTAATGTCCTGTATTTTTTAGGATCCTAGTTAAGTACTTTCCTACCGTGAGTTATTTTCGTCTTATTTCGAAAGCGTGATTCATTGGTATTGTCATACCTACCACAATTGTGTGTTAAGGGTATGTCAATACTTGTTTTCATGTTTTTCGATTTCTTCTTAAAACGTAAGTAAGCTCGAGGATTGTTGAGATTAATGCATGTAAAGAATAGTGGTAAGTTCTGATTTCTGTTAGCTCTATTTGTACTATTTACGCCGCCCGACTTTTTCCGGAGGTTCCATAAAAAAGAAAACAAAAGCCGGAAACTCTTAATATTCAGGTAACTTTCAAGCACCACGATTCACAGCCAAAACATTAAGATAGCAGGACTTGAAATAGACAGCTGCAAATGCATCGCCGTGTATTAATCCACGAATCTCCTCAGCACAATTTTCCAATAAGCAGAGAAGTTTTCTGTTATATATGTGAGATATATGATGATATATATATATACTTGTTAACTAAATATGGATCTTGTTTAGGCGCGCTTTAGGAACAAATTGGTCATCCATGCAAGCTACACTGGCAAACACAGCTATGTCCACTGTTCGAAAAGGTGTCCGCATATCCTACTTAGGGGATGCTTAGGTTTAAGTTTTGAGAACAGTAAAAATGCCTAAATTTTTTCCTAATTCCTTCCTAGGCAATCTTCCGCCTATTCTAGTGATTAGTGTGTTCTAATTATTGTTTTTCCTAGTAGTATGATGAAGTTTTTGTAAAATTATGTCACCTTTTCTGACACCGGGAGGGGCTCTCTTGACTCTCACAACGGCGCTGGCAATCCTCAATTTCACGGCGAGGATCCACCGACCCCTTTCTATCTGGTGGATGACAATGACTGCAAACCGCGGTACATATCTGACGTTCATATGCTGGTTTTCCCGAGCAGCGTCGAGCACATTCGTCGTAATCGTAGTGGTCATCACCAAATGTGAAGGACACGTACTGAGCCAAGCGAAAGAGAGGAAACCAAGAATGTGAACAGCAAAGAAACCCTAACTTTGGTCGCCATGTTACGTAGCTTCAGGGACGGGATCACGTTGAGGCTAAGGCACGTTGAGGCTAAGGTAGGCCCAGGTCCCCTTCGCCCGAAATCCAATAAGTATCCTTTTGTGCCTCAATTACATTTATTTTTAATTGGTGAGGTGGTTAATGAAATCAGTTATATTTGTCAAGTTTCCAGTTCAAAACCCAAATCCAACAAAGTTTCAAAGTTTTTCTTTGTTTATGTTTTGGTTTCCCTTCAACTATTTATTTAGTTTGCAGTGTATCTATGTATGCAATTTTTTCTCCAGGCCCCTCCTCACTCGAAATTCTGACTCCGCCCTTGCGTAGCTTCCTAGCTAATGATCAGAGAAATGTGCAGGTGATGAGATGGAGTTCGTGCATGCATATAATGTAATGTACATTTGTCTATGCAGATTACATGCAAGCTGACTGGTGTCTGCATGACCACGTTGCATGCGTTACACTTCATATAATATAGAAACTTCTTTAACACTTGAGCAAACTTGTGGAATCGACCATGAAGAAAAACTGAATATAGGGTCTTTAATTTCCTTTTCCTTTGGCCAAGATGAATATTAATGAGAGAACGTAGGGTTCTTGTTATAGGTTTTTTTTATTGATACAATTCTTGTTATAGGTTTCGGATTGATATATTAATGCAAGGGTTTCTTCTAGTAATATGGCAATAAGTCGTTGGTTCTTTCCCCAATTAAAATAAACATACGTACGTACTGCATGCAAAAGAGAATACAAGGCAAATAGGCATGCAGTACGTATATGGCTTGCATTTGTGAATCGAAAATGGGTTTATGATACATGAACATTGTTGCATGTTCTTGTTGAATGGTTTGATTTTGGAATCTTTGTTGTTTTGAGCAGACGTCTAATCCATCGGCAACATAAACAACATGCTAACCAATCTGTCCAATTAGGATAAGAATCTCTAAATCATGACTTTTCCGACATAAACTGTAAAACCTGTAATGTTTTGGTCTTGCTTTTTCCATTGAGTATGAGATACATTTACTTGGAGACTTTTACAGGAAGCTTGTTTATTCTGTGTTTCTGCTCTCTAGCTACTAGCTGTGTGTGAAGAGTTATCTTACTTCTCAACTCTAAACTGTGAACCGTACGTTGCTCAAGAATTTATCTGCTCAAGGTGTCGGCTCCTCCACTTGTTCTCTCACTCTGTGACTATCCGATGTGCTGTCTCTGATCTTAGAATGCTCTCTACTTCTCTAGCACAGCGGCACAAGTAAGAGCTGAGTCTAATGAATGTGTCAAAATTCATCATGGTACTGGTAACTTTTGACTAAGAAGTTGATATTTTAACATCTCTAACCGATATACGCGTGTTAAATTCACGTGAATAACATAATTGTCAAATTTGATATCAAAAACTAATATGTCAAACTCTCTTTTTCTTATATTTGATCTCTCCATTTTGACTTGTGTGTGTTTATTTGACATTACCATCAAATATAAAATTTAACAAAATAACATATTGCCTAATCAATCTTCAAATTTGAATTTGAGAAAATTAATTTGCTTAATCCATTAGACTTAGTTGCTTCTACTATTTAGAATCAAGAATTCAAGAGTTCTGTCCAACTCTTTCTAGTGATTTATTTAAATTTGAGAAAAATAATTTGGTTAATCCATTATACTTAGTTGCTTCTACTATTTAGAATCAAGAATTCAAGAGTTCTGTCCAACTCTTTCTAGTGATTTATTCTGCCTCGGAGTGTGGGATTCTAATGCATGCGAGGAAGATTAAACGCATGCCCAGTTTTGGCACCATAGAGTACAGTTTGAGTCCTTTTCCCACTTAGGTGTGCTGCCATTAAAAATTATGGCACTTTGTTCTTTAATACATGCTTATGTGTTCTAAGTGTGGTCCTAAATGGAAATTGGAAAGTATATCATTTGACAATTTGCAGCAAAATGCTAAAGACAAATGTGGAAATGACATCCCCACTACCAAAAAAAGCAGATTGTAAATCATGGCTGCAGTGTATACCTGCCAAACCTGTAAAAACTGACCCATGCTTTCCCACATTGTTATTCACCACACAGTTAAAAAAAAGCACACATTGCACATAGCACAGAGCACCAACTTTTCCAGTAAAAACAGTTAGCAATGAGAGAACTCAGAGGCTTCAGATTTTCATTGTGATCCTTTCACAGCTTCTTTTTCCTACTGTTTTGACAATAGCCTCCGTACAGGTTCCCATCAAATCTCTGCTTCTTTTGCATTCAAAACCAAAAAAAAAATTGAAAGGATATGATTATTTTGACCCTTTCACTTTCATTCAGTCATCATCTATATTCCTAATTCCTAAACAAATAAAGATTCTTTGAATATGAAAAATTCCTCATCTTACAAACTTGGCAAGTTCTGGTTGTGGGCCAGTTTATCCTGCAAAAGAAAAGTAAGCTCATGAATAAGTTATCATTACTATGAGTTTATCAGTAACCACTTCCTCAAGCAAAGCTTAGTACCTAATAATTGTGCAGAACGCAACTCTCGAGGAACTTGGGGATGCCAAAATGCAGAGTGTCTGTTAATTGGGTGACCAAATAATGCAGTGGCTGACTACTGAAAACTGATTCTAACAGCTACCATGCTTTGATAATAAACTGCAGTTTACTACTGTACAAGTTTCTGTGGATGTGTATGTAGTTAGGTTCCAAAATTTCAATATTAAAACCTGTATAGAAAGAAAAAGGTAAACATTTAGACAAAGAAAGGAAACCAATACACAACAAAACCAAGAAAAGTTAAAGGAAAAAAAAAGAACCAACCTTTTTCGATTTGTGGGATAAGGAATGTCTCCATCAGCCTACATGAGTCCTTCAAAATGATTCCCGCCTGCAAATTGGGACCAAATTCTTAATAAGAACAAAGACAAGCAAGTATCTACACACACTAGAGCTCAAGAAAAGGACTTTCAAAATCAAGTTTACTAGAAGAGGCATTATGTCTCTCAATCCATGAGCATTTTGGGTACATTTCTTCAGGATCAGTCTATGGTTTGAGGGATCTAACTGAGCCTGACACTGCTGAAGTAAAGGACCCCTAGTTTTCCTGAGACATTCATACACCTCAAGACAACAAGAATGGTCAAGATCGCGACAAATGAAAGAAGGGTCCATTTGGAGAAGGGAACAATACTTGGTTTGAAGGAAAATAATTAAGCTTACTTTTTTGACCAAAAAAGAAAAGTTAAACTTATTCAACAGGCAAGGAATAATGCTTGGTTTGCAGGAAAATGCAAGTGAAATACACAGAGATAACCATCTCATTTTATATGTTTCTGTCAAACATATCATTTACTTCTGGGTATTAACTTTCATAATGACCATGTGTATCATCAAGGATGTAAAATTTAGTCAGTTAGGGAGCAGATATGAGAGAGAGAACATACTTTGAATACGGGACCAAGGTGGGTCATCATTGTTCCTTCCTCCTTCAGAAAAAGTTTAGATCAGTATATCCATGTGAATATGGCAGGAGCTCTTCTACTTCAATCCTAGAACTAGAATGGCTAGTGCTTTTCTTCAGTTTGTTATGGCTTGACTCAACCTCAGCCCAAAATATGCCATAAACTGGTCTATGATCTGAGAACCTAGATTCCCCGCGGACATAAGATAACTGTTGGAGACCTTCACCATACCACAATATTCGATCACACCTACATAGACAAGAGTAACTAATTTAGTATGCTAATTTTTGGAATGTAATAGTAACGTTAATTTTATATCAAACATTTTAGACATTTACGTAGTTTTCTATACATTTGGTAACTTAGTCTTACCAAGCAGGTGTTCGACGTTTCTCCTTTGGGTGCATATCATCCCCTGCATATCTGTCAGAATTAGTAGAATACTTGTATGTTGGTGGGAAGTAAATCTTCCCTTCTTTCCAGCCCACAAAAGCACGGCCACGTTTTTGCTCTATCCTTAACTGCACAATGAACGGCTTCAGTTTAGGATGAAACATGCCTTATTTAACTAAGAGGACAATGGCAAGGATATTATTACAGAGTATACTAACAGAAAGATGTTGAGATGACTTGAAGTCATACCTGATCATTCTCTAACAGGGCCCTCCAGTTTTGCATCTCAACTAATGCCTTAGCACAGCGGTAAGAGAGTGAAATCCGATAGTTTAAATCCCCAAGCCAAATAACTCGACTACATGAGATATCACAATATAAGCTAATTAGAATGCTGTCGAACAGTGATAACAATAAAAACACATGTAAGAAAAAAACTGCTGAAATCTTTGTTTGCATTACACATAAGTATATGATGATGTAATCGGTTCATATAAGCTGAATGAAGACAAGAAATTGATATTATAGACACAAAACATTGAATCACTTTCGAATGCTAAGTAAATCAATTTCTATATATAAAATCTGATAAATTTTGCATCTGTATTTTTTACATATGCTCAAACTGTAACCATAATTATTAATTAAGGACTGATGAGCAAGACTCTTACTCATGCTCCAGGATAGTTTCTGGGGATTTCAACGCGCTAGAGCTATTTACTTTTGGAAACCTAGTCTTCCTAAGGATCTCCATGACATCAGAATTCCTTCTTAGCTCATCACCCTCCTTCTGTCCTGAGGTTAAATGAGTACAAATAAAGCAGAAGGTGGTATCATGCAGAGACATGCTCACTGAAATGGATCCCTGTAAATCAAGCAGACAATTGTCATTTCCTCAGTTATTGCAATTGATCAGAATAACTAAGAACATACTATTAAGACAATAAATACCTTATTTCCAAGGTAACCCATTAAACCTCTTCCAACACATGATACTTTCATATTTTTAACATGATCTCTCAGTTCACTTCTGACCCATACTGTAAGAAATATTCCAACCATTTGCTTGCTTGCAACCAAGTTGTACCTTGAATGCCCTGGCATTCTATATCCATTTTCATTTGATGCAGATCCAGCATAGGACATTGGTGAGAATAAAACAGTACTTGGTGAATTGTCTGGTCCGTTATCATCATCAGACGAACCCCACCTGGAGTAGTCACTTGGTCGTGAGTAATCACTAGGCCTTGAATAAAAGTCACTAGGCCGTGAGTAATCACTGGGCCTTGAATAGTAGTCACTCAGCCCTGAGTAGTCACTAGCCCTCGAATAGTCACTTGGCCTGTGACCCCATCTGAAGTTGTGGTCATAGTCACTTGGCCTATGACCAAAGATAACACGATCACAAACACTGTATCTTCGATCAAGTCGGGGTTGTGAAATTGAAGGATCATTCTCCGTCCTCCAGCTGGGGGTCGCCTGGAATGATCTCCTTTGAAAGAAAGATGAGCTCTTTTGCCTAGTAGATCCCTCAAAATCTGCATGTAATTCAACAATTGGTTGTGGGATGGGAGATGGTGTATAGCAAGCGCTACCGCCACTAGTACCAGGAAGACTGTTCAGTGTCTTCCGTATGAGAGCCAACCATTTCTTGGCAGGGCCATTGTCTTCTGCCCCCAAAACATTACCAGCATTTAGTGGAACTATCTCTTGAAATCTGGAAGTTGAAATAGACAGAGATTCATTAGTAGTTCAAAACATAGTATGTCGGAAAGATGATAAAAATACACAACCAAATCATACCCAAGAACATAAATGTCTGCAGGAGGTGCGGCATGAAGCCACTCATCCATATTTAAATTACTTGGTGGAGATCTTCCAGCCACATTCCAAGTAGCAACAAAAATGCTAGATCAAAAGAAACAAAATTAGTAAGATAATAGATTTGACAAACACTTTATATGACCAGTTTTGGTAAGAGAAAAATGTACACATGAGATTTACCTATGGTTTTGCACATCTATGATTCGAGGATGGTCAAGATTCATCTTTTGTTGACGCACCTGCTCAGTGTTCTTACTGAATTTTTCTGTGCATTAAAGTACAACAAGTAAAAAATTGAGAAAATAGACCAAATACACCAATTCTTTGAGACATGCTGCATATGTGAATGTTAAAATTCTGATTGGTCATAGAAGATAATAGTCAAAAGAAGAAAAAGAAAAAACCTGTTTTGCTTTTCTTAATCGTGCACGGTTCCCTCTCTGAGAAGCTAGTCCTGTATTCAACCTCAGCTCCTGCAGAAATTAAGAAAATGGTTCAATGCCTCAAATTTTTAAACTTTGAAACCAAAACAGCCAATAACCTCGCAAAACAGGTATGAATGCTTCCAATAGTTTCAAACACAAAAACAAATTTGACAAGTGTGAAGTAACAGATGATCAAATTTGCATATCCGAGACAATTTGAAACCTACCAATTCCCAAGTTAGAGATTGAAATTCTACATTACCATGAACAGTGAAACAAAAGATTCATACAAGTCAAATTGCATAGCTGTCAAATACTTTTGATTTTACTGAGGGATCATGCTGATTATTGAGGGAGAAGAGTGAGCATTTCAGTATTGAAGTTAAGAATCTCACCATATTATGCCACCCAAAACATCAATAATGATTAAATAATCCAAAGAAAACAAAAACAAAGATTCTCACCTCCATAAACAACCTCATCTGCTTGAAAGTCTTCAGTTTTGCTCCTGATATTGAACCACTTCCTGACCATTTTCTTTGACCATGAGAGCTTCACCAAACAACAACAACAACAAACACACAAAAATCAGATGAACATTTTCCACAAATCTCATTAGTATTTACATGAATGTGAAGAAAAAAAATTAAACCTTGCTTTTCTTGGAATTCCCATCTCCCATTGTTAATCACAATCACTTCTTCATACAGCAGCTGCTTTTTTTGCCTTGTCGGTATTCTCAGTCCCCTCTTCAAAAATCTGAGCTTCACTCTGATGACCCAGAAAGCTGAGTTCTTTGTGTTGTTGTCTCAGCAACTAGAGCTTGAAATAATGCTGAAGTGAATGAGAGACCAAATGGGTTGTTCTTTATGGAAGGTTTGAGCTGAAAGAAGCAAAAGCCAAGAAGACCATGAAAGAGAGAGCAAATAAAATGGAGAGAGAGGAACAGCAGAGACAACAACAACAACGAGGGCTTTAATGCGTGGAAGTGAGACGAGAGATTCTGAAGTAGTAGGAACGAGACAATGCGGCAGACAACATAGAGAGAGAGAGAGAGAGAGAGAGTTGAAGGCAGAGAAAGAGAGAGAAAGCAAAGGGCCTCGTTCTTGGTAACAACAGCAAAGTATCGAATTTGGAACAGTGTAAAGTGGGAGCGAGAGAGAGAGAGAGAGAGAGAGAGAGAGAGAGAGAAGGGGGGAGGGGGGGGGGGTCTAGTCTTCGGGGGGGGGGGGGCTTTTGTTTTTTCCGTTGTTAAGACAGATTAATCCTGTGTCTTTGTTTAGGTTAATCGTTAGAATTAGTGAAAATATTGTTTAAGGTTTAGGATTGACAGAAAACACTTGAAAATTAGGAAAATATGGACAATTGTATATAAATATATATAATAATATGTTTAGAATCGTCCGTACTTAGTCTCTGTATCCGTGTCTAGTTCGGCTGGCAGATGAACATTTTCTTACTTATTACTTAATGTTTTTATATTGCAACACAGCATTATGTGCTTAGTTCAGATTTTTTTAGATTAACTTAACAATGGTCTCTTCTCACGTGTCAATAAGCGTGTCTACAGTGTAATATTATTCATCTTGTTCTGAATTAGAATGTTGATCTTGACTTAATAAAAAAAAATGTCTAGACTCGTATAAATATTTCGCTCCACTCAAATTTTTAAACACTAGGCGCCTAAGCCTATTTTCTATCATCCAACTAAGTGAACTAACATTAGTGAATTGTAGTCTAATAGTAAAAATTTATATGGTGATCATTGAAGTCACGTGTTTAGTGTTCGAATTTCATTCAATATTTTTAAGAAAAAAACTAAGTGAATTAATGCCTAGCCAGTTTGGGAATTTTATTATTTCTTTCATAATCTCTGAAAATGAAAAATAAGAAAATTTAACTAAAAAGCTCAAGGCAGGCTTAACATGAAGGGGCAACGGGTATGTCGTTTTGCTCTAGTTTGTGAGCAGAACGACCCGGTCAGCAGAGGAAAGGCTGCCCACGGTCAGCAAAGTGAAGAATAGAATTGAAGGAAACCCAAGGAAGGGTTGAGGATCTAGCTAGGACATGCACCTAGTATACTGCTATATTATAGGGCCATTGTATTCTGATACAAGTAATACAACTAGGATCTGGATTAGCCATTTTGGTGTCTGTAGTAGTCTGGTCTGATCCGTAGTCTGGTCTACCCAGCAAAGTTAAAGCAAGCAGGTAAAGATGGAAAATGATAAAGGAGAATGTGTATCCCTGACTCTGGTGGTAGAGACTGGTGCATGTTGTACTAGTAATCTATTTGTTTTCTCCTTCTCTCTCTCTTTGTTTTGTTGTTAATATTTATTTGTAGTATGTCTTCTTTTTGCTGGCAAGGAATGTTTGGGTTTGAAGGTATAGTGTAGTAGTGTGTATTGACAAAATGATGATATGCCTATCTGGGTTTGTTTAGGTTCTTTGTAATATTCAACTTCATTCAGTTTTCTGGTTTACATGGGACCAAATTAAAGTCCTAGCTCTCTGCATATCTGCATGTAAAAAATATTGTAACAACCAACACTTTAGCAAAGGATAAATCTCATAAATCTTTTCATAACACCAATACTTTTGTTTTTTTAGGGCATCTCCAATGGTAAGTCCTATACCCTATATATATAACTTTGCTTGTAATTTTTCTTCTTCAATAGTGTGTTTTGAGGTCTTAAAACCTATTCCAACTAGCTTGAAGTCTTAAGAGAAGTCCTAAACTAAATCTCCATATAAGACTTGATCTATAATTTTGGAGGGAAAAGAAGTGGGCCAGTGCCATAAAGATATTTACAATATAGGACTTCACCATTGGAGATAGTGAAATCTTAAATCATAAGTCCTAAATTGAGGTCCTAAATATAGATCTAGCACCATATTTTAGATCCTCCCATTGGAGATGCCCTTAGAGGATGGCCGAGAGAATTTATTACTAAGGGGAACACCAATATTTTTGTTTTATTTAAGCAGATATTTTTTTTTATATATTAGAAAGAAAAAATAGTTAAAATGATCACTGAACTTTGTCACAATCAATAATTTGATAATTAAATTTTAGGAAATATAAAAAATATCATTGATCTATAACATTGTCTATCAATGTGATCACTTTATCTATTTTAAACATTATAATTTGTCAAATATTTTCTTTATATAGATAGGATTATGATGGAAATACTCATAGCATAAGCGGAAGAAGTGTGAAGACCGACGAGGAAGAAAAAAAATTGATATCTGAAATAGATAAAGTGATCAAATTAATAGACAGAGTTAAAGTTCAGTGATATTTTTGATATATTGTAAAGTTCAGTGATCAAATTGTTAATTCTGACAAAGTTCAGTTACCATTATAACAATTTTTTCTATTAAAAAAACATATATTAAAAATTGTATCCGTGAAGTGACATAGCTGTTGATAGAGGGAATGTGTTGTTAACCAACTATGAGGTCTTCTTCTTAGCTCAATTCAGGGATTTATGTATTTGAAGACATAGGCAGCCATCCCAAATTCAAGTGTTGGGGTGGGGTTCTTTACTTCTTGGTAGTACTTACCTATACCAAGTCTACACCATGCGTCTAAGATTTTCAAAGAGAGCTATCTAGCTTGCTAAATTGGGGGATGTGCTTCTTGTTTAATGTGCCTTTTTCCGCCGTCCACCCCAAAGGGGTTGCTCTACTATACGCTCCTCCTCCTCCGCCTAGTCTAGCTTTCTTCTTCTTGAGCCTTCAACCCTTTCATGTTGGAATTACTTTGAACAAAACAAGGAGGTCATCTGCCTCTTTAAGCTTGAAGTCTTGATTGATTCGAATTAAACATGCAACTACACAGGACTCCATGAGGCCACTAGAGCTCTTGCTAGGCTGTCTCACTTTGTGTTTTGTACTAAACATTCATGGAAATGGTTGAGCTTTTGCTTTTTCTGGATTTTAGAATAGCGTAGTTTTCATTTTAGTGTGGGTCTTAGTTAGAGAATGATTTCAAGCAACAACGTACAGGACCAAAGAGAATACGAATTAGTGCAAAGAAAATTGTAAAGTGAAGATATATTGTATGAAAGAAAAGGACAGCCATGGGCCATTAGTTGTAATTGGATATACATATCTAATTTAATAAAAAAGGATACAAACCCTAATGTGACCCTACAATATGCTATGTGAAATATACTTGATTCATTCAATCGAAAAAGAAAATATACTTCATTCTTCTCTCACTTTAATAGATTGACGATTGACGAAAGAATTTCACCAAATGTTTGGTACTAAACAAAAGTCAAAAATAATTTTGGATTCAAGAAGGATATGATATGATGTAAAGAGAAATTTAGATTTTCAGCTGAAGTGACCAAAGTTATGACAAAAACGAGAGACATTATATTAAAGAAGTAAACAAAGTTATAGGCAGACATCCATAAGCATCTATTTAGGAATTTTTATTGGCCTAAAAATTGATATTTGAGGAAGTGCAATAATTATTCATCGAATAGGAGGTTCTATTCATGTTTTTCGTGCAGCGGTGTAAAAAATAGAAATTCTTATTATTATTCATTAATTATAAAAATTTAATTTTTTTATTTTTTGGTCAGATTTCTAGGAAAATTAAAGGGGCTTATTAACAATTTTTTAATTTTTTTTATTAACAAAATATAGTCGTTGTATTTGAATCTGAGCTAATCGTCGGGTTGAATATTCGAATCAAAATGGATGGTCAAGATTGAGAGAGCCGTTGGAAGAGAGGTGGTAGACAGCCTTGCCACGTGGCGATCGCTGTCACTGGCGCTTAACTCTGTTGTAAAAAAATAAAATACGGCGCGTGTATTACACGCACAATAAGTATAAAAAAATTACGGGTCCTGGCGTCACCCACGTGTATGGGCTCTACCAGGAGGAGCGTTCTCTCTCACGATCGATTTTCGATCGTCTCCAAAGAATTCCTCGTCGTCAACTTTCGGTCGTCGCTCTCGTTTTGCACACCTGCACCGATTCTAGCCCGAGGAATTCCCATCAACGGGGGGTCCCAAGTAGAGGAAGTCCAATTTCCGACAAAATTGTTTGTCATTGCAGATGCTCATAGACACTAAAGAAGAGAATACAACTAAATTAATCTGAATAATCTAAACTAGCTTAGGAATAACTATTCTAGAACCAGAGCACAAAAATAACTAAAACATTTCACTCAAATAAAAAAAATAAAAAAATGAACATCAACGAGGATAGACCAACTTGAAATATCTGGTTGGACCTGAATTCTAAGGCTATGTAACAGTTGCGTTGATTTTATAGCACACCCCATAAGAAAATGATCTCATGTGATGATTATAGAGTCATGTCGCGCGACCGGTATATGATCTTTGTGGATGGAGAGATATATATAGTTCCCACTAATTCCCACTTTCCCAGCCTCTAGTCGATGGATTATTCGATTTTTTTCGACACATGCAAATGAATGATTTGATCAGAAGCGTAAAGGGTTGTTGAATCATATATATGTATGATAAAAGTGTACTCCTGCATCTGAAAATTATCAAAATTTTGATCCAGAAATATGGAGAGCAGTGTCGAATTCCATCAAGTGGTGGTATCTAGGGAACACCACGTTCGTGGATTCAACGAATGCATAATAACGAAAGAGAAAAGGAATACGGTATCTTGCGATTGATCACCACAGTCGATCCCACACTCATTGACTCTTAATATGATCAAGATTGAATTGGTCGATCAAACCTAGCTAGCTAGGCAATATCCTTTCCATATATACATATAGTTCCACTGAACTGAAAGGGACATGCAGACAAGAAACTTAGAGTGATGGATTCCCCCTCATTCCCCATCTCAATTAGCACCGTCCACTGTACGTGCATGCTTCATACTTCAGAAAATTAATTGATGTATCTAATTCAGATAAGAAGCTAGCAATGAACGTGACAACTTGAACACGATATGCATGCATGTTGTTTGTTAATTAGTTAGTGTATATGTTTCCAATTCCTAATTAAGGAAAGCTTGATGTTAATTTCCTTCTCATATTTGAGACGTGAACTAATTATACATCTTATTCGTAATGTCGATATAATTTCTTCTAACGTGAGACGCAAGCTAGCTCTTTAACATCAATTTCTTTCTCATGTATGAGACGTAATTTGGTAAGTGAACTAATTCTACGTCTTATTCATAATGTTGATGTACGTGTAATTCCTTCTAATTTAATTATGGAGAGCTAGAGTTTAACACTTTAACTTCTTTCGAATTCATTTTTGAGATGTAATTTAACTAGCTATACATCCTATTCATAATTTTGATGCATGTAACATCTTCTAATGTGAAACATGACATTGAGCTTTTTGACACCATCAGCTTAAAATCATTCATCAGTGTCACATGCATTACTCACATACAATCACAAACTAGGTATAGTTCTTTTTTTTTATATCAAAAACAAAAGACATCTAGATGGGTACCCTTGATAGATAGTACGTTACACACAAAAAACCAACCTTAATTGATTACGTTTTTCGCATCTATAGAACATAATGATTGCTGGCTTAGTCTTCTAAAGGGCAAATGTGAAGATTGAGCACATTAAAATAAGATGCAAGGTAATATCAGGGTCAATAAAACATAAAGAACTCAAACAAAGGAGATTTGGTACGGTGTTGCCTTTTCTTTTGGTTTTCCAAACCATCTTGCGTCTTTGAATGGTTCGATCCATTGGTGAATCTAATAAGTCTAAAATTTAATCAAGATTTACGAGGCAGTCAAAGTTTGCAGTTCAACTTCATTTTCTCGCAGATTCCTTTATCACTTTTGTTTTATGGCTTTGAGACCATGCATATATCCTTGTGCTATTCTTCTCTTCTCTTCGATTACTTCCTTTCTTTTTCTTTCCCTGAGATCTTGTATCTGTTTTAAGATCGACATGGTTTGTTCTTTGTTTTCAAAATGTGACGGAGCTTTTTTCACATGTCATTTTCTGTAATTGGCATGCATCTTTAGACCTCTCTCTCTTTCATCCAGCAGTAACGTACGTACATGCAGGAACAAAGATCAGTTTTCCTCTATGTGCGTGGAAGAATTATTAGGTGGTCCTGGACTACCACGTGTCTTGTTGAAGTGGTGGTCCAAACTAATACATACACGACACATATATGAAAAAGTAGAGAAACTGACAAAAACGGCCTCACTTTGATACATTTGTCGTGCATGCATTGTTTTGGACCACCTTTTCAACAAGACACGTGGTAGTCCAGGATCACCTAATGATTTCTCACGTACATATTGATACGTATCTCATGCCATGCATGCACGTTTTATACGTAAGTTAAGATAGTAGATACAAACCTCATTGCTTTACTAGATATATACATATATATTTGTTCTCGATCTCTATATTTGGCAAGGGCGTAGCCATAGCATATTAAGGGGTGTCAAATGACACTCTTCAATTTTTGAATACTCATTATATATGTAGTTAATTTCACTTAAATAATAGTAATTTGATACAACAAATTTCATTTTGACACGGCTAACAATTTGAACAAAAAAAAATTAATTTGTTATGATAATTTATTGTTAACCAATCGAAGAGTAACAAAAAATTGTTGTGTATATAAAGCCATTGGTAATTTTTTAACAAACTTTACTAGTTTTTTTTTTTTTGAGGTGGAACGATAGAAATTTTACTTATAAAAATTCAAACGTTACAAGGAAAAAATTAAAAATAAAATAAACCTATGTAAAACATGATAATAGTCAAACAAAAGTAGGAACTGAACTTCTTCATTCGTCTGGTATACCGTACGACCTGGTGTCATGAACCAGACACAATATTTCATCGAGTTTAATTGTGCTGCCAAATCAGCCAATGATTCACTCTGCCCCGTGTCCCAGTATACCTCATCGACTGTCAATCCCTCACTATGCTTCAAGTAGATAGTAGGGCGGCGACATCTTGCAACGATTGATCTTGTCTAGTTTCAAAGAACTCCGGTTGTGCCCGATTCCTAAATCCAATGCCAAAAATACACCGAGCCAAAAGGAGCAGTCTCATAGGCCCAACCAGACATCTCAACCCTTGTGACAAAACTTGGCCCTACAACTTTCAAGGCCCAACAGAACAGCCTCCATACGCCAAACAATACACTACAGTGCCGAGTCTCATTAGCGGCTGCACTCTGTAGCCACCTTCCATGAATCAGCATTGGCCGACGAAGCACTGTGTCCAGCATGCCATCTCTTGACCAACACCGACACCGCTCGGTATCACTGTTGGAATCTAGCTTCTCTCGCAACCTGGTCTCTTCATTCACCACCAACTCGCAACATCCCAAGATCCAGAGCCAATCGATCCCAAGACTAGGGTTCGCCACCCTCATCTGCACCATTTGAGACCGAAATTGGTTCAAACTCCACCATCATCGTGATTGATCGGAGAGCTCAACCCTTTCATCAAAACTTGGATCTTGTGTGTCCCTCCATTCCAGGCCGCCATTACCTGGGTCCCAACAATGATACGTCATAACCACGAGACCAAACTCATAGCCCCCACCAACCTGACTACCATGCCATCCCAGATCAGCTTGAGCAGATGTATACCATCGCTCAGAAGCAACCAACGCACGCCTTCGGAGGAGAAGCCATGATGCCACGCTGGAGTACAGTGTCGAAAGGCTGGCATCTAAAAGGATAATCGGGTTCTGCAGCTCTAAGCGAAGTCAAAGGTCGGAGACCGCCGCCTAGAGCCCTCTAGGGTTTAGAAAACGCAACATTTTCTCGATCCCTAGTGTACATTGTAATGATGTAATGGACATAAGTTGGTTTGCCATCTTCTTTGACATGGTGGATAGTGGATACTATTTTCCTCATTGGTTTAAAATGTATCTTCGCGAATCCAGAAGATGAGATTACTTCAAATTTCATTGATCACAAACTTTACTAACTTATTTGATTGATAACTATAATGATTTATTTTTATTTTTTCTATCTTAATTTGTTTATTAAGTTTCGTCAAAATTAATTAATTTTTATATATAAAGTGTGCCTAATTATGTTTTTTTTTCTCATTTTCATGAATTTTTTTTTGACACGACTGAATAAAATGCTTGACTACGCCACTAGTGATGACTACCACAGATGTCAATGTAGTTGATGGAAAAGGGAACAAGATCCTCTCCTAACAGAGAGGACCTAACCACTATTTAACGAAGCAATCATGACCGTAGGATTTCAAAGACAGCCAAGATCAATTCTTTTTGCCTTTTCTTTCCCCTTTTTTTTTTCTGGAGATAGATTCATTTTCTCTCTTATCATCTCGTCATCTTCTCTTCTCCACTTTCTTTTCCAAGCTTCTTTGCGTCTCACATCTTGCAACTTTTCCTAAACTCCATTGATCTTCTATGTGATGTTGTATCCAACTCAACTCTAAACTTAACTCCATTGTTTTTCTGTTTTAAATCTAAAAGGTTCAGACTTCGTTGGCATATATAGTTTAATTAGAAGATAGGCTATCAATATATCCATGTTTTGTGTTATGTTATTCATCTTGCATAGAACAAATATCCTGCATTTTGTGAAATTTGGTTTATATTTGAAATAAAGCTTATTCAAGTTTTCTGAGTTGATTCTTCACTTATGTTTCTTAACTATATTTTTGTTTAGCAGTAGAAATTGTTACTGCAGGGATTCCACTCTTTTGTCAAATAATGTCTTCTTTCTTGGATATGTCTAAGATTGATATAAAAAAACAAGTGAACACTAAATTTTGATAATGGAACCTAGTGATGAACATTTCTTGATAACAGAAAGAACTTGCCATGAATTGATAAAGCTGGATACAACACTTCTTAATCTACTTCAAAATATACAACACTAGGAAAGCATTAAACATCATATCTAGCTTGAGAAAATCTACAACCTCTATTATAGTCAGTTATAATTTAAACAGAAAAAAGGCACACTCATGATGACTGATTGAGGTAGTTCAGACGACCCTTTGCTCGTCGCTTCTACCATGTATATTGCTTTGAACTTAACAACAACTGCTGCTTCAATTGCACACTTGAAGATCTTTACTGAATCTGATATATAACAATAAATAAAAATGAACATTCATATATGCTATGATTGAATTACATAGACCTATAGAATCTGAGCAAACTATACCGTACTAAAAACCATATGATAGTGGAAATGAACAAAACCATCTTAGCTTTCTAGGTCATAGTTTCCTAGCTAACACTCACAAACCAACTGTAATTAAATAAGTCTTCATATCTACCTCTTTTACATACTAAGATATTAACCATCCCAAGAAAAACGACTATAATCTAAAGCCTCGATGAGGTCAACCAAATAACACTTTTACACAACATTACATTCCTCAATCACATTTCTAATTGAAGACTACAACAATTAGACAATTTATGAAAAAAAAGCTCACCACAGGGATAGTTTACTGGATAGTAAATTGGCAGCTTCAAAGGAAGCTCACAACGAACCAAACATCCCCTCTCCCAAATGTACTTTCTAGGATCATCTTTATACACTACACTGACACACACTGCCCTCACCGACCTCTCCGATTTCGACACGAAAAACTGAACACCTCCGCCTCTAAAATCCGCCACAGATCCAATCACATCCTCACCTTCACCTTCATCAGAGTCACCTTCTCGGCCTCGTTGCCGTCGTAATCGGCCGCGATTAGAGTTCTGACGACGTGGAATCCCTTCGACAGTAGCGTTCGGAGCTCGGAGCTCTCTTGCTTAGGTCAGACGAAATCTAATTAAAAATTTGTTTTGACAGAGCTGAAATTTAAACAGTAAATTTGTGTGTGTTACCTGATTCTATGGCATAGTCAGTGTGGATGGTTTCGAGTGTGGAGACGAAGGTGAGTGGAGGGAAGAATGGGGATTTAAACAGCCATTGAAGACCAGCTGTTTAGTTGTTCTTCTAGAGGATGAGCTTAGGACATACGACTCTAATGGTTGTATTCTCCTCCATTTTTAACAGAGCAGCCACGACGCCCAACCACTCCCTCGGCACCTGTTGCGGCAGGGGACGAGCTGATCTGGTTTTGATTTTGTCGCGGGTTTTAGCCTCTAGACGAGATGCTTGAGAGAAAAATTAGAGAGACAAATGGCTGCGAGATTTTGAGAGAGGCCGCGATGATAAGAGATAGAAGAAGTTTGTCCCGAAAAATAAATAAAAAATAAAAAAAGAAGTGATTTTGGCAGTTAATTAAATCCTACAGTCATGATTTCTTTGTTAGGTAATGGTTAGGTCCTTTCTATTAGGAGAGGATCAGGTGGCTGATTGTTATCTACCTTCTTAATTTCCTAACTAGTGGAACCATATAGCTATCTCATCAGTCATCTCAAATATTCCAACATTTATTTGATATTAATTAGTAACCTCAATCAGCTATAGGATGACAATTAGCTTGACTGATGAATGTTGGTCATAGCGAGGTATTTTGCCAAAAAAATATACATGATATAAAAAAAAATTGAATCCGGCCACACGATTCACTTTGTGTAATTCTCCCAAAACCGCAATGAACTAGGCCACTAAGGTACATGATAATTTAACAGCTTGTTTTTAGCGTGATTTTGTCCAGTTAGGTCGATATAACGAAGAATATCACAAACTGTCTCTTTTGGTTGGTGCTCTCCTCTCTCCAATCGCTTGTAAAGAAGCAGAGATAGACGTGGCGCACTACAACCAGGGTTAAGGGTTAAAGGTTAAGGGTTAAGGGTTAAGGGTTAAGGGTTAAGGTTTAGGGTTTAGGGTTTAGGGTTTAGGTTTAGGTTTAGGTTTAGGTTTAGGTTTAGGTTTAGGTTTAGGTTTAGGTTTAGGTTTAGGTTTAGGTTTAGGTTTAGGGTTTAGGTTTAGGGTTTAGGTTTAGGGTTTAGGTTTAGGGTTTAGGTTTAGGGTTTAGGTTTAGGGTTTAGGTTTAGGGTTTAGGGTTTAGGGTTTAGGGTTTAGGGGTTAGGGGTTAGGGGTTTAGGGGTTTAGGGGTTTAGGGTTTAGGGGTTTAGGGTTTAGGGGTTTAGGGTTTAGGGGTTTAGGGTTTAGGGGTTTAGGGTTTAGGGGTTTAGGGTTTAGGGGTTTAGGGTTTAGGGGTTTAGGGTTTAGGGGTTTAGGGTTTAGGGGTTTAGGGTTTAGGGGTTTAGGGTTTAGGGGTTTAGGGTTTAGGGGTTTAGGGTTTAGGGTTTAGGGTTTAGGGTTTAGGGTTTAGGGTTTAGGGTTTAGGGTTTAGGGTTTAGGGTTTAGGGTTTAGGGTTTAGGGTTTAGGGTTTAGGGTTTAGGGTTTAGGGTTTAGGGTTTAGGGTTTAGGGTTTAGGGTTTAGGGTTTAGGGTTTAGGGTTTAGGGTTTAGGGTTTAGGGTTTAGGGTTTAGGGTTTAGGGTTTAGGGTTTAGGGTTTAGGGTTTAGGGTTTAGGGTTTAGGGTTTAGGGTTTAGGGTTTAGGGTTTAGGGTTTAGGGTTTAGGGTTTAGGGTTTAGGGTTTAGGGTTTAGGGTTTAGGGTTTAGGGTTTAGGGTTTAGGGTTTAGGGTTTAGGGTTTAGGGTTTAGGGTTTAGGGTTTAGGGTTTAGGGTTTAGGGTTTAGGGTTTAGGGTTTAGGGTTTAGGGTTTAGGGTTTAGGGTTTAGGGTTTAGGGTTTAGGGTTTAGGGTTTAGGGTTTAGGGTTTAGGGTTTAGGGTTTAGGGTTTAGGGTTTAGGGTTTAGGGTTTAGGGTTTAGGGTTTAGGGTTTAGGGTTTAGGGTTTAGTGTTTAGGGTTTAGGGTTTAGGGTTTAGGGTTTAGGGTTTAGGGTTTAGGGTTTAGGGTTTAGGGTTTAGGGTTTAGGGTTTAGGGTTTAGGGTTTAGGGTTTAGGGTTTAGGGTTTAGGGTTTAGGGTTTAGGGTTTAGGGTTTAGGGTTTAGGGTTTAGGGTTTAGGGTTTAGGGTTTAGGGTTTAGGGTTTAGGGTTTAGGGTTTAGGGTTTAGGGTTTAGGGTTTAGGGTTTAGGGTTTAGGGTTTAGGGTTTAGGGTTTAGGGTTTAGGGTTTAGGGTTTAGGGTTTAGGGTTTAGGGTTTAGGGTTTAGGGTTTAGGGTTTAGGGTTTAGGGTTTAGGGTTTAGGGTTTAGGGTTTAGGGTTTAGGGTTTAGGGTTTAGGGTTTAGGGTTTAGGGTTTAGGGTTTAGGGTTTAGGGTTTAGGGTTTAGGGTTTAGGGTTTAGGGTTTAGGGTTTAGGGTTTAGGGTTTAGGGTTTAGGGTTTAGGGTTTAGGGTTTAGGGTTTAGGGTTTAGGGTTTAGGGTTTAGGGTTTAGGGTTTAGGGTTTAGGGTTTAGGGTTTAGGGTTTAGGGTTTAGGGTTTAGGGTTTAGGGTTTAGGGTTTAGGGTTTAGGGTTTAGGGTTTAGGGTTTAGGGTTTAGGGTTTAGGGTTTAGGGTTTAGGGTTTAGGGTTTAGGGTTTAGGGTTTAGGGTTTAGGGTTTAGGGTTTAGGGTTTAGGGTTTAGGGTTTAGGGTTTAGGGTTTAGGGTTTAGGGTTTAGGGTTTAGGGTTTAGGGTTTAGGGTTTAGGGTTTAGGGTTTAGGGTTTAGGGTTTAGGGTTTAGGGTTTAGGGTTTAGGGTTTAGGGTTTAGGGTTTAGGGTTTAGGGTTTAGGGTTTAGGGTTTAGGGTTTAGGGTTTAGGGTTTAGGGTTTAGGGTTTAGGGTTTAGGGTTTAGGGTTTAGGGTTTAGGGTTTAGGGTTTAGGGTTTAGGGTTTAGGGTTTAGGGTTTAGGGTTTAGGGTTTAGGGTTTAGGGTTTAGGGTTTAGGGTTTAGGGTTTAGGGTTTAGGGTTTAGGGTTTAGGGTTTAGGGTTTAGGGTTTAGGGTATAGGGTTTAGGGTTTAGGGTTTAGGGTTTAGGGTTTAGGGTTTAGGGTTTAGGGTTTAGGGTTTAGGGTTTAGGGTTTAGGGTTTAGGGTTTAGGGTTTAGGGTTTAGGGTTTAGGGTTTAGGGTTTAGGGTTTAGGGTTTAGGGTTTAGGGTTTAGGGTTTAGGGTTTAGGGTTTAGGGTTTAGGGTTTAGGGTTTAGGGTTTAGGGTTTAGGGTTTAGGGTTTAGGGTTTAGGGTTTAGGGTTTAGGGTTTAGGGTTTAGGGTTTAGGGTTTAGGGTTTAGG